>CM038142.1:145160405-146360405 GCA_021437245.1 Aegilops speltoides
GAGAAGATTCCCTGCGGATTCAAGACCCCTTCACGAGAAGACCCCTCAAGACCTCCTCACGGAGAAGAACTACCGCCACTTGTATCGTCCTTTGTCAGATTTGGATCGTGTATCTCTTTGTGTTTCGAGGATCCAGCACATGTGTAATCGAATCTTGTTGGTTTGAGTGATTTCTCTCCTCGTCAGTCCCTCGTGTTCTTTGTGTTTCTCATGGATCCGCCCAATCATGAAAGATCGGGCATCTAGGGTTCTACCCACATCAGGTTGTGTGTCCCCCATAGTGGCATAAGAGAATCTAATGCTAAACCTAGCTAATGAGGTCCTCAAATGTTCAAGGGTGCACCATAATACATCTACGGACAAAGGATCGGTCACCTTCCATTTTGTTGCCTTTGCAATCGCCACCCTCATATCCAATCTTTCAAAACTATACAAACGATGTAACATCTAGCAACTATGTATATGAACACATGCAACAAATGGACATAGATCAAAGAACGGACTCAGCCATACAACCAAAAGAGTTCTTCACTGGACAATACTAATTAATACTAAAATAAATAAATAAAACAGACGGAGAAGGGCAAAGGAAATCACCATTTCCTCATCGCCCTTTCCTCATGGTCATTGATGTGGTTGTACCCTGTAGGCATTGGTGGTAGGAGCCATGCAATGCCGAGTCGGGTTTAGGAGTCAAAGGAGATGATGCCGCCAACCGACGGACCACGCGCTTTCTCCTTCGCCAGCGGGTAGTCGTGGCATTGGACGCCAGAGCCTCGCGGCCGATCGCCGAGGGCAATCCAGCGCTTAGTGTTTTTGGCGGAGCCGCCGCGATCGCTTCCATCATGAGCGAAGCAGCACAGATCGTCGTGAGGGGTTGGTCCTCCGGATCCACCGCACGCCGCACACCGCCCGTCAGAGGATAAGGTTTTGCCGCAACCGCCTCTCCATCGCACAATGCCTCTTGCGGCATGCGACCGCACCTCGATTTGGGTATCCACACCGTGATCGGGCCAGAGCGGGCACGAGGCCCCATGATGGTCGTGGACGCTTTCGAGTAGGTAGAGAAGGTGGACAGTGGCACGGAGCATCGGCGGTTACGCAACCGCGACGGGTCGGCGATGTCGCTCGCATTGTCGGGTGACGGGGATGGTGCGGAGCAGAAGCTTCCGCTTCCTCCCTGGGCTGCTTTACCAGCGGTGCAACACGATGCAAAGCGCCGAGCTTTTCCACGCCGCCTAGCACCGCCATGCTGCAGCTTACTCCCAGCGCTTAATCATTGCCGTGCTCGATCCGCCACTCGTGATGTCGCTACTGTTGTTCGACATGCCGGATGGAGGGAGGAGGAGATGAGAGAAATGAAGTGGAGTGAGTTTTGACTATGGTCTAGGTTCTTCTAGCATGGGATATCAGGGTGATACGCCTCCAACGTATCTATAATTTTGATTGTTCCATGCTGTTATATTATCATTTTGGATGTTTTACAAACCATTTTATATCATTTTTGGTACTAACCTATTGACATAGTGCCCAAGGTTAGTTGTTGTTTTCTTCATGTTTTTACATCACAGAAATCAATATCAAACGGAGTCCAAATGCAACGTAACTCTTGGAGGATTTTTTGGGCTAGAAAATCCAATGGGCCAAGGAAGCACCGAGGGCTGCTCGTGGGGAGCAAGACCACTGTATGGCCCAAAGTGGTATTTCCCACCCTGTGCCCCCGAGCCACCTCTTTGCTCTATAAATACCCAAATATTCCAAACCCTAGGGGAGTCATGAAATATTGATCCATCCGCCGCAGAGTCCGTAACCACCAAGATCCAATCTAGACACCGTCATGGAGGGGTTCACCACTTCCATTGGTGCCTCTCCTATGATGCGTGAGTAGTTCTTTTGTAGACTCTACGTCTGTAGTTAGTATCTAGATGGCTTCTCTCTCTCTCTCTTGTTTATCAATACAATGGTCCCTTGAAGATTCATATGATGTAATTCTTTTTGCGGTGTGTTTGTTGGGATCCGATGAACTTTGAGTTTATGATCAGATCTATATATTTATCCATGAACGTTATTTGAGTCTTCTTTGATCTCTTATATGCATGATTGCTTATAGCCTCGTATTTCTTCTCCTATATTTGAGTTTTTTGTCCAACTTGATCTATTTATCTTGCAATGGGAAGAGGTGCTTTGTAGTGGGTTCGATTTACTTGCTTGATCCCAAAGGATGTAAAGGGAACCGACACATATGTATTGTTGCTATTAAGGATAACAAGATGAGATATATATCTGCCGCAATAGATAAACGGATCTCGTCTACATCATGTCACGTTCTTATTGCATTACTCTGTTTTCTCATGAACTTAATACACTAGATGCATGCTGGATAGCGGTCGATGTGTGGAGTAATAGTAGTAGATGCAGGCAAGAGTCGGTCTACTAATCTTGGACGTGATGCCTATATAATAATCATTGCCTGGATATTGTCATGATTATTTGAAGTTCTATCAATTTCCCAATGGTAATTGTTTTCCCATCGTTTGCTATTTTTCTCGAGAGAAGCCACTAGAGAAACTTACGACCCCCGGGTCTCTTTTCATCATATTTGCCTTTGCGATCTATTTTCTCTTGCATTTATTTTCAGATCTATTAAACCAAAAATAAAAAAAATACCTTGATGCAATTTATTTGTTCCGCGATCTATTTATCCTATCTACCACTTTTTACCTCACGTTATTTTCCCACTAGAGGCGTTGTACCCGAAAGGGATTGACAACCCCTTTAACACGTCGGGTTGCGAGTATTTGTTATTTGTGTGTAGGTGCTATTTACGTGGTGTGAGGAGGTTCTCCTACTGGTTCGATAACATTGGTCTAATCACTGAGGGAAATACCTACCGTCACTATACTACATCATCCCTTCCTCTCTGGGGAAATACCGACGTAGCTCTAGCAGACATCAAAAGGAATTTCTGGCGCCATTGCCGGGGAGGATCGCCTCAAGATAATCTCCCATCAACGTGCCATTTCTGGCGCCGTTGCCAGGGAGGATCTTCAATATCAACCAGGTTCCTAATCACAAATCTCATCTCCTCGCAATTTACATTATTTGCCATTTGCCCCTCTTTTTCCTCTCCCCCACTTCACAAAAATTTGCCTTCTTATTTGCCCTCTTTTTTGTCTGTCGATTTCTCGTCAGATCTCTTCTTTGCTTGTGTGCAATGTGTCTTCTATTTGCTTGCATCTTTTCTTGCTAAATATCTCTTTATATGGATCCACATCCACTTTCTAATCTTTTTAAGAGATCCAATTATCATGAACAAATTGCTAGTGATTTGAGTACACTAGATTATTTTTATGAAGCTTTGCTTGAGATTCGTGAATCTAAAAATTGTGATGAAGAAATTTATGAAGTGATTCATGATAGCCCTAAGCATGATTGCAATGATTTTACTATAAATTACATTAATGTCAATTGTGCTAATAATATGCAAAACCCCAAGCTTGGGGATGCTAATTTTGCTATGTCCACTACTTATTGCAATGATCATGATTGGGTGATTCTTCTTATGATCTTGAAAATTTATTTAAGCCCTGTGATGAATATGAGATTGATAATAGTGTTTGCAATAATATTGAAAGTGGGTTTGGAAGAGTGTCAACTTTAGATTCCACTACTTCGGAGAATGTTCAATCTTATGAAATTTTTGATAAAAATGGGTTTGGAGAGGTCATGACTTTAGTTAATGTTAATCCCACTATTTTGGAAGAGTGTCAACTTTGCATGCATGTGGATCGTGTTGAGAATATGTTATGTGATAGCTATTTTGTTGAATTTGCTTATGATCCTACATGTAATTATTATGAGAGAGGAAAATATGGTTGTAGACATTTTCATGTTACTAAATTACATATCTTCTTGTCGAGATTGCTATCGCTCTTTCTTTTTCCTTGCATATGCTAGTTTTTGCTTGCCTTGATAATTTGTTTTCCTATAACATTCCTATTCATAGGAAGTATGTTAGAATTAAATAGGTTGGTCACATGATGCTCTCGTTGCATTGCAATTATTATCTTTTATGTGAGCATCAATAAAATCATTATGCCTAGCTCGGGCGAAACGATAGCGCTTTGTTGGGAGGCAACCCAATGAATAAAATTATTTTTGCTTTTTGCTTTCTGTTATTGAGTGTTAGCACAATTATGCTACTGTTATGATTGTGTTTTTGTGTTTTAGTTAGTGTTTGTGCCAAGCAATGCCTTTGGGAAGACTTGGGTGAAAGTTTATTTGATCTTGTCAAAAGTAAACTTTTGCACTCACGAGATTCAAGTATCATTTTTTACGAAGAGTAAGTTGATTCTTTTTGCATAGGATTAATAGACAAATTCTCACGCCCACTAATTTATTTCATATTTTTGGTTATCAAGTATTCAAAATTTTAGATTGCTACCGACTGCTCTGCTTTTTGATGATTCTGCTTTTGCATCGTGTGCTTGTTTTTGATGATTCTATGGTTTTCTTTGATGAGTTTTTGCCATAGAAAAGTTGGAATACAGTAGATATAATGCAAAAACAAAATAAGAATAGGTTTGCTACAGTACTTATAGTAGTGGTTTGGTTTCTTATACTAACGGATCTCACGAAGGTTTTGTTTGAGTTTTGTGTGATTGAAGTTTTCAAGTTTTGGGTTATCTTATGATGGATGAAGGAATAAGGATAAGCAAAAGGCTAAGCTTGAGGATGCCCGAGGCACCCCAAGATAATATTTAAAGAAGTAGCAAGCAACTAAGCTTGGGGATGCCCCCGAGTGGCATCCCCGCTTTCTTCTAACAACCATCGGTATTTTACTTGAAACTATATTTTTATTCGTCACATGATATGAGTTTTGCTTGGAGCGTCTTGTATGATATGAGTCTTTGCTTGTTTTGCTTTGTGTTTTAAGTGTTGAATCCTTGCTGGACACACCCTTTTTAGAGAGCCAAAAATTATGCTATGCTTGCTCCTATGCTTCACTTAAATTTTTAGAGCCATGAACTTGCTCTAGTACTTGACTTATATCTTTTTGAGCATGATGTGCTTTGTTAATTTTGAAGAAATGCTCTCATGCTTCACTTAGATTTGTTTGGGAGTTAGTAAATTTTAAGAAATTCTCTTGCTTCACTTAGATTATTTTGAGAGAAAGAAAATTTTTATGCTCATGGTCTTCACTTATATTTGTTTGAGCTTATCAAAAGCAACATATGAAAATAGTCCTAAAGTGATAGATATCCAAGGAGGATATAATAAAACTTTCATGAAGATCATTGGACAAAACAAACTTCATTCTTAGTAATGGTTTTGAGATATGACGATATGATATGTGAGTCATGTTGATGAGTAATTGTGCTTTAGTATTGATGTTAAGGTTTGTGATTCCCTATGCAAGCACGTAAGTCAATAGATATGCAATGATATTTATGTCCTACTTATGGTGCATTATTCGGTGTTACTTATGCTTATGCTTGGGTATGAGATTTTTCCCTTTTCGGTTGGTTACTTATCAATCTTTTTGCTAGCCTTCATTTTGCACTAAGTATGATCACTACTTGTGCATCCAAACCCTTTAAACCAGTTTTGCCTTATGAGTCCACTATACCTACCTATATGCAGATTTCCATGTCGTTCTAAGCAAACTTGCATGTGCCATCTCTAATGTTCAAAATAAATTTCTCTTTGTGTGTTTCTACTATCATGAGGCTGTAAAGGGTAACCAATATTTTCCATGCTAGATGTGTTATTCTCACGATGAGTGTTTATTCACTTGTCATTGCACGAGAGTACGACAAAGGTACTAGGGATGCCCAATCCCGAAATGAATAAATGGACTTACTTTATGTTGTCAAATAATAAATTCCTTGGAAAGTGTTGGTATGGAAGGCACATGTGGATACGGCTAGCCATGAAAAGTGAAAGTTATGGTGGAAAAAGGAATAAACTTTATTTTCTGTCTGGGAACCGCCTATGATGTATCTACCATGGAAAATGTTGGGATGCTCCAAGTCGTTTTTGTTGGTAGGAAAAGTATGCCTCTCAAAATAACTCTATCTCTCAATTTAAGCTTTGAGCTCTAGCACCTCTACAAATCACTACTTCCTCCGCCAAGGGACTTTCTTTTACTTATGCAATTTTCATTTTGGATTTGAGTCTTCATCTTCTTACAAAGCACCAACTAAGGGCACTATGATCGTATTTGAGCATTGGGTGTAGCTAATATTCGAGTGTGTTTCATGAATGGATCAATGATTGAGCATGATGGGCTAGGGATAACTTGCTTTAGTGTTGATATTTTGAAAGACATGGTTGCTTGTTGGTATGCTTGAGTATTAAAGTCTTCATGTCAAAACTAGACTATTGCTTTGAATCATATAAAAGTCCACATGTCCATGCCATAAAGAAAAGAATGTGATGAACATGTTAGGCAACATTCCACATAAAATTTTTCTGCTTTTATCATTTACCTACTCGAGGACGAGCAGGAATTAAGCTTGGGAATGCTGATATGTCTCCAACGTATCTATAATTTTTGATTGTTACATTATCATTCTTGGATAATTTACAATCATTTTATAGTCATTTTATATCATTTTTGGTACTATCCTATTGACATAGTGCCCAGTGCGCTTGTTGTTTTCGCATGTTTTTACATCGCAGGAAATCAATATCAAACGGAGTCCAAATGCAACGTAACTCCTGGAGGATCTTTTGGGCCAAAAGAAAGCCAATGGGCCAAGGAAGCACTGAGGATCGCCGAGGGGAGCATCACCCACCGTATGCGTGCCAGAGGCCCAGCGCGCCAAGGTGGTGCTGCCCACCTCGGTGCCCCGAACCGCCTCTTTGCTCTATAAATACCCAAATATTACAAAGACCCTAGGGGAGTCGACGAAATATTGATCCACCCGCCGCAGAGTCCATAACCAACAAAATCCAATCTAGACACCGTCATGGAGTGGTTCACCACTTCCATTGGTGCCTCTCCTATGATGCTTGAGTAGTTCTTTGTAGACCTACGGGTCCATAATTAGTAGCTAGATAGCTTCCTCTCTCTCTTGTTTATCAATACAATGGTCTCTGGGAGATCCATATGATGTAAGTCTTTTGGCGGTGTGTTTGTTGGGATCCGATGAACTTTGAGTTTATGATCAGATCTATGCTTTTATCCATGAAAGTTATTTGAGTCTTCTTTGATCTCTTATATGCATGATTGCTTATTGCCTCGTATTTCTTCTCCTATATTTGGGTTTTGTTTGGCCAACTTGATCTATTTATCTTGGCAAGGGAAGATGTGCTTTGTAGTGGGTTCAATCTTACTTGCTTGATCCCAAAGGATGTAAAGGGAACCGACACGCTTGTATTGTTGCTACTAAGGATAACAGATGAGATCTATATCTGCCGCAATAGATAAATGGATCTCATCTACATCATGTCATCGTTTTATTGCATTACTCCGCTTTCATGAACTTGATACACTAGATGCATGTGGATAGCGGTCGATGTGTGGAGTAATAGTAGTAGATGCAGGCAGGAGTCGGTCTACTAATCTTGGACGTGATGCCTATATAATGATCATTGCCTGGATATCGTCATGATTATTTGAAGTTCTATTAATTGCCCAACAGTAATTGTTTTCCCACCATTTGCTATTTTTCTTGAGAGAAGCCACTAGCGAAACCTACGGCCCACGGGTCTCTTTTCATCATATTTGCCTTTGCTCTCTATTCTCTCTTGCATTTTTTTCAGATCTATTAAACCAAAAATACAAAAATACCTTGCTGTAATTTATTTGTTCCGCGATCTATTTATCCTATCTACCAATTTTTACCTCACGTTATTTGCCCACTAGAGGTGCCGTACCCGAAAGGGATTGACAACCCCTTTAACACGTCGGGTTGTGAGTATTTGTTATTTGTGTGCAGGTGTTGTTTACGTGGTGTGAGGAGGTTCTCCTACTGGTTTGATAACCTTGGTCTCATCACTGAGGGAAATACCTGCTGTTGTTATACTGCATCATCCCTTCCTCTTTGGGGAAATACCGATGTAGCTCTAGCAGACATCAGTGGGGTCCGGATGGACCGATGTGACATGAGGGATATGCACAAACAGTCTAAGCCTACCATACACGTTCTAGATTTGGGCTATGTTTGAGGGTGCCAACAGTCCGGCCTCCATGTCGATTTAGGATTCCGTGGATAATGATTTTGTGAATGTGCACCGCCCCGCCCCATCGCTTGAGAGTCCTGATGTTGATCTCTAATGAAGTGGCCATCTCATACTTGGCAAAGGTTTAGGTTATGTTTGTTTTTTGCTTCGCTTTTACAGCTTTTCTACTTTGGCCAAAAAGCCATAAAAGCTCCTAAATAGGTGATTTTGGAGCTTCTACGGCTTTTGATGAATCAATATAACAATATTTGGCTCCAAAAGCCATAAAAGCTCCAAAAGCACCTATTTAGGAGGTTTTACAACTTTTTTGGCCAAAGTCGAAAAGCTGCAAAAGCAGAAGTAAAATCCCAAACAAACAGGGCCTTAGCCAAGGAAATTCACAACTTCCGATTACAGAAAGGGATGTCACTGGCGATTGAATGATCTACTCTCCTTGTTTTGGTGCAATCTGATTTGATGAAATCTCTTTCTTCATTATCAAATTTTTCCTCGCCAAATCATCTTTTTATAGATAAAACTACGTGTCATCCATTCAACAGCTTGATAACAAACCCGCACATAGCCATGATCTAGAGACAACCAAAAGACCACATGCGTAACACCTTGCGTAAAGGACTCGCAAAAATAAAACTATAACTCAAGGGACCTAAATGCAAGACAACCAACCATCGCCACCATATGTCGTCGTGGGTCAAGCTTTGCGGACATAGGGACACAACGAACTTGCCTGAACCAAAGAAACACCATAGCGCATAAAGCTATGTTATGAGTCGATGAAGCGGCCGCCAGTGACCCGAGACCTTGTGGCTCACGGTCAGGATCATCCCCACGCCTTCAGCCCACTACCTCAATTGAGATTGTCAAAGAGGAGACCGAGGCCGCCATCCAGCAACCACACATCATGTGCGGAGCCAGCAATCTTACAAATGAGGTTGCTGCCACCATGCTCAAGAGAGACATCAACAACAACTCGCTGATCCAAAACAGGCCACCGATCCCGAAAGCACGGCGTTGGAGCAGACGCCGTCGCGAGATCGAAGCACACGTAGCCTCCACAAAGTAGTCGCTGCGCCAACCTTGCTTGAACACGTAACAAACCAGATCAAAACACCAAGAATAGAGGATGTTGCATCGAGAATTATCCGGAGACAATTTATTCCACGCCGACATCACCACCACCAGAGATGAGACCATGGACAACCAAACCCTAAGCAAAGTAGCCCTAGACCATGATGTATGCTAGAATTACGCCGGTATTTCCCCAAAGAGGAAGGGATGATGTAGTATAACAATGGTAGGTGTTTCCTCGTTGATGATACCAAGGTTATCGAACCAGTGGGAGAACCTTCTCACACCACGTAAACAACCCCCGCACACAAATAACAAATACTGCAACCCGACATGTTAAAGGGTTGTCAATCCTTTTGGGTACGCTACCAAGATAGGCAAATAACGTGAGGTAAAAGTGGTAGATAGGATAAATAGATCATGAACAAATAAATTGCAGCAAGGTATTTTTTGTACTTTTGGTTTAATAGATCTTAAAATAAAAGCAAAGGAAAATAGATCGCAAATGCAAATATGTTGAGAAGAGACCTGGGGGCCGTAGGTTTCACTAGTGGCTTCTCTCGAGAAAAATAGCAAACGGTGGGAAAACAATTACTCTTGGGCAATTGATAGAACTTCAAATAATCATGACGATATCTAGGCAATGATCATTATATAGACATCATGTCCAAGATTAGTAGACCGACTCCTACCTGCATCTACTACTATTACTCCACACATCGACCGCTATCCAGCTTGCATCTAGTGTATTAAGTTCAAGGAGAAACGGAGTAATGCAATAAGAATGATGACATGATGTAGACAAGATGTATTTATGTAGAAATAGACCCTATCTTGTTATCCTTAATAGCAATGATACATACGTGTCGTTTCCCTTTCTGTCACTAGGATCAAGCACCGTAAGATCGAACCCATCACAAAGCACCTCTTCCCATTGCAAGATAAATAGATCAAGTTGGCCAAACAAAACCTAAATATCGGAGAAGAAATAAGATACTATAATCAATCACGCATATAAGAGATCAAATAAGACTCAAATAACGTTCATGGATAAAAATATAGATCTGATCATAAACTCAAAGTTCATCGGATCCCAACAAACACACCGCAAAAAGAGTTACATCATATGGATCTCCAAGAGACCATTGTATTAATAATCAAGAGAGAGGGAGAGGAAGCCATCTAGCTACTAACTACGGACCCGTAGGTCTACAAAGAACTACTCATGCATCATCGGAGAGGCACCAATGGAAGTGGTGAACCCCTCCGTGATGGTGTCTAGATTGGATCCGTGTTTCGGACTCGCGACGGATGGAATTGATTTTCATCGACTCTAGGGTTTCCGGAATATTGGGGTATTTATAGAGCAAAGAGGCGGTTCAGGGGGCAGTCGAGGTGGGCACAACCCACCTAGGCGTGCCTCGTGGGTTGTGTTTCCCTCGAGCACCCCTGTGTGCTTTCCCGCCCATCGGATGTCTTCGCCCCAAAAATTCTCAAAAGTTTCACTGCATTTGGACTCGCTTGGTATTGATTTCGTGATGTAAAAAACATGCAGAAAACAACAACTGGCACTGGGGCACTATGTCAATAGGTTAGTACCAAAAAATGATATAAAATTAGAGCTCCCAATACTTTCCCACCAACGAAAACGACTTAGAGCACCCAATACTTTCCATGCTAGATACATCATAGGTGGTTCCCAAACATAAAATAAAGTTTATTGCTTTTTTCACCATTACTTTCACTTTCCATGGCTTGACGAATCCATGGTTGCCCTCCATACCAACACTTTCTAAGGAATTTATTACTTGACAACATAAAGTAAATTCATTTTTCATTTTGGAACTGGGCATCCCTAATACCTTTGTCGCATCTCGCAATGACAAGTGAATAAATACTCATCGTGAGAATAACACATCTAGCATGGAAAATATTATTACCCTCACCGCCTCATGAGCGGTAGATCACACAAAAGAGAAGTTTATTTTGAAAATTAGAGATGACACATGCAAATTTACTTAGAACGACATGGAAATACCGCATATAGGTAGATATAATGGACTCATATGGCAAAACTGGTTTAAAGGGTTTTGGACGCACAAGTAGTGATCATACTTAGTGCAAAATGAAGGCTAGCAAAAAGATTGAGAAGCGACCAACCAAAAAGTGAAAATCTTTTACCCAAGCATTAAGCATAAATAACAATCAATAATGCACCATAAGTAGGATATAAATTTCATTGCATAACTATTGCCTTTCGTGCTTGCATAGGGAATCACAAACCTTAACATCAATATTCTTACTAAAGCACAATTACTCATCAACATGACTCACATATCATATCATCATATCTCAAAACCATTACTAAGAATCAAGTTTATTTTGTCCAATGATCTTCATGAAAGTTTTTATTATATCCTCCTTGGATATCTATCACAATGGGACTATTTTCATATGTTGCTTTTGATAAGCTTAAACAAATTTAAGTGAAGAACACGAGCATAATATTTCTTTCTCTCAAAATAATCTTAGTGAAGCAAGAGAGAATTTCTGGAAATTTTACTAACTCCCAAATAAATCTAAGTGAAGCATGAGAGCATTTCTTCAAAAATAACAAAGCACACCATGCTCAAAAAGATATAAGTGAAGCACTAGAGCAAGCCATGGCTCTAAAAGTTTAAGTGAAGCATAGGAGCAAACATAACATAATTTTTGGCTCTCTCAAAAAGGTGTGTTCAGCAAGGATTCAACACTTAAAACACAAAGCTTAAACAAGCAAAGACTCATATCATACAAGATGCTCCAAGCAAAACTCATAATATGTGATGAATAAAATAAAGTTCCAAGTAAAATATCGATGGTTGTTAGAAGAAAGGGATGCCACTGGGCAACCCCAAGCTTAGACTTTGCTAATCCTTATTCCTTCATCCATCGAAGATCACCCAAAACTTAAAAACTTCAATCACACAAAACTCAACAAAACCTTCGTGAGATCCGTTAGTATAAGAAAACAAACCACTACTATAAGTACTGTTGCAAACTTATTATTATTTTGTCTTTGCATTATATCTACTGTATTCCAACTTTTCTATGGCAAAACTCATCAAAGAAAACCATAGAATCATCAAAACAAGCACACAACTCAAAGAAAATAGAATCTGTCAAAATAGAACATCAGTAGCAATCTGAATATTTTGAATACTTCAGAACACCAAAAATTCTAAAAAAATAGGTTGATGTGAGAAAATTTTCTATTAATCTTCTGCAAAAATAATAAACTCAAAAGCACTCTTCTGTTAAAAATTAAAAATAATCTCGTGAGTGCAAAAGTTTCTCTTTTTCAGCAAGATCAAATCAACTTTCACGCAAATCATCCTAAAGGCCTTGCTTGCATAAACACCAATTAAAACACAAAAACACAATCATAATAGTAGCATAATTGTGCTAACACACAAGAACATAAAGCAAAAAGCAAAATAAATTTTATTCATTGGGTTGCCTCCCAACTAGCTGCTATCGCTTTACGCCCTAGCTAGGCATAACCCGTAGGATCTAAGTGTTGCCCTCTGTTATCTTTACCACTTAAGTAAGGGTCTTTTCAAACCGGGAGGCTCTTTGCGCTTCCCTAAATTTTCCGTAAAAGAAACCATCTTGAGATCTAAAATATCCAACTGTCTATTGCAAAGGGAAATGAAAGTGTTCATACAATTGATACTACCATTGAGATGTTTGAGAGGTTCATTATATTTTTGCAATTCAACCATATGTTTATGCAAATCACCGAGTTTGTCCAAAATTTGGGCTCCTCTAGGGTGAAAGAAAACCTTTCTTTTGTGGTGGAACCCCAAAATTCCTTCTAAAGTTTCATAGGCAACATTGACATCAAGCTCAATAAAATTCCCTTTTGTGGCAAAATTCAAAATTTGTCTATGATGCAAAGCCAATCCTACGTAAAAATTTCTAAGCAAAATTTTTTCATCTCCCTTTATATTGCAAATACGGCAAGACTCCATAAGCCTATACCAAGCATCTTTCAAATTTTCTCCTTGTCTTTGTTTGAATTATAAAACTTCAAAATCTGGTAACAAAGGAGGAGCATCAAACTAGCCATAGTGATGAGAAAATAAGAACATGAATAGATCGGACGAGAAAACAGTGAACGAAAAAAGGGCGAATAAAACGTCAAATTTTTGTGAAGTGGGGAGAGGAAAATGAGAGGCAAATGAGAAATAATGTAAACTGCGAGGAGATGAGATTTGTGATTAGGAACCTAGTTGATGTTGAAGATCCTCCCCGGCAACAGCGCTAGAAATTCCTTTGATGTCTGCTAAATCTACGTCGGTATTTCCTCAAAGAGGAAGGGATGATGCAGTATAGCGACGGTAGGTATTTCCCTCAGTGATGAGACCAAGGTTATCGAACGAGTAGGAGAACTTCCTCACACCACGTAAACAGCCCCTGCACACAAATAACAAATACTCGCAACCCGACGTGTTAAAGGGGTTGTCAATCCCTTTCGGGTACGGTGCCTCAAGATAGGCAAATAACGTGAGGTAAAAGTGGTGGATAGGATAACTAGACCGCGGAACAAATAAATTACAGCAAGGTATTTTTGTATTTTTGGTTTAATATATCTGAAAATAAAAGCAAAGAAAAATATATCGCAAAGGCAAATATGATGAGAAGAGACCCAGGGGTCGTAGGTTTCACTAGTGGCTTCTCTCGAGAAAATTAGCAAACGGTGGAAAACAATTATTGTTGGGCAATTGATAGAACTTCAAATAATCATGACGATATCCAGGCAATGATCATTATATAGGCATCACATCCAAGATTAGTAGACCGACTCCCGCCTGCATCTACTACTATTACTCCATGAAAGGATTGATATAGTTGACTAGAGGGGGGTGAATAGGCAACTAACAATTTTTAGATTTTCTTTACCAAATTAAACTTTGCATCAAAGTAGGCTATCTAGATATGCAACTAGGTGAACAACCTATATGATGCAACAACAACAAGCACACAAGCAAGCAAGGGATATAACACAAGTAAGCTTGAAAAGTAAAGGCGCGAGATAACCAAGAGTGGAGCCGGTGAAGACGAGGATGTGTTACCAAGTTCCTTCCTTTGAGGGGAAGTACGCCTGTTAGAGTGGTGTGGAGGCACAGTGCTCCCCAAGAAGCCACTAGGGCCACCGTATTCTCCTCAAGCCCTCACACAATGCGAGATGCCGTGATTCCACTATTAGTGCCCTTGAAGGCGGCGACCGAACCTTTACAAACAAGGTTGGGGCAATCTCCACAACTTAATTGGAGGCTCCCAACGACACCACGAAGCTTCACCACAATGGACTATGGCTCCGAGGTGACCTCAACCGTCTAGGGTGCTCAAACACCCAAGAGTAACAAGATCCGCTAGTGATTAGTGGGGAAATCAAATTTCTCTTGGTGGAAGTGTAGATCGGGCCTTTCAACCAATCCCGAGCAAATCAACAAGTTTGATTGGCTAGGAGAGAGATCGGGCGAAAATGGAGCTTTGAGCAACAATGGAGTTTGGGATGGAAGAGGTGAGTCTTCTTGGAGAAGAAGACCCCTTATATAGTGGGGGACAATTCCAACTGTTACCCACCACTTAGCTCACGACCATGGGTACTACCGCACCACAGAGCGGTATTATCACAGGCTCATGCGGTATTATCACATGGCGGACCGCGGCACTACTGCGGGCGGCAGAGCCTGGACTGAACAGAAGAGCATGACAGTGCGCGGTAGAATCGCAGCGCGGTACCATCGCTGACGCTGGCGGTACTACCGCAGAAGGCAGCCATTAACCCAGACGGTAGGCACAGATGTAAAAATTACATCTGTGACTACCTCCACCGAGATTTTATCGATGCAAAATCGACACGCATACTACCGCGAACCAGGTGCGGTACTACCGTGAAGGGTGTGGATGTAAAAATTATATCCGCGCCTACCTCCGCCTCCTCGCTATTGTACTGCCAGCAACACGGTACTACCGCACAGAAGACGGTATTATCACAGAGGGCACGGATGTAAAAATTACATCCGCCCTACTACCGCTTACAAGACAGCGCAAAGTCAGACTCACGGTACTACCGCTCAGGAGGAGCGGTACTACCGTGGAAGCCCACGGTACTACCGTGCCGGAGCCCGGTACTACCGCTGGCTCCTGCGGTAGTACCGCTCAGAGGAGTCGTACTACCGCCAGCCTGACAAGAGCAACTCAGAGTCCTTCATTTCGCAGAGACAAGGTGAGACGGGGGAAACTCCAAAGAGCCAAAGGAAAGGCGGTGCAAAAGGGACGTGTACGTGAGATTCCACCCAAACCTTTCCAAAGCGGACCCCCTCTTAATAGTACGGCTTTCCTATGACTCAACTCCACCGAAAAGAACCGTAGAGAAACACCGTCTTCAATAATCTTCGAGGGGCATCAAATCGTCTTGTGTTTAGTCATGATATATCTGAAAAGCTCAGTACATACGATTAGTCCGCAAAAGCATTGTCATCAATCACCAAAACTACTAAGGGACAAGAGTGCCCTTACAATCTCCCCCTTTTTGGTGGATTGATGACAATAAGAGATTTGCACAAAGGGAAAGAATATAGCACAAGCAAACCCCACATCTCTAGAATATAGACGAGCTCCCCCTAGATTCGTGCTAGAGAGTAAAGTGCTTTGGACCGCATTTATACCTAATACTAGGATCACCACTCCCCTATATTTTTGAGATAAAGCATATCTTGCAAAGATAAGGCTAACACTAAACAAGATAGTAAAAATGAGCATAACATAAATAGCACGATATAGCATAAGCTCAATAAGGTAATAAGGTACGATAGAGTGCATATGTCTTACACCATATGATAAACTTAGTCTCACGAGCACAACCAAACCAAAGCAAACAAGTTCAACAGACGGAAAGCAGCTTAACGGCTAACACACAACACACGACATAAATCCTACACTCTCTCCCCCTTTGGCATCGAGACACCAAAAAGGCAAAGAGGGAACCTACAACAAAGGTGGTAGCTCAGGTGGAAAACGACTCCTCGTCGCCAGACTCCGCAGCAGGAATGTACTCCTCCTCAGAATCGGTCCATTTGTAGCCCTGCTTAGCCATCAAGGCAGCCTCGAGGGTGATGTGTTTCTCAGAGCACTGGCCACGCCTCGCCAAGACGCCTCAAGATCCTAATGTCGCGACGGCGACCCTCCTTTTGAGCAACATGGGCCTTGTACTGACCCTGGACCTGCATGCAGAAAAGCCTCTTCATCTTGATCTTCAGCTTCTTCGCCCAAGAGGGATCAGCAGAGGGAGTAGTGAAAGCAGAACGGTCCTTAACAGCTTCTTCCTCCTCAATCTCCTCCTCATCCACAGCCATCCTAGCAGCCTCAACAGAAGTGGTGGTGTTAGCCCATTGGGGCTTGATGTGGATCCTGATGGGCTCATGACGAATCCAGCCTGGAGCTTCAAACTCATCATTGGGAAAGAGCTTCTCCCAAGTCTTGGAGATCAGGTGAAACAGGCAAGGCCCATAGATGGGGACCTTACGGTTGAACACGGCGAACTGAATCTCACACCACATGATATGTGAGACATCAAGTGGCTGGTCTGAGCCTGACGGGCCTCCTCACAAAGGAGCATCATGTCAACGAGGTAAGCATGCACCTGTCCCAAGTCACCAATGCGCGGGAAGAGGGTGTTCCGGAAGAGCCGATGCATGATGTCAAGGAAGGGGTTAAGCACCCACACCTTGTTCTTGCTGGGAAGAGTCTTCTGAACAAGGAAAGGCATGAGCTTGTTCTTGTTGGAAGACTCAGAGTTGGCATGAGGGCGAACTCCAACTGGCGTGTCGAGCCCGTCATCTGGAAAGTGAAGCAACTCCATGAACTCCTTCCATGTAGCAGACATCCGTCTACCATTGGTCATCCAAGTCATGGTCCTTGCTTCATCGACGCTGAAGTAGACCGAAGCAAAGAACTGTGCTATGATCTCTGGATCAAAATCCTTGTGGAAGGTGAGCATGTGCTCAATGCCGAACTGCTCCACTAGATCCAAGGCCTCTCCAAAGTACCCACGGTGCTTGTCCTGCCTCATATGATGCATGTCAATCCAGTGAACTTCCACGTAGAGGTTTTGCTTGACCTTGATCACATCCAGATAGATCAGATTCTGCTGCTTGGTCCAGAAGAGATCATTGCCTCGCAAGTTAGCCCAGGGAGTCACATAGGGATTGAGTTTCCTTCGAATGACAAACTCGGCCTTGGGCATCTCATCCATGCCCATGATGGGCTCCTTCTGCTTGTTGGTGGTGTGCTTGGTCCCAGATTGGGAAGCGATGACGCCCGAGCTTCATCTGGGTTGCGCAGCCGCTTTGACCCTATGTCACGGCTGGGATTCGAGCGACGAGCAAGAGAACTGGAGCCACCACCTTGACACAAAACACAAGAACACGCACGGGAAACAAGACGGATCAATGCAAAAGACAAAGGCCAAAACCGAAGGAAACAAATAAGCACGAGATCTAGACAGAAAAAGAGTGCTGGACAAATCTACGGTAGAGCCGGGCGGTAGACGGATGTAAAATTACATCCGCTCCAGCCGCGGTAGTACCGTGCCGGGGTGGCACGGTAGTACCGCGCCTGGGGCGGAAGTAATTTTTTTACTTCTGGGCGCCAAGCGGTAGTACCGCACCAAGGTGCGGAAGTGC
This sequence comes from Aegilops speltoides, assembly GCA_021437245.1. Classification (NCBI taxonomy): domain Eukaryota; kingdom Viridiplantae; phylum Streptophyta; class Magnoliopsida; order Poales; family Poaceae; genus Aegilops; species Aegilops speltoides. The sequence continues at coordinate 145,178,399 of CM038142.1, forward strand.
CGCATGGCGCTAGATACGGGCGAGGCTGCGGTAGTACCACTCAGAGGAGCGTGTACCGCGAGATCAAAACCGCGACAAGAGTCACGGATCTGGATCTAGAACCTCCGCACAACTACATCGTTATTACCGTTGATCAACGGGAACTATTTTGCCTATCCAAAGAGCATGCTTACTACACTACCACGCCCTACGAATCCCACTTGCACAGATTTAGACAAAATCTCAAGAACACCACACGCATCTCCCCAAGACCTAAAAGCACACGGAAGGATGAAAAGGATAGGAACTTGGGGAAAACCTTGGTCCATGGCAAGAGGGCGAGGTGGGGAACAATCCCACCGGCCGGAATCCGAGGAGAGCAGCTTGGAGACGGAGATCCGGTGAAGGCCTCCTGCCGTTCTTGGGCAGGAGAGAGAGAGAGACGGGTGGGGAGTAGAGATGAATGGGTATGGGGAGTTAGAACTCCCATGTCCCGCTCTTAACCCCCACCCGCCAAGATGGGCATGGAAGTACCAAGGGTCATCGCAGTAGTACCGCCGGGCGGAAGTATCTTGCTACTGGGCGGTAGTACCGCTCTTTCAGCAAGCACTAAAAATTATCGCCGCCATGGTAGCGGTAGTACTGCGCCTCTGGAGGCAATCGAGCAAGCGCAGAACCACTAACTCTCGGTAGTACCGTGGCTTGCCACAGTAGTACCATAACCCAAGAAAGTGCAAGTTTCACATGAGAGAAAGAGAGCAAATGCAATACAACCTTTGGAAACACCGAACAACTAAGAAGCAAACACAAACGACGACACAAACATGGCACAGAGAAGAGGAAAGCAGAAGACAACAAAGACCAACCGCGAGACACAACCTCTCCAAGGAGAGGGCGGTGGCCGGAGCCACCTATGTTTGAGTTAATTGGTATGGCACCACAAAGAATTATCCTTGGGCCCATGACCAAAACTCGTCTTTGAAGCACAAGTACCATAAAAAATGGCTAATGTGAAAGAGTTGATCAATTTATGCATAATGGGGGGAGGGAGAGTTCATTGAGAGAACAACACTCCCCCTATGTCCATGCCTACACCTAAACTAGACAACAAGTTGAGTGTGGTGGGATGTGCAAGGGTTCAAGTCACATTGCTCGAATCAATGATATTTAGCTCATGCCTTAACTCGCGAAATCTTGCTTCATCCAAGGGCTTCATGAAAATATCTGCAAGGTTATCATGAGTGTTGACATACTTGAGCTCGATCTCCCCTCGCCTAATATGATCCCGGATGAAGTGATACCGAATCTCAATATGCTTCGTCTTGAAGTGTTGCACCGGGTTGAGAAAAATCTTTATGGCACTTTCATTGTCACACCAAAGAGGCACTTTGTCACAAATGACACCGTAATCCTTTAAAGTTTGCCTCATCCATAAGAGTTGTGCACAACGACTACCGGCCACCACATATTCCGCTTCGGTGGACGAGAGAGACACACAAATTTGCTTCTTGGAAGACCAACTTACCAAAGAGCAACCCGTAAATTGGCACCTCCGTAAGTGGACTTCCTATGCACTTTGTCTCCGCCTAATCGAATCGAATATCCTTCAAGCTTGAAGTTTGCTCCTCTTGGGTACCATAAGCCAAAGTTTGGGGTATGAGCCAAATATCGAAAGATTCGCTTGACCGCCACATAGTGGCTTTCCTTCGGTGCGGCTTGAAACCGTGCACATATTCCCACACTCAACATGATATCCGGTCTAGATGCACAAAGGTAAAGCAAGGAGCCAATCATGGAGCGATATACCTTTTGATCCACCGCTTTACCATTGGGATCAATGTCAAGTTGGCACTTGGTAGGCATTGTAGTAGAGGCCGGCTTGACATCACTTAGCTTGAATCTTTTGAGCATGTCTTGAGTGTATTTGGCTTGGTTGATGAAGGTACCTTCTCTTCTTTGCTTGATATCGAAACCAAGGAAGAACTTCAACTCTCCCATCGAAGACATCTTGAACTTAGAGGTCATGAGAGCGGCAAATTCCTCATTGAAAGCTTTGTTAGGGGAACCAAAGATAATATCATCAACATATAGTTGGCATACAAACAACTCCCCTTTGACCTTCTTAGTAAAAAGAGTGGGATCGATTTGCCCAACCTCAAATCCACGATCTTGTAACAACTCGGTAAGGTGGTCGTACCACGCATGTGGGGCTTGCTTAAGGCCATAGAGTGCCTTATCGAGTTGATACACATGATCCGGGAAGTAGGGATCCTCAAACCCGGGGGGTTGCTTGACATAAACCAACTCATTAATAGGACCATTAAGAAAAGCACTCTTCACATCCATTTGTTGTAACTTAAAGTTGTGATGGGAAGCATAACCAATCAACAAACGAATGGACTCAAGGCGAGCAATGGGAGCAAAGGTTTCACCGTAGTCGATACCCTCGACTTGGGAGTAGCCTTGTGCTACCAATCTTGCCTTGTTGCGAATGATGTTCCCATGAGCATCTTGCTTGTTCTTGAATATCCACTTGGTTCCAATGACGTTGTGGTTCCCCGACGGCCTTGGCACCAATCTCCACACCTTGTTGTACTCGAATTTGTTGAGTTCTTCATGCATGGCATTGAGCCAATCCGAATCTTCGAGCGCCTCATAGACCTTTTGGGGTTCAACACGAGAGACAAACGCGTGATGTTCGCAATAGTTTGCTAATTGTCTACGAGTGCTTACCCCCTTTCTTAGGCTTCCAACCACGTTCTCCATGAGATGACCTTGCGTGGTGAGCTTGGAAGCAATCTTCACGGCACGACGTTCTAATTCCTCCTCGGATGTGGAAGGAGGAGGATTAACTTGATTATCCTGAGCACCGTCATGAGCTTGTTCTAGACCTTGAGCTTGCTCTTGATCTTGAACTTGCTCGAGGGGGAGAACTTGACCTTGGGCATCATTTGGTGGTTCACCACCATCTTGAGGTTGATCTTGCCCTTGGTCTTGTTCACGAGGTTGAGGGCCTTCACTTGGTTCTTCGGAAGCGTGTGGGTCTTGGGGAGGTGATGGCTCCACTTGGGTGGAGCATTGTCCTTCTCCTTCGGCCACAAGGGGTTACTCAATGGGTAGAATATGACCAATACCCATTCTTCTTGTGGCTTGGGGAGGAATTTCATCACCTACATCACAAGTACCACTTTGCTCCACTTGGGAGCCATTACTTTCGTCAAACTCCACGTTACACGTCTCCTCAATGAGTCCGGTGGACTTTTTGAGGACACGGTAAGCATGCGAGTTTGTAGCATAACCAACAAATATGCCCTCATAAGCTCTAGCCTCAAATTTAGACAATCGAACACCTTTCTTGAGAATGAAGCACTTACATCCGAACACCCAGAAGTACTTGAGGTTGGGCTTGTTACTGGTAAGTATTTCATAAGGAGTCTTGTTCAAGCCTTTATGAGATAGAGCCAATTGGATGCATGACATGTTGTGTTGATGGCTTCAGCCCAAAGTTGTATGGAGACTTGAACTCCGCCATCATGGTCCTTGCCGCATCCATCAATGTCCGGTTCTTCCTCTCCCGACACCATTTTGTTGAGGGGTATATGGTGCAGCATATTGATGCTTGATCCCCTCATCACTAAGAAACTCATCCAAGGTGTAGTTCTTGAACTCGATGCCGTTGTCACTTCTTATTGTCAAGATCTTTGCATCATGTTGACGTTGAGCTTCATTTGCAAAGTCGATGATGATTTGTTGAGTCTCACTCTTCCTATTGAAGAAGTATACCCAAGTGTATCTTGAATAATCATTCACAATCACCAAGCAATACTTTCTACTTCCAAGATATCAAAGGATGGAGGCCCAAAGAGATCCATATGAAGGAGCTCCAAGGGTCTCTTCGAGTAGATGATAGTCGGGAGGGTGAGCCTCTCATGAAGCTTTCCTTCGATACAAGCACCGCAAGCACAATCTTTGGCAAAACTAACATTTGTTAGTCCACGGACATGGTCCCCTTGAGAAGACTTTGCAAAGATCTCATATTGACGTGGGCTAAACGAGGATGCCAAATCCATCCCACATCAACTTTAGCCATTAGGCATGTCGCGGTCTTAGTGGGTCGCTCCGAAAAGTTAATCACATAAATACCATTCTCGACATGCCCAACAAAGTCTACTTTAAGAGTCTTGCTCCACAAGAGGGCCACGGTATCAATATCAAAGAAAGTGGCAAAGCCCATGAGTGCAAGTTGACGAACAAAAAGAAGATTGAATGCAAGGGACTCAACAAGCATGACTTTCTCGATCGTTAGATCATGAGAAATGACAACCTTGCCAAGACCCAATACCTTAGAAGACGAGGCATAACCCCATTCGACATTGGTGGGCATAGAAGGAATCTTGTGCACGTCCACCACCAAGTCCTTGCTTCCGGTCATATGATTCGTTGCTCCACTATCGAGCAACCATGACCCCCCATCAGAAGCAAACACCTACACAAGATCAATGCTTGGTTTTAGGTACCCATTTTGTAATGGGTCCTTTGATGTTAGTAACAAGGGTCTTAGGAACCCAAATAGACCATTCAATGTACTCATAAGGAGAACTAACAAATTTAGCATAAACATGCCCATCACTAGCACGGCACAACACATAAAAAGGGTTAAAGTCGCCGGCTTTGTTGGAGGAGGTGGTTTTGCCCTTTTTGACATCAACACCCTTCACATTGTTCTTATTCTCCTTAGGAGCACCCTCTCCCTCTTTCACAAAGGTTTGCTTAAGAGGAAGAGGTCGTTTGGTCTTGTCGTTCTTCCTCTTGTTCTTGGACTTGGGTGCGAACCCAATTCCCTCCTTGGCCACAACTTCCTTTTGATTGCTCAAAAGGTCGTTGAGGTTCTTCTCACCTTGAATGCATGTCACAAGGCCTTTCTCAAGTTGATCCTTCAACTTGGCATTCTCCTCCACAAGATGCACATGCTCACAACACGGGTTAGTGGCATATGCATTATCAATTAATACCATATGAGGAAAGGTGGCCTTTTCCTTGGTTAGCTTAACTTGGAGTTGAGCACGAGACTCCTTGAGGTTAGCATGAGCACCCTTCAAGACCTTGTGGGCCTTGTCAAGTAAATCAAACTCCTCCTTGAGTCTAGCATTATCAACCCCAAGTTTAGCCTTCTTGGAAGTTAGCACACAAGACACAACAAGAGCATGATCAAGATCTTTCTTTAACTTAGCATGGCCATCGCCAGTGACTCCTCAAGAGCCAACGATGCCCATGCTCTTCTCAAGAGCATTAGAGAGATCCTATATCTCATCGGCATAGTCACGACTATGACCTTCCATCTTAGAGATGGTTTCTTCGTGAGCCTCAATCATGTCATTGGCTTCACTAAGTTGTTCCAAGAGAGCAACAAAGTGCTTCTTGGATTTGCCCTTGAGCTTACTCATAAAAGAGTCAAATTCATTCACATCCTCATTAGACCCCTCATGTTCATTAATGCAATCCACAAAGAGGGATTAGTAATGATGGTGGTTTTGATGTTGGGGTTACCTTGTTAGAGGCTTTGGCCATGAGGCACTTGGCGTTGATGTTCTCGTTGGGTGAATCAAGAGAGACATCCGGGAGTTTTGGCAATGGCAACGGATGCCATGGCCATTGCTTCACTATCTTCATCATCATCGTCATCCTCATGATATTCTTCTTGACCACCAACCCTCGAGTAGGAGTCTTTTTGGTGAAGTTGTTCTTGTTGGGAAAGGACTTGGCTTTGTCTTTTCGGATGAGCTTGCCACCATTGTCTTCCCGCTTCTTGTAAGGACAATCCGCAACGAAATGGCTCACATTGCCACAGTTGTAACAAGTTCTTACTCGTTGCTTGCCCTTGAAGCCACTTGAGTTGTTCTTGTTGAAATTGGGCCTTGAGTTCTTGTTGCTCCAAAATTGCCTTGAAGCAAGAGCCTATGTGCTCATGATAATCATATTTTGTATCTTCGGGGTTGCTCTCCTCATCTTCCTCTTCTTCCACAATAACCTTGGCCTTCAAGGCAAGGTTGTGCTTCTTTACCCTTTGAGAGCGGAGCACCGCGTTGTCGGCGGTCTTGTCCAAGATGCTCATTGCAACGAACTCATCCAACACTTCACTTGAGGTCATGGGGTGGAAGTCCGGTCTTTGACGAATGACGGAGGACATGGCCTTGTTGTAGGGCATCATGGCCTTGAGGAACTTGCGCTTGATCCAATTGTCATCCGTGTCCTTGCTCCCATGATCTCGGAGTGAGATCGCGAGTTTGGTTACTCTCCGAAAGAGCTCACGAGGTTCTTCATCTTCTTTCATTGCAAACTCATCGGCTTCATATTGCACCACTTCATAGTTGGAGCGTTGAACACTTGCGCTTCCCTGATAGAGAGACACAATGCATTGCCATGCGTCTTTGGCCATGGCATGGGGTCGGAGATGAGGGAGATCTTCGGGGAGGATAGCGTCTTGGATGATGAAGAGAGCATTCTCATTGAATTGATTATCCACTGCTTCTCCAGGGGTGAAGTTGCTTCGGTCATGTGGATAGAAACCTTCTTCGATGGTTCTCCAAAGATTAGTATTCACATGATTTAAATGACGCTTGAAGAGATACACCCAAGAATCAAAATCCTCATTTTTCACAATCTTAGGAGGAGGGCCGGCATGATTTAAATGAGTAGAGGGAATCGGTCCTCCATAAGTTGGAGGTTCCACATGGGCAAAGATGCCGGTGCCATTTCTACCACCAGTAGAAGGACCTTTCTCACTATTCGGAGTTAGCATCCGTCACCTTGTTAGTAGGATCACCCACTTTCAACGGTGAGGTAGGTAGTTTAAGTCCTTCTAAGAATTTATTAAACATGCTTTCAACCTTGGTTGTCATGGAGGTTTTCAATGTGTCCAAGGCCACATTGAATTCCTCACGGGACACCGTGGTTTCCCCATCACCCGTAGACGAGATCGGATTCACACCGGAGTGCTCCTCCTCCCCACCATCTACGGTGTCAACCATACTCTTTGGACGGCAAAGTCCTTAATAAAGAGACGAGACTCTGATACCAATTGAAAGGATCAATATAGTTGACTAGAGGGGGGTGAATAGGCAACTAACAATTTTTAGCTTTTCTTTACCAAATTAAACTTTGCATCAAAGTAGGTTGTCTAGATATGCAACTAGGTGAACAACCTATATGATGCAACAACAACAAGCACACAAGCAAGCAAGGGATATAACACAAGTAAGCTTGAAAAGTAAAGGCGCGAGATAACCAAGAGTGGAGCCGGTGAAGATGAGGATGTGTTACCAAGTTCCTTCCTTTTAGGGAAGTACGCTCGTTAGAGCGGTGTGGAGGCACAATGCTCCCCAAGAAGCCACTAGGGCCACTGTGACTCTCCTCACGCCTCACACAAGGCGAGATGCCGTGATTCCACTATTGGTGCCCTTGAAGGCGCATTTAACCGAACCTTTACAAACAAGGTTGGGGCAATCTCCACAACTTAATTGGAGGCTCCCAATGACACCACGAAGCTTCACCACAATGGACTATGGCTCCGAGGTGACCTCGACCGTCTAGGGTGCTCAAACACCCAAGAGTAACAAGATCCGCTAGGGATTAGTGGGGAATCAAATTCTCTTGGTGGAAGTGGAGATCGGGCCTTTCAACCAATCCCGAGCAAATCAACAAGTTTGATTGGCTAGGGAGAGAGATCGGGCGAAAATGGAGCTTTGAGCAACAATGGAGTTTGAGGATGGAAGAGGTGAGTCTTCTTGGAGAAGAAGACCCCCTTATATAGTGGGGGGACAATTCCAACCTTTACCCACCACTCAGCCGCGACCAGCAGTACTATCAAGACCACAGAGCGGTACTACCAAGACGGGCCTCACGGTACTACCACGGCGGACCACGGTACTATCAGGCGCGCAGAGCCTGGACTCGAACAGTAAGAGCACGCATAAGCGCGGTAGAATCGCAGCGCGCAGATTATCGCGACCAGGCGGTACTACCGCAGGCGCCATAGCCCAGACGGTAGGCACAGATGTAAAATTACATCCGTGACTACCTCCGCCGAGATTTTATCGATGTGAAAATCCGACACAGTACTACCGCGAACTGTGGGTGCGGTATTATCGGAAGGGTACGGATGTAAAAATTACATCCGCCTACCTCCGCTCATGTCAGCCAGACTTGGCCAGCGACACGGTATTATCACAGTAGGGCGCGGATGTAAAAATTACATCCGCCTTACTACCGCACCAGTAGCGGCGCAAAGCCGAACTCACGGTACTATCGCTCAGAGGAGCGGTACTACCGCGGAAGCCCACGGTACTACCGCGTCGGAGCCCAGATCGCCATCGGCTCTGCGGTAGTACCGCTCAGAGGAGCAGTACTACCGCCAGCCTGAGAAGAGCAACTCGGAGTCCTTCATTTCGCAGAGACAAGGTGAGACAGGGGAAACTCCAAAGAGCCAAAGGAAAGGCGGTGCAAAAGGGACGTGTACGTGATATTCCACCCAAACCTTTCCAAAGCGGACCCCTCTTAATAGTACGGCTTTCCTACGACTCAACTCCACCGAAAAGAACCGTAGAGAAACGCCTTCTTCAATAATCTTCGAGAGGCATCAAATCGTCTTGTGTTTAGTCATGATATATTTGAAAAGCTCAGTACACACAATTAGTCCGCAAAAGCATTGTCATCAATCACCAAAACTACTAAAGGACAAGAATGCCCTTACACTCCACACATCGACCGCTATCCAGCATGCATCTAGTGTATTAAGTTCATGGAGAAACAGAGTAATGCAATAAAAACGATGACATGATGTAGACAAGATGTATTTATGTAGAAATAGACCCCATCTTGTTATCCTTAATAGCAATGATACATACGTGTCGTTTCCCTTTCTGTCACTGGGATCAAGCACCGTAAGATCGAACCCATCACAAAGCACCTCTTCCCATTGCAAGATAAATAGATCAAGTTGGCTAAACAAAACCCAAATATCAAAGAAGAAATATGGGGCTATAATCAATCATGCATATAAGAGATCAAGGAAGACTCAAGTAACTTTCATGGATAAAGATATAAATCTGATCATAACTCAAAGTTCATCGGATCCCAACAAACACACCGCAAAAAGAATTACATCATATGAATCTTCAAGGGACCATTGTATTGATAATCAAGAGAGAGAGATGAAGTCATCTAAACTAACTACGGACCCGTAGGTCTATAAAGAACTACTCACACATCATCGGAGAGGCATCAATGGAAGTGGTGAACCACTTCATGATGGTGTTTAGATTGGATATGGTGTTTCTGGACTCTGCGGCGGCTGGAATTGATTTTCGTCGACTCCCCTAGGATTTCTGGAATATTGGGGTATTTATAGAGCAAAGAGGCGGTTCAGGGGGCACCCGAGGTGGGCACAACCCACTGGCGCGCTGGGTTGTGTCCCCTGAGCACCCTGTGTGCTTTCTTGGCCCATGGATATCTTTCGCCTAAAAAAATCCTAATTTTTTTTCGCCATGCTTAGACTCGCTTGGTATTGATTTCGTGATGTAAAAACATGCGTAAAACAAAGAATCGTCATTGGGCGGTATGTCAATAGGTTAGTACCAAAAATGATATAAAATGACTATAAATGATTGTAAAACATCCAAGGATGATAATATAGATACGTTGAAGATGTATCGGACCATCGCTATAATATCTCTGCGCAAGACGCTTTACGCCACCGACAACCAAAGGCCATCACGCCCATCGCCAAATCGCCCTATGGTCACTTGATGGAGGATATAAAGATGCTCATGTTGGAGCAGGAGTTTGTTCAGGTTAAGATAGGCTGCTCTCGTAATAGGGTTTCTCACTGTCTAGCTAATTATGCTCGCACATATCACAGTACCACTTGTTGGTTACAGCAAGCTAATTATACTCGCACATTTCACAGTACCACTTGTTGGTTACACCGAGGCCCCCTTTTATTCAGAATCTTGTTTTAGCAGATTGTAACCCTATTACCATGAAATAAAACTATGTTTTACCCCGCAAAAAAATGCACCATTTCTAGAAAAAATTGTAATTTTTTTTTTCTAGATTTATAGATAGATAATTAAAGAGACATTTGCAAAGTAGCACGTGAGACCCACTCGTCACAGGTTAGGGAAACGCTACCAAATCCCTCCCTCCGCTCTCTTCTTCCTCGCCGCGGTGATTCTTTCCTCACTCCCCACCCCAGCCCGCTCGGCGCTTGCTCACTACTGATCTCACGGGGAGGGCCCGGCGGCCAATCGCCGCCTCCAGCATCGTCGAGCCTCGCGCCTCACGCCTCCTCCTCCCACTCCCGAGCCGGCAACCGCGGCAGCAGGGCGGCGAGAGGAGGACAAGGCGAAGGCCCGAGAGGACGCAATGGAGTATAGAAGAGTGAAGGATCAGGTGAGCTTAAACCCGCAACCCTAGGGAGGAATGCCGCTACTCGCGCTGGCCGGCCGTTGACGGCGCCTTTAGGTTAGAATAGATCGCTGCCGCGGCGGATTTTCGTTTCCCCTTTTCCTTTTCGTTTGTTCTGTCTCCCGCCGTAGGGTTCCAAGATTCTTAGTACATGCTGATGTTCGCCATTGGTAACCCGGGGCTGAGCTAAATTTCAAGCTCCGGCAATGTCTTCCCGTGTTCGTTTGAGATTCCTTGCGGTATTGTGAGCCTGTACTTTATCAATTGTGTTGTGTGCTGACAACCTGTCTTACCCTGTATAATCTAAAGGAGAGTTATGATGCCATATCTCAGAAGGACATAGAAAGCCCTGATGGGAGATCTCTTTCTAGCAGTAAGCTCTTGGTTCATTGTTGAAATTTATCTTTGGACTATAATCAGTAACATCACATCTTTAATGCATGTGCTATATATACAGCTGCAGCAACTTCCCCTTGTCACCGCAGGAGGTTCGAAGGGCAAGAATAGCTGGAAGCAAAAGTAAGACTGTTTGCAACCTTTGTGCCGTATCACATAGTTTCTGAAAAATCAGAATATTTACTGGCAAGTGTCGATGTTGTTGCAGGTCTATTGTAACAATTGCATTGACATTACTAACAAGTTCCCAGGCAATACTGATTGTGTGGTCAAAAGAGCTGGAAAGTATGAATATAGTGTCACAACAGCAAACTTTTCGTGAGAATTTAAGTTTTCTCTTGGTGATAATAGGGTCAGGAGCTTCCCCTTCTGTTCACTTGAATTTATTCATCTATGTCTAGGTGGAAGCTTTAAAATGTCTATTATCACTTCTAGCCATGTACAGAACATGGAACAGTCAAGGTGTTACAGAAGATAATAGGTGACCATTCTACCATAATCTGCCGATTATATTACGAATCTCTATTTCCTTTTCAATATTCTCTACCAACATTTCTTTTTATTTTCAGGTTAAGTACATCATTTGATGAAGTTAGTGTTTATCCTATCCCTGCCGTACTTTACATGGTAAAGAATCTATTGCAGGTATGCCCACTTGTCAATGTCTCTTGTGATAAAATAACTTCATGTCTGCAACAACAAAAGTTTGAACCATGTTTCCTCTACCTGCCAGTATTACATCTTCGCCTATGTGGATGCACCAGCTACCAGATCCTGAAGAACCTGAATATTATCAGCACTGGTGTCTTATACCGTATCATTTTAAAGAAAAGTAAGACTGACTAGCTTAATGTGGCTTTGGAAGTTGGGAACAGAGGAACTAACAATATGTGCTCTTTTTCTACTTTGCTGATATCTTTATTTTTTATATTTCTTTCAAGCCTTGTAATATTATGTTGGATACTTTAGCTTTGCTGAAATGATGTAGCAGCATTGAGCTCCTCACCAAGTATTCATCATTCTGCACGACCACACAAACATGTAACATCGTAACCTGTAGGCATTTTGAAATATTTCACTAGCCTGAGCCTCCCATCATAATTTATATGGTGTTCTTTGAGTGCCACAAATGTTCTTATTCCTCTTCATTCTTTCAAGAACTCTTCATAGTACTCTTCTTCGCTAACACAGCAACACCTGTTTTCAATTGTTAATCTGGCATGGTGATTGTTGAACTATGTTGCATCACTGAATGCTTCGTGTTCTTTCCAGATTAAGTGAAATTCAGTGGGCTGCATTTATTCTCTTATGTGCTGGCTGCACTACGGCTCAGCTAAACCCCTCGTAAGCAAAATAAGTTTGGATTCTTTTTCACTTTCTCGGTATTCTTTCCTCATTTCTCTAATCAATATGTTCAGCTAAGAGAAATAATATGCCCCTTTCAGATCAGACCATGTTCTTCAAACGCCAATTCAAGGTTGGATGATGGCCATTGTAAGCATATAAGAGAAAAAAAAAACCGTTCAGTCTGGTCACTTGGACATGTTATAGCAAGTTATTTTATCCAACTTACTGACTGTATTTCTGTTTCAGGTGATGGCTCTTCTAAGTGGTTTTGCTGGGGTATACACAGAAGTATGTGACTTTGTGCAATTGCTCCTCTTTGCTTATGTTTCTTGCTTTAGAAATAATCATTTGATTCGACTGTCAAGGGAATTTCTGAAGGGTGTAAGTCATATTCATTTTTTAACAATGCAGGCTATAATAAAAAAACGTCCTTCGAGAAACATCAATGTGCAGAATTTCTGGCTGTACATTTTTGGAATGCTCTTCAACTTAGTTGCCATATGTGTTCAGGACTTTGATGCTGTCATGAACAAGTTAGTTGTGTTGTAAATTGCTTCATTTCTTGTCATAATATTTTATTACTCCCTCCGTTCCTAAATATAAGTCTTTGTAGAGATTTCACTATGGACTACATACGGAGCAAAATGAGTGAATCTACACTCTAAAATGCATCTACATACATCCGTATGTGGTTCATAGTGGAATCTCTCCAAAGACTTATATTTAGGAACGGAGGGAGTACAATGCATGATATTGCTTATTCTAACCTGACTGCCATCTAATGCAGAGGCTTTTTCATGGCTACTCATTTATTACACTTCTGATGATTCTTAACCATGCACTCAGGTACTACAGTTGGATCATTGATCTGATTTGACATTCGATCGCTTGAGATGAACTTATGTTGTAATACTTTTGGTATTCTTTGCAGTGGCATTGCTGTATCAATGGTGATGAAGTATGCTGACAATATTGTCAAGGTACAAATTCTTAATTTCTACAACGGGTTTTGTGGTTTAAATTATTTTGTTATAACCATCTTTGCTACAAAATTGCACATTCTAATAGCTGTAGCTTATTCCGTCACCTAACGTTACCCCTATTGAGTCACCACTTACCATTTGAGTGGCAGTTTGTAATTAAAATCTTGGATGTTCTCCTAAAATCTTTCCCCTGTCACGTTGGTTTTAAACTTTTTATTCAATAAAAAGATGTGGTTTACATACTCGTTGCATTGCATTAGAAATATTCATGCATTGCTAGTTCAACATAAGTTCAGATTGCTGTCTCGTTGAATTATGCCAAGCGGAGAACTTTTCGCATCTTTCTATTATCAATTTCCGTGCCTTGATGGACTACAAAAGTCAGTCGTGGATTTAAGTAATGATGAATTGTTTAAGGCAGTTTACGGTCCTTTTTCAACAGTGTCTCTTTTACTTAATGCGATCGCTTAAATTTGGATTACATCTTATAGCATGTACTTTATGCATGTCTGCATTCTTAATTTTGGAGTACTCGACAGTCCACATTCTGTTATCTGAGAAACTGGAAAGTAGTGGCATCCTATTATGCTATACCCTAAAGGGTAAGTTGAAATCTCTTCACAAAACAATAAACAGATTCTGATCATCCTTTGAAGCAAGAAAACGAGACTGTATCAGTCAGTTATCCTGCAATTTGGACAGTAGCTTAATGCGGTCTTTAGATGTGATATTTAAGATGCCCTGGTTTTGTATTTATTTCGAGATTCCATGAATTATGAAATGCTCTAGTAATTATTGAGGAAGATCAAAAGACTCTTGCTATCAGCCATTCACGCTACTCTTTTGTCTTTACACTTGCACTCTGTATTTGGTTGGCCTAACCATGTGTCTCTGCACACACACACACACAGGTGTATTCAACTTCGGTCGCAATGCTTCTGACAGCAATTGTATCGGTCTTCTTGTTCGGCTTCAATCTATCCCTCGCATTCTTCCTCGGATCTACGTAAGTCCTGATGCAAGTGCAGCAACAAGATATCTGGACCGGAGCCTTGTAACCCATGACAGCCTAACGAGCTCTGCTAACATTTCAGGGTCGTTTCAATCTCGGTGTATCTGCATTCTGTCGGGAAGCCACAGCAGCAGAAATGACTTCCGCCCCCATCTTTCTTTCCAAGATTGGCAGCGAGCGCCTCGATGCGGCGTCGTGGAACGGATTATGGACGGCACGGCAGCATCGAAGGGGAATAGGATTCGTTCTAGGTCATGGCACTGTTGTTGAGGCAAGGCGATGGATCGCCCGGTGACATATTCAGGTTCACCGTCCGTTTGAGCTGCTTCTGTGGTGGCATACCTGGCTCACTTTTGCTTCGTGACCAGGGTGGATGACATACGCTAGTTTCTTATCTGGGTAGGTTGGCGAGAATGCGAGACGCTGGCTATCTTCTTCATGCCTCCCTTTTGATCTCTTTTAGCCATACTCGGGTTACTACTAGCTAATTATCATTGCAGGCACTGAGAATTTGCGCAGATGTCCATGCCCAATGTTTCGATCTGAAATACACCGTGGAGTATGTGTCAGCTAACACGCTACCACGAACTCTTGGCATAGCTAACTTTATAGTCGTGCTGTAGAGAAATCTGAGCACCGTCTGTAGGCGGCGACAGCATCTCTCTTACCATGGGTCACGGGGCGTGCACGGCAGGAGGTCACCTGGATTCGGCGAGCGTATCGGCTGTGTCGTAGGAGCCCGTGTGCCCAAGGCCCCAAGCAGTCCTGTGCTGTGCGTCGTCCGTCCCCGTTCGTTGGCAACTGGATGCAGATGATCAAGCCCGAGGCAGAGGGCGCGGCCATGCCTGCAACAGTAGCGAGCTATACTACCTGCCGGGCAGATACGCCTGAAAGGGCCGCCCATTTCAAACCAAGGATGATGAAGACGCACAGTACGCTATCTTTGCTCAATTATTGGCAGGCCATTTTGTCGCCTTCTCTTCATCATCAGGAAGTAAAATAAGAATTCGACGGAGAGTAGTACAGTACTGTGCTGGCCCTGTGCTCCGCCGCAGTGCAATGTGTACTTCATGCTTTCTGTACGCGCAGGGACGGACTCATGTAGTAGAGGACTCCACCGCACATTTAGTGACTCGATTCAGTGCTCTCTCTCTCTCAAAAAAAGTTACGATTCGGTGACTCGATCCTTGTTCTGCTCCTCTTTCTTGTTTGACGAAGAATCTCGCTCTGCGACTCTTCGATGAAAGGCATGGCAGGCAGTCCCAAAGAAAAAGGCAACTGCTCAAATACTCCATGCCAAGTAGAAAGACGCCGGGCTTTATCTCTGCCGTATGGTGTCATGCTGCTAAAGTACGGAGAGAACGCAGAGCATGGTCCTCTGGTTGAAAAGCTGCGTCTGTCTATTATCATCTTTATTACCGGCCATCCGGAGAATCGTCGCCCGAGAAGCTAAACGGGGTCAAATGATCTTGTATGTTGATTCTTTGTCAAACGGTTAATTGGCTACTTCTATGCTTCTACGCGTACTTATTGAGATTCAAAGAGCACAACTAGGAAGTTGCACATTTTTAAACAGAAATAATGCAACCCCAGAGGAGAGGATTTACAGCACACAGGTCCGAGGGCATGCGGATCCTGGGCTGTCGATTTGCGCCAAGATTCGCGAAATGGGTTTTGTATACTCATAGTTTCGTTTTCATTTTGTGTGTGTAATGCATTTGTATATCAATGTCGATACACCTGTTGGTGTGGGTCCGATACCTGTTTCGTGGGGTCCGTTAACATTAAACATACCGATATAGAACAGATGAGCAAAACGGTTCATTATGCCATTGTTGTGTTGTTCTTGTTCATCTTAGTTCTTGTTTCTTCTTATCTTCCCGTCCCTCGAAAAGAACTCTCACCTTTAAGCATTATTCATTCGGGGAAATGGAAGAAATCACCTCATGTTCTTACAGATTAAATGACTTCAAAATTTCAAGAATAAACAAAAGTATATTCCGTGCAAAAACCTATATATTTGGTCAAAAAGGTTCGTTTTCTTATATATTTGCTTACAATCTTGGTTCTTCCAGTACAACCTTTTAATGTCTCGTATAGTTGGGGAATCTCATCTTTGATGTTTGTCTTGCTTCCTTTTTGTTGTTGTACTCGCTGGTTATCCTTGAACAACTTTTCTGTTTGACAAATTAAGTATGTCTAATACGAAATAGTATGAACTGAAATCTTTTGACGCAAGTGAAAAAAGTGTCTACATCCTCACTATAACTTGGTTTGGTAAGAGCATCACCAATGCACAAGGGCAACACTGCCTCAAAGGCAGGTCTCACATGTCCTGCCTCTAACATGACAATCTTGCAGTGTTGGCATGTAACTCTTGGTCCCGCCACTGCCTCTAAATTTGGCCATTTTGTTTGTGTAAGTGCAGCTAGTGCCACCCCTAGTTGGTTTTGGAGTATTGACGACAAACCTGATTGAGGGACTAATGTGTTTGTGAGAATTGCAGGATAACACAAGTAGTAGTCCCTCATTGATTCGGTTTACCTACCGGAGATGACCCCTAAAAATATGTGAAGACATTGAAGACAATGGTGGTCCCTGAAGCTATTCATGGTGAAGTCTATGACATGAGAAGACATCGCATGAAGACTATGGAGCGCGAAAACTTAGTTGTTTCGTTGTTTCCTTTTCTTCTCTATTGAGTCATAGGAACCACCGCACTGTTAAGTGGGGTCCAAGTGAACAAAGTCAGAGTGACTAAAGTGATGCTCAACCAAATCCTATGTCTTCGAGCGAAGAGAATGAGAGCCAATCTTATCCAGAGTCAGATGAGTCAGCTTTACTTGTAGCCCAAGTCAAGCTGCCGCGTGTGTTTGAAATCTGACCCTTGGGACACGTGTCAGTTCCTTAGTGACCCAGGGTCATTCCGGACAAATCGGGTTGGGTTGCCTAGTGGCTATAAATAGCCCACCCCCTACACCATAAATTGGTGGCTGCTCAGAGTTAGTGCACGACTTTTGTCGTTTGAGAGCAACCCACCTACGAAGCATTTGAGAGAGAATCCTTGCGAGGACAAAGCCCAAACCACTCAGAGCCCAAAGAGCATTTGGCATCATCAAGTCCTTCATTCAGCGTGATCTCAAGACTTGTTACACTTGAGGACTGTGAATCCTCCAGCCGGTTAGGCGTCGCGTTCTGAGCATGCAAGAGTCATTGTGGATTGACGGAGAACGAAGTCTGTGAAGGTTTAGAAGTCTACCTTGAAGACTTACCAGAGTGATTGGGCGGGGACTAAGTGTCCTTAGCTCAAGGGGAATAAGGTGAAGACGTGGTCTTATGAGTTGAATCTCAGCCTCCCTAACCAGACGTATAGTAGTCACAGCAACTGGAACTGGTCAAACAAATCACTATCCTCTCCAAGCTACTGGTTCTATCTCTCACTTCTCTTTACTTACAGTTTGTCTTCGTGAAGTCATTGCCTGCTTGCATTATCTGTTTGACTTCACTGTGTGACTACTTGTTCTGATTGGCTTCATACTATCTTCCATCCTAATCTTTACTGCCTAGTTGCTAATAGTCTTCGTGCTTTCACTTTGTTGAATACTTGACTATGGCTTGTCCAATGTAGTCTACCTTCCGCTGCATACGAATAGGGTCATTTCTATTGTTTGTATTCAAAACTCCCATGTTTTGAAGACTTTCATAAAAATCGCCTATTCACCCCCTCTAATCGATATCCAGCTCTTTCAATTGGTATCAGAGCAAGGTACTCCCTTGTTCATTGTGATTCGGTTTAACCACTTGGAGTTTTAGCTATGTCGATTGCAGGGATAATCAAAGTCTCCGCTGCGTGCCCCATCTTCAATGGCACTGAATACCCCTACTGGAAGAATAAGATGTGCATGCATCTTGAAGCCATTGATGTCGATCTGTGGTATGTCGTCAAGAACGGCGTTCCCAAGACCGGTGAAGGTGTCACCCCTGCTGATGTCAAGAAGTTCGTTCAATTGGAATCTACCACCAAGAACATCATCTGTGGTCATCTGACCAAAGGATAGTATGGCCATGTGAGTGCTCTGGAAACATCGAAGCTAGTCTGGGACTGGCACTCCAAGGTCAACGAAGGCGTCTCAACTCAGCGAGATCAAAGGATCAGTGTTCTCCGCAACCTCTTCAACCGCTTCAAGAGACACGACAATGAGAACGTCCAGCTCACATTTGATCGCCTCACTGATATCACAAATGACCTCCAAGCACTCGGCGCCACTGAGATCACGAAGCATGAAATAGTCAAGACACTACTGAGATCACTTGACAACTCATTTGACACCCTAGCCCTGATGATTCAAGAACGCCCTGACTTCAAGACTCTCGATCCATCTGACATACTTGAGATTCTCAACACACATGAGTTTCAGCTATCTGAGAAACGAGATATCTATGGCCCCAACTATGGCCGAACTCGTGCTTTGAAGGCAAAGGCTGTTTCCTCATCTGAAGAAGAATCTGACTGCAATTCTGGTGATCCTGAAGACATTGGAAAGGAGCTTGCTATGCTTGTGAAGAAGTTCCAGAAATTCACTAAGAAGAAAGGCTTCACGATCCAGCTCAAGAAATGATGAAGCTTCCACCCATGACCATAAGAAGAGAACATGCCACAAGTGCAAGAAACCTAGTCACTACATCTTTGAGTGTCCACAGTGGGACAATGAGAAGAAGAAGAAGAAGAAGAAGAAGAGCAAAGAATATGATTCTGATGACAAGAAGAAGAAGAAATCCTCAAAGTCTTCTTCCAAGTCTTCATTCACACAAGAAGAGCTCATCTGGCAAGGCTCGTGCTTTTGTTGGCAAGGAGATGGATTCAGAGGAGGAGTCTGCTTCTGAGGAGGCAGAGGTGGAATCTGAGGAGTAGTCCGACTCTGGCGTTGCAAGTCTGGCCCTAGCTACAACTTACGTTGCCAAGTCCATCTTCAACACTGAAGACAATGGCTCCATCACGAACGCTGATGATAATGACAAGGACGACTCTACTCCCACCTACTGCTTCATGGCACGTGGTGCCAAGGTAAAATCACGCGATGCTTACTTTCAAACGTCAAGTGAAGATGACTCTGATTGTGAATCCAAACCTAGCTACAAAGCACTTGCTAAAATTGCAACTGAACAACAGAAAGCTATGGAACATATTCAAAAACTGTTAGACAAAAGCGATGACCTGTTGGACGCGGAAATGACCCGATCTCAGTCCTTAATTAAAGACATAAAAAATCTTCATGTTAAGTACAAAGAACTTGAAAGTCGTCATGAAACGCTCTCAACAACTCATGAAAATCTTTCCTACGATTATCTTCAAAGGAAGCAAGATCTTGAGAAATTGAGAACGATTCATGAAGATCTTCAAAAAGAGAACGAGTCGATTCAAGCTCCAATCGATCCCCCGCCAGAAGGATTTGAACCACCATGTCTAAAATGCATTGAGCGTGATAACGCTGCCTCCGTTGCTGAATGTTCTACTGCTACTACTGTTGTAATATCTTCAATTGCCAATGTGGTAACTAACCCCTGTGCTGAGGATACCACTACTATTGCTGATGAGAATTCTAGGTTGAAGACACTGCTTGAGACAGGGATGTACAAAAGTCTAAAAGGGCATCAGACATTATGTGTGTCCTTAAAGAAGATTTCGAACCAAACCCTAGGAAAGAGGGTGTTGGGTTGAGAGGAAAATGAATGTCGACGGGTCTCTTTCGAAGCCCGAGTAGTACCCCAAAACCGCATGGGTTCTTTGCAAAGGAACCTTTAGTAGATCCATCCACCTTATCTGGTTTCACTTGTGCTAACCCTATTATCATTGATGAACCCTTTGATGCAAACTATAAACTGTTTAAGAATCAGAATGGCAAAGTGTTTGCCAGGTTTATTGGTACTAACTGCAGGAATGGTCCACCTATGAAGAAGATATGGGTACCCAAAAGTTGTCTTGAGAATCTTCCAGTGAATGTCATCATGACACTACCAGGAAGAAGACAAACCCCATACCAAAGGCTTCATATGGTCCAAAAGCTTCATATAGACCGAGGACTCATCTGAGTCACCCTAACATCAATGTTTTGTAGGAAATCATACTGCACCCATGAATATGAGCGTGTTTCCTCAAACCGCTATGTTCATAGAACAAAGAACTTTTTTGCTTATTCCTATGAGTATTATTCACCTCCTGCAAGGCTATTTACTAGGGCTCCAAAGTCAAGTTCTCGAGATGCTACACTTAGACTCATTGCTTCAAAGCCACCCCTGAAAATTTGGGTGGTTAAGAAAACTTAACTCTCTTTTGTAGGGAAAGGTCTCCAGCTGGAAATCAAAGGCGTCTGATGCTTATGTTGGGGACCTTAAACATCTTGTGGGGCGCAAGATAAAATGCCCAAATGGTCTTACTATGTATTTCGTCCCGGGATTCCTTGACACTCATCCTATCTATCCTAACCAAGATCTGAATTTCTATGTTCCACTTGTTCAGCAAATGTTTATGCTTCACAACTCGCTTGGTGAAGCCTATCCCAAACTGCACTTTAGGCTATGACACCTCATACTTCAGAATGGATTATGGACAGTGGATGCACTAACCACATGACTGGCGATCGAAGTCTACTGATGGATTCAACGCTACGTCCATCAGACAAGAGTCACATCACATTTGCTAACATTGGTTAAAACAAGGTATTGGGTCTAGGTAGAGTTGCAATATCAAGGGATCAGCACATGGATAAAGTGATGCTTGTTGAATCCCTTGGTTTCAACTTAATGTCTGTCTCAATGCTTTGTGACTTAAACATGATTGTGCTATTTCGAAAGTATCGTTGCCTTGTTCTAATGGAATCTGACAAATCTCTAGTCTTTGAAGGGTATCGGAAAGATGATCAGATATGGTAGATTTCACAGGACCATAGATGGTCAGATGTCTTCTAGCAAAAGCTTCAGAATGCTGGCTTTGGCATGGAAGGCTAGGGCATGCTGGCATGAGGAACTTGCACACTCTCGTGAAGAAGAAACACGTCGTAGGCATCGAGGGCATCAAGTTCAAGATGGATCATCTATGTGGTGCCTACGAAGCTGGAAAGATGACTAGGGCCAAGCATCCCTCGAAGACGATCATGACTACATCTCAACCCTTCGAGCTGCTACACATGGAATTATTTGGCCCTACTCACTACTCTACCCTTACTACCACTGCTTGCCTCTATGGTTTCGTCATTGTTGATGATTATTCAAGATATACTTGGGTGCATATAATCCTCTACAAGAATGAAGTGCGGATGTCTTCACACGCTTTGCCAATCATGCCATGACGAACTATGGCGTCAAGATCAAGCATATCAGAAGTGACAACGACACAGAGTTCAAGAATACCGGCCTCGATCTTTACTTGGATACTTTGGGCATCACTCATGAGTTCTCTGCTCCTTACACACCTCAGCATAATGGCATCGTGGAGCGCAAGAACAGAACCCTTATTGAGATGGCTCGAACGATGCTTTATGAGTACAAGACTCCAAGGAAATTCTGACCTGAAGCCATTGATACTGCATGCCACATCATCAACCGTGTTTATATTCACAAGCTTTTGAAGAAGACATCCTATGAACTCCTAACTGGTAAGAAGCCAAATGTCAGTTACTTTAGAGTATTTGTGCTAGGTGCTAGATCAAGGATCCACGTCACACTTCAAAATTTGCACCGAAAGCACATGAAGGTTTTATGCTTGGTTACAGAAAGGATTCACACTCCTACAGAGTCTTCAACCTCTTTCACTATAAAGTGGTTGAAACTGTGGATGTGCGGTTCAATGAGACTACCGACTCGCAAAGAGAGCACCTGCCAAATGTGCTAGATGAAGTACCTCCTAGTGAATCAATCAAGCAAATGGGAATTGGAGAGATCATACCATCTGAGGCTCAGACTGAAGAGGAACTGATCATTTCTGCACCTAATCAACCTGAAGACAATGCTCAGCCTGAAGACAACCGTCCAAATGATGACATTGATCAGCAAGAGCAAAATCTTTGTCCTGTTCATCCTCGTGTTGCAAATGAAGTACAGATTGTGTCGTGGATTTGTCACGGCAGATGTCCTAGTGTGAGGACTTAGTCGTGGAGCCATTGCTACGGGTTTACTTACAGGGGTTAAAGCGGACACAAAGACACGAGGGTTTATACTAGTTCGGCCCCTTCGATGAAGGTAAAAGCCTACGTCTAGTTGTGATGGAATTGATGTAGTCTCGATGGCTAGGGAGCAAACAAGCTTCGCCTAGGCTCGAGCTGTTGTTGTCTGTCCTTGAACCGCCGCCGGGTCGTCCCCTTATATACACGAGTGACGCCCGTCGGTTCAGAGAGTCCCAACCGTTCATACTGTATCCCGGTTGGTATCTCCCTATTCCTAACTTACAATACAAGTCATACATCAGGCCGGTTTACGGCTACAAGCTCTAAACCGACTATAGGCCTTGGGCCTTTCTCTGATTACGCCACTTACGGAGCTAACCCGGCCCAAGCTGGCCGGTTTATACCTAGTGGTAATATCCCCAACATTAGGCCCCATATTGATTTGAACTGGTTCATGTCGATCCTTGATAAAACCTGCATCTCGGATATCTTCTTGTGTAGTAGATCGTCACTGGTCATCATCTTAAACCGCATGACATCACCGCCTTTATCAGTAAACCGCCCGACGTCATCTTGAAGCTTATCTTTTATAGCGCCTTCTTTAATGACCGTCCCTGGGTTCACGCGTTTGACCTAATTTCCTTGCCTTATAAATAAGACCGAAGGGTCATTCGGTTTTCCCCTTCGCTCCCTCTTCGTCTTCTTCCTTGCGCCATCGCCTCCAGAGTCTCGCTGTCGCCATCGACCTTTGCTTCGTCGATGGCGCTGCATCAACCTGTTCGACCGAATACTGGCGACCTTTCGCATTAACTCCTTTCTGCCTCCGGTAAATCCCCTATCCTTTGTTTAATCTGTTCATCATTTTTAGATCTGTTCTAGGGCTCACGCTTCGTCCATGTTCTTCATATGCTTTCACTTTTCTATCCTCTGAGCGGCATTATGATCCCTGTTTGTACTAAACGGAGATCCGTGCGCATCTGCTGCGCCTTTTCATCTAAATCCCATAGCCTTCTCGTATATACATATGCATACCTCATGGTGCACTTCCTGCTTCTTCTTTACTTTCTGCGGCGCCTTTCTTGTTTTCTGAAAACTCACGTTTGATCCATGATAAACATGAACTCTTGTGAAACTTGTTTCTATCGATTTCCTCCGAAGCCAGAATTAAGCGGTTTAACTCACCATAGAAACAAAAAATTGCTAAACCGCATCGGTACACCATTAGTCCTCGTGTTGAACCGCCAATGTATATCCGACACCATACCGTATTGAATCGGTACATCGGATCATCTTCCGGTTTGTCATTTCTTGGATCAATTATTCTGCGATGAGTATTTTCTCAAACCGGATTCTTCCCTTGTAGACCTCATGATGGCCAAACAGTGTACGAAAGTGCAACTGGGTCCCTTCCGCGTCTCGAGACGCAATCAATGAGCTAGTGTCCATTGGCGCTTTGATAACCAAAGCACCATCCATTGAGGGTTCTGGCGAGGAATGTCCTCCCACTCCTCGTGAAGGTGAAGTCATAGTTTTCGCAGATCACTTATTCGGGGCTTCAAACCGCCGGGTCAAAGTTTTACCGGACGTAATGGCCAACTTTCAATTACGCCCCAAGATATCGGCCCCAATTACATTACCAACTTGTGTCATTTTCAAGTCTTGTCTGAAGCTTATACGCAAGAGGAGCCTTCGTCGAGCTATTCGGGATCTTTTCCACCTAAACCGCCGCACCGAATTCATCGATGGCCCCAATCTTGAGAAGGCGGTATGGCTATCCGTAAGAGGAAGGAGATCACTTATCCCCACGTGAAGCTCCACTCTCACCCCAAAGAATGGAATGCAACTTGGTTTCTCTGCAGAGACACCTCCACGAAGGTGAAAATCCTTTACAGTTTCCGCCCAGAGCGCTCAAGAACACACATCCCTTTCCACAACGTTTGACCGCAAAAGAGAGAAGTAGATACGCTCCCCAACTGTCCAAGCTCCGGGCCTTTATGGCCAACGGTTTGACTCGAATCGATCCGCACGCGCTGGTTATCTTGGGGCATACCGCCTTTGAGCCGGCGTTCGGTTTGATGTGCAAGATACCGGCAAAGGTCGATGATCCACTCCGACACACCAAATTAGAATTGTCTCAAGACGGTTACTGATTCGATGAGGAAAATCTTTGAACGAACCGGAGCACCTCTGTGCCCAAACCGCTTGGCTCCTTCGCACCCTCAACGCTCCTCTGCGGTAAGCTCTCGATTGTGCCATCATTAATTTTTGCCATTACTTCCATACTTGCAATTTCTCAATTATTTCCGATCCAGGTGATGATCCATTCGGAGCAAGAAGCTCTCGCAAGACAAAGCGGACAAGGCTGGGCGGCAAAACCGCCCAAAACGAAAGTTGTCAAGAAGCTCGCTCATAAGAGGAAAACCACGGCTTCGCTCGATCCGCCATCGATGACGATGTGGGTAATCCGAACTTGACTCTCTTGGCTTGTTTTTACACGCCTTATTGATGACGATGCTTGTCGGGATGACGATGAAGCCAACAACGCTGGATTTGCCGAGGTAACCATTCTTTCTTCCGATTCAACAAGCTTACCTTCCCCAAAATTCCGCCGGCAAACCGGAAAGTTAACTTTTCTCATCCTCTTGCTCACTTGGATCCCAAACTTCTTATGAAGACGCGAAGAAGACGAGGCCGCCGCACAACCCGGCATAGTGGACGGTAGTTACTTACGCGGTTTACCAAACAGCCCGGCTCGAAGCGCCGCACCGAGGTTTCCAACCATTTTATTACCTTGAATTCCAAAGCGGGTTTATTCCGTCAACCTCTTAATCCGTCCGACCGATTATCGTCACCTCTCATTCATCCTCCGCTAATCGTCACCACTCAACCGCCGCCATCGAAAATAGCTGTCGGGTAAGTCATCATGACCACATACTTGTCAATTTCTTCAGAATGTACGTGTCTTATTTTTGTTTCGCAGGACCAAGCGAAACCCAAAGAAAAAGCTCGTTTAGAAAAACCACCGAGGAAGCTGCCACCTCCGATCATGAGCGAGCACGGATCGGGACAATGTCGCTTTGAAGATACTCGAACAATCCCCGGTTCAAGAAGATGTGATTCCGGAGAGAGGCCTACAGATGCTTCAATGTCTGTTGATCCGCCTGCCAGCACCATCCAGTCTGCAAAGCCTCCTAGCCCTGCCAAAGCCACTGTGCCTACTCAATCCGTCGAATCGAAAGATGATGACGTGGTAATTACTGGAATAGGCCACTCTGAACCGGGCAATGCTGCCACCTTAACCCGGCATACTGTGAAAGAGGACTCTGCCGCTTGTAAGAAAGGAAAATGGAACATAGAGCTGGAAACATATGCCGCTATGAGCGCCCAAGACCTTCATTCCGGATACTTGAACCGGCTTTACAGTAGCCGTGACTATGAAGCTGGCTTGGTGAAACTAATGAGAGACAAGTTTGAGGTAACGCTCCTTTCTTTAATATCCGTATAGTAATCCTCGTAGCCCCCAAGGGCCGGTTTGCAATCTATGATCAAACTGGCGCTTTGACAATTTTCTCTGATAGACTGTTGCAATTTTCCCCATAACCACCAAGGCCGGTTTATGTATGCAAACCTAAACCGGTATTCCAAAAGCTGCTTAGCAACGCTTTAGCAAGATGAAATAGCCATTAGCCCCCAAGTGCCGAGTTGAATACGCGTATTGAACTTGGGACTTTTCCATGTAATAGTAGTATAAAAAATTGAAGGTACATTAGCCCCCAAGTGTCAAGCATATAACGATGTTGTGTGGTTGAGACTTTTAATTGTCGGGGTGATGATCTTTGTCAACATGCTTGGTGATGTGGCGATCAAGGATGACCGGATTGCCGATTCTGAGCAGCATTGGAGACCCAAGAAAGCCGAGACAGACATAAGGCCAAGAAAGAGCTGACTATTGCCTGGCTGCTGCAGAAGAAACGAAGGACAAAATGAAGAAGGAACAAGCTATGCGGGCCATTGAAAAGGCCAACTTGCTCAAGCGGGCAGAAAATGCCGAAGCCGCCTTAAACCGTGGTAGATGATCCGCGGCCGTGAAGCGACAAGTGCATTCTATGACAGCAGCCATCTTCGACGCCTTTGTAAATAAATGTAATTTACTTGTCCTGTATCTCCAACACTCCGGTTTATAAACATCTGCTTATGAAACGCAGCACACGCGTTGGGCACTGGGAATAGCGACGCGGAAGAAACTAAAAGCTGTGTACACCTTAGTAGAACAGCTATATACCGGAGCCCAACGTGTGATTACCACAATGTCACACAACAACCCGGCGCCGTCCTTGATCCAAGACACCTTGAACCGGCTATCCATCCTACCTTCCCGGATTGAGGAGGTGAAGAAGTCGGCTGCACGAACCGGAGCCATCAACGCCCTGATCCGGGCCAAGGCCTGGGTGCCGGATTTTGATCCAGTGGAAGCAGCCCAGGGCTATCCCAGTGTGAAGGAAGATGGCTCATATTTTAATGAAGAGGACTTGCGTGCAATAAACCGTGCAGTACGCCCACTTGCTTGTCAATTGGCGGAAGAAGCCGACTTGGAGCACTATCAAGCCCAATACAATGATCGAGAACAAGCGTGTGTCCGCTCCAACTTTTGAGCCGAAAATTTAATCCCTCAATCCGTAAGCACACTTACGCCCCGACATTGAACCGTCAACTTTGATTCATGAAGAAGCTGTTTTTCAAGCTGATGGGCATCGGCTGGACTTCGTGGATTTCCGGCCAATGGGTAGAGGAGAGGATCTTTGAAGCGGAGGAGGACGAAGAACGTCTTGAACCGTAGCGGTTTAGAAAACAATGATCATTTGGGCCTTTGTGTTGCCTTGTAATAGTTTTAGGTAAACTTTG
The DNA here is from genome assembly GCA_021437245.1 of Aegilops speltoides. Lineage (NCBI taxonomy): Eukaryota > Viridiplantae > Streptophyta > Magnoliopsida > Poales > Poaceae > Aegilops > Aegilops speltoides. The sequence goes on from CM038142.1 coordinate 145,205,641, forward strand.
TTGCTGGGTATGCCTTCGTGCATCGAGTGAACTTTGTGTGATTCGCAGTTCTCGCAATCAAAAGATAACTTCGGCGGCGGTGAGACCGCCCACGTTTATGGCATCCAATATGTCTTTATGTATTGAAAATTTAATGAGTATTTGATACAAATACCTGCCATATCTGGGCATAAAGCTGATGTAACCAATCTTGAAGCGGAGGCTTTCTTATGAAAGCCATAACCGTCTTGGGAGGCAATAACCTCCATATAGGCGTGCTGAATGAGCACTAGCCCCCAAGTTTTTCCATAAAGACGAACCGGGAAAAAATGGTAAACCGGAAAGAAATGAAAGCTTTGGATAACACCAGATCGTGCACTATCAGCTTGTTACTGACGGCTAAACCGAAAAAATATTCATTATGTTGGAAACACGACAAAAAATCAAATACCAAATATGGCAACAAAGGCAATAACTCTTTGTAAAAAAGGAGAGCTGCTTGGAGCTGGTCAGATGGCATTACCATGGTCAGATGCTACCAAGCCCCGAAGGTGTAGCGATGGTGCTAGTCGGCCAGTCCCCAAAAGACTCGTGGCGTACGCCGCCAAGTGGCGTGACATTGGTTCGGGTTCGACCAAGCCCCAAGTGGCGCTGGCCCTAGTGGCCGACCAAGAGGCGTAACCGGTTCAGACGTGACCGTGTCCTCAAATGATCTAGTGGCTTTCGCCTATCAAGAGGTGTAGCTTGGTTCGGATATGACCAAGCCCCCAAGTGATAAATATAATTGTCAAGGGTAAACGGAGGCGCTTTGAAAAACAGAAAACACTCCGTGTAACCACGCATGAGAAGAAAGACAGAGACCCCGCTTTGACTGAGGCCCTGGTTTTTATTATATAGAAAGATAATATATACATTGTTATGCTATGTACATAAACTGAGCCGATGACTCATGTGTAATAAGGTCGAAGATGAGCTATATTCCACGGCCTGTTGGTCTCCTCCTCTGATGTACGTGAGTCTTTACGCTCTCGAATATCAACCAGATAGTAGGAACCGTTGTGCAGATTCTTGCTGACCACAAAGGGCCCTTCCCAAGGTGGGGATAGCTTGTGCAGGTTCGTCTGGTCTTGGATGAGGCGCAGTACCAAATCACCTTCCTGAAAAGCTCTGGTTTTGATCCGGCGGCTGTGATAACGACGAAGGTCTTCTTTGGTAAATTGCTGATCGGCGGCTGCCATATCACGCTCCTCATCCAACAGGTCCAAAGCGTCTGTCGCGCCGCTTCATTGTCCGCTTCAACGTAAGCCGCTACGGGCGAGTCGTGCGAATATCATCGGGGAGAATCGCTTCGCTCCATAAACCATGAAAAAGGCGTGTAACCAGAGACCGGTTTGGCGAGTATTGATACTCCATATCACCGATGGGAGCTCCTCAACCCAGCACCTGGCGTCCTTTGTAATGGGACGAAGTCGCGGTTTGATACCTCGCAAGATTTCTGATTAGCACGCCCGCCGCCCGTTGGGATGGGTGCGCCATCGACGATCGTCAAGCGGATATGTTCGCGTTCACAAAATTCTTTCATAGCTCCCTTGGACAGATTAGTGCCATTGTCGATGATGACTTGTGTGGAAAGCCAAACCGAAAATCACCTTTTGATGAAGCGCACCGCTGTTGCGCATCACACTTATCGACAGTTCGCTTCAATCCACTTGGTGAATTTGTCCACCGCCACCAACAGATGGGTCTTCTTATCTTTGGATCTCTTAAAAGGCCCGACCATATCCAGCCCCCACGCCGCAAACGGCCATGTTATCGGGATCATCCTCAACTCTGTGCGGTATATGGGCACGCTGGAGAATTTTCGACACCCATCGCAGATGCTTGACCAAATCCTCCGCATCGGATGAGCCGTTAACCAAGAGAATCCATGACGGAATGCCTTCGCCACGGGGACTTTGAACGGCATGGTGCCCGCAATCCCTTCATGGATTTCGTAAAATTTCGCCGCCTTCCTCGGGGAAACACAGCGTTGAAACGCCTCAAACGCCGCGATGATGCAACTCACCATTGATAATCGTCATGGACTTGGAGCACGGGTTACCGCTCGCCGTAACCTCATCGTCTCGTAATTCTCCTCGAGTCATATATGCAAGGTAAGGCACCGCCCAATCCGAATAGCGTGTAATGCTGCCACCAACCGGGCCTCCGGTCAGAATTGCCAAATCCGCTTCACCAGGAGCCGAACCGACGGTTTGTGCAAGATGTCGAGGAAGACATTAGGGGAACCGGTTCTGGCGAGAACCCAGCCGGCTTAAAGCGTCGCCGCTTCGTTCTTCCGGCGATCCACATGATCTACTTGATATCCCTTGAAGCACCCGCAATATTATCCACCTCTCGTCGATATGCAGCCATGAGGGGTCCTTAGAATCCCAAGTGCGGATACTTGCTGCGCCACCGGTCCGAAGTCACCAAAACACTTGACCGGCTCAAGTTCATTTCTTAGCCATCCGGAGACCATGGAGTAAAGCCAGACTCAGCTGCATTATTAGTACAAGGAACATTAGGCGGAGAACGAACAAAACTTATCACCTCGTGGGGAGGTTAACACGACTCGGCCCCGAGCCTTCCAACCGCTCGACCCATCGAAGTGGATAGTCCAAGATGTATGATCCGGCTTCTCCTCGGTGCTGTAACTCCGCCCAATCATTAATGAAGTCGACAAGCGCTTGTGACTTCACCTTGCCGGCGTGGTATATATTTGAGCCCGTGCGGCCCAAGCTCGATGGCCCATTTCGCAATCCGGCCAGTTGCCTCCCGGTTTTGTATGATATCACCCAAGGGAGCTGAACTAACCACTGTAATAGGATGCCCTTGGAAATATTGCTTCAGCTTCCGGCTGGCCATAAACACACCATAGACTAACTTCTGCCAATGCGGATACCTCTGTTTGGATTCAATAAGTACCTCATCGATATAATAAACCGGCCGTTGAACCGGATATTCCTTTCCGCCTCCTTACGCCGACCACAATGGCTACGCTCACGCTCGCGCATTGGCTGCCACATATAAGAACAACGGTTCGTTGTCAATCGAGCCGCAAGGACAAAGCGGATTGGCGATTGCCGCTTTAGGTCCTCAGCTTCGTCGCACTGGACTCGCATTTAACCGATCTGTCTTCCTCAGCATCTGGTATAAAGGAATAGCCTTCTCTCCAAGTCGGCTAATAAACCGGCTCAGCGCCGCAATCCGGCCTGCCAAGCGTTGAACGTCGTTGATACACTTCGGTTTAGCCAAGGAGGTGATCGCCTTAATTTTCTCCGGATTGGCTTCGATTCCTCTGTTGGACACCAGGAACCCCAATAGCTTGCCAGCCGGGACACCAAAAACACACTTGGCCGGATTAAGCATCATCTTATAAGTACGCAGGTTGTCGAAGGTCTCCTTCAAATCGTCCACCAGCGTCTCCTTCCGTCTTGATTTCACTACAATGTCATCCACATAGGCATGCACATTGCGGCCAATCTGTGTATGCAAGCAATTCTGCACACACCGCTGATACGTGGCTTGGGCACTCTTGAGCCCGAAAGGCATAGATACATAGCAGAAGGCTCCAAAGGGAGTTATAAACGCCGTTTTCTCCTGGTCCTTGACTGCCATCTTGATTTGATGATATCCAGAGTACGCGTCCAAGAAACTTAAACACTCATATCCTGCCGTGGCATCGATAATCGATCAATGCGGGAGAGCAAAAGGATCCGCGGACAAGCTTTGTTAAGATCTGTAGTCCACACATACGCCAGTGCCGTTTTCTTAAGGACTAGCACGGATTAGCGAGCCACTCTGGATGAAACACCTCGACGATAAAACCAGCTGCCAGAAGCCTGGCTACTTCTTCTCCAATGGCCTTGCGCCTTTCCTCATTAAACCGGCGGAGGAACTGTTTCACCGGTTTATACTTAGGATCCACATTAAGTGTGTGCTCAGCGAGTTCTCTCGGTACACCTGGCATGTCAGATGGCTTCCATGCAAAGATGTCCCGGTTCTCACGGATGAACTCGATGAGCGCGCTTTCCTATTTAGGATCCAGGTTGGCACTGACAGTAAACTGCTTGGATGAATCGCCTGGCACAAAGTCAACAAGCTTGGTTTCGGCCGCCGATTTGAATTTTAGATCCGATTCATGCTCCGTAGTGGGCTTCTTCAGAGGGGTCATATCTGCCGGATCAACATTATCCTTATAAAATTTCAACTCCTCTGTGGCGCAGACCGCTTCTGCGTAAGCTGCATCTCCTTCCTCACATTCCAAAGCGACTCGGCGGCTTCCATGCACTGTTATTGTCCCTTTGTAACCCGGCATCTTAAGTTGCAAGTAGATATAACAAGGTCGCGCCATGAACTTAGCATAAGCCGGCCGTCCAAACAGGGCATGATATGGGCTCCGGATTTTTACCACTTCAAAGGTTAGCTTTTCAGACCGAGAATCATGCTCGTCTCCAAAGGCCACGTCCAAGGCTATCTTACCAATGGGATAAGCAGATTTGCCTGGCACTACACCATGGAACACCGTGTTGGACGGTCTGAGATCTTTATCTGTGAGACCCATGCGACGGAAAGTGTCATAATACAATATATTGATGCTGCTTCCTCCATCCATAAGCACCTTAGTAAATTTATAGCCCCCAACTTGGGGTCTACCACCAAAGCCGGTGACCGGATTATCAACCCGGGGATGGTCCTCTCGCTCCATACGATAGGCTGTTCGACTAACGCAAATCTTGTGGCACGTACCGGTTCAACAGAATTTACAGCCCGTTTGTGAAGCTTTCGATCCCGCTTGTCCAAACTGGTTGTGAAAACATGATACTGCCCGCCGTTCAACTGCTTTGGCTGGCTCTGATAGCCTGACTGCTGCTGCTGCTGCTGCTGGCTACCTTGATTATTCTGGTTGTTGAAATTGCCCTGGTTGTGCCCTGAACCGGAAGCTCCGTCCTGACCCGGCCCATGGAAACCGGATCCTGAACCGCCACCTGATCCCTTGTCATATCGGAAAGCATCGGAATTTTTGAACGCTTGCATAATAGAACAGTCCTTCCAAAGATGATTCGATGGGTTTTCTTTCGTCCGTGTTTGGGACAAGGCTGATTCAGCAAGTAATTCAAACGGCCCGCACCATCATTTGGACCCCGATTTGCCTTGCCTCACGCCGGGCCTCATCCTGCGCATTAGTGTTAGCTACAAAATCATCGCCTTGCGCTTGCCCCCGATTTCCATGACTGCCGGTTTGACTGCTGCAGCTTGGAGTTGCCATTCTTCTTTCCTTTCCTGCTTCGTCATCATCGCCCGGGATCCTTAGTCCGCTCGAATCGGCATATTTTACTAGAGCGGACATGAGGGTTCCCATATCATTGCGTAACCGCTTCATACGCCCCGGCTTAAATTTCAGAGGCTCAAACCGCGATTGCTTTCCAATGTGATGATCGCCGAGTCAAGATTGATCCGTCGAGGAGTGCAAGATTTGAGACACACGGCGTACCCAACGGGTTGTTGACTCCTTCTTCACGAACACAAGCCGCTAGGTCTACTATAGACTTCGCCGTTTACATGTATCTTTAAAATTCGGATGGCGGGCCCAGAATCGACCCCATGAACTCGATAGAATTGGGCGGCGGGCTTTTCAACCAAGCACGGCTGTGCCCTCCATCATCATGGTAAAGTATTTTGCACATGCCGCTTCATCAACGTCAAGCATCTCCATGGCCATCTCGTAGCTCTCAACCCATGCCTCGGGGATAGATCTGCGGTGTAATTTGGCACCTTACGCGGGCCCTTAAAATCCTTAGGCAACGCACGTTATGCAAAGCGGGGTTAAACAGGCACTCCCAAAGCGGAGGAGACTCTGGTCTGTGAAGGAGGTAGGGCGAACCGGCGTATGCTGAACCGCATCATCCTGTGCTGCTAACTCGGCCTCCCTGCGTGCCCGGGCCCGATCTACCACCTCCTGAGCATTACGAGCGCTGCCTATCGGGTTGTTGCCTCTGGCCGCTTCACGGTCCCGTGCGTTACTTGATAGGGCCGGTTCATCCATGCGCCTACTGTAGCTCCGGCTTGGACGGGGCGTAGAGTGAATCCGATCGCGGCTATATGAATACGCTTCCTGCTGGATTAGTGCAGTCCGGAGAAGCTCCTTGACCCGGCGTGTCTCAACTGCTTGTGGGGAATCTCCTTCGACTGGGATCGCCTCCAATCGTGCGGCAGCCGCAACAAGGTTGTCCATAGGATTAGAGTAATGCCCCGGGGGCGTCTGTACCTGCGGAGGAATCATCATATTCTGCTGTGGGGGCTCCATCTGGCGTGGTTGGACCGTCGCTCCCGCTCCCGGTACCTCAGTCCGGTTTACCTCCCTGTGCTGGGGCGGGTTGCTGGGTCCAGCTCCGGGTGTCTGAAAGAGGTTTCTAGGGTCAAATCCGGATGGCAGGCGCGATCTGTACTTCCGCCTTAACACCTCCTGCGACGCGCTCGTCGAGCATGAGTGCGTAAGCTGCGCATCTAAAGCGGCCCGCTCTGAGGCCATGCGCTCCTTCTCTGCCGCTAGATCCGCTTTGGCCTGCGTGATCTGCTCTCTCACCTTTGCAATCTCTGCATTATGAGCCTCTTGATCTGCCGGATTATCCTCCGCCATGAGCGCTGCCAGTGCATCAAACAGATCTGACAAAACTTGAACCGGCGGACGCACCGAGCCTCCTGCCCCTGCTGCTGCTGCGGAACCAGAAAGTATCGCTGCTGCGGTCGACGAAAGGTTTGCGGCCTGCGTACCGGCCATGAATACGCCGATCCGGTTCAGCTGGCTTGAGGGGTCCGGAATACTATCACCGTCGGAACAGCCCCCGATCATACCATCCTGCAGCTGGTACAATGACTCTGTCTCTCCTGCTGAGGATTCATCGCCGGAATAAACGACGGTCTCGCTACCGTACTCTGAACCGGTATCACATTCCCTTCCCTGGGTAACTCCAACGAAGACATGCTTCACCGCCGGTTTAGCCCGGGCTGGTTGCGCGCGCTGAGCCGTCTCGACGAGGTCGGTGCAGATGTCCGGCTCAGGCCCTCCGATCTTGCCGATGAAGACGTGTATGCCGCCGAAGGGGACCCGGTATCCATACTCGATTGAATCGGCCTCGGGACCCCATCCGGCATTGTCGATGTAGATCCGGCCACGACGACTCTTGGTCATCCGGCCCACGACGTAGCCTTCGAGTCCTTTGAGCTTGCCCTCCAAGATCGTCAAACCATCGTGCGATAGCCCCACGGTGGGCGCCAACTGTCGTGGATTTGTCACGGCAGATGTCCTAGTGTGAGGACTTAGTCGTGGAGCCATCGCTACGGGTTTACTTGCAGGGGTTAAAGCGGACACAAAGACACGAGGGTTTATACTAGTTCGGCCCCTTCGATGAAGGTAAAAGCCTACGTCTAGTTGTGATGGAATTGATGTAGTCTCGATGGCTAGGGAGCAAACAAGCTTCGCCTAGGCTCGAGCTGTTGTTGTCTGTTCTTGAACCGCCGGGTCGTCCCCTTATATACACGAGTGACGCCCGTCGGTTCGTAGAGTCCCAACCGGTTCATACTCGTATCCCGGTTGGTATCTCCCTATTCCTAACTTACAATACAAGTCATACATCAGGCCGGTTTACGGCTACAAGCTCTAAACCGACTATAGGCCTTGGGCCTTTCTCTGATTACGCCACTTACGGAGCTAACCCGGCCCAAGCTGGCCGGTTTATACCTAGTGGTAATATCCCCAACAGATTGAGAAGATAATAGACAGCATCAATGCACCTGGTCCACTCACTCGTTCAAGAGCAACAAAGCTAGCAAATTTCTTTGGGCATATTGCATTCCTCTTAATCTCTGAACCCAAGAAAGTTGTTGAAGCCTTCATGGAACCTGAATGGATTCAAGCTATGCAAGAAGAACTTCAACAGTTCGAGCTGAAGAATGTGTGGGAATTGGTCAAGAGTCCTGATCCTCGTAAGCACAATATCATTGGCACCAAATGGATATATCGCAACAAGCAAGATGAGCATGGTCAAGTTGTCAAAAACAAGGCTCGTCTCATTGCTCAAGGATACACTCAGGTTGAAGGGATTGACTTCGATGAAACATTTGCTCCGGTGGCTAGGCTTGAAGCCATTCGCATGCTGCCAGCCTATGCAAATCATCACAACATCCTTCTGTATCAAATGGATGTGCAGAGTGCCTTTCTCAATGGAAAGATTGAAGAAGAAGTATATGTTGCACAACCTCCTCGCTTTGAAGATCCAAAACATCCTGATATGGTATACAAGCTCAACAAGGCATTGTATGGCCTCAAACAAGCCCCTCGTGCGTGGTATGACACACTCAAAGATTTCCTGAAGAGCAAAGGCTTCAAAACTGGTTCACTAGATCCTACACTCTTCACGAAGACATATGATGGTGAACTGTTTGTATGCCAAATCTATTTGGATGACATTATCTTCGGCTGCACTGACAAAAAATACAGTGATGAGTTTGGTCACATGATGCAAGAGCAATATCAGATGTCCATGATGGGCGAGCTCAAGTTCTTCCTAGGTCTCCAAATCCGTCAGCAACGCAACGACATCTTCATATCTCAAGAAAAATACCTCAAAGATTGCGTGAAGAAGTTTGGAATGCAAGACTGCAAAGGATACACGACGCCAATGCCAACCAAAAGTCATCTAAGTCCCGACGCCAATGGTAAAGAGTTCGATCAAAAGGTATACCGCTCCATGATTGGTTCTTTGCTTTATTTATGTGCATCTAGGCCAAATATAATGCTTAGTGTTTGCATGTGTGCCCGATTCCAAGCGGCACCAAAGGAATCGCATCACTTAGCCGTGAAGTGAATTCTTCGATATTTTGCTTACACCCCAACACTAGGATTATGGTATCCAAAGGGCTCAGAGTTTGATCTAGTTGGATTCTCAGATGCTGATTATGCTGGTGACAAGGTTGATCGCAAGTCCACATTAGGCACATGTCACTTTCGGGGCGATCTCTTGTCATTTGTCTTCAAAGAAGCGTAACGTGTATCTCTCTCCACTTTGAATCCGAATCGTTGTTCTTTGGATCTTGTTGTGCTCAGCTTCTCTGGATGAAGCAAACTCTCAAGGACTATGGTGTACACCTGAAGCATGTGCCACTCTACTGCGACAATGAAAGCGCCATCAAGATTGCCAACAACCCAGTTCAGCACTCGAAGACAAAGCACATTGAAATTCGTCATCACTTTCTCAGAGATCATGTCATGAAGGAAGATATTGATATCATTCACGTCAACGCTGAAGAGCAATTGGCTGATATCTTCACAAAGCCCTTGGATGAGAAAAGATTTTGCAGGTTGCGGTGTGAGCTAATTATCTTGGAATTCTCAAATGTCCTGTGATTGGACACACATCCTAACACTTATGCATATTGATGACTTAGATGTGCAACACACGAAGTAATGTATATCTTCAATCAATGAAGACATACACTCTAAGTGTGAATACATTAATGCGGAATTTTACTTCAGAGCGCCACGATAATTGTGCGCTGTGTCTGGGTCTAATACTTCCTATACGGTGGGTAACGCCACCACCAAACTTTTGTTTGAAGTGTTTTTGTTTGCGCTATGATTGCAAAGTCTTCGTATTTGATTTGTCTTCATCCTTGACTTATGTTCATGTTTATCCTCATCTTGTTTATTTAGTCTTACACTAGTTATATACAGATTTGTGTTCTGTCCTCTACAACATTCACTTATAGCTATGACTTCTTGTCTAAATCTTTTGATCTAAGTGAATGTGATCGGACCCTAACCTATCTATGCTTCTACCTCAACTCTATCTGTCCAAATCATATGCATTCTATTGAAACCTGTCGATTGTCTTCACTGAGACCTTGTCAGTTGAAGTCAATCTGACAAACATTTATATATGTTTTTAATGCTATAGCCTTATTTCCTGAAAACCGGAGAAGCCGGATGACCACCCTGACAATCCAGGCGTGCGTGGGAACATGGAACAACTTCCAATGTGTTGCATGCTTGCCACGTGCCCTTTAGATGTGAACCGCCAGGGGCACCTGCGTAATTGCGCTGTGTCATCCCTTTCCTTATAAATACATATCACATCACAGTCAAAATCCTTCTCCCACCTCACCACCTTGCACAAACCCTAGCGCCACCGCTAGCTCTTGACGACGCCGGCGACGAAGCGCTTAGCTGCCGCGACCTCGCTGACGCCGTCCTCACGCCGGACGCGGACCTCGTCTTCTCCGCCGCCGCCATAGGTGTCTTCCATCGCCAAGTTAGGGCACGGGAGATCGAACTGCTCGGCCTCCAACTCCGCTATGTCTAGCAGTTCTTCATGTGGTAATTAAACTTACTTTTTACCATCTTTTTGATCTGATAGATTGATTCTTCTCTACCAAAAGTGGTTTCTATACTTCCAAAGTTGAATCTGTCCCGTTCTGCATCTCATATTATGCCTAGTCTGTTCACTTATGCTTCTCTACAAGTTAGATTCCTCACTTGTACTTATTCTTGGATTCGTACAAATCTGGAACCAACTCACAACATATAAGTGAATGTCTTCGCGTTATGAGGTCAATGTCTTCAAACTGATTTTCTTCAAAATCTTCTGAGAATGCATATGACCTCTTCCCCTTCCCTCGCACCTCTAATGCTGTCACAGGTACATGTCCATGGGAGAATCCCTTGGTTCTCATAGTCTGCATTCATTTGCAGAATTCTCACAGAGTCACATAAATTCTCCTGAAGCCAAATCTTGTCTGACCAGCCGTCGGAAGCCTTTGCTAGTTTTGAAGCCATTCAGTTTAAGCTTCATGGCAACTGAGAAGTCAGCTAGAAAGGGCGGTAGACAGCGCCGTGGAAATACATCCAAAAATTTGCCGCTAGATCTGCATGAACTGTACAAGACAGACCCAGAAGAAACCTATGGTGAATGCAAAAATCGAATCCAATGGATTCGAAGATATTGGGCTGAAGAATGGTGTAAGTAAAGATTTGTCACTGCTGAGTATGCCGAGAAGAATGCTATCAAGCGACCTTGGGAGATATCCTATACAAAAATCTTCCACCCAAGTCCAAGTCCGAAGCCATTGATCAAGGCTTCTACCTGTGCATGGTTCGCGGACCACAGCCAGAGAATGCTGACCCATCTTCTCTGTTGTGGTGTCGCAAAGACAATCTGTTCAAGCACAACTTCAAGTTTGCCAAAGACTCTGCGGTGAAGAACAAGAAGGCATTTGGACTTGAATTCAACCCAGGTTCATCTGCTCCTCGGGAAGATGGCACCCGTGAAGCCAAAAAAAACAGAATTGGCCCCTTCTACAACCTCGCAGGCCTCATCACACACATTGCCATCCAAGGTGCAAATGTGGATCACTCTGCTGCTGATGAAGATTCTGATGAAGCACCAGCTCCTCCTAAGCCGCAGAAGCAGAAGAAGACTAAGGCTTCAAAACCCACTGCTGCACCAAAAGCTTCATGAGTGAAGCCATTGGCAACTGCTCCTCCTGCACCAAGTCTTGATTCTGAAGATCTTTCTCGTGTCTCCAAGAAGAAAGAGGAGCCCCAGAATAAAACTGTCAAGAGTCCTGGTCAAGCACTGGCACCAGCTGCCATTCTGAGGAACAAGACTGAAGCCATTGATCTGTCAACAGATGATGAGTGTGGTGATGATGCCCTTGAGCAGTTGATTAAGAGCAAGCAAGAGGTGAAGATCTTCAATGATCTACCCCTCTTCGATGTGAACATTCTGGACAATTTCATTGATGAGTGGTTTGACAATCCAAACCTCAGCTTTGATGATCTTCAGCTCCCAATTGGCATCAGCGTCGCCTTCCAAGGCGCCATTGCTCCTAAGCTAGCTCAGGCTCAGAAGATTGTTGAACTGAAAAACAAAATTGACTATGAGAAAGACCAGTTCAAGAAGCACGTGGCCAAGCTCAGTGTGGCTGATGTTCAAAACTTCAAGCTGATGTTGCATGACCTGAAGGAGGCATTTCACAAGAAACGTGAAGAAGCCAAAGGTTCACGCGAGCGAATGAAAAACCTCGTTGCCAAGTGTGTTCAAGCTTACAATGAAGCTGAGAAGCGCAAGGCACTTGGGCGTCCTGGCATTGACCCCAAGCTAGCTGCCAAGAAGAAGAAGCCTGCTGTGGCACAAGCTGAAGCATCAGGGCGAGAAGAACCTCGCATTGTCTTTCCTGCCAGCATGATAGGCTCGAAGCCTAAGGTCCCCACAGTGGCTTCAAAACTGAAGAAAACCAGGGCAGCTGAAGCCGAAGCCATAAAGTGCAAGTTCAAGAATACCACCGACGATGCTCCATTGCCCAAGAAGAGAAAGACTAAGAAGAAATATGGGGCTGCTCCCATAGAGCCCCTCGTTGTCGAGCCCATCTCTTTTGCTCGTTCTGCATCCGGACACCAAGAGCGTCAGTTGATAGTTCACGAGCCTGCTTCCACAGAAGCTCCTGAAGCTGAAGAAGTTCCAGCCGTTGACCCCATCACGGGTGAAGACATTGGTCCCCAAGACAATCTAGATGATGATGAAGTCCTTCCTCAGATCGAGCACCAAACGGTATCCTCGCCAGTTCTCACGAACAACGAACTCATCAGTATTGGTCATCCTTTGACGCCAATCACCCAGGATGCTTCATGGGCTGATCGCCCCCAACCATCAACTCCAAGTCAAACCTCACCGAGTACTACCCCACCTCAAGTCACCAATCCGGTGCTTGATGATGATGACGACTATGTGGTCCATCCAACTCCCACTCCAAAGGCATCGCCCGCATTTCGCAGGCTTCGCAAAGCACCAAGGCCACAAGTCGCTTCATCGAGCGTTCCAGAAGGAGAAGTGCAACCCAACTCACTAGCATGACAAGTGTATCCTGAAGCCACTCCTACTGTGAATGTCTCTGAGTTTGAAGCCAAATCTGCTGAAGACATACCGGTTGCATCAGCCGATGAAAATCCAGAACCACGTCAAGAAGAAGAATGTTTTGCCACACCCCCTACCAACCAAAAAGATGTTCTCGAGGAGAACGTGTCAGTGCCCGACCCTCCAGCTACTCAAGTGGAGGTTGAAAATACTAAGGCGGCCACTAACAACACTCCTGAAGCCAATGATGTTGTCATGCCTGAAGCTAATGTGGCACCTGTAGTGAACACGGTGTCTGAAGCCAATGATGCTCCTGCAACCAATGTGCAGCCTGACGCCATTGCCAATGCCACTGCTCCTGTACCGGCACCAAGGCCACACACCATTGAGCAAGCATTTTATTAAGGCGAGCTTGTCACTGTCAGATGGCCCATTCTGGTTCCTCCGCCTGCTCCCAGACCTTAATTTGGTTATCATGTGGAGCACAGGCCTCAGGTTCAGAAGCCAAAACCAAGACTGCCACAGTTTCCAGGTACTGCATCTGCGCCAGGATCATTCAACGTAAATGGCTTCATTGCACACACCACTTTCTTTGATAGCACCAAGAACCCATATTCCAAGCCAAGAATATCATCTGATCGGTTCTGGAGTTATCAGCAGCGCAGTTACTATTCGTGCGTACTATACAATCAAGGGTGCATCTTTCCCCATATGCGTCTGGACTGCGAAGCCATTGCGGGCCTGCCTTGCTTAGAAGAAGCCCTCGACTGTTTCAGAGATGCAGGTCTTCTCTAGTTTGTGACTGATAAAGAAAATTGGAATGAAGAACTTCTGCTGCAATTCTATGCAACTCTTCACATTCGCGGCTACAACAGGGATCTGAAGACATGGGTCCTTGAGTGGATGACAGGCAATGTACACCATGAAGCCAAAGCTCTTGATCTCATTGAGCTTACTGGCCTGTCCACCCCAGGTGAACTATATGAACCTGGTTGTCAGCTTCACCGCAATGCGTTGGAAAGCATCTTCCAGAAGCCTGAGCCCAATATGAGCCAAATGCTGAGTATGATGAAGCCACTGCCGCAGGATGCTGAATATCCCAAGGAATTCTTTGTTGAAGACCTAGAGTATCTGCCCCGCACCATCTATCACATTATCAGGCAAACTCTATGGCCCATCAAAGGACATTCTTCCTCAGCAAAGCTTGAAGGCTCAATGAAGACATTGGTCTTCTATATTCTCAATGGCATCAGCTTTAATGCTCAGGATTTCTTCAATCGCCAATTTGTTGCATCTGGCTCAGATATATTTGGTCTGAAATTCTATGCTCCATGGGTAATGCGTCTGATCAAGCTTCACTCTGTTGTTGACTATCGGCCCTCTACGCGCAACCATCTCATATTCTTGCCAGAGGTTGATATGTCCGTCGAAGCCATATACCCAGAGCCTGCCAAGGAGGCAATTTATCTTCACAATGTCGATCGTCAGAGTTTCTCTGAACATGTTGAAGGAGTTCATGCTGCCACTCGTGTTTATCCTTTGGCTGGAAATACTCATGCACCTCATCGTGCCCGTACCTTTGGAGACACCTGTAGAGCTCCTTTATAATCACCCAGTTACGTTGTGACGTTTGGTAGCACACAAAGTGTTCCTCCGGTAAACGGGAGTTGCATAATCTCATAGTCATAGGAACATGTATAAGTCATGAAGAAAGCAATAGCAACATACTAAACGATCAAGTGCTAAGCTAACGGAATGGGTCAAGTCAATCACATCATTCTCCTAATGATGTGATCCCATTAATCAAATGACAACTCATGTCTATGGCTAGGAAACTTAACCATCTTTGATTCAACGAGCTAGTCAAGTAGAGGCATACTAGTGACACTTTGTTTGTCTATGTATTCACACATGTACTAAGTTTCCGGTTAATACAATTCTAGCATGAATAATAAACATTTATCATGAAATAAGGAAATAAATAATAACTTTATTATTGCCTCTAGGGCATATTTCCTTCAGTCTCCCACTTGCACTAGAGTCAATAATCTAGTTCACATCATCATGTGACTTAACACCAATATTCATATCTGTATATGATTAACACCCATAGTTCACATCGTCATGTGACCAACACCCAAAAGGTTTACTAGAGTAAATAATCTAGTTCACATCGCTATGTGATTAACACCCAAAGAGTACTAAGGTATGATCAAGTTTTGCTCGTGAGAGAAGTTTAGTCAACGGGTCTGTCACATTCAGAGCCGCATGTATTTTGCAAATATTCTATGTCTACAATGCTCTGCACGAAGCTACTCTAGCTAATTGCTCCCACTTTCAATATGTATCCAGATTGGGACTTAGAGTTATCTGGAATAGTGTAAATGATTGCATCGATTTAACTCTTTACGGCGAACTCTTTTATCACCTCCATAATCGAGAAACATCTCCTTAGTCCTCACTAAGGATATTCTTGACCGCTGTCCAGTGATATACTCCTAGATCAAAAAAATTGTACTCCCTTGCCAAATTCAGAGCAAGGTATACAATAGGTCTCGTACACAGCATAACATACTTTATAGAACCTATGACTGAGGCATAGGGAATGACTTTTCATTCTCTTTCTATTTTCTGCCATGGTCGGGTTTTGAGTCTTTACTCACTTCACACCTTGCAACACAGGCAAGAACTCCTTCTTTGACCGTTCCATCTTCAAAATCTTATCAAGGTATGTACTCATTGAAAAATCTTATCAAGCGTCTTGATCTATCTCTATAGATCTTGATGCTCAATGTGTAAGCAGGTTCACCGAGGTCTTTCTTTTGAAAAACTCTTATTCAAGTATCCTTTTATGCTATCCTGAATTTCTATATCATTTCCAATCAACAATATGTCATCTACATATAGTTTTAGAAATGCTACAGAGCTTCCACTCACTTTGTCGTAAATACAGGCTTCTCCAAAAGTCTGTATAAAACCATATGATTTGATCAACTCATCAAAGCGTATATTCCAACTCCGAGATGCTTGCACCAGTCCATAGATGGATCGCTGGAGCTTGCACATTTTGTTAGCACCTTTAGGATTGACAAAACCTTCTGGTTGCATCATATACAAATCTTCTTTAATAAATCCATTAAGGAATGCAGTTTTGACATCCATTTGCCAGATTTCATAAAATGTGGCAATTGCTAACATGATTCTGACAAACTTTTAAGCATCGATATGAGTGAGAAAATCTCATCGTATTCAACACCTTGAACTTTGTCAAAAACCTTTTTCGACAAGTCTAGCTTTGTAGATAGTAACACTACTATCAGCGTCCGTCTTCCTCTTGAAGATCCATTTATTCTTAATGACTCACCGATCATCGGGCAAGTCAATCAAAGTCCATACTTTGTTCTCATACATGGATCCCATCTCAGATTTCATGGCCTCAAGCCATTTCGCGGAATCTGGGCTCATCATCGCTTCCTCATAGTTCGTAGGTTTGTCATGGTCTAGTAACATGACTTCCAGAATAGGATTACCGTACTCTAGAAGACCCACGAGGTTCTGTAGTAACTTGATTTGAAGTTTCATGATCATCATCATTAGCTTCCTAACTAATTGGTGTAGCAATCACTAGAACTGATTTCTGTGATGAACTACTTTCAAATTCGGAGAAGGTACAATTACCTCATCAAGTTCTACTTTCCCCCCACTCACTTCTTTCAAGAGAAACTCCTTCTCTAGAAAGGATCCATTTTAGCAACGAATATCTTGCCTTCGGATCTGTGATAGAAGTTGTACCCAACAATTTCCTTTGGGTATTCTATGAAGACGCACTTCTCCGATTTGGGTTCGAGCTTATCAGGTTAAAACTTTTTTACATAAGCATCACAACTCCAAACTTTAAGAAACAACAGCTTAGGTTTATTGCTAAACCATAGTTCATACGGTGTCGTCTCAACGGATTTAGATGGTGCCCTATTTAATGTGAATGTAGCTATCTCTAATGCATAACCCCAAAACGATATTGGTAAATTGGTAAGAGACATCATTGATCACACCATATCAAATGAAGTGCGGTTATGACGTTCGGACACACCGTTACGCTGTGGTGTTCCAGGTGGCATGAGTTTGTGAAACTATTCCACATTGTTTTAACTTAAGGCCAAACTCGTAACTCAAATATTCATCTCCACGATCAGATTGCAGAAACTTTATTTTCTTATTACGATGATTTTACACTTCACTCTGAAATTTTTGAACCTTTCAACTATTTCAGACTTATGTTTCATCAAGTAGATATACCCATATCTGCTCAAATCATCTGTGAAGTCAGAAAATAACGATACCCGCCACGAGCCTTAATACTCATTGGTCTGCATACATCAGTATGTATTATTTCCAACAAGTTTGTTGCTCGTTCCATTGTTCCGAAGAATGGAGTTTTAGTCATCTTTCCCAAAAGGCACGATTGCAAGCATCAAATGATTCATAACCAAGTGATTCCAAAAATCCATCTTTATGGAGTTTCTTCATGCGCTTTACACCGATATGACCCAAACGGCAGTGCCACAAATAAGTTGCACTACCATGATCAACTTTGCATCTTTTGGCATCAATATTATGTATATGTGTATCACTACGATCGAGATCCAACAAACTATTTTCATTGGGTGTATGACCATCGAAGGTTTTATTCATGTAAACATAACAACAATTATTCTCTGACTTTAAATGAATAACCGTATTGCAATAAACATGAGCAAATCATATTCATGCTCAACGCAAACGCCAAATAACATTTATTTAGGTTTAACACTAATCTCGAAAATATAGGGAGTGTGCGATGATGATCATATCAATCTTGGAACCACTTCCAGCACACATCATCACTTCACCCTCAACTAGTCTCTATTTATTCTATAACTTCTGTTTCGAGTTACTAATCTTAGCAACCAAACAAGTATCAAATACCCAGGGGTTACTATAAACACTAGTAAGGTACACATCAATAACTTGTATATCAAATATACCCTTGTTCACTTTGCCATCCTTCTTATCTACCAAATATTCAGGGCATTTCCACTTCCAGAGACCATTTCCTTTGCAGTAGAAGCACTCAGTTTCAGGCCTTGGTCCAGCTTTGGGCTTCTTCGCGGGTGTGACAACTTGCTTGCCATTCTACTTGAAGTTCCCTTTCTTTCCCATTGCCCTTTTCTTGAAACTAGTGGTCTTGTCAATCATCAACACTTGATGCTCTTTCTTGATTTCTACCTTCGTCGATTTTAACATCACGAAGAGCTGGGGAATCATTTTCGTCATCCCTTGCATACTATAGTTCATTACGAAGTTCTAGTAACTTGGTGATGGTGACTAGAGAACTCTGTCAATCACTATCTTATCTGGAAGATTAACTCCCACTTGATTCAACCGATTGTAGTACCCAGACAATCTTAGCACATGCTCAGTAGTTGAGCGATTCTCCTCCATCTTTTAGCTATAGAACTTGTTGGAGACTTCATATCTCTCAACTCGGGTATTTGCTTGAAATATTAACCTCAACTCCTGGAACATCTCATATGGTCCATGACGTTCAAAACGTCTTTGAAGTCCCGATTCTAAGCCGTTAAGCATGGTTCACTAAACTATCAAGTAGTCATCATATTGAGCTAGCCAAACGTTCATAACGTCTTCATCTGCTCCTGCAATAGGTCTGTCACCTAGCGGTGCATCAAGGACATAATTCTTCTGCGCAGCAATGAGGATAAACCTCAGATCATCGATCTAATCCGCATCATTGCTACTAATATCTTTCAACATAGTTTTTCTCTAGGAACATAAAAAATAAACATAGGGAAGCAACAGCGCGAGCTATCTACAACATAATTTGCAAAATACTATCAGGACTAAGTTCATGATAAATTAAAGTTCAATTAATCATATTACTTAAGAACTCCCACTTAGATAGACATCCCTCTAATCATCTAAGTGATCTCGTGATCGAAATCAACTAAACCATGTCCGATCATCACGTGAGATGGAGTAGTTTTCAATGGTGAACATCACTATGTTGATCATATCTACTATATGATTCACGCTCGACCTTTCGGTCTCCAGTGTTCCGAGGCCATATCTGTATATGCTAGGCTCGTCAAGTTTAACCTGAGTATCCCGCATGTGCAACTGTTTTGCACCCGTTGTATTTGAACGTAGAGCCTATCACACGTGATCATCACATGGGGTCTCAGCACGAAGAACTTTCACAATGGTGCATACTCAGGGAGAACACTTATACCTTGAAATTTAGTGAGAGATCATCTTATGAAGCTACTATCGAACTAAGCAAAATAAGATGTATAAAAGATAAACATCATATGCAATCAAAATATGTGACATGATATGGCCATGATCATCTTGCGCCTTTGATCTCCATCTCCAAAGTACTATCATGATCTCTATCGTCACCGGCACAACACCATGATCTCCATCATCTTGATCTATATCAATGTATCATCACATGGTCGTTTCGCCAATTATTGCTCTTGCAACTATTGCTATCACATAGCGATAAAGTAAATCAATTATTTGGTGCTTGCATCTTAAAGAGACAACCATAAGGCTTCTGGCAGTTGCCGATAACTTCAACAAAACATGATCATCTTATACAACAACTTATATCTCATCACGTCTTGATCATATCACATCACAACATGCCCTGCAAAAACAAGTTAAACGTCCTCTACTTTGTTGTTGCAAGTTTTACGTGGCTGCTACGGGCTGAGCAAGAACCGTTCTTGCCTACGCATCAAAACCACAACAATAGTTCGTCAAGTTAGTGTTGTTTTAACCTTCTCAAGGATCGGGCGTAGCCACACTCGGTTCAACTAAAGTTGGAAAAACTGACACCCGCTAGTCACCTGTGTGCAAAGCACAGCGGTAAAACCAGTCTCGCGTAAGCGTACGCGTAATGTAGGTCCGGGCCGCTTCATCCAACAATACTGCTGAACCAAAGTATGACATGCTGGTAAGCAGTATGACTTGTATCGCCCACAACTCACTTGTGTTCTACTCGTGCATATAACATCTACGCATAAAACCAGGCTCGGATGCCACTGTTGGGCAACGTAGTAATTTCAAAAAAAAATCCTACGCACACGCAAGATCATGGTGATGCATAGCAACGAGAGAGGAGAGTGTTATCCACGTACCCTCGTAGACCGAAAGCGGAAACGTTAGCATAAAGCGGTTGATGTAGTCGTACGTCTTCACGATCCAACCGATCAAGTACCGAACGCACGGCACATCCGAGTTCTGCACACGTTCAACTCGATGACGTCCCTCGAACTCTGATCCAGCCGAGCTTTGAGGGAGAATTCCGTCAACACGACGATATGGTGATAATGATGATGTTCTACCGACGCACGGCTTCGCCTAAGCACCGCTATGATATTATCGAGGTGGATTATCATGGAGGGGGGCACCGCACACGGCTAAGAGATCCAAGGGATCAATTGTTGTGTCTAGAGGTGCCCCCCTGCCCCCGTATATAAAGGAGCAAGGGGGAAGGCAGCCGGCCTAGGAGGAGGGCGCGCCAAGGGGGAAGTCCTACTCCCACCGGGAGTAGGACTCCTCCTTTCCTTGTTGGAGTAGGAGAGAAGGAAAAAGGGGGAGAGAAAGAAGGAAAAAGGGGTTGCACCCCTTGTCCAATTCGGACCAGAGGGGGGGCGCGTGCCTCCTTCCTTTTGGCATCTCTCCTCTATTCCCGTATGGCCCAATAAGGCCCATATACTCCCCGGTGAATTCCCGTAACTCTCTAGTACTCCGATAAATACCCGAATCACTCGGAAACTTTCCGATGTCCGAATATAGTCGTCCAATATATCGATCTTTACGTCTCGACCATTTCGAGACTCCTCGTCATGTCCCCGATCTCATCCAGGACTCCAAACTCCTTTGTTACATCAAAACACATAACTCATAATATAACCGTCATCGAACTTTAAGCGTGCGGACCCTACGGGTTCGAGAACTATGCAGACATGACCGAGACACGTCTCCGGTCAATAACCAATAATGGAACCTAGATGCCCATATTGGCTCCCACATATTCTACTAAGATCTTTATCGGTCAAACCGCATAACAACATATGTTGTTCCCTTTGTCATCGGTATGTTACTTGCCCGGGATTCGATCGTCGGTATCTCAATATCTAGTTCAATCTCGTTACCGGCAAGTCCATTTACTCGTTATGTAATGCATCATCCCACAACTAACTCATTAGCTACATTGCTTGCAAGGCTTATAGTGATGTGCATTACCGAGGGGGCCCAGAGATACCTCTCCGACAATCGGAGTGACAAATCCTAATCTCGAAATACACCAACTCAACATGTACCTTCAGAGACACCTGTAGAGCTCCTTTCTAATCACCCAGTTATGTTGTGACGTTTGGTAGCACACAAAGTGTTCCTTCGGTAAACGGGAGTTGCATAATCTCATAGTCATCGGAACATGTATAAGTCATGAAGAAAGCAATAGAAACATACTAAACGATTAAGTGCTAAGCTAACGAAATGGGTCAAGTCAACCACATCATTCTCCTAATGATGTGATCCCGTTAATCAAATGACAACTCATGTCTATGGCTAGGAAACTTAACCATCTTTGATTCAACGAGCTAGTCAAGTAGAGGCATACTAGTGACACTTTGTTTGTCTATGTATTCACACATGTACTAAGTTTCCGGTTAATACAATTCTAGCATGAATAATAAACATTTATCATGAAATAAGGAAATAAATAATAACTTTATTATTGCCTCTAGGGCATATTTCCTTCAACTGCCTCACCTACTCCTCATGGGAACGAGTAGAGACTCTATGTCTTCAAACCTTTTTGGTCCTTAGTGACAAAAGGGGGAGAAGCATATGAGTTGATAGTCTTCAAGCGGGTCCATATGGGTGGTTGCCATACTTTTGCCAAGTGTTTACAACTCTCGCTTTTGATACATTTGGTTCCTTGAGTTGTAACACTTAAATTTGATGGTCGTCTGCTACTTTTTCTGTTATTCTGTGGTGCGACGATAAATTCTGCATGTGTGATGATAAATCCCGCATGAAGTCATTCTGCAGACATCCATTTTTCATTATGCATGTCACTATCCTGGTTATATCTTTTCATGCATGATGTATTGTCTTCATAAGGTGAAGAGGATCTCCACAAGTACAACCTGCCATGTGCATTTGCATTCCAAAGCAAAACATTTATATGCACATATTCAGGGGGAGCCTTTTTGCCACGTATGAAGTCAATATCTTAATCCTTTACAACTTCACATACTTTTATCCCCGTTGAAAACTTCAACCAGTTTGTCATCAATCACCAAAAAGGGAGAGATTGTAAGTGCATCTAGTGCCACCCCTAGTTTGTTTTGGAGTACGGACGACAAACCTGGTTGAGGGACTAATGTGTTTGTGAGAATTTCAGGATAACACAGTTAGTAGTCCCTCATTGATTTGGTTTACCTACCGGAGATGACCCCTAAATATGTGTGAAGACACTGAAGACAATGGTGGTCCGTGAAGCTATTCCTGGTGAAGTCTATGACATGAGAAGACATCGCATGAAGACTATGGAGCGCAAAGACTTAGTTGTTTTGTTGTTTCCTTTTCTTCTTTATCGAGTCATAGGAACCACCGCACTGTTTAGTGGGGTCCGAGTGAACAAAGTCAGAGTGACTAAAGTGATGCTCAACCAAATCCTATGTCTTCGAGCGAAGATAATGAGAGCAAATCTTATACAGAGTCGGATGAGTCAGCTTTACTTGTAGCCCAAGTCAAGCTGCCGCGTGTGTTTGAAATCTAGCCGTTGGGACACGTGTCAGTTCTTTAGTGACCCAGGGTCATTTCGGACAAATTAGGTCGGGTTGCCTAGTGGCTATAAATAGCCCACCCCCTACACCATAAATTGGTGGCTGCTTAGAGTTAGTGCACGGCTTTTGTCATTTGAGAGCAACCCACCTACGAAGCATTTGAGAGAGAATCCTTGCGAGGACAAAGCCCAAACCACCCAGATCCCAAAGAGCATTTGGCATCATTTAAGTCTTTCTGTCCGCGTGATCTGAAGACTCGTTACACTTGAGGACTGTGAATCCTCCAGCGGTTAGGCATCGCTTTCTGAGCATCCAAGAGTCATTGTGGATTGCCGGTGAATGAAGTCTGTGAAGGTTTGGAAGTCTACCTTGAAGATGAAGGAAATATGCCCTAGAGGCAATAATAAAGTTATTGTTTATTTCCTTATATCATGATAAATGTTTATTATTCATGCTAGAATTGTATTAACCGGAAACATAATACATGTGTGAATACATAGACAAACATAGTGTCACTAGTATGCCTCTACTTGGCTAGCTCGTTAATCAAAGATGGTTAAGTTTCCTAACTATAGACATGAGTTGTCATTTGATTAACAGGATCACATCATTAGAGAATGATGTGATTGACTTGACCCATTCCGTTAGCTTAGCACTTGATCATTTAGTATGTTGCTATTGCTTTCTTCATGACTTATACATGTTCCTATGACTATGAGATTATGCAACTCCCGTTTATCGGAGGAACACTTTGTGTGCTACCAAACGTCACAATGAATGGGTGATTATAAAGGAGCTCTCTGGTGTCTCCGATGGTACATGTTGAGTTGGCGTATTTCGAGATTAGGATTTGTCACTCCGATTGTCGGAGAGGTATCTCTGGGCCCTCTCGGTAATGCACATCACTATAAGCCTTGCAAGCAATGTGACTAATGAGTTAGTTGCGGGATGATGCATTACGTAACGAGTAAAGAGACTTGCCGGTAACGAGATTGAACTAGGTATTGAGATACCGACGATCGAATCTCGGGCAAGTAACATACCGATGACAAAAGGAGCAACGTATGTTGTTATGCGGTTTGACCGATAAAGATCTTCGTAGAATATGTAGGAGCCAATATGAGCATCCAAGTTCCGCTATTGGTTATTGACCGTAAACGTGTCTTGGTCATGTCTACATAGTTCTCGAACCCGTAGGGTCCCCGCGCTTAAGGTTTCGATGACAGTTATATTATGAGTTTATGAGTTTTGATGTACCGAAGGAGTTCAGAGTCCCGGATGAGATCGAGGACATGACGAGGAGTCTTGAAATGGTCGATATGTAAAGATCGATATATTGGACGACTATATTCGGACATCGGAAAGGTTCCGAGTGATTCGGGTATTTTTCGAGTCTGGGAGAGTTACGGAATTCAGTATTGGGCCTTCTTGGGCCATATGGGAAAGGAGAGAAAGGCCCCAAAGGGTGGCCGCACCCCTCCCCATGGACTAGTCCGAATTGGACTAGGGGGGGCGCCCCCTTCCTTCCTTCTCCTTCTCCCTTCCCTTTCCTTCTCACCTACTCCTTCTACTTGGAAGGGTTCCTAGTTCTACTAGGAAAGGGCGCACCATAGAGAGAGGGCCGGCCCTCCCCCTCCTCCACTCCTTTATATACGGGGAGGGGGGCACCCCTTGGAGACACAACAATTGATCTCTTGATCTCTTAGCCGTGTGCGGTGCCCCCCTCCACCATATTCCACCTCAGTAATATCGTAGCGGTGCTTAGGCGAAGCCATGCGTCGGTAGCATCATCAACACCGTCATCACGCCGTCGTGCTGGCGGAACTCTCCCGCAAAGCTCTGCTGGATCAGAGTTCGTGGGACGTCATCGAACTAAACGTGTGCTGAACTCGGAGGTGTCGTACGTTTGGTACTGGATCGGTCGGATCATGAAGACGTATGACTACATCAACCGCGTTGTGCTAACGCTTCCGCTTTCGGTCTACGGGGGTACGTGGACAACACTCTCCCCTCTCGTTGCTATGCATCACCATGATCTTGCATGTGCGTAGGAATTTTTTTGAAATTACTAACTTCACCATCAGTGGCATCCGAGCCAGGTTTTATGCGTAGATGTTATATGCTCGAGTAGAACACAAGTGAGTTGTGGGCGATACAAATCATACTGCTTACCAGCATGTCATACTTTGGTTCGGCGGTATTGTTGGATGAAGCGGCCCGGACCGACATCACGCGTACGCTTACGCGAGACTGGTTCTACCGACGTGCTTTGCACACAGGTGGTTGGCGGGTGTCAGTTTCTCCAACTTTAGTTGAACTGAGTGTGGCTACACCCGGTCCCTGCGAAGGTTAAAACAACACTAACTTGACAAAATATCGTTGTGGTTTTGATGCGTAGGTAAGAACGGTTCTTGCTCAGCCCGTAGCAGCCACGTAAAACTTGCAAACAACAAAGTAGAGGACGTCTAACTTGTTTTTGCAGGGCATGTTGTGATGTGATATGGTCAAGACGTGATGAGATATAAGTTGTTGTATCAGATGATCATGTTTTGTTGAAGTTATCGGCAACTGGCAGAAGCCTTATGGTTGTACCGTTATTGCATAAGATGCAAGCACCAAATAATTGCTTTACT
The DNA here is from genome assembly GCA_021437245.1 of Aegilops speltoides. Classification (NCBI taxonomy): domain Eukaryota; kingdom Viridiplantae; phylum Streptophyta; class Magnoliopsida; order Poales; family Poaceae; genus Aegilops; species Aegilops speltoides. Next base: position 145,231,066 of record CM038142.1, read on the forward strand.
TTATCGCTATGCGATAGCAATAGTTGCAAGAGCAATAGTTGGCGAGACGACCATGTGACGACACATTGATATAGATCAAGATGATGGAGATCATGGTGTCATGCCGGTGACAATGGAGATCATGACGGTACTTTGGAGATGGAGATCAAAGGCGCAAGATGATCATGGCCATATCATGTCACATATTTTGATTGCATATGATGTTTATCTTTTGTACATCTTATTTTGCTTAATTTGCCGGTAGCTTTATAAGATGATCCCTTACTAAAATTTCAAGGTATAAGTGTTCTCCCTGAGTATGCACCATTGCAAAAGTTCTTCGTGCCAAGACACCACGTGATGATCGGGTGTGATAAGCTCTACGTTCAAATACAACGGGTGCAAAACAGTTGCACACGCGGAATACTCAGGTTAAACTTGACGAGCCTAGCATATACAGATATGGCCTCGGAACACGGAGACCGAAAGGTCGAACGTGAATCATATAGTAGATATGATGAACATAGTGAAGTTCACCATTGAAAACTACTCCATCTCATGTGATGATCGGACATGGTTTAGTTGATTTGGATCACGTGATCACTTAGATGACTAGAGAGATGTCTGTCTAAGTGGGAGTTCTTTAGTAATATGATTAATTGAACTTTAATTTATCATGAACTTAGTCTTGATAGTATTTTGCAAATTATGTTGTAGATCAATAGCCCGCGTTATTGCTTCCCTATGTTTATTTTGATATGTTTCTAGAGAAAAATATGTTGAAAGATGATAATAGCAATGATGCGGACTGGGTCCGTGATCTGAGGTTTATCCTCATTGCTGCACAGAAGAATTATGTCCTTGATGCACCGCTAGGTGACAGACCTATTGCAGGAGCAGATGTAGACGTTATGAATGTTTGGCTAGCTCAATAAGATGACTACTTGATAGTTTAGTGCACCATGCTTAATGGCTTAGAATCGGGACTTCAAAGACGTTTTGAACGTCATGGACCATATGAGATGTTCCAGGAGTTGAAGTTAATATTTCAAGCAAATACCCGAGTTGAGAGATATGAAGTCTCCAACAAGTTCTATAGCTAAAAGATGGAGGAGAATTGCTCAACTGGTGAGCATGTGCTCAGATTGTCTGGGTACTACAATCACTTGAATCAAGTGGGAGTTAATCTTCCAGATAAGATAGTGATTGACAGAGTTCTCTAGTCACCATCACCAAGTTACTAGAACTTCGTGATGAACTATAGTATGTAAGGGATGACAAAAATGATTCCCGAGCTCTTCGTGATGTTGAAATCGACGAAGGTAGAAATCAAGAAAGAGCATCAAGTGTTGATGATTGATAAGACTACTAGTTTCAAAATAGGGCAAAAGGAAAGAAAGGGAACTTAAAGTAGAATGACAAGCAAGTTGTCACTCCCGCGAAGAAGCCCAAAGCTGGACCAAATCCTGAAACTGAGTGCTTACACTGCAAAGGAAATGGTCACTGGAAGCGGAAATGCCCTGAATATTTGGTGGATAAGAAGGATGGCAAAGTGAACAAGGGTATATTTGATATACAGGTTATTGATGTGTACCTTACTAGTGTTTATAGTAGCCCCTGGGTATTTGATACTTGTTCAGTTGCTAAAAATTAGTAACTTGAAACAGGAGTTACAGAATAAACATAGACTAGTTGAGGGTGAAGTGACGATGTGTGTTGGAAGTGGTTCCAAGATTGATATGATCATCATCACACACTCCCTATACTTTCGGGATTAGTGTTAAACCTAAATAAATGTTATTTGGCGTTTGCGTTGAGCATGAATATGATTTGATCATGTTTATTGCAATACATTTATTCATTTAAAGTTAGAGAATAATTGTTGTTCTGTTTACATGAATAAAACCTTCGATGGTCATACACCCAATGAAAATAGTTTGTTGGATCTTGATCGTAGTGATACACATATTCATAATATTGACCCCAAAAGATGCAAAGTAGATAATGATAGTGCAACTTATTTGTGGCACTGTCGTTTGGGTCATATCGGTGTAAAGCGCATGAAGAAACTCCATAAAGATGGATTTTTGGAATCACTTGGTTATGAATCATTTGATGCTTGCGAACCGTGCCTTTTGGGCTTGACTAAAACTCCGTTCTCCGGAACAATGGAATAAGCTACTGACTTGTTGGAAATAATACATACCGATGTATGCGGTCCAATGAGTGTTGATGCTCGTGGTGGGTATCGTTATTTTCTAACCTTCACAAATGATTTGAGCAAATATGAGTATATCTACTTAATGAAGCACGAGTCTGAAACATTTGAAAAGTTCAAAGAATTTCAGAGTGAAGTGGAGAATCATCGTAACAAGAAAATAAAGTTTCTACAATCTGATCGTAGAGAAGAATATTTGAGTTATGAGTTTGGCCTGCATTTAAAACCAATGTGGAATAGTTTCACAGCTCACGCCGCATGGAATACCACAGCGTAATGGTGTGTCCGAACGTCATAACCGCACTTTATTGGATATGGTGCGATCTATGATGTATCTTACCGATTTACCACTATCGTTTTGGGATTATGCATTAGAGATAGATGCATTCACTTTAAATAGGGCACCATCTAAAATCCGTTGAGACGACACCGTATGAACTATGGTTTAGCAGTAAACCTAAGCTATCGTTTCTTAAAGTTTGGAGTTGCCATGCTTATGTGAAAAAGGTTTCAACCTAATAAGCTCGAACCCAAATCGGAGAAGTGCGTCTTCATAGAATACCCAAATAAAACTATTGGGTACACCTTCTATCACAGATCCGAAGGCAAAACATTCGTTGCTAACAATGGATCCTTTCTAGAGAAGGAGTTTCTCTCGAAAGAAGTGAGTGGGAGGAAAGTAGAACTTGATAAGGTAATTTGTACCTTCTCCCGAATTGGAAAGTAGTTCATCACAGAAATCAGTTCCAGTGATTCCTGCACCAATTAGTGAGGAAGCTAATGATGATGATCATGAAACTTGATTAAGTTACTACAAAACCTCGTAGGTCTTCCAAAGTACAGTCCGCACCAGAGTGGTACGGTAATCCTGTTCTGGAAGTCATGTTACTAGACCATGATGAACCTACGAACTATGAGGAAGCAATGATGAGCCCAGACTCCGCGAAATGGCTTGAGGCCATGAAATCTGAGATGGGATCGATGTATGAGAACAAAGTGTGGACTTTGGTGGAGTTGCCCGATGATCAGCAAGCCATATTGTATAAATGGATCTTCAAGAGGAAGACAGACGCTTATAATAGTGTTACTATCTACAAATCTCGACTTGTCACAAAAAGGTTTTCGACAAGTTCAAGGTGTTGACTACAATGAGATTTTCTCAACTGTAGCGATGCTTAAGTCTGTCTGAGTCATGTTAGCAATTGCCACATTTTATGAAATCTGGCAAATGGATGTCAAAACTGCATTCCTTCATGGTTTTCTTAAAGAAGAGTTGTATATGATGCAACCAGAAGGTTTTGTCAATCCTAAAGGTGCTAAAAAAATGTGCAAGCTCAAGCGATCCATCTATGGACTGGTGCAAGCATCTCAGAGTTGGAATATACGCTTTGATAAGTTGATCAAAGCATATAGTTTTATCTGCACTTGCGGTGAAGCCCTGTATTTACAATAAAGTGAGTGGGAGCACTACCGCCTTTCTGATAAATATATGTGAGTAACATATTATTGAGCAGAAATGATGTAGAATTTTTCTGGAAAGCATAAAGGAGTATTTGAAAGGAGTTCTTTAAAAGAAAGACCTTAGTAAAGCTACTTACATATTGAGCATCAAGATCTATTAAGATAGATCAAGACGCTTGATATCAATAAGTACATACCTTGACAAGATTTTGAAGTAGTTCAAAATGAAATAGTCAAAGAAAAAGTTCTTGCCTGTGTTGCAAAGGTATGAAATTGAGTAAGACTCAAATCCCGACCACGGCAGAAAATAGAAAGAGAATGAAAGTCATTCCCTATGCATCAGTCATAGGTTCTATAAAAGTATGCCATGCTATGGACCAGACCTATTGTATACTCTGCCCTGGTTTGGCAAGGGAGTACAATGGTGATCTAGGAGTAGATCACTGGACATTGGTCAAAATTATCCTTAGTGGAATAAGGATATGTTTCTTGATTATGGAGGTGACAAAAGGTTTGTCGTAAAGGGTTACATCGATACAAGTTTTGGCACTGATCCAGATGACTCTAAGTCTTAATCTGGATACATATTGAAAGTGGGAGCAATTAGCTAGAATAGCTCCGTGCAGAGCATTGTAGACATAGAATATTTGCAAAATACATACGACTCAATGTGATGGACACATTGACTAAACTTCTCTCACGAGCAAAACATGATCATACCTTAGTACTCTTTGGGTGTTAATCACATAGCGATGCGAACTAGATTATTGACTCTAGTAAACCCTTTGGGTGTTGATCACATGACGATGTGAACTATGGGTATTAATCACATACAGATGTGAATATTGGTGTTAAATGTAACGCTCGGATAATCAAGCTACAGTAATCCCCTACTAATGATGCCAAGTCATCACTGTTACTGCTGCTAATCTCTCTTTGATTCAAAACCAATTCAAATTCAATTTTTAAAATAAAGTCAAATAAATTATTTCTCCAAACAGTAAAACAAAAATGTTCGCTGGGTTGCAAATATTCACTAAGTGTCATGAGTGATACAACATCATTAGAGATAGCTAATTTCCCTTGGGAATTGAAGCAGTTCCAAATCAGTATTTTTAAATGCTTTTCAATTTGTGAAAAATCCAAATCAATTCAAACTCCTCCCAAACTTTTTGTGTCAGGTGCCAAATATTGTAATGTATTTATTTGGCCAAGTCCCACCTTTTACAAAACTCCTTTTGGCAGCTCAAATATTGCATAGCATTTTTCTGTAAAAAGAAAAGAGCAAAAGCAAGGAAAAAGGAAAAAAAGAGAAGCCACCCCCACCCCTTTGCCACACTGGGCTTTAGCCTACCCCAGCAGCCGGCCCACGTAACCTCTCCCGAGCCAGCCAGCCTCCCCGGTTGCCTTCCTTGTACAACCGACCGGGGGCATGGCCGAGCGCGCCCCTCCGCACCAGCTCACCGGCGTCGAGGGGATAAGACCCCGACGCCTCGGGCTCCCCTCTTCCCTCCCCACTTGCCTCCCTGCCTCCTCGATCTCGGCCTCCACTCACCTCGCCCCTCTCGCCGAGATCCTTTCCCCTCCTCCAGATCCCCCACCTCCCGACGCGTCCCTCATCATCCACCTTGCTCCGACGTGGCCACCGGCCACCATGCGCGTCTTCGCCATGACGTAGCTCCTCGCCGTCATCCGCTATGCCCCCAGTGCCATCCGCAAGAGCTCGGAGGCGCTGGAGCGCCATCATGCCGTCTTCTTCAACCTCCGTCCGCCTCGGATCACCGGAGCTCCACTGCTCCGTTCGTCGCCTCCCCTGCGCTACAAAGCCGTCAAGGGCTTTTCTTAGCCGCGCGGTGAGCCTCCGCCCGTTCCCCCTTTTCTTCCCCTCTTCCCGACGCCGTTTGCCGTCACCCAAGCTCCGGCCGTTGGCCGCGATGCGCGATGCGCGCCCGTGCCTTGCGCCACGGCGCCCCGTATGCTCCCCGCTATCGCTATTACCACGCCCCGTCCGTGAACCGAACACACTGCAAGGCGGCGATCGCTTCGCGCCTCGCTGAGCCCGTCCTTCGCCGCCACCGCCGCCTCCGCGCCGCCGTGCTTGCGCTGATCGCCGCCGCCGCCCCCTGTAGTCCACCCCGACGTTGGCCCTCCCCACCGTTGGGCGCGCCGCAATGTCCGCTGCCCAGCGGACCCCGCCGCACGTCCAGCTGCTGCCGGAATCGACCGGCTAGAGCTCCTCAGCAGCGCCGGATTAGCATCGGCGTTAGTCGCCGGCTAGGCGCTGACGTGGCCGGCTTAATTAGCGCTAACCCATCTATTAAACCCCAATGACAGTCGGGCCCTACACGTTTAATTCTTTTTGCTAATAAAAACGTTTTGGTTAAATAAACAACTGACAGGTAGGGCCTGTGTTTTTACTGTTCAAATGGATAAGATCTGCTGAGTCAACATGTCGACTCAAGACGGGCCACCGGTCGACCTCGGATGACTAGTCTGCTGACCTGTCATCAGGCTCACCACCAGCCCTTGTGTGTGCTGGCTGGGTACAATTCTGGGTGCACATAGCAGTTTTCCTATTTATTTCGAATTAGCAGTAATTTCATAAAATACTAAAATCTTTGAAAAATCATAGTAAATAATCTATAGCTCGGATGAAAATGTTTTTTATATGAAAGTTGCTCAGAAAAATCTAACGAATCTGAACACACGGTCCATTCATCTGTCACATGCCCCTAGCATGCTGAACATGGAACATTCCCCCTCCGGTCATCTATTTGACACAGGTCCGGAACCGGGAAAACGTTCCCGGTTGAATTTCCCCTTCACCTATATCGTGTAGCCATACGTTAGGTCACACCCGGCACAACTTATTGCCCCACGTTATGCTTTGTGATGCTATGTTTGCTTTATATTTACTGTTTCTTCCCCCTCTTCTCTCCGGTAGACCCCGAGACCGATGCTGCCCCTGTGATCGACTACGTGGACGACGACCCCTCCTTGCCAGAGCAACCAGGCAAGCCCCCTTTTGATCATCCCGATATCGCCCATTCCAGTCTCTCATGCTTGCATTAGATTTTGCTACTGTTATTGTTTGCTCCTATTCTGACCCATAGCCTGCTTTTGTAACCTGCTTATTGTTACCTTACCTGCTTATCCTAAACTGCTTAGTATAGGTTGGTTAGTGATCCATCAGTGACCCCCACCTTGTCCTTGTTGCCCCTGCTTCATCATCGAAGACCCGATCAACGGGATCGAAGACTAGGCCCCGGCACCGCACATCACTTTCCCCTTAGTTGCTCGACACTGCTGGGTTACTATCGAGTGCCGAGGGTGAGACCTCTACAGCACTTTTGATGTTAACCCTGTAGTGTAGCTATTCGGTCGTGGTTATCGAGGGTGATTCCGCCTTAACCACTTCCGATACGACTCTGTCATGCAACCCCTCAAGTGTGAACCTCGGGGGTGATTCCTCTTACGTTCACCTTGATGATTACATCGAGTGGAATTCACCGGGGGTGATTCCTCGGGTTTTCCCCTTGATGTTTAGACACACAGTTACTATGATTACTATGACTTTACACTGAACCATGTTACTAAAGATGGGTCGACCCTGAGGGGCACCCGCGCGAGCATAATTGCGAGTGATGTGGAGTCGGGTTGACCTGGAAGGTGCCCGTGAGATAATTACGAGGCGTGGCCGGGCATTCTCAGCCCTTGCCGCAAGTCCTCGAGACGGGGCAACGGGGTCACATCTTTCATGAGTATCTGCTTGTTACCGCGCGTTCCTAATCCACTACGATTTGGATATTTGATCCGAGGGGCCTCTGACCTGATAGCACTAACCATCACGTGGGCATAGTATGGGCGTTTCTGCGTCGTATGCATCACCGAAGCTTAATAGGCGTCGGATCGAGTGGCGCGCGCGGGTTGGACTGGTAAGCTCCTACCTTTTTCAAGGAGGTAGCTAGGTCGCTCACCGGCAGCAGACATAACGTCTTGAGGAGTTCGGGGAGATGGCCCATGACCCCTGGGGGCATAGGTTTAGTCCGGCGTGTTGACCTCTCTGTTAAGTCTAGGTCGGGTTGCGGCGTATTGTTTGGCCGAGGCCGGGGATGACCCAGGAAAGTGTGTCCGGCCGGAGTTAAGCAAGCGTGGTGGGTAAGTTGGTGCACCCCTGCAGGGAAGAACTAATCTATGCATAGCATGTCCTACGGTAACGGACACTTGGAGTTGTATCCCGATCGATACAACTAGAAATGGATACTTGTGATGAAAATTGGATGGTGATGAGAATTTTATTGTGATGACAATTGGATAGTATGGCTCTGGGATTTCTTTCTCGCAGGGAGTCGAGAAAGGATCTCTGGCCGAGGTTGATAACACTACTACTACTTAACTTTATGCTACTCTACTTCCTCCTGTTGCTGCAAGATGGTGGTTTCCAGAAGATGCTAGTCTTCGATAGGACTAGGCCTTCTCTCTATTCCGGCTTTTCTGCAGCCCAGTCCACATATACAACCCCTCTTTGATAATGTTGCATATGTAGTGTAGATCCTTGCTTGCGAGTACTTTGGATGAGTACTCACGGTTGCTTTGCTCCCCTTTTCCCCCTTTCCTTTTCTTTCTGGTTGATGCAACCAGATGTCGGAGCCCAGGAGCCAGATGCCACCGCTGGTGCCTACTACTACGTGGAGACCGTTGACGACCAGGAGTAGTTAGGAGGCTCCCAGGCAGGAGGCCTTGCCTTTTTTATCGTAGATGCTTTTGTGCTAGCCTTCTTAAGGCAAACTTGTTTAACTCATGTCTGTACTCAGATATTGTTGCTTCCGTTGACTCGTTTGTATTCGAGCTGATGTATTCGAGCCCTCGAGGCCCCTGGCTTGTAATATAAAGCTTGTATTATTTTAATTTGTGTCTAGAGTTGTGATGTGATATCTTCCCGTGAGTCCTTGATCTTGATCGTACACATTTGCGTGCATGATTAGTGTACGATTGAATCGAGGGCATCACAAGTTGGTATCAGAGCCGACTGCATGTAGGTAGCCCCCTTCCAACTCCTTGGCCGAAGTCGAGTCTAGTCACTACAAAACTTTTACTAACATGGCTGTGTGTCTTACGGGCCCACGTCGCCATTGGGTGGTATTAGGATCTTTTATTCCCCGTCTATACTCTGGGACTCTAATCTCTCGTCTATTCGGGTTAAACATTTTACTGACTCTGACATTAGGTTCTCGTACCCACTTCCTCCCGGAGAGCCCCGACATTACCGATGATCGCTTGCTTCGCCAGAAGATTCTGCAGATACTCCTCGAGGTTTCTCGAGATCCTGTACCAACTGCCTTGCAGTTCCTGACCACCGATAATCCCCTTGAATAACATCCTTGCCGCTTGTACCTTCATCCCTAGTTGCTCCTATTATTACAAGATGTACTCTCCGTTGTTTCGAGAATCCTTTATGCCTTCTGCTTTGCGGCTTCTTTTTGCACTACGGATGATTCACTGAACCCGTTTATCCCCAGTTGTTCATGTGTTTCACAAATTCTTTGGAATACTATTTGATCTACCGATAATCCTTAGTAGCCTATTGCTCCTGTTCTTCCTTATCGTCTTACATTATGGTTAATTTCATATGTCTAACAATATTCTTTAAAATTCTTTGTAATTGTCATTCTGTTCCTATGGATTCAACGTGTGAGCGAATACTCGCAATCATCAATTAATCCTTGGAAATTTCCTTTCCGGCTCCAACATCGCTCCGGATATGAGCTGGTTCTTTCCCAATCAAGGTTTGGTCGGGTGGACCTCTAAGTCTATTCAACTTACTCATCTTTTGATCAGAGCCTCTGCTTCTGATCCTTCGTCTTGAAATCATAATTCCTTTGTACCCAAGCATCAAATCATTCAGACGTTTCTATAAGCCAATGCCTTTGCATCCCCTTCTTCATCTGATTGATTACCGATAATCACATCAACTCTGTCGTGAATCGCCAGATCCATTGCTGGGTTGTTATCCGACTGTGTCCTTCACATCCAAATTCTTGTGAGTTTTTCCCTGATACATAATATCTTCGGTAAATTGTATCATCTGCTTTGACTTTGATACTCTGCTTTCGAATTCGTATCTTTTGTTTGGTTGATGGTTGTATAGATTCGTAAAATGCCCCGATGGGTTGAACTTATGTCTTCCGTAATCTGAGTGAACCCGAGAGTTCTCATGAGTCTTACTCTTCTGGTACTTCGCTAGATAAATCCTCTGCACTACATTTTCTTTGAAAAAAAGGAGTGAATGAAAGGTTATGCATTGAAGAAGTGGGAGTCGACCTTGAACCCTTGTGTTCATGCCCATGGACCCGATGTAGAACTTATCGTGGAAGCTGCTAGTAAAAATGATTACCCCTTGTTATAAGTTCATCTTGTATAGGTGGTTTGATCATTCGTAACCGTGGTTCCGACCATAGTTTCTCCTTAACTCCATTTCCCGGACAAGTTAAAATACTTGTCTTCTGCAGATCATTTCATATGTCTAACCTCTATTTTTGATCTACCTCAAGTATTGCCCCTGGTTATCTCAAGTATATTGTGTCATTGCACTACCACTTGTTAATTCTCATTGGAATGATACTCCATCACATTATTCCTAGCTTGATCGGTTATATCATTATCATGCTAAATTTTAACTATGCTACCAGGTCCTTTCTGGAGCACAATTTTCAACGACGAGCTAAGCTTATGTCGATCTTCCTCGTCATACCATTTTGCCATGAACAGCAAGGTTGCTTTCGAGTTTGTGTCGTACTCGTGGTTCAATTAACCTTACACTTCATCATTTCTTTTGCTTAATGTCGTCGTTAATCGATTACATCTTCATGAAACCTCTCGACAAATGTGTCGTGATCATCATCATCATTCCAAACTTTTCTAGGATATCAACCGAATTCATGATGAGAAATACCATCCTTGCCCCCTCAATGAATTGTTGCTCAGCTCGTGGGCCCCATCCTCATCTTTTCCTTGCTGAAATTGTATGACTTATTTTATAAGTTGTTCCGATGGATCATTTGTGTATCCGAAGTCTGACATTTCCCTGATGACCATGTCAACACTATCCCGAAGCATGTGTGTGGTACTCCGATCATCAACAAGAACATTGGGAGCGCAATGCTAACTGTTCTTGATCAATTATCCAAACACCGTTGTATGGGTAAACCTCATAAATTCCTTGCCCCATGTCTAAACGGCTTAATACTTGGAGCCCTATCATGCTCTGCCTTTCCTTGGGAAAGTTATACTCTAACACTTGGGTATAAACATCTTTCCTTTCCATTGGTCTGGTTATCATAATAATCACATATTCCTTTCCATTGGACTGTTTGATTTGATAATCATACTTTTCCTTTCCATTGGTTTGTTTAACCTTTCTTCTGATCTATATGATATAAGCAGAAATAAATCCCTGCTTATAAAATACTCTCATGTACAACCTTGTCAAGCAGGACCTGTTATTATTATCGACAACATCCAGTAACCCACGATGGGCGAGAACTTTGCCATCTTGGTCCGCCTCGCTCAACGAAAGGTGAAAATGGTTCTCTTCATCCCTCGCCCTTGGTACCAACGTTGTTGCCAACATAACTGACATGTTATCCTCTGCCATGCCTTGCTACCATGATCGTGCAATATGTCGGCGTCCTTCCTGCTTTTAACCCACACGATGGGCCCATAACCCACAGTTCCACACGATCGAAACCTGACTCTCCTGTACAACCTTGAACCCAAAATATTCTTGGCACTCGGCTTCGTATGTAATACACGAGCTAACTTCCTCACCATGTTTCATTTCGGTATCAGAGGCAACATTATTCTTCTTTGCTCTGAACCCCTTCATCACCTATTTTAGGCATCAGCTGGATGCCTACCCTAGTTGAACCTCTGTATAGTACTCTCGATACGTCCTGGTGCTTCTAAAATCTCCTTCCTTGAGATAACTACCGAGTGTTGATCCTTTCAGACATTCGTCCTTATAGCTTCCCCCTTACTCCACCTCTTAAATCTCGGGACGAGATTTCTTGTAGTGGAGGAGATTTGTAACGCCCGGATAATCAAGCTACAGTAATCCCCTACTAATGATGCCAAGTCATCACTGTTACTGCTGCTAATCTCACTTTGATTCAAAACCAATTCAAATTCAATTTTTAAAATAAAGTCAAATAAATTATTTCTCCAAACAGTAAAACAAAAATGTTCGCTGGGTTGCAAATATTCACTAAGTGTCATGAGTGATACAACATCATTAGAGATAGCTAATTTCCCCTGGGAATTGAAGCAGTTCCAAATCAGCATTTTTAAATGCTTTTCAATTTGTGAAAAATCCAAATCAATTCAAACTCCTCCCAAACTTTTCGTGTCAGGTGCCAAATATTGTAATGTATTTATTTGGCCAAGTCCCACCTTTTACAGAACTCCTTTTGGCAGCTCAAATATTGCATAGCATTTTTTCTGTAAAAAGAAAAGAGCAAAAGCAAGGAAAAAGGAAAAAAAGAGAAGCCACCCCCACCCCTTTGCCACACTGGGCTTTAGCCTACCCCAGCAGCCGGCCCACCTAACCTCTCCCGAGCCAGCCAGCCTCCCCGGTCGCCTTCCCTGTACAACCGACCGGGGGCATGGCCAAGCGCGCCCCTCCGCACCAGCTCCCCGGCGTCGAGGGGAAAAGACCCCGACTCCTCGGGCTCCCCTCTTCCCTCCCCACTTGCCTTCCTGCCTCCTCGATCTCGGCCTCCACTCACCTCGCCCCTCTCGCCGAGATCCTTTCCCCTCCTCCAGATCCCCCACCTCCCGACGCGTCCCTCGTTGTCCACCTTGCTCCGACGTGGCCACCGGCCACCATGCGCGTCTTCGCCATGACGTAGCTCCTCGCCGTCATCCGCTACGCCCCCAGTGCCGTCCGCAAGTGCTCGGAGGCGCTGGAGCGCCATCATGCCGTCTTCTTCAACCTCCGTCCGCCTCGGATCACCGGAGCTCCACTGCTCCGTTCGTCGCCTCCCCTGCGCTAGAAAGCCGTCAAGGGCTTTTCTTCGCCGCGCGGTGAGCCTCCGCCCGTTCCCCCTTTTCTTCCCCTCTTCCCGATGCTGTTTGCTGTCACCCAAGCTCCGGCCGTTGGCCGCGATGCGCGCCCGTGCCTTGCGCCACGGCGCCCCGTATGCTCCCCGCTATCGCTATTACCACGCCCCGTCCGTGAACTGAACACACCCGCGCGAGGTAGTCGCCCGCGCCGCCGCCTGGCCCGCCCCCCGCCGCCGCCGCCGCCTCCCCATCGCCGTCTTTATGAACGCCCGGATACAACTTTCCATATCTGTAACTCCGACTCTTGCCTTTTCCGGAGATGCTATATGTTATTTCCTCCGTGGTTGGGTTTTTGTCTGTTGTTTTGCATTTTGTTCTTGTTATGCATCTCGTCTCATGTCATCATATGCATTTCATATCATGTCATCATGTGCATTTCATTTTGCATACGTGTTCGTCTCATGCATCCGAGCATTTTCCCCGTTGTCCGGTTTGCAATCCGGCGCTCCTATGTTCCCGGCGCCCCTTCTTCTCTCCTGTTGTGAGCGGGTGTTAAACTTTCTCGGAATGGCCCGAGGTTTGCCAAGCGGCCTTGGTATACCACCGATAGACCGCCTGTCAAGTTTCGTGTCATTTGGAGCTCGTTTGGTACTCCAACGGTTAACCGGGTAACCGCAAAGCCCTCTTTTGTTGCAGCCCAACACCCCTTCCAAAGTGGCCCAAAAACCCATCTAAGTCTCTTCCATGCTCTCGGTCGTTCGATCACGATCGCGTGGCCGAAAACCGCTCCTCATTTGGACACTCCTAGCTCCCTCTACCTCTATATATAGACCCTCCCCCGTTTTCCCACAGAGCAAACCCTAAAATTCGTCCCCGCGCTCGCCGGACACGTCCGACCCGCCCGGACGTGTCCACCCCCGCCGCCACGTCGCTCCGACGAATCGGAGGGCGACACGTCACCCTGCAGCCGCCCGCACCCACTCCCGCTGCGCCACGTGGCCCCAGCCACTCGCACCGCCGCCCGTCCGGCCAGCGCCGCGCGCCGCCGCCCCGCCTGCCGCCCGTCCTCGCCAGCGTGCCCGCGCCCCAAGGCTTCCCGAGGCCATCGCGGCTCCCCGCGCTTCGGCCCGCTCTTCGCCGCGCCGTCGACCTGTTCCACGTCGCCCGCCATGCGCCTGCTCGCCGCGACCCGCCGGAACCTCCTACCTCGCTGTCGCCGCCTATCTCCGCCGCCCCTCCGCGCAAGCCCTCACGGTGCCGCTCCGCGCCCTTGTCGTCGTCGCCGCCGGCGTTCACGAATCGGCGCCGCCGCGGCCGGATCTCGCCGTCCTCAGCCAGCCCTGCCACCGCCGGCTCACTGTCGCCGGGCAACCGCCGCCGCCGCCTGCCTCCCGATCCGGCGGGATCGGGAGGAGGATGCCGCCGCTCGTGCCGCGTGGGCCTCGGCCAAGAAGACACCCGCCCACGATCCGCCGGCCGCTTTCTCCACCGACGGGCCAAGGGCCATGGGTGAGGCCACCCCAGCGCCTTTTTTTTTTTTTTTTTTTTTTTTTCCTTTTTCATTGGGCCTGCTCCGGCCAGTTCTGCCCAGCTCTGTTTTTTTTCCTTCCGCGAATTTATCTATTTATCCAGAGTTTCAGATTTACAGAAAAACCCCCATGCTTCATGCATATAAAAACTCATTAACGGTGCATCGGATTAAAACAAACTTTATATGTAAAATGACTAGTTTTTCATCTAGATTCATAATATGTCACTTTCATCCATGTTTAAATTGTTTAAGTTGCTGTTTGCATTTATTTGCTTAAATGCCATGCTAAAATGTTTTATTTCATAACTAAATAACCGTAGCTCCGTTTTCAATAAACTTTATATGTATTTGGGGTGGAAAAATGCCTAGATTAACATGGTCCACTTTATTTTCCTGTTTAACAACTTTAAAATATGTTTTAGGGCAGGACAGTAGCAAATTTAAATATTGCTCATGGGGATTTTCCGGAATTGTTGTTTGTTCTTCCGGCCTCATTTAAACTTGCCTAGTTAGGTAGTTTTGTTATGCTTCACCCCTTGCCATGTTTAACAACATTTAACATTGTTGTGTACCTAAACGAGAGCGAACTAAATACTTGAATGTGGTGTTCCGTCAATATGCAACTCGTTGCATATTGAGCTCCACTTAATTTGTAGTGTTGTTTGTTGCACTTTGCCATGCCATGCCTCATTAAACCGGACATGCATCATACTTGGTTGTGCATCATGCCATGATTATGCGATGGTTGTTTACTATGTTGTTTGCTTCTTTCCGGGTTGCTCTCTCGTTAGCTTCGGTTTCGTTCGGAGTTGTGAGGATCCGCTCGACTTCGTCCGTTTGTCTTCTTCATGGACTCGTTCTTCTTCCTTGCGGGATTTCGTGCAAGATGACCGCTACCTGGATCTCACTACTATCATTGCTATGCTAGTTGCCTCGTTTTTTCGCTATGCTGCGCTACCTATTACTGTTTGTCCAGCCATCCCATATTGCCATGAACCTCTAACCTTTGACACCATTCCTATGCAAACCGTTGTTTGGCTATGTTCCGCTTTTGCTCAGCCCTCTTATAGCGTTGCTAGTTGCGGTGAAGTTGAAGATTTCTCCATGGTGGGCAGGGTTTATGTTGGGATATCACAATATCTCTTATATTATTAATGCATCTATATACTTGGTAAAGGGTGGAAGGCTCGGCCTTATGCAGTGTTTTGTTCCACTCTTGCCGCCCTAGTTTCCGTCATACGGTGTTATGTTCCCGGATTTTGCGTCCCTTACGCGGTCGGGTGATTTATGGGACCCCCCTGACAGTTCGCTTTGAATAAAACTTGTCCAGCAAGGCCCAACATTGCCTTTTACCATTTGCCTCACCACCACCTATTTTTTCCCTTGGGAGTAATTAACCCAAGGGTCATCTTTATTATAGCCCCCCCCCGGGCCAGTGCTTGTCTAAGTGCTGGTTCGAACCGAGTAGACTGGGCCCCTCGGGCAACTCGAGGTCTGGTTTTACTCGAGGATGTCTCATCCGGTGTTGCCTCGAGAACGAGATATGTGCAGCTCCTATCGGGATTGTCGGCGCAAGATCGGGCGGCTTTGCTGGTCTTGTTTTACCATTGTCGAAATGTCTTGATGTACCGGATACCGAGTCCGATCGGAGTGTCTCGGGTGAAGGTCTATTCTTCGATGATCGCGAGAGCTTGTCATGGGCTGTTGGGACACCCTGCAGGTATAAACTTTCGAGAGCCGTGCCGCGGTTATGTGGCAGATGGGAATTTGTTAATGTCGGTTGTAGACAACTTGACACTTGATCCGAATTAAAACGCATCAACCGCGTGTGTAGCCGTGATGGTCTCTTCTCGCGGAGTCCGGAAGTGAACACGGTTTCTGTGTTATGTTTGACGTAAGTAGGTGTTCAGGATCACCTCTTGATCATTGCTAGCTTCACGACCGTTCCGCTTGTTTCTCTTCTCGCTCTTATTTGCGTATGTTAGCCACCATATCATGCTTAGCCGCTGCTGCAACCTCACCACTTTACCCCTTCCTTTCCCTTTAAGCTTTGCTAGTCTTGATACCCATGGTAATGGGATTGCTGAGTCCTCGTGGCTCACCGGATACTTCAAAACCAGTTTGCGGTGCCTATGTTACCGAAAGCGGTGGCGCAACCAAGCTCAAGGAGGAGCTCGTTGAAGATCTTGCCCTTTGTGTTGTTTCGTTCTAGTTGATCAGTAGTGGAGCCCAGTTGGGGTCGATCGTGGACCTTTGTCGCATTTGGGGTTCTTCTTTTATTTTGGTTCCGTAGTCGGACCTTGTTTGTATCTGGATGATGTAATGCTTTATTCATGTAATTGTGTGAAGTGGCGATTGTAAGCCACCTATGTATCTCTTTCCCTTATGTATTACATGGATTGTGCGAAGATTACCTCACTTGCGACATTGCTTTCAATGCGGTTATGCCTCTAAGTCGTGCCCGACACGTGGGAGATATAGCCGCATCGAGGCGTGACAAGTTGGTAATCGAGCCTTCCCGACCTTAGGAGCCCCACCGCTTGATCGTTTCTAGTGGCGAGTTGTGTCTAGAAAAATGTTTTGAGTCATTTAGGATTATATATATCGGAGAGTTAGGAATTCTTTTTACTCCCAGTCCCTTCGACCTTCGGTGAGGTATCCGACGAGAGTTTTGACTCTTCTCTTCTCAAATTTCACTAAATTTTTTTAGGATCACGCTGGTATCTTAGAATCGTTCGATGGTTTTATGATGACAACATTGTCTTGGTGCCTCGATATTTAGGGGTTGTGGCGGTGTCCCGGGAGTTGAGCTCGAGGTGTTGTCGTCATAATTTTATCGTTGCGATTCGAATACCGAGTTTAGTACGCCGACATCGAAAATCTCTTTTATGCGGTTGTTGGTGAGATAACCCCGCTAACCCAAGATCTTGAGGTGAGTACGGAGTATTGCCATGACTTGTATAACGGATGCTTTTCAAGGTTGAGGTACACGATTTCGAAGGTTTCTTGGTTATGTGTTGACGGATGGATACAAATGGATGTAGGGATTGTTAGTTTGTGTGAGATATTATTGCTCCCTGTATCCCCAACACCAGATTGCATAACCGAAAGTTTGGGAGTTTTATAGGTGGGAATTCAAGTAGCTCTTAGGATATCTTTCCGAGGATGTATGATATGAAATTGGGGTTCGACGCCTAGTGGTCCGCCTATTCACGGTTGGTTTTACTGATGGTCTCGTTGTGTCTTAAAGAGTCCTTGGCTATGCCGACTGGGACACTTCAGATGTCATGTGCCTTGCCTTGTACATGATGGTGCTGTACGATTGAGCCCGTGTAGGCCCCACCACGAAAACTTCGGACGAAATCTCTATCATATGTTTGTTCCGGCTTATTCTGCAAGCCAGTCCTTTGTTTTTGTTTTAGTTGTGGTATTTGAGTTGCTTCGAAGTCAAATGTTGAATCCATACCTTTCCTAAACGGTGTTCTCATACTCCGATGTGAATACCAATTCTTCTCGACAATCGAGATTGTCATGTCAATCCTTTTCAACCGGCGTGTTTCTCTTCAAGTGGATCCGATCACTTCAACATCAGCAAGTCCAATTATCATTTCTTCTCAACGGTGTTTGTTTCATCCGTCTCCAAGTTGCCTTTGTTTTTCCCGCCCACCCACCCTTTTTCCTCAAGGACTAAGATTTCTTTATCAAATATCCATTTATTCATGTGAAGTCTCTTCACTCGTTTCAATCAATGTTCTTATCCGAAGATTTATCCTTGAAGATGCTCAACAGCTTCAAGTTCATCATCCTTTATTGTTGTTTCTTCTCCGGTGGATCCAATTCAAGCTTTCGATATTCATCATATTCCTTTCCTCGCTTTCTAATGCTTTCTCGTGCGGTGCACCTCATTATCATTCTTCTTCTCGCTACTTGTTATTCGGAGTGCTCAAGATATCTCGAAGATTCGTGTTTCCACTCTGCATTCGTTCAAGCTCTTTCGAGATAGGAATCTCATTCAAGTCATTTAATTCAACCGGTGCAACATCTCTTTTAATATCATTTTCAACGGTGTTTTCTTTTGAGTGGGCTCTAACCCACAGGTCTTTTCCCAGGATCTTACCCGACTCTTCTATTTTCCCAGAGCTATCCTAAATTCTTCTCCAAGTTTGACGTAAGAATGAGTTATCATCAGTCAAATGCTTTTCTCCAAGATCTTTCAAATTCTTTTCATAGTTGGCTCAACCTCTTCGCTTTTGATTCTTCCGGTGTGCCTCAATAATTCTTGGTGGTGTTTCCCGTTGTCATTCTCATCATTTGAAGACCGAAGAAGGATTTCTCTTTAATCTTGCTCCATTCTCTTCAAGATTCATGGTTCTAGCTTGTTGCCATCCTCTCATAATTGTATTTGATTGTGGGAATTCTTTCCACCCATCCGGAGCATTTCTTGAGTTGTTTCCATTTCTTTCCTCCGAAGGCCATCATGTCATAATTCTTTATTCTCAGCGTGTAGCTATCATTCTCCGAATCTTACCGGTACATCGTTCAAATATCCTCTAATCAGTTCGTGGTCTCTCCGTTCTCATGTATCTAAATCCCCTCAAGTATCTTCATTCGTTTTCAAACTCTTTCCGGTGAGTTGTGCCTTTGCTACGTTCATTTTCAATTCTTACGGTGGTTCTTTCAAGATCTCTCTTCCTTGTTCATCATATCAATTATTCGTTGCTTCCAAATCCTATCGGTGGTTCGTTGAAGACCTTCCCAAGTTTACGACATATCTCTCTTAATCCTTTCTACGAGAATAAGTAGTATGCCAAATCCGTTGATATCAATTTAATTGGTGAAGGATACGCATAACATAATTCTTGTTCTTGTTTCATCCAAGTGATTAATTCCTTCTTTCGGAGTTTGTTCATGATGAATAAATTCTCGGTTTCATTGTTTCATCTTTTCTTTTCCGGAGTTCCAAGCTCTCATCATCACGAAGATCCATCTAAATCATTGCAAGGTTTCACCTTGTGTTTTCAACTTCTCTTTCTTTTCATCATCCTTTTATTACCGGAGTTCTTCATGGAGGCTCTACATGGTGGTTCATCAAGGATTCTTTTCATTCTTCATTTGTTCTTCAAGATTTCACTTGAAGTTTTGATCAACCAAGCTATACTCAAAAATTAAACAGGGTGCCCAACACTTGTTTTGTTTTGAGAAGCTCAAGCATTCTTCATCTTGCATCCGAAGTGCAATTCCTTCTATCTTACCTTTTGAGATGGTGTTATGTCACTCTTGACAATTTCCTTCATGTCTCATGATTCATATTGTTGTCAAGAATGAGGTATTTTAAATCCATCATTTTCTCTTGTTCAAGAGATCTTTTCAAACGTCAATCTATTCATTGGAGTTATCTTCGTATAGATTTCACCTAAAGCCTTCCCTAAGGAATATTGCTATTTGTGGTGTTTATCAATGATCCAAGTTATCTCTATCATCATGGTGAAGCAGTTTTCATCTCTTCTTTGATCTCAAGCAAGCAATTGATGTTGATAGTGGCAGAGTTTCACCTCAAGTTTTGAGATGTCTCCATAAGCCCACGAGGATCATATCCTTTCGTTGTTGATTTTCCAACAACTCCGTGCGATTCTTCTTTGCAAGGATGCTTTCCAAGCTCATTCGTGGCAGAAGTTGGCATTTCCTTCTCCGTTCTCTTATTCCAGCGAACTAGCTTCTATTCTTTCGTTCGGAGGCATTGTGATGTTGCTCTTTTCACTCATCATCTCGAATTGTGAGCATCGTGTTCTTTTCATTCTTATCCATTTAACCGAGTGTTGTATCATCTCTTCAATATCTTTTCATCTCATCAAGTTTTCTTCTCTTTTCTCTTTGGAGGGCTGTCCAAATCTTTCTTACCCTTGTGCCATTCTTTCAATTCGGAGGCAGTGTGTTGTTGATTTCATCATGTATCCTCTCATCTTGTCAAG
Source organism: Aegilops speltoides (assembly GCA_021437245.1). Lineage (NCBI taxonomy): Eukaryota > Viridiplantae > Streptophyta > Magnoliopsida > Poales > Poaceae > Aegilops > Aegilops speltoides. Next base: position 145,251,284 of record CM038142.1, read on the forward strand.
TTCATGTTCAATTCCTTCCATTTACAAATGGAGTTTGCCCAAATTATTTCAATCTTCTTCCTCTCTCATCTTGTTTTAACCGGAGTGGTTTCGAATTCTATCTTGTCCTTTAAACTCTTGATTCATGTCTTTCAACCTTCAAGTCCTCGTATTAATCCTTGATCATCTTTTCTAATGGATTGTTTGCAATCTCGTTCATCTCTGTTGTACTCTTTCTTTTAAATTGCTCAACCTCTCAAGGTTCATGGTTTCACTCGTTCGTCGAAGAAGCAACTTAGTTTTACCTATCCTCTTCCTCTTCCTTTTCCCTCCGGTGCCATCCTAGATCTCGGGACGAGATCCTCTCGTAGTGGTGGAGTGTTGTAACGCCCCGGATACAACTTTCCATATCTGTAACTCCGACTCTTGCCTTTTCCGGAGATGCTATATGTTATTTCCTCCGTGGTTGGGTTTTTGTCTGTTGTTTTGCATTTTGTTCTTGTTATGCATCTCGTCTCATGTCATCATATGCATTTCATATCATGTCATCATGTGCATTTCATTTTGCATACGTGTTCGTCTCATGCATCCGAGCATTTTCCCCGTTGTCCGGTTTGCAATCCGGCGCTCCTATGTTCCCCGGCGTCCCCTTCTTCTCTCCTGTTGTGAGCGGGTGTTAAACTTTCTCGGAATGGCCCGAGGTTTGCCAAGCGGCCTTGGTATACCACCGATAGACCGCCTGTCAAGTTTCGTGTCATTTGGAGCTCGTTTGGTACTCCAACAGTTAGCAAGGGTAACCATAAAGCCCTCTTTGTTGCAGCCCAACACCCCTTCCAAAGTGGCCCAAAAACCCATCTAAGTCTCTTCCATGCTCTCGGTCGTTCGATCACGATCGCGTGGCCGAAAACCGCTCCTCATTTGGACACTCCTAGCTCCCTCTACCTCTATATATAGACCCTTCCCCGTTTTCCCACAGAGCAAACCCTAAAATTCGTCCCCGCGCTCGCCGGACACGTCCGACCCCGCCGGACGTGTCCACCTCGCCGCCACGTCGCCCGACGAATCGGAGGGCGACACGTCACCCTGCAGCCGCCCGCACCCACTCCGCTGCGCCACGTGGGCCCTCACCACTGCGCCGCCGCCCGTCCGGCCCAGCGCGCCCGCCGCCGCCCTGCTGCTGCCCGTCCTCGCGCCAGCGTGCCCCTGACGCGCCACAGGCTTATGAGGCTACCGCGGCTCCCCGCGCTCGGCCCGCCGTCTTCGCCGCCGTCGACCCGTTCCACTCGCCCGCCATCGCTATGCGCGCCGCGCACCGCCCGAACCTCCTACCTCGCCGATGCGCCGCCTATCTCCGCCGCCCTCGCGCGCAAGCCCTCGCCGGTGCCGCCCACGCCCTCGTTGTCGTCCGCGCCGGCGTTCACGGATCGGCGCCGCGGCGGATCGCCCGTCCTCGCCAGCCTCGGCCACCGCTGCTCACCGTCGCCGGGCAACCGCCGCCGCCTGCCTCCCGATCTGGCGGGATCGGGAGGAGGGCGATCGCCAGGCGTGCCGCGTGGGCCTCGGCCCAGCAGCACCCCGGCCCACGCATCCGCCCCGGCCTGCCTTCTCCACCGACCGGGCCAAGGGCCATGGGTGAGGCCACCCCCAGCGCCTTTTTTTTCTTTTTTTTTCCTTTCTGTTGGGCCTGCTCCAGCCAGTTTCGGCCCAGCTCCTGTTTTTTTTCCTTCCGCGAATTTATCTATTTATCCAGAGTTTCAGATTTACAGAAAAACCCCCATGCTTCATGCATATAAAAACTCATTAACGGTGCATCGGATTAAAACAAACTTTATATGTAAAATGACTAGTTTTTCATCTAGATTCATAATATGTCACTTTCATCCATGTTTAAATTGTTTAAGTTGCTGTTTGCATTTATTTGCTTAAATGCCATGCTAAAATGTTTTATTTCATAACTAAATAACCAGTAGTCTGCTTTTAAATAAACTTTATATGTATTTGGGGTGGAAAAATGCCTAGATTAACATGGTCCACTTTATTTTCCTGTTTAACAACTTTAAAATATGTTTTAGGGCAGGACAGTAGCAAATTTAAATATTGCTCATGGGGATTTTCCGGAATTGTTGTTTGTTCTTCCGGCCTCATTTAAACTTGCCTAGTTAGGTAGTTTTGTTATGCTTCACCCCTTGCCATGTTTAACAACATTTAAAATTGTTGTGTACCTAAACGAGAGCGAACTAAATACTTGAATGTGGTGTTCCGTCAATATGCAACTCGTTGCATATTGAGCTCCACTTAATTTGTAGTGTTGTTTGTTGCACTTTGCCATGCCATGCCTCATTAAACCGGACATGCATCATACTTGGTTGTGCATCATGCCATGATTATGCGATGGTTGTTTACTATGTTGTTTGCTTCTTTCCGGGTTGCCTCTCTCGTTAGCTTCGGTTTCGTTCCGGAGTTGTGAGGATCCGTTCGACTTCGTCCGTTTGTCTTCTTCATGGACTCGTTCTTCTTCCTTGCGGGATTTCAGGCAAGATGACCGCTACCCTGGATCTCACTACTATCATTGCTATGCTAGTTGCCTCGTTCTTTCGCTATCTGCGCTACCTATTACTGCTTGTCCAGCCATCCCATATTGCCATGAACCTCTAACCTTTGACACCATTCCTATGCAAACCGTTGTTTGGCTATGTTCCCGCTTTTGCTCAGCCCTCTTATAGCGTTGCTAGTTGCGGTGAAGTTGAAGATTTCTCCATGGTGGGCAGGGTTTATGTTGGGATATCACAATATCTCTTATATTATTAATGCATCTATATACTTGGTAAAGGGTGGAAGGCTCGGCCTTATGCCCGTGTTTTGTTCCACTCTTGCCGCCCTAGTTTCCGTCATACCGGTGTTATGTTCCCGGATTTTGCGTCCCTTACGGTCGGGTGATTTATGGGACCCCCGACAGTTCGCTTTGAATAAAACTTGTCCAAGAAGGCCCAACATTGCCTTTTACCATTTGCCTCACCACCACCTATTTTTTCCTTGGGAGTAATTAACCCAAGGGTCATCTTTATTATAGCCCCCGGCCGGTGCTTGTCTAAGTGCTGGTTCGAACCGAGTAGATCTGCGGGGCCCCCTCGGGCAACTCGAGGTCTGGTTTTACTCAGAGGATGTCTCATCCGGTGTTGCCTCGAGAACGAGATATGTGCAGCTCCTATCGGGATTGTCGGCAAGATCGGGCGGCTTTGCTGGTCTTGTTTTACCATTGTCGAAATGTCTTGATGTCTGGGATACCGAGTCGATCGGAGTGTCTCGGGTGAAGGTCTATTCCTTCGATGATCGCGAGAGCTTGTCATGGGCTAAGTTGGGACACCCCTGCAGGGTATAAACTTTCGAGAGCCGTGCCCGCGGTTATGTGGCAGATGGGAATTTGTTAATGTCCGGTTGTAGACAACTTGACACTTGATCCGAATTAAAACGCATCAACCACGTGTGTAGCCGTGATGGTCTCTTCTCGGCGGAGTCCGGGAAGTGAACACGGTTTCTGTGTTATGTTTGACGTAAGTAGGTGTTCAGGATCACCTCTTGATCATTGCTAGCTTCACGACCGTTCCGCTTGTTTCTCTTCTCGCTCTTATTTGCGTATGTTAGCCACCATATCATGCTTAGCCGCTGCTGCAACCTCACCACTTTACCCCTTCCTTTCCCTTTAAGCTTTGCTAGTCTTGATACCCATGGTAATGGGATTCTTTGAGTCCTCGTGGCTCACGGATACTTCAAAACCAGTTTGCGGTGCCTATGTTACCCGGCGGTGGCGCAACCAAGCTCAAGGAGGAGCTCGTTGAAGATCTTGCCCTTTGTGTTGTTTCGTTCTAGTTGATCAGTGGTGGAGCCCAGTTGGGGTCGATCGTGGACCTTTGTCGCATTTGGAGTTCTTCTTTTATTTTGGTTCCGTAGTCGGACCTTGTTTGTATCTGGATGATGTAATGCTTTATTCATGTAATTGTGTGAAGTGGCGATTGTAAGCCAACTATGTATCTCTTTCCCTTATGTATTACATGGATTGTGCGAAGATTACCTCACTTGCGACATTGCTTTCAATGCGGTTATGCCTCTAAGTCGTGCTTCGACACGTGGGAGATATAGCCGCATCGAGGGCGTGACAAGTTGGTAATCAGAGCCTTCCCCGACCTTAGGAGCCCCCACTGCTTGATCGTTTCTAGTGGCCGAGTTGTGTCTAGAAAAATGTTTTGAGTCATTTAGGATTATATATATCGGAGAGTTAGGAATTCTTTTTACTCCCGGTCCTTCGACCTTACGGTGAGGTATCCCGACGAGAGTTTTGACTCTTCTCTTCTCAAATTTCACTAAAATTTTTTTAGGATCACGCTGGTATCTTAGAATCGTTCGATGGTTTTATGATGACAACATTGTCTTGGTGCCTCGACATTTAGGGGTTGTGGCGGTGTCCCGGGAGTTGAGCTCGAGGTGTTGTCGCCATAATTTTATCGTTGCGATTCGAATACCGAGTTTAATCACGACATCGAAAATCTCTTTTATGCAGTTGTTGGTGAGATAACCCCGCTAACCCAAGATTGAGGTGAGTACGGAGTATTGCCATGACTTGTATAACGGATGCTTTTCAAGGTTGAGGTACACGATTTCGAAGGTTTCTTGGTTATGTGTTGACGGATGGATACAATTGGATGTAGGGATTGTTAGTTTGTGTGAGATATTATTGCTCCCTGTATCCCCAACACCAGATTGCATAACCGAGAAAGTTTCGGAGTTTTATAGGTGGGAATTCAAGTAGCTCTTAGGATATCTTTCCGAGGATGTATGATATGAAATTGGGGTTCGACGTCTAGTGGTCCGCCTATTCACGGTTGGTTTTCTGATGGTCTCGTTGTGTCTTAAAGAGTCCTTGGCTATGCCGACTGGGACACTTCAGATGTCATGTGCCTTGCCTTGTACATGATGGTGTTGTACGATTGAGCCGTGTAGGCCCCACCACGAAAACTTTGGACTAAATCTCTATCATATGTTTGTTCCGGCTTATTCTGCAAGCCAGTCCTTTGTTTTTGTTTTAGTTGTGGTATTTGAGTTGCTTCGAAGTCAAATGTTGAATCCATACCTTTCCTAAACGGTGTTCTCATACTCCGATGTGAATACCAATTCTTCTCGACAATCGAGATTGTCATGTCAATCCTTTTCAACCGGCGTGTTTCTCTTCAAGTGGATCCGATCACTTCAACATCAGCAAGTCCAATTATCATTTCTTCTCAACGGTGTTTGTTTCATCCGTCTCCAAGTTGCCTTTGTTTTTCCCGCCCACCCACCCTTTTTCCTCAAGGACTAAGATTTCTTTATCAAATATCCATTTATTCATGTGAAGTCTCTTCACTCGTTTCAATCAATGTTCTTATCCGAAGATTTATCCTTGAAGATGCTCAACAGCTTCAAGTTCATCATCCTTTATTGTTGTTTCTTCTCCGGTGGATCCAATTCAAGCTTTCGATATTCATCATATTCCTTTCCTCGTTTTCTAATGCTTTCTCGTATCGGTGCACCTCATTATCATTCTTCTTCTCGCTACTTGTTATTCCGGAGTGCTCAAGATATCTCGAAGATTCGTGTTTCCACTCTGCATTCGTTCAAGCTCTTTCGAGATAGGAATCTCATTCAAGTCATTTAATTCAACCGGTGCAACATCTCTTTTAATATCATTTTCAACGGTGTTTTCTTTTGAGTGGGCTCTAACCCACAGGTCTTTTCCCAGGATCTTACCCGACTCTTCTATTTTCCCAGAGCTATCCTAAATTCTTCTCCAAGTTTGACGTAAGAATGAGTTATCATCACCAAATGCTTTTCTCCAAGATCTTTCAAATTCTTTTCATAGTTGGCTCAACCTCTTCGCTTTTGATTCTTCCGGTGTGCCTCAATAATTCTTGGTGGTGTTTCCCGTTGTCATTCTCATCATTTGAAGACCGAAGAAGGATTTCTCTTTAATCTTGCTCCATTCTCTTCAAGATTCATGGTTCTAGCTTGTTGCCATCCTCTCATAATTGTATTTGATTGTGGGAATTCTTTCCACCCATCCGGAGCATTTCTTGAGTTGTTTCCATTTCTTTCCTCCGAAGGCCATCATGTCATAATTCTTTATTCTCAGCGTGTAGCTATCATTCTCCTAATCTTACCGTACATCGCTCAAATATCCTCTAATCAGTTCGTGGTCTCTCCGTTCTCATGTATCTAAATCCCCTCAAGTATCTTCATTCGTTTTCAAACTCTTTCCGGTGAGTTGTGCCTTTGCTACGTTCATTTTCAATTCTTACGGTGGTTCTTTCAAGATCTCTCTTCCTTGTTCATCATATCAATTATTCGTTGCTTCCAAATCCTATCGGTGGTTCGTTGAAGACCTTCCCAAGTTTACGACATATCTCTCTTAATCCTTTCTACGAGAATAAGTAGTATGCCAAATCCGTTGATATCAATTTAATTGGTGAAGGATACGCATAACATAATTCTTGTTCTTGTTTCATCCAAGTGATTAATTCCTTCTTTCGGAGTTTGTTCATGATGAATAAATTCTCGGTTTCAGTTGTTTCATCTTTTCTTTTCCCGGAGTTCCAAGCTCTCATCATCACGAAGATCCATCTAAATCATTGCAAGGTTTCACCTTGTGTTTTCAACTTCTCTTTCTTTTCATCATCCTTTTATTACCGGAGTTCTTCATGGAGGCTCTACATGGTGGTTCATCAAGGATTCTTTTCATTCTTCATTTGTTCTTCAAGATTTCACTTGAAGTTTTGATCAACCAAGCTATACTCAAAAATTAAACAGGGTGCCCAACACTTGTTTTGTTTTGAGAAGCTCAAGCATTCTTCATCTTGCATCCGAAGTGCAATTCCTTCTATCTTACCTTTTGAGATGGTGTTATGTCACTCTTGACAATTTCCTTCATGTTTCATGATTCATATTGTTGTCAAGAATGAGGTATTTTAAATCCATCATTTTCTCTTGTTCAAGAGATCTTTTCAAACGTCAATCTATTCATTGGAGTTATCTTCGTATAGATTTCACCTAAAGCCTTCCCTAAGGAATATTGCTATTTGTGGTGTTTATCAATGATCCAAGTTATCTCTATCATCATGGTGAAGCAGTTTTCATCTCTTCTTTGATCTCAAGCAAGCAATTGATGTTGATAGTGGCAGAGTTTCACCTCAAGTTTTGAGATGTCTCCATAAGCCCACGAGGATCATATCCTTTCGTTGTTGATTTTCCAACAACTCCGTGCGATTCTTCTTTGCAAGGATGCTTTCCAAGCTCATTCGTGGCAGAAGTTGGCATTTCCTTCTCCGTTCTCTTATTCCGACGAACTAGCTTCTATTCTTTCGTTCCGGAGGCATTGTGATGTTGCTCTTTTCACTCATCATCTCGAATTGTGAGCATCGTGTTCTTTTCATTCTTATCCATTTAACCGGAGTGTTGTATCATCTCTTCAATATCTTTTCATCTCATCAAGTTTTCTTCTCTTTTCTACTGGAGGGCTGTCCGAAATCTTTCTTACCCCTTGTGCCATTCTTTCAATTCCGGAGGCAGTGTGTTGTTGATTTCATCATGTATCCTCTCATCTTGTCAAGTTCATGTTCAATTCCTTCCATTTACAGTCGGAGTGCTGCCCAAATTATTTCAATCTTCTTCCTCTCTCATCTTGTTTTAACCGGAGTGGTTTCGAATTCTATCTTGTCCTTTAAACTCTTGATTCATGTCTTTCAACCTTCAAGTCCTCGTATTAATCCTTGATCATCTTTTCTAATGGATTGTTTGCAATCTCGTTCATCTCTGTTGTACTCTTTCTTTTAAATTGCTCAACCTCTCAAGGTTCATGGTGTTGCCCTGAGAACGAGATATGTGCAGCTCCTATCGGGATTGTCGGCGCATCGGGCGGCTTTGCTGGTCTTGTTTTACCATTGTCGAAATGTCTTGATGTACGGGATACCGAGTCGATCGGAGTGTCTCGGGTGAAGGTCTATTCTTCGATGATCGCGAGAGCCCTGTCATGGGCTGTTGGGACACCCCGCAGGTATAAACTTTCGAGAGCCGTGTCCGCGGTTATGTGGCGATGGGAATTTGTTAATGTCGGTTGTAGACAACTTGACACTTGATCCGAATTAAAACGCATCAACTGCGTGTGTAGCCGTGATGGTCTCTTCTCGCGGAGTCCGGAAGTGAACACGGTTTCGTGTTATGTTTGACGTAAGTAGGTGTTCGTGATCACCTCTTGATCATTGCTAGCTTCACGACCGTTCCGCTTGTTTCTCTTCTCGCTCTTATTTGCGTATGTTAGCCACCATATCATGCTTTGCCGCTGCTGCAACCTCACCACTTTACCCCTTCCTTTCCCTTTAAGCTTTGCTAGTCTTGATACCCATGGTAATGGAATTGCTGAGTCCTCGTGGCTCACGAGATACTTCCAAAACCAGTTTGCAGGTGCCTATGTTACCGAGCAGGTGACGCAACCAAGCTCAAGGAGGAGCTCGTTGAAGATCTTGCCCTTTGTGTTGTTTCGTTCTAGTTCCTTGACCCCCCCTCCCTTCCCGACCGGCCCCTCCCCACCCCCCGCCCCGGGGCCCTGGGCCCCCCCTCCCCCCGCCTTCCCCCCCCCTCCCGGGCCCTCCCTTTCCCCCCCTTCCCCCTCCCCCGTCCCCCCACCTCCCCCGCCGCCCTTTCCCTCGTTTCCCCCCCCCCTTGCCAGGGGGGCCCCCCCTGCCTCCCCTCAGCTCCTGCCTTTCCCCCCGGGCCCCAAGGGTCCCCTTTAGGCTCCCCCCCTTCCCTTTTCTCCCCTCCCGTGTCTTTCCAAAGCCGGGTTTTCCCTAGTTAGGTAGTTTTGTTATCTTCCTTGCCATGTTTAACAACATTTAAAATTGTGTGTACCTAGCGAGGCGAACTAAATACTTGATGTGGTGTAAGTCAATATGCAACTCGTTGCATATTGAGCTCCATAATTTGTAGTGTTGTTTGTTGCACTTTGCCATGCCATGCCTCATTAAACCGGACATGCATCATACTTGGTTGTGCATCATGCCATGATTATCGATGGTTGTTTACTATGTTGTTTGCTTCTTTCCGGGTTGCCTCTCTCGTTAGCGGTTTCGTTAGGAGTTGTGAGGATCGTTCGACTTAATCCGTTTGTCTTCTTCATGGACTCGTTCTTCTTCCTGCGGGTTTGAGCAAGATGACCGCTACCACGGATCTCACTACTATCATTGCTATGCTAGTTGCCTCGTTCTTCGCTTGTCTGCGCTACCTATTACTGTTTGTCAGCCATCCCATATTGCCATGAACCTCTAACCTTTGACACCATTCCTATGCAAACCGTTGTTTGGCTATGTTCCCTTTTGCTCGGCCCTCTTATAGCGTTGCTAGTTGCGGTGAAGTTGAATTTCTCCATGGTGGACGGGGTTTATGTTGGGATATCACAATATCTCTTATATTATTAATGCATCTATATACTTGGTAAAGGGTGGAAGGCTCGGCCTTATGCAGTGTTTTGTTCCTCTTGCCGCCTAGTTTCCGTCATCGGTGTTATGTTCCCGGATTTTGCGTCCTTCTGGTCGGGTGATTTATGGACCCCTGACGGTTCGCTTTGAATAAAACTTGTCGTGAGGCCCAACATTGCCTTTTACCATTTGCCTCACCACCACCTATTTTTTCCTTGGGAGTAATTAACCCAAGGGTCATCTTTAATATAGCCCCCGGGCGATTGCTTCTAAGTCTTGGTTGACAAAAAGAACTTGCGGGGCCCCTCAGGCAACTTCGAGTCTGGTTTTACTCGTGGGATGTCTCATCCGTGTTGCCACGAGCGAGATATGTGCAGCTCCTATCGGGATTGTCGGCGCATGAGGTGGCTTTGCTGGTCTTGTTTTACCATTGTCGAAATGTCTTGATGCAGGATCTAGATGCGATCGGAGTGTCTCGGGTGAAGGTCTATTCGCCGATGATCGAGAGCTTCATGGGCTAAGTTGGGACACCCACTGAGGTATAAACTTTCGAGGCCGTGCCAGCGGTTTATGGCGGATGGAATTTGTTAATGTCGGTTGTAGACAACTTGACATGATCGAATTAAAAGCATCAACCGCGTGTGTAGCCGTGATGGTCTCTTCTGTGGTCAGGAAGTGAACACGGTTTCGTGTTATGTTTGGCGTAAAGTGGTGAGATCACCTCTTGATCATTGCTGCTAGCTTCACCTTGCTTCTCTTCTCGCTCTTATTTGCGTATGTTAGCCACCATATCATGCTAGCGCTGCTGCATTCCACTTTACCCTTCCTTTCCCTTTAAGCTTTGCTAGTCTTGATACCCATGGTAATGGGATTGCTGAGTCCTCGTGGCTCACGGATACTTCAAAACCAGGTTGCGGTGTATGTTACCGGCGGTGGCCAACCAAGCTCGGAGGAGCTCGTGAAGATCTTGCCCTTTGTGTTGTTTCGTTCTAGTTGATCGATGGTGGAGCCAGGTTGAGATTGTCGTGGGACCTTTATAGCATTTGGAGTTCTTCTTTTATTTTGGTTCCGTAGTCGGACCTTGTTTATATCTGGATGATGTAATGCTTTATTCAATTGTGTGAAGTGGCGATTGTAAGCCAACTATGTATCTCTTTCCTTATGTATTACATGGATTGTCTGAAGATTACCTCACTTGCGACATTGCTTTCAATGCGGTTATGCCTCTAAGTCGTGCCGACACGTGGGAGATATAGCGCATCGAGGCGTGAAGTTGGTGTCGAGCCTTCCCGACAACCAAAGGCCCCCACTGCTTGATCGTTTCTAGTGGCGAGTTGTGTCTAGAAAAATGTTTTGAGTCATTTAGGATTATATATATCGGAGTTAGAATTCTTTTTACTCCCAGTCCTTCTTTACGGTGAGGTATCTGACGTAGAGTTTTGACTCTTCTCTTCTCAAATTTCACTAAAATTTTTTTAGGATCACGGTATATCTTAGAATCGTTCGATGGTTTTATGATGACAACATTGTCTTGGTGCCTCGACATTTAGGGGTTGTGGCGTGTCAGGGAGTTGAGCTCACGAGGTGTTGTCGTCATAATTTTATCGTTGCGAGTTGGAATACACGAGTTTAATACCCGACATCGAAAATCTCTTTTATGCGGTTGTTGGTGAGATAACCCCTTCTAACCCGATCTTGAGGTAGTGGGAGTATTGCCATGACTTTATAACGGATGCTTTTGAAGGTTGAGGTAACGATTTCGAAGGTTTCTTGGTTATGTGTTGGCGGATGGATACAATGGATGTAGGGATTGTTAGTTTGTGTGAGATATTATTGCTCCCTGTATCCCCAACACGGTTGCATAACGGAAAGTTTGGGAGTTTTAAGGTAAATTCAAGTAGCTCTTAGGATATCTTTCCGAGGATGTATGATGAAATTGGGGTTCGGCGTCTAGTGGTCCGCCTATTCACGGTTGGTTTCTGATGGTCTCGTTGTGTCTTAAAGAGTCCTTGGCTATGCCGACTGGGACACCATGTAATACCTTTGCCTTGTACATGATGGTCTTTGTCTGATTGAGCCGTGTAGGCCCCACCACGAAAACTTGGACGAAATCTCTATCATATGTTTGTTCCGACTTATTACGCAAGCCGTCCTTTGTTTTTGTTTTGGTTGTGGTATTTGAGTTGCTTGAAGTCAAATGTTGAATCCATACCTTTCCTAAGGGTGTTCTCATACTCGATGTGAATACCAATTCTTCTCGACAATCGAGATTGTCATGTCAATCCTTTTCCTTGGCGTGTTTCTCTTCAAGTGGATCCGATCACTTCAACTCAGCAAGTCAATTATCATTTCTTCTCACGGTGTTTGTTTCATCCGTCTCCAAGTTGCCTTTGTTTTTCCATACCACCCTTTTTCCTCAAGGACTAAGATTTCTTTATCAAATATCCATTTATTCATGTGAAGTCTCTTCCTCGTTTCAATCAATGTTCTTATCCAGAAGATTTATCCTTGAAGATGCTCAACGCTTCAAGTTCATCATCCTTTATTGTTGTTTCTTCTCCGTTGGATCCAATTCAAGCTTCGATAATCATATTCCTTTCCTCGTTTTTCTGCTTTCTCATATGGTGCACCTCATTATCATTCTTCTTCTGCTACTTGTTATTAGGGTGCTCAAGATATCTCGAAGATCGTGTTTCCACTCTTGCATTCGTTCAAGCTCTTTGAGATAGGAATCTCATTCAAGTCATTTAATTAATGCGTGCAACATCTCTTAATATCATTTTCGCGGTGTTTTCTTTTGAGTGGGCTCTAACCCACAGGTCTTTCGAGGATCTTACCGACTCTTCTATTTTCCCGGCTATCCTAAATTCTTCTCCAAGTTTGGCGTAAGAATGAGTTATCATCGGTCAAATGCTTTTCTCCAGATCTTTCAAATTCTTTTCATAGTTGGCTCAACCTCTTCGCTTTTGATTCTTCGGTGTGCCTCAATAATTCTTGGTGGTGTTTCCGTTGTCATTCTCATCATTTGAAGACCCGAAGGATTTCTCTTTAATCTTGCTCCATTCTCTTCAAGATTCATGGTTCTAGCTTGTTGCCATCCTCTCATAATTGTATTTGATTGTGGGAATTCTTTCCACCCTCCGGACATTTCTTGAGTTGTTTCCATTTCTTTCCTCAGAAGGCCATCATGTCATAATTCTTTATTCTCAGCGTGTAGCTATCATTCTCCAGAATCTTACGTTGTCGTTCAAATATCCTCTAATCAGTTCGTGGTCTCTCGTTTCTCATGTATCTAAATCCTCAAGTATCTTCATTGTTTCAAACTCTTTCGGTGAGTTGTGCCTTTCTTTCGTTCATTTTCAATTCTTAAATTGGTTCTTTCAAGATCTCTCTTCCTTGTTCATCATATCAATTATTCGTTGCTTCCAAATCCTATCGGTGGTTCGTTGAAGACCTTCCCAAGTTTACGACATCTCTTTAATCCTTTCTCGAGAATAAGTAGTATGCCAAATCCGTTGATATCAATTTAATTGGTGAAGGATCGCATAACATAATTCTTGTTCTTGTTTCATCAAGTGATTAATTCCTTCTTTGGAGTTTGTTCATGATGAATAAATTCTCGGTTCGATTGTTTCATCTTTTCTTTTCCGGAGTTCAAGCTCTCATCATCACGAAGATCCATCTAAATCATTGCAAGGTTTCACCTTGTGTTTTCAACTTCTCTTTCTTTTCATCATCCTTTTATTAGGAGTTCTTCATGGAGGCTCTACATGGTGGTTCATCAAGGATTCTTTTCATTCTTCATTCTTCAATTTCACTTGAAGTTTTGATCAACCAAGCTATACTCAAAATTAACAGGGTGCCCAACACTTGTTTTGTTGAGAAGCTCAAGCATTCTTCATCTTGCATCAGAAGTGCAATTCCTTCTATCTTACCTTTTGAGATGGTGTTATGTCACTCTTGACAATTTCCTTCATGTTTCATGATTCATATTGTTGTCGAAATGAGGTATTTAAATCCATCATTTCTCTTGTTCAAGAGATCTTTTCAAGCGTCTTCATTGGAGTTATCTTGTATAGATTTCACCTAAAGCCTTCCTAAGGAATATTGCTATTTGTGGTGTTTATCAATGATCCAAGTTATCTCTATCATCATGGTGAAGCAGTTTTCATCTCTTCTTTGATCTCAAGCAAGCAATTGATGTTGATAGTGGCGAGTTTCACCTCAAGTTTGAGATGTCTCCATAAGCCCACGAGGATCATATCCTTTCGTTGATTTTGATTTTCCAACAACTCCGTGATTCTTCTTTGCAAGGATGCTTTCCAAGCTCATTAAATGGCAGTTGGCATTTCTTCTCCGTTCTCTTATTAAAGCCGAACTAGCTTCTATTCTTTCGTTAGGAGGCATTGTGATGTTGCTCTTTTCACTCATCATCTCGAATTGTGAGCATCGTTTTCATTCTTATCCATTTAACGGTGTTGTATCATCTCTTCATATCTTTTCATCTCATCAAGTTTTCTTCTCTTTTCTCTTTGGAGGGTGTCAAAATCTCTTACCCCTTGTGCATTCTTTCAATTAGGAGGCGGTGTGTTGTTGATTTCATCATGTATCCTCATCTTGTCAAGTTCATGTTCAATTCCTTCCATTTACGATGGAGTGCTGCCCAAATTATTTCAATCTTCTTCCTCTCATCTTGTTTTTAACAGGAGTGGTTTGAATTCTATCTTGTCCTTTAAACTCTTGATTCATGTCTTTCAACCTTCAAGTCTATTAATCCTTGATCATCTTTTCTAATGGATTGTTGCAATCTCGTTCATCTCATTGTACTCTTTCTTTTAAATTGCTCAACCTCTCAAGGTTCATGGTGTTTATACGAGAGCGAGATAATGCAGCTCTATCGGATTAGCCGGTATATCGGAAACTTGCTGGTCTTTTTACCATTGTCAAATGTCTTGATGTCTGGAAGGATAAAATTCGATCGGATGTCTGGGTGAAGGTCTATTCATCGATCGCGAGAAACTGTCATGGGCTAAGTTGGGACACCCTGCGAGGTATAAACTTCGAGGCCGTGCCTTGGTTATGTGGCGAATGGGAATTTGTTAATGTCGGTTGTAGACAACTTGACATGATCGAATTAAGCATCAACAGCGTGTGTATGATGGTCTCTTCGGTAGTCGGAAATGAATGCAGTTTCGTGTTATGTTTGGCGTAAGTAGGTGTTAGGATCACCTCTGATCATTGCTAGCTTCACGACCGTTCCGCTTGTTTCTCTTCTCGCTCTTATTTGCGTATGTTAGCCACCATATCATGCTGCCGCTCTTTTGCAACCACCACTTTACCCCTTCCTTTCCTTGGCTTTGCTAGTCTTGATACCCATGGTAATGGAATTGCTTTGAGTCCTCGTGGCTCACGAGATACTTCAAAACAGTTTGCAGGTGCCTATGTTCCGCGGCGGTGGCGCAACCAAGCTCAGGAGGGCTCGTTGAAGATCTTGCCCTGTGTTGTTTCGTTCTAGTTGATCCAGTAGTGGAGCCAGTTAGGGTCGATCGTGGACCTTTAGCCGCATTTGGGGTTCTTCTTTTATTTTGGTTCGCGTAGTCGGACCTTGTTGTATCTGGATGATGTAATGCTTTATTCATGTAATTGTGAAGTGGCGATTGTAAAGCCATTGTATCTCTTTCCCTTATGTATTACATGGATTGTCTGCGAAGATTACCTCACTTGCGACATTGCTTTCAATGCGGTTATGCCTCTAAGTTAGTGCTTCGACACGTGGGAGATATATGCCGCATCGAGGCGTGTTACGTCACGTGACTTTTGTATCGCCGCCTGTAACGAAGTCCACCAATGGCAAGCCTCCACCGTTAGGCGCCGGATTAAGCGTCGGCGTTAAGTCGCGGCTAAGGCGGCAACGTATTTAATACAGTAGCTAACGCCATTAAACCCCAATGACAGTGGACCCTACCGTTTAATTCTTTTTGCTAATAAGCGTTTTGGTTAAATAAACAGCCGGCGAGTAGGGCTGTGTTTTCTTTATTCAAATGGATAGATCTCTTTGAGTGGCATCTTGACTCAGCACGGGAATCCACCGGTCAACCTCTGGATGACTAGTCGTGACCATCATGAGGGCCCTCAATCGACCCTTGTGTGTCGGCTGGTACAATACTGAGTGCACATAGCAGTTTCTATTTATTTCGAATTAGCATAATTTCATAAAATACTAAATCTTTGAAAAATCATAAAAATAATCTATAGCTCGGATGAAAATGTTTTTTATATGAAGTTGCTGAAAATCTAGCAATTGAATACATTCATATCACATGCCCTAGCATGCTGAATATGGAACATTCCTCCGGTCATGTTGACACAGGTCTGACAAGGGAAAAGCGTTCGGTTGAATTTCCTTCACCTATGTCATTGTAGCCATATGTTGAGTCACCGGCCGCAACAATGCCCCACGTTATGCTTTGTGATGCTATGTTTGCTATATTACTGTTCTTCCTCTTCTCTCCGTTAGACCGAGACCGATGGCCTGTGATGACTCGTGGGCCAGCGACCCTCCTTGCCAGACAACGGGCAAGCCCCCTTTGATCATCCAGATATAAGCCCATTCCGGTCTCATGCTTGCATTAGATTTTGCTACTATTATTGTTGCTCCTATTCGGCGCGCCTTTGCTTTGTAACACCTTATTGTTACCTTTACCTTATCCTAAGCGCTTAGTATAGGTTGGTTAGTGATCCATCGAGTGACCCCGCCTTGTCCTTGTTGCCACAACTTCATCCTTGAAAGACCCGATCAATGGGATGAAGCCAGGCCCGACACCGCACATCACTTTCCCATAGTTGCTCGACCTTCTTGGGTTACTGTCAGTCGCAGGGATGAGACCTCACTACTGACGCACAGTGTTAACCTGTAGTGTAGCTATTGATGCATTAGTTATCGAGGTGATTCCGCCTGCTTCACTTCGTCTGACCAGTCGTGCAACCCCTCAAGTTGATAACACGGTGATTCCTCTTCACGTTCACCTTGATGATTATCAGGTGGATTCACAGGGGTGTTCCTCGGTTTTCCCCATGATGTTTAGACACCTGATTGCTATGATTACTGTGACTTTACCTTTGAACCATGTTACTAAAACGGGTCAGCCACCGGGGGCACCCGAGCATAATGCAGTGATGAGTCAGGTTGACACGGAAGGTCTTGAAGTGAGATAATTACGAGGCGTGGCCGGGCATTCTCGTGCTTACGCAAGTCCTCGAGGCAGACAATGGGGTCCTCTTGATGAGTCTACGCTTGTTACCACGGCGTTCCTAATCCACTCTGATTTGGATATTTGTTTGATCCGAGGGCCCCTCGCTTTGATAGCACTAACCATCACGTGGGCATAATATGGGTGGTTTCTGCGTCGTGTCATCGTAGAAGCTTAATAGACATCGTGACTAAGTGGCGGCGCCTGGGTTGGACTGGTAAGCTCTACCTTTTCAAGGAGTAGTAGCAGGTCTGCTCACCTGACGGCATCATAGCGTGCGGGGAGTTCCGGGAGATGGCCCATGACCCTATGAGAATCATAGGTTTGAGCCGACATCTTGACCTCTTTGTTAAGCCTAGGTCAGTTGCTGGCGTATTGTTTGGCCAGGAGCGGGCATGACCCGAAGTGTGTGAAGCCGGAGTTAGCGGCGTGGTGGGTAAGTTGGTGCACCCTGCGGGGAGAACTAATCTATGCGCCCAGCACGCCTGATGGCGGACACTTGAGTTGTATCCCGATCGACTAGCTAGAGACTGGATACTTGTGATGAAAATTGGATGGTGATGAGGTGGATAGTATGGCTGCAGGATTTCTTTTTCTCATGAAATTAGAAAGGATCTGCAATGAGTTGTCTTTTCACCTACTTAACTTTATGCTACTCTACTTCCTCACTGTTCTTTGCAAGATGGTGGTTTCCAGTGCTAGTCTTGATAGGACTACAAACCTTCTCTCTATTAGAAGCTTTTACTGTGACAGTCCACATATACAACCCTCTTTGATAATGTTGCATGCTAGTGTAGATGCGTTGCTTGCGAGTACTTTGGATAGTACTCCACGGTTGCTTTGCTCCCCTTTTCCCCCTTTCCTTTTCTTTTGGTTGATGCAGCAGGATGTGAGCCGAGGCAGAGATGCCTGCGGTGCCTACTACTACGATGGAGACCATTGTGACCGGGAGTAGATTAGGAGGCTCCCGGGCAGGAAGCCTTACCAGCACCGGTCGTAGATGCTTTTATGCTAGCCTTCTTAAGGCAAACGACACTCATGTATACGTACTCAGATATTGCTTCAGATTATTCGTTTGTATTCAGTGATGTATTGACCCTCGAGGCCTGACTTGTAATATAAAAGCATATTATTTTTAATTTGTGTCCGGTTGGTGTGATATCTTCCCGGGTCATGATCTTGTTGGTACATTTGCGTGCGCCAATTAGTGTCTGATTGATAAAAGCGTCACGATAAATCACATTCAGCGATGTAGACCTAGATAATTGACTCTAGTGCAAGTGGGAAGCCCAGAAGAAATATGCCTAGAAGCGATAATAAAAGTTATTATTTATTTCATATATCATGATAAATGTTTATTATTCATGCTGAAATTGTGATAGCAGGCTTATAGCTACATGTGTGAATACATAGACAAACATAGTGTCACTAGTATGCCTCTGCCAGCTAGCTTCGTTAATCAAGATGGTTAAGTTTCCTAACCATAGACATGAGTTGTCATTTGATTAACGGGATCACATCATTAGAGAATGATGTGATTGACTTGACCGATAAAAGTTAGCTTAACTTATTCGTTTAGATATGTTGCTATTTGCTTTCTTCATTGACTTATTATATTCCTATTAGAAGGAAATATGCCCTAGAGGCAATAATAAAGTTATTATTTATTTCCTTATTTCATGATAAATGTTTATCATTCATGCTAGAATTGTATTAAGGAAACATGATACATGTGTGAATGCATAGACAAACAACATGTCACTAGTATGCCTCTACTAGACTAGCTTTAATCAAAGATGGTTATGTTTCCTAACCATGAACAAGAGTTGTTATTTGATTAACAAGGTCACATCATTAGTAGAATGATCGATTGACATGACCCATTCCATTAGCTTAGCACCACGATCGTTTAGTATGTTGCTCTTGCTTTTATCCATGACTTATACATGTTCCTAACTATGAGATTATGCAACTCCGTTTTGGGAACACTTTGGGTGCTACCAGCGTCTGGCAGCTGGGTGATTATAAAGAATTACTCTGGTGTCTCAAAGGCGGATGTTGGGTTGGTATTTGAGA
Organism: Aegilops speltoides; assembly: GCA_021437245.1. NCBI lineage: Eukaryota > Viridiplantae > Streptophyta > Magnoliopsida > Poales > Poaceae > Aegilops > Aegilops speltoides. The sequence continues at coordinate 145,270,083 of CM038142.1, forward strand.
TTAGGTTTTGTCCTCCGATTGTCGGAGAGGTATCTCTGGGCCCTCTCGGTAATGCACATCCGAAGCCTTGCAAGCACTTCAACTAATGAGTTAGTTGTGAGATGATGTATTGAGCGAGTAAAGAGACTTCCGTAGCGAGATTGAACTAGGTATTGGATACCGCGATCGAATCTCGGGCAAATAACTATACCGATGACAAAGGGAACAACGTATGTTGTTATGCGATCGACCGATAAAGATCTTCGTAGAATATGTAGGAACCAATATGGGCATCGGGTCCGCTGTTGGTTATTGACCGTGAATAGTTCTAGGTCATGTCTACATTGTTCTCGAACCGTAAGATCCCTGCAGCAAGGTTTGATGGCGGTTATTATGAGTTTATGTATTTTGATGTCGAAGGTTAGTCCGGATGTGATCACGGACATGAGTCTCGAAATGGTCGAGACATAAAGATTGATATATTGAAGCCTATGTTTGGAGTTGGATGGTTAAGGTGGCAGGAATTCTGGAGTCAGGGAGGTTCGGAACCCCGGAGAATAAATGGGCCTCGGTGGGCCTTGAGGGAGAAGAGGAGGGCCGGCCGGGAGGTGGCGGCCCTCTCCCCAGTCCGAATAGGACAAGGAGGCGGCGCCTTTCCTCTTCCCTCCCATCCTATCCAACTAGGAAGAGTCCTACTCCGTGGGAGTAGGACTCCTCGGCCGCGCCTCCTCTGGGGCCGGCGGCCTCCCCCTCCCTCCTTTATATCACGGGCGGGGGGGGCTTAGAACCACAATTTGATCTTGAGATCGTTCCTTAGCCGTGTGCGGTGCCCCCCTCACCATATTCCACCTCGGTCATATGCGTCGCGAAGCTTAGTGAAGCCTGCGCGGTGAAACATCAAGATCGTCCTGCGCCGTCGTCTTGTGAAACTCTCCTCGACACTCGGCTGGATCGGTCTGAGGGGCGTCATCGAGCTGTCGTGTGTCAAGAACTGGGGCGTCAGATATTGCGTGGGATCGGTCGGATCGCGGAAACGTCGACTACTTCCTCTACGTTGTGATCGCCTTCGGGTCTGAGGTATGTAGACAACACTCTCCCCTCTCGTTGCTATACATCACCATGATCTTGCGTGTGCGTAGGAAAATTTTGAAATTACTCGTTCCCCAGCGGTGGCATCGAGCCTAGGTTTTTATGGTTTGATGTTTTGCGAGTAGAACACAAGTGAGTTGTGGCGATACAAGTCATACTACCTACCGGCATGTCATACTTTGGTTCAGCGGTATTGTGAGATGAAGCGGCCCGACGACATTACTGCGTCACGCTTCGCGAGACTGGTTTCACCGCTTCTGAGCTTTCGTTGCTTAAAGGTGATGGTGGGTGTCTCTCTCACTTTAGTTGAACCGGTGTGGCTCGCCCGGTCCTTGAGAGGTTAAAAGCAGTCTATTTGTGATATCGTTGTGGTTTTGATGCGTGGGTGGTGGTTCTTGCTTAAGCCCGTAGCAGCCACGTAAAATTTGCAACAACAAAGTAGAGGGCGTCTAACTTGTTTTTGGGGCATGTTGTGATGTGATATGGTCAAGGCGTGATGCTATATTTTATTGTATGAGATGATCATGTTTTGTAGAAGTTATCGACAATGGCGGAGCCATATGGTTGTCGCTTTATTGTATGCAATGCAATGCATACTGTAATGCTTTACTTTATCACTAAGCGGTAGCGATAGTCGTAGAAGCATAAGTTTGGCGAGGCGACAACGATGCTACGATGGAGATCAGGTGTCGCGCCGGTGGCGATGGTGATCATGGTGGTCTTTGCAAGATGGAGATCATGAAGCACAAGATGATGATGACCATATCATATCACTTATATTGATTTGCATGTGATGTTTATCCTTTTATGCATCTTATCTTGCTTTGATTGGCGGTAGCATTATAAGATGATCTCTCACTAAATTATCAAAAGTGTTCTCCCGGTATGCCGTTGCCAAAGTTAAATGTGCGGACACACGTGATGATCGGGTGTGATAAGCTCTCGTCCATCTACAACGGGTGCAAGCGGTTTTGCACCACGAGAATACTCAGTTTATACTTGTGAGCCTAGCATATCAGATATGGCCTCGGAACACGGAGACCGAAAGGTCGGCGTGAATCATATAGTAGATATGATCAACATAAGATGTTCACCATTGAAAACTACTCCATTTCACGTGATGATGGTTATGGTTTAGTTGATTTGGATCACGTGATCACTTAGATGACTAGAGGATGTCTTTCTAAGTGGGAGTTCTTAAGTAATATGATTAATTGAACTTAAATTTATCATGAACTTAGTACTGATAGTATCTTGCTTGTTTATGTTTGATTGTAGATAGATGGCTCGTCTTTGTTGTTCGTTGAATTTTAATCGTTCCTTGAGAAAGCAAAGTTGAAAGATGATGGTAGCAATTACGGATGGGTCCGTAACGAGGATTATCCTCATTCTTTGCCTGAAAGTTAAATCTGGATGCGCTAGGTGCAGAACTCGCTAATGCAATGAGATGTTATGAGCGTCGGCGAGCAAAGTGATGACTACTCTATAGTTCGATGTGCCATGCTACGGCTTAGAACCGGGACGGCGTTTTGAGCGTCATGGAGCATATGAGATGTTCGAGAGTTGAAGTTGATATTCAACAGAATGCGGATTGAGAGATATGAAGTCTCAATAAGTTCTATAGCTGCAAGATGGAGGAGAATAGTTACATTAGTGAGCATATACTCGAATGTGCGGGTACTACAATCACTTGACACAATTGGGAGTTAATCTTCGGATGATTGTGTCATTGTGAAATTCTTCAATCACGCCACCAAGCTACAAAAGCCGTGATGAACTATAATATGCAAGGGTTAGTAAAGACTATACGAGCTCTTACATGAATGCTAAAGGCTGCGGAGTAGAAATCAGAAGGAGCATCAAGTGTTGATGGTCGATAAGACCACTAGTTTCAAGAAGAAAGGCAAAGGGAAGAAGAAGGAACTTCAAGAAGAACAGCAAGCAAGTTCTTTTCGGAGAAAAACCCAAGTCGGCCCTAAACACAGCCCGAGTGCTTCTCTTAGCAGACTAGTCCTTTGGGCGGAACTGCCCCAAGTATTTGGCGGATAAGAAGGATGGCAAGGTGAACAAAGGTATATGTACATGTTATTGATGTGTACCTTACTAGAGCTCGTAGTAGCACAGGTATTTGATCTGGTTACATTGCTAATATTTGCAACTCGAAGCGGGACTACGGATTAAGCGAACTCGGCAAGGGCGGAGTGACGATCGGCGTGGGAAATGGTTCCAAAGTCGATGTGATCATGGTGTGCATACCTCTACATCTACCTTGGGATTAGTTTTAGACCTAAATAATTGTTATTTGGTGCTGCGTTGAGCATGAACATTATATCTGGATCTTGTTTGATGCAGGGCGGTTATTCATTTATCGAGAGAATAATGGTTGTTCTATTTATATGAGTAATATCTTTTATGGTCATGCACCCTTGAAGATGGTCTATTTTGATGAATCTCGATAGTAGTGATACACATATTCATAATGTTGAAACCAAAAGATCTTGAGTTGATGAAAGTGCATTTGTGTACTTGCCGTTTAGGTCATATCGGTTATAAGCGCATGAAGAAACTCCATCTTGATGGACTTTTGGAGTCACTTGATTATGAATCACTTGGCACTTGAACCGTGCCTCATGGGATGAGATACTAGAACCGTTCTCGGTACTATGGAGAAACAGCAGTTGTTGGAAATCATACATACAGATGTATGATGAATGTTGAGGCTCGTGGCGGATATCGTTATTTTCTCACCTTCGGATGACTTAAGCGATATGGGTATATCTACTTAATGAAACATAAATCGAAACATTTGAAAAGTTCAAAGAATTTGAGTGAAGTTGAAAATCATCGTAACAAGAAAATTAAGTTTCTGATCTGATGGAGGTGAATATTTGAGTTCTGAGTTTGGTCTACATTTGAAACAATGCGGAATAGTTTAGCAACTCCGCCACGGAACACCCAGCGTAATGGTGTGTCGAGCGTAATGTCGTACTTTACTAGATATGGTGCGATCTATGATGTCTCTTCTGATTTACGCTATCGTTTTGGGGTTATGCTCTAGAGGCGGCCGCATTCACCTGAATAGAACACCGTCGAAATCCGTTGAGCGACACCTTATGAACTATGGTTTGGCAAGAAACCAAAGTTGTGCGTTTCTTAAAGTTTGGGGATCACGATGCTTATGTGAAAAAGCTTCAACTGATAGCTCGAACCCAAATCGAATGTGTCTTCATAGGATACCCAAAGGAAGCAGTTGGGTACACCTTCTATCACAGATCCGAAGGCAAGACATTTGTTGCTAAGAATGGATCCTTTCTAGAAGGAGTTTCTCTCGAAAAAGTGAGTGGGAGGAAAGTGGAACTTGATGAGGTAATACCTTCTCCCTTACTTGAAAGTAGTTAAATCAAGGCGGTTTACGAGACACCTACACCAAGTAGTGAGGAGTTGATGATGTTGATCATGAAACTTGAGATCAAGTTACTCTGAACCTCGTAGATCAACGAGTAAGATCCGCTTGCAGTGAATGCGGTAATCCATACGGAAGTCATGCTACTAGATCATGATGAACCTACGAACTATGAAGAAGCGATGGTGAGCGATTCCATAAAATGGCTTGAGGCCATGAAATGAGATGGGATCCATGTATGAAAACAAAGTATGGACTTTGGTTGACTTGCCGGGTGGCAAGCAATAGAAAACAAGTGGATCTTCAAGAAGAAGGTAATGGCGGTAATATTTGTCTATAAAGCTCGACTTATCATAAAGGTTTCGACAAGTTCAAGGGTTGACTACGATGAGACCTTCTCACCCGTGGCGATGCTTAAGTCCGTCCGAATCATGTTAGCAATTGCCGCATTTTATGATTATGAAATTTGGCAAATGGATGTAAAGCGCATTCTGAATGGATTTACGGAAGAAGAGTTGTATATGATGCAACGAGAAGGTTTTATCGATCCAAAGGGCTAACAAAGTGTGCAAGCTCCGGCGATCCATTTATGGACTGGTGCAAGCATCTCGGAGTTGGAATAAGCGCTTTGATAGTGTGATCAAAGCATTTGGGTTTATCTGAGACTTTTGGAGAAGCTTTTTACAAGAAAGTGAGTGGGAGCTCTGTAGCATTTACGATATTATATGTAGATGACATATTGCTAATCGGAAATGATATAGAATTCTGGATAGCATAAAGGGATACTTGAATAAGTTTTTCAATGAAAGACCTCGGTGAAGCTGCTTACATATTGGGCATTAAGATCTATAGAGATAGATCAAGGCGGCAATTGGACTTTCACAAAGCACATACCTTGACAAAGTTTTGAAGAAGTTCAAAATGGATCAAGCAAAGAAAAGGTTCTTGCACTGTGTTACAAGGTGTGAAGTTGAGTAAGACTCAATGCGAGCCAGAAGATAGAGAGAGAAAATGAAAGATGTTCCTATGCTGACCATAGGCTCTATCATGTATGCAATCTTTGTACGCAGACTGATGTGTGCCTTGCTATAAGCCTAGCGAGAAGGTACCAAAGTAATCCGAGTGGATCCTGGACAGCGGTCAAGAACATCTGAAATACGAAAAGGACTAAGGATATGTTTCGTATATGGAGTGACAAAGAGCTCATCGTGGCAGTTACGTTGATGCAAGCTTTGACCTTGATCCGGACGATTCTAAATCCAGACGGATCGTATTTACACTAAGCGGAGGACATCGGTTGGTGCGGTTCTAAACAAAGCGTCGTGGCGGGATCTACATGTGAGAATACATAGCAGCTTGAAGCAGCTAATGAAGGAGTGCGGATGAAGGAGTTCATATCCGATCTAGGTGTCATACCTAGTGCATCGGGTCAATGAAAATCTTACGTGACAATCTTGGAGCAATTGCCTTAGCGAAGGAATCCAGATTTCACAAGGACCAAGCACATCAAGAACTTCAATTCCATCAGGACTTAGTCGGTGGGAGACATAGAGATTTGCAAGATACATACGGATGAATGTTTTGAGACCATTGACTAAGCCTCTTCCACGAGCAAAACATCGGCACCAAGACTCCATGGGTGTTAGAATCATTACTATGTAATCTAGATTATTGACTCTAGTGCAAGTGGGAGGTAGGAAATATGCCCTAGAGGCAATAATAAAGTTATTATTTATTTCCTTATTTCATGATAAATGTTTATCATTCATGCTAGAATTGTATTAGGAAACATGATACATGTGTGAATGCATAGACAAACAACATGTCACTAGTATGCCTCTACTAGACTAGCTTGTTAATCAAAGATGGTTATGTTTCCTAACCATGAACAAGGTTGTTATTTGATTAACAAGGTCACATCATTAGTAGAATGATCGATTGACATGACCCATTCCATTGCCTAGTTAGGTAGTTTTGTTATCTTCCTTGCCATGTTTAACAACATTTAAAATTGTGTGTACCTAGCGAGGCGAACTAAATACTTGATGTGGTGTAAGTCAATATGCAACTCGTTGCATATTGAGCTCCATAATTTGTAGTGTTGTTTGTTGCACTTTGCCATGCCATGCCTCATTAAACCGGACATGCATCATACTTGGTTGTGCATCATGCCATGATTATCGATGGTTGTTTACTATGTTGTTTGCTTCTTTCCGGGTTGCCTCTCTCGTTAGCGGTTTCGTTAGGAGTTGTGAGGATCGTTCGACTTAATCCGTTTGTCTTCTTCATGGACTCGTTCTTCTTCCTGCGGGTTTGAGCAAGATGACCGCTACCACGGATCTCACTACTATCATTGCTATGCTAGTTGCCTCGTTCTTCGCTTGTCTGCGCTACCTATTACTGTTTGTCAGCCATCCCATATTGCCATGAACCTCTAACCTTTGACACCATTCCTATGCAAACCGTTGTTTGGCTATGTTCCCTTTTGCTCGGCCCTCTTATAGCGTTGCTAGTTGCGGTGAAGTTGAATTTCTCCATGGTGGACGGGGTTTATGTTGGGATATCACAATATCTCTTATATTATTAATGCATCTATATACTTGGTAAAGGGTGGAAGGCTCGGCCTTATGCAGTGTTTTGTTCCTCTTGCCGCCTAGTTTCCGTCATCGGTGTTATGTTCCCGGATTTTGCGTCCTTCTGGTCGGGTGATTTATGGACCCCTGACGGTTCGCTTTGAATAAAACTTGTCGTGAGGCCCAACATTGCCTTTTACCATTTGCCTCACCACCACCTATTTTTTCCTTGGGAGTAATTAACCCAAGGGTCATCTTTAATATAGCCCCCGGGCGATTGCTTCTAAGTCTTGGTTGACAAAAAGAACTTGCGGGGCCCCTCAGGCAACTTCGAGTCTGGTTTTACTCGTGGGATGTCTCATCCGTGTTGCCACGAGCGAGATATGTGCAGCTCCTATCGGGATTGTCGGCGCATGAGGTGGCTTTGCTGGTCTTGTTTTACCATTGTCGAAATGTCTTGATGCAGGATCTAGATGCGATCGGAGTGTCTCGGGTGAAGGTCTATTCGCCGATGATCGAGAGCTTCATGGGCTAAGTTGGGACACCCACTGAGGTATAAACTTTCGAGGCCGTGCCAGCGGTTTATGGCGGATGGAATTTGTTAATGTCGGTTGTAGACAACTTGACATGATCGAATTAAAAGCATCAACCGCGTGTGTAGCCGTGATGGTCTCTTCTGTGGTCAGGAAGTGAACACGGTTTCGTGTTATGTTTGGCGTAAAGTGGTGAGATCACCTCTTGATCATTGCTGCTAGCTTCACCTTGCTTCTCTTCTCGCTCTTATTTGCGTATGTTAGCCACCATATCATGCTAGCGCTGCTGCATTCCACTTTACCCTTCCTTTCCCTTTAAGCTTTGCTAGTCTTGATACCCATGGTAATGGGATTGCTGAGTCCTCGTGGCTCACGGATACTTCAAAACCAGGTTGCGGTGTATGTTACCGGCGGTGGCCAACCAAGCTCGGAGGAGCTCGTGAAGATCTTGCCCTTTGTGTTGTTTCGTTCTAGTTGATCGATGGTGGAGCCAGGTTGAGATTGTCGTGGGACCTTTATAGCATTTGGAGTTCTTCTTTTATTTTGGTTCCGTAGTCGGACCTTGTTTATATCTGGATGATGTAATGCTTTATTCAATTGTGTGAAGTGGCGATTGTAAGCCAACTATGTATCTCTTTCCTTATGTATTACATGGATTGTCTGAAGATTACCTCACTTGCGACATTGCTTTCAATGCGGTTATGCCTCTAAGTCGTGCCGACACGTGGGAGATATAGCGCATCGAGGCGTGAAGTTGGTGTCGAGCCTTCCCGACAACCAAAGGCCCCCACTGCTTGATCGTTTCTAGTGGCGAGTTGTGTCTAGAAAAATGTTTTGAGTCATTTAGGATTATATATATCGGAGTTAGAATTCTTTTTACTCCCAGTCCTTCTTTACGGTGAGGTATCTGACGTAGAGTTTTGACTCTTCTCTTCTCAAATTTCACTAAAATTTTTTTAGGATCACGGTATATCTTAGAATCGTTCGATGGTTTTATGATGACAACATTGTCTTGGTGCCTCGACATTTAGGGGTTGTGGCGTGTCAGGGAGTTGAGCTCACGAGGTGTTGTCGTCATAATTTTATCGTTGCGAGTTGGAATACACGAGTTTAATACCCGACATCGAAAATCTCTTTTATGCGGTTGTTGGTGAGATAACCCCTTCTAACCCGATCTTGAGGTAGTGGGAGTATTGCCATGACTTTATAACGGATGCTTTTGAAGGTTGAGGTAACGATTTCGAAGGTTTCTTGGTTATGTGTTGGCGGATGGATACAATGGATGTAGGGATTGTTAGTTTGTGTGAGATATTATTGCTCCCTGTATCCCCAACACGGTTGCATAACGGAAAGTTTGGGAGTTTTAAGGTAAATTCAAGTAGCTCTTAGGATATCTTTCCGAGGATGTATGATGAAATTGGGGTTCGGCGTCTAGTGGTCCGCCTATTCACGGTTGGTTTCTGATGGTCTCGTTGTGTCTTAAAGAGTCCTTGGCTATGCCGACTGGGACACCATGTAATACCTTTGCCTTGTACATGATGGTCTTTGTCTGATTGAGCCGTGTAGGCCCCACCACGAAAACTTGGACGAAATCTCTATCATATGTTTGTTCCGACTTATTACGCAAGCCGTCCTTTGTTTTTGTTTTGGTTGTGGTATTTGAGTTGCTTGAAGTCAAATGTTGAATCCATACCTTTCCTAAGGGTGTTCTCATACTCGATGTGAATACCAATTCTTCTCGACAATCGAGATTGTCATGTCAATCCTTTTCCTTGGCGTGTTTCTCTTCAAGTGGATCCGATCACTTCAACTCAGCAAGTCAATTATCATTTCTTCTCACGGTGTTTGTTTCATCCGTCTCCAAGTTGCCTTTGTTTTTCCATACCACCCTTTTTCCTCAAGGACTAAGATTTCTTTATCAAATATCCATTTATTCATGTGAAGTCTCTTCCTCGTTTCAATCAATGTTCTTATCCAGAAGATTTATCCTTGAAGATGCTCAACGCTTCAAGTTCATCATCCTTTATTGTTGTTTCTTCTCCGTTGGATCCAATTCAAGCTTCGATAATCATATTCCTTTCCTCGTTTTTCTGCTTTCTCATATGGTGCACCTCATTATCATTCTTCTTCTGCTACTTGTTATTAGGGTGCTCAAGATATCTCGAAGATCGTGTTTCCACTCTTGCATTCGTTCAAGCTCTTTGAGATAGGAATCTCATTCAAGTCATTTAATTAATGCGTGCAACATCTCTTAATATCATTTTCGCGGTGTTTTCTTTTGAGTGGGCTCTAACCCACAGGTCTTTCGAGGATCTTACCGACTCTTCTATTTTCCCGGCTATCCTAAATTCTTCTCCAAGTTTGGCGTAAGAATGAGTTATCATCGGTCAAATGCTTTTCTCCAGATCTTTCAAATTCTTTTCATAGTTGGCTCAACCTCTTCGCTTTTGATTCTTCGGTGTGCCTCAATAATTCTTGGTGGTGTTTCCGTTGTCATTCTCATCATTTGAAGACCCGAAGGATTTCTCTTTAATCTTGCTCCATTCTCTTCAAGATTCATGGTTCTAGCTTGTTGCCATCCTCTCATAATTGTATTTGATTGTGGGAATTCTTTCCACCCTCCGGACATTTCTTGAGTTGTTTCCATTTCTTTCCTCAGAAGGCCATCATGTCATAATTCTTTATTCTCAGCGTGTAGCTATCATTCTCCAGAATCTTACGTTGTCGTTCAAATATCCTCTAATCAGTTCGTGGTCTCTCGTTTCTCATGTATCTAAATCCTCAAGTATCTTCATTGTTTCAAACTCTTTCGGTGAGTTGTGCCTTTCTTTCGTTCATTTTCAATTCTTAAATTGGTTCTTTCAAGATCTCTCTTCCTTGTTCATCATATCAATTATTCGTTGCTTCCAAATCCTATCGGTGGTTCGTTGAAGACCTTCCCAAGTTTACGACATCTCTTTAATCCTTTCTCGAGAATAAGTAGTATGCCAAATCCGTTGATATCAATTTAATTGGTGAAGGATCGCATAACATAATTCTTGTTCTTGTTTCATCAAGTGATTAATTCCTTCTTTGGAGTTTGTTCATGATGAATAAATTCTCGGTTCGATTGTTTCATCTTTTCTTTTCCGGAGTTCAAGCTCTCATCATCACGAAGATCCATCTAAATCATTGCAAGGTTTCACCTTGTGTTTTCAACTTCTCTTTCTTTTCATCATCCTTTTATTAGGAGTTCTTCATGGAGGCTCTACATGGTGGTTCATCAAGGATTCTTTTCATTCTTCATTCTTCAATTTCACTTGAAGTTTTGATCAACCAAGCTATACTCAAAATTAACAGGGTGCCCAACACTTGTTTTGTTGAGAAGCTCAAGCATTCTTCATCTTGCATCAGAAGTGCAATTCCTTCTATCTTACCTTTTGAGATGGTGTTATGTCACTCTTGACAATTTCCTTCATGTTTCATGATTCATATTGTTGTCGAAATGAGGTATTTAAATCCATCATTTCTCTTGTTCAAGAGATCTTTTCAAGCGTCTTCATTGGAGTTATCTTGTATAGATTTCACCTAAAGCCTTCCTAAGGAATATTGCTATTTGTGGTGTTTATCAATGATCCAAGTTATCTCTATCATCATGGTGAAGCAGTTTTCATCTCTTCTTTGATCTCAAGCAAGCAATTGATGTTGATAGTGGCGAGTTTCACCTCAAGTTTGAGATGTCTCCATAAGCCCACGAGGATCATATCCTTTCGTTGATTTTGATTTTCCAACAACTCCGTGATTCTTCTTTGCAAGGATGCTTTCCAAGCTCATTAAATGGCAGTTGGCATTTCTTCTCCGTTCTCTTATTAAAGCCGAACTAGCTTCTATTCTTTCGTTAGGAGGCATTGTGATGTTGCTCTTTTCACTCATCATCTCGAATTGTGAGCATCGTTTTCATTCTTATCCATTTAACGGTGTTGTATCATCTCTTCATATCTTTTCATCTCATCAAGTTTTCTTCTCTTTTCTCTTTGGAGGGTGTCAAAATCTCTTACCCCTTGTGCATTCTTTCAATTAGGAGGCGGTGTGTTGTTGATTTCATCATGTATCCTCATCTTGTCAAGTTCATGTTCAATTCCTTCCATTTACGATGGAGTGCTGCCCAAATTATTTCAATCTTCTTCCTCTCATCTTGTTTTTAACAGGAGTGGTTTGAATTCTATCTTGTCCTTTAAACTCTTGATTCATGTCTTTCAACCTTCAAGTCTATTAATCCTTGATCATCTTTTCTAATGGATTGTTGCAATCTCGTTCATCTCATTGTACTCTTTCTTTTAAATTGCTCAACCTCTCAAGGTTCATGGTGTTTATACGAGAGCGAGATAATGCAGCTCTATCGGATTAGCCGGTATATCGGAAACTTGCTGGTCTTTTTACCATTGTCAAATGTCTTGATGTCTGGAAGGATAAAATTCGATCGGATGTCTGGGTGAAGGTCTATTCATCGATCGCGAGAAACTGTCATGGGCTAAGTTGGGACACCCTGCGAGGTATAAACTTCGAGGCCGTGCCTTGGTTATGTGGCGAATGGGAATTTGTTAATGTCGGTTGTAGACAACTTGACATGATCGAATTAAGCATCAACAGCGTGTGTATGATGGTCTCTTCGGTAGTCGGAAATGAATGCAGTTTCGTGTTATGTTTGGCGTAAGTAGGTGTTAGGATCACCTCTGATCATTGCTAGCTTCACGACCGTTCCGCTTGTTTCTCTTCTCGCTCTTATTTGCGTATGTTAGCCACCATATCATGCTGCCGCTCTTTTGCAACCACCACTTTACCCCTTCCTTTCCTTGGCTTTGCTAGTCTTGATACCCATGGTAATGGAATTGCTTTGAGTCCTCGTGGCTCACGAGATACTTCAAAACAGTTTGCAGGTGCCTATGTTCCGCGGCGGTGGCGCAACCAAGCTCAGGAGGGCTCGTTGAAGATCTTGCCCTGTGTTGTTTCGTTCTAGTTGATCCAGTAGTGGAGCCAGTTAGGGTCGATCGTGGACCTTTAGCCGCATTTGGGGTTCTTCTTTTATTTTGGTTCGCGTAGTCGGACCTTGTTGTATCTGGATGATGTAATGCTTTATTCATGTAATTGTGAAGTGGCGATTGTAAAGCCATTGTATCTCTTTCCCTTATGTATTACATGGATTGTCTGCGAAGATTACCTCACTTGCGACATTGCTTTCAATGCGGTTATGCCTCTAAGTTAGTGCTTCGACACGTGGGAGATATATGCCGCATCGAGGCGTGTTACGTCACGTGACTTTTGTATCGCCGCCTGTAACGAAGTCCACCAATGGCAAGCCTCCACCGTTAGGCGCCGGATTAAGCGTCGGCGTTAAGTCGCGGCTAAGGCGGCAACGTATTTAATACAGTAGCTAACGCCATTAAACCCCAATGACAGTGGACCCTACCGTTTAATTCTTTTTGCTAATAAGCGTTTTGGTTAAATAAACAGCCGGCGAGTAGGGCTGTGTTTTCTTTATTCAAATGGATAGATCTCTTTGAGTGGCATCTTGACTCAGCACGGGAATCCACCGGTCAACCTCTGGATGACTAGTCGTGACCATCATGAGGGCCCTCAATCGACCCTTGTGTGTCGGCTGGTACAATACTGAGTGCACATAGCAGTTTCTATTTATTTCGAATTAGCATAATTTCATAAAATACTAAATCTTTGAAAAATCATAAAAATAATCTATAGCTCGGATGAAAATGTTTTTTATATGAAGTTGCTGAAAATCTAGCAATTGAATACATTCATATCACATGCCCTAGCATGCTGAATATGGAACATTCCTCCGGTCATGTTGACACAGGTCTGACAAGGGAAAAGCGTTCGGTTGAATTTCCTTCACCTATGTCATTGTAGCCATATGTTGAGTCACCGGCCGCAACAATGCCCCACGTTATGCTTTGTGATGCTATGTTTGCTATATTACTGTTCTTCCTCTTCTCTCCGTTAGACCGAGACCGATGGCCTGTGATGACTCGTGGGCCAGCGACCCTCCTTGCCAGACAACGGGCAAGCCCCCTTTGATCATCCAGATATAAGCCCATTCCGGTCTCATGCTTGCATTAGATTTTGCTACTATTATTGTTGCTCCTATTCGGCGCGCCTTTGCTTTGTAACACCTTATTGTTACCTTTACCTTATCCTAAGCGCTTAGTATAGGTTGGTTAGTGATCCATCGAGTGACCCCGCCTTGTCCTTGTTGCCACAACTTCATCCTTGAAAGACCCGATCAATGGGATGAAGCCAGGCCCGACACCGCACATCACTTTCCCATAGTTGCTCGACCTTCTTGGGTTACTGTCAGTCGCAGGGATGAGACCTCACTACTGACGCACAGTGTTAACCTGTAGTGTAGCTATTGATGCATTAGTTATCGAGGTGATTCCGCCTGCTTCACTTCGTCTGACCAGTCGTGCAACCCCTCAAGTTGATAACACGGTGATTCCTCTTCACGTTCACCTTGATGATTATCAGGTGGATTCACAGGGGTGTTCCTCGGTTTTCCCCATGATGTTTAGACACCTGATTGCTATGATTACTGTGACTTTACCTTTGAACCATGTTACTAAAACGGGTCAGCCACCGGGGGCACCCGAGCATAATGCAGTGATGAGTCAGGTTGACACGGAAGGTCTTGAAGTGAGATAATTACGAGGCGTGGCCGGGCATTCTCGTGCTTACGCAAGTCCTCGAGGCAGACAATGGGGTCCTCTTGATGAGTCTACGCTTGTTACCACGGCGTTCCTAATCCACTCTGATTTGGATATTTGTTTGATCCGAGGGCCCCTCGCTTTGATAGCACTAACCATCACGTGGGCATAATATGGGTGGTTTCTGCGTCGTGTCATCGTAGAAGCTTAATAGACATCGTGACTAAGTGGCGGCGCCTGGGTTGGACTGGTAAGCTCTACCTTTTCAAGGAGTAGTAGCAGGTCTGCTCACCTGACGGCATCATAGCGTGCGGGGAGTTCCGGGAGATGGCCCATGACCCTATGAGAATCATAGGTTTGAGCCGACATCTTGACCTCTTTGTTAAGCCTAGGTCAGTTGCTGGCGTATTGTTTGGCCAGGAGCGGGCATGACCCGAAGTGTGTGAAGCCGGAGTTAGCGGCGTGGTGGGTAAGTTGGTGCACCCTGCGGGGAGAACTAATCTATGCGCCCAGCACGCCTGATGGCGGACACTTGAGTTGTATCCCGATCGACTAGCTAGAGACTGGATACTTGTGATGAAAATTGGATGGTGATGAGGTGGATAGTATGGCTGCAGGATTTCTTTTTCTCATGAAATTAGAAAGGATCTGCAATGAGTTGTCTTTTCACCTACTTAACTTTATGCTACTCTACTTCCTCACTGTTCTTTGCAAGATGGTGGTTTCCAGTGCTAGTCTTGATAGGACTACAAACCTTCTCTCTATTAGAAGCTTTTACTGTGACAGTCCACATATACAACCCTCTTTGATAATGTTGCATGCTAGTGTAGATGCGTTGCTTGCGAGTACTTTGGATAGTACTCCACGGTTGCTTTGCTCCCCTTTTCCCCCTTTCCTTTTCTTTTGGTTGATGCAGCAGGATGTGAGCCGAGGCAGAGATGCCTGCGGTGCCTACTACTACGATGGAGACCATTGTGACCGGGAGTAGATTAGGAGGCTCCCGGGCAGGAAGCCTTACCAGCACCGGTCGTAGATGCTTTTATGCTAGCCTTCTTAAGGCAAACGACACTCATGTATACGTACTCAGATATTGCTTCAGATTATTCGTTTGTATTCAGTGATGTATTGACCCTCGAGGCCTGACTTGTAATATAAAAGCATATTATTTTTAATTTGTGTCCGGTTGGTGTGATATCTTCCCGGGTCATGATCTTGTTGGTACATTTGCGTGCGCCAATTAGTGTCTGATTGATAAAAGCGTCACGATAAATCACATTCAGCGATGTAGACCTAGATAATTGACTCTAGTGCAAGTGGGAAGCCCAGAAGAAATATGCCTAGAAGCGATAATAAAAGTTATTATTTATTTCATATATCATGATAAATGTTTATTATTCATGCTGAAATTGTGATAGCAGGCTTATAGCTACATGTGTGAATACATAGACAAACATAGTGTCACTAGTATGCCTCTGCCAGCTAGCTTCGTTAATCAAGATGGTTAAGTTTCCTAACCATAGACATGAGTTGTCATTTGATTAACGGGATCACATCATTAGAGAATGATGTGATTGACTTGACCGATAAAAGTTAGCTTAACTTATTCGTTTAGATATGTTGCTATTTGCTTTCTTCATTGACTTATTATATTCCTATTAGAAGGAAATATGCCCTAGAGGCAATAATAAAGTTATTATTTATTTCCTTATTTCATGATAAATGTTTATCATTCATGCTAGAATTGTATTAAGGAAACATGATACATGTGTGAATGCATAGACAAACAACATGTCACTAGTATGCCTCTACTAGACTAGCTTTAATCAAAGATGGTTATGTTTCCTAACCATGAACAAGAGTTGTTATTTGATTAACAAGGTCACATCATTAGTAGAATGATCGATTGACATGACCCATTCCATTAGCTTAGCACCACGATCGTTTAGTATGTTGCTCTTGCTTTTATCCATGACTTATACATGTTCCTAACTATGAGATTATGCAACTCCGTTTTGGGAACACTTTGGGTGCTACCAGCGTCTGGCAGCTGGGTGATTATAAAGAATTACTCTGGTGTCTCAAAGGCGGATGTTGGGTTGGTATTTGAGATTAGGTTTTGTCCTCCGATTGTCGGAGAGGTATCTCTGGGCCCTCTCGGTAATGCACATCCGAAGCCTTGCAAGCACTTCAACTAATGAGTTAGTTGTGAGATGATGTATTGAGCGAGTAAAGAGACTTCCGTAGCGAGATTGAACTAGGTATTGGATACCGCGATCGAATCTCGGGCAAATAACTATACCGATGACAAAGGGAACAACGTATGTTGTTATGCGATCGACCGATAAAGATCTTCGTAGAATATGTAGGAACCAATATGGGCATCGGGTCCGCTGTTGGTTATTGACCGTGAATAGTTCTAGGTCATGTCTACATTGTTCTCGAACCGTAAGATCCCTGCAGCAAGGTTTGATGGCGGTTATTATGAGTTTATGTATTTTGATGTCGAAGGTTAGTCCGGATGTGATCACGGACATGAGTCTCGAAATGGTCGAGACATAAAGATTGATATATTGAAGCCTATGTTTGGAGTTGGATGGTTAAGGTGGCAGGAATTCTGGAGTCAGGGAGGTTCGGAACCCCGGAGAATAAATGGGCCTCGGTGGGCCTTGAGGGAGAAGAGGAGGGCCGGCCGGGAGGTGGCGGCCCTCTCCCCAGTCCGAATAGGACAAGGAGGCGGCGCCTTTCCTCTTCCCTCCCATCCTATCCAACTAGGAAGAGTCCTACTCCGTGGGAGTAGGACTCCTCGGCCGCGCCTCCTCTGGGGCCGGCGGCCTCCCCCTCCCTCCTTTATATCACGGGCGGGGGGGGCTTAGAACCACAATTTGATCTTGAGATCGTTCCTTAGCCGTGTGCGGTGCCCCCCTCACCATATTCCACCTCGGTCATATGCGTCGCGAAGCTTAGTGAAGCCTGCGCGGTGAAACATCAAGATCGTCCTGCGCCGTCGTCTTGTGAAACTCTCCTCGACACTCGGCTGGATCGGTCTGAGGGGCGTCATCGAGCTGTCGTGTGTCAAGAACTGGGGCGTCAGATATTGCGTGGGATCGGTCGGATCGCGGAAACGTCGACTACTTCCTCTACGTTGTGATCGCCTTCGGGTCTGAGGTATGTAGACAACACTCTCCCCTCTCGTTGCTATACATCACCATGATCTTGCGTGTGCGTAGGAAAATTTTGAAATTACTCGTTCCCCAGCGGTGGCATCGAGCCTAGGTTTTTATGGTTTGATGTTTTGCGAGTAGAACACAAGTGAGTTGTGGCGATACAAGTCATACTACCTACCGGCATGTCATACTTTGGTTCAGCGGTATTGTGAGATGAAGCGGCCCGACGACATTACTGCGTCACGCTTCGCGAGACTGGTTTCACCGCTTCTGAGCTTTCGTTGCTTAAAGGTGATGGTGGGTGTCTCTCTCACTTTAGTTGAACCGGTGTGGCTCGCCCGGTCCTTGAGAGGTTAAAAGCAGTCTATTTGTGATATCGTTGTGGTTTTGATGCGTGGGTGGTGGTTCTTGCTTAAGCCCGTAGCAGCCACGTAAAATTTGCAACAACAAAGTAGAGGGCGTCTAACTTGTTTTTGGGGCATGTTGTGATGTGATATGGTCAAGGCGTGATGCTATATTTTATTGTATGAGATGATCATGTTTTGTAGAAGTTATCGACAATGGCGGAGCCATATGGTTGTCGCTTTATTGTATGCAATGCAATGCATACTGTAATGCTTTACTTTATCACTAAGCGGTAGCGATAGTCGTAGAAGCATAAGTTTGGCGAGGCGACAACGATGCTACGATGGAGATCAGGTGTCGCGCCGGTGGCGATGGTGATCATGGTGGTCTTTGCAAGATGGAGATCATGAAGCACAAGATGATGATGACCATATCATATCACTTATATTGATTTGCATGTGATGTTTATCCTTTTATGCATCTTATCTTGCTTTGATTGGCGGTAGCATTATAAGATGATCTCTCACTAAATTATCAAAAGTGTTCTCCCGGTATGCCGTTGCCAAAGTTAAATGTGCGGACACACGTGATGATCGGGTGTGATAAGCTCTCGTCCATCTACAACGGGTGCAAGCGGTTTTGCACCACGAGAATACTCAGTTTATACTTGTGAGCCTAGCATATCAGATATGGCCTCGGAACACGGAGACCGAAAGGTCGGCGTGAATCATATAGTAGATATGATCAACATAAGATGTTCACCATTGAAAACTACTCCATTTCACGTGATGATGGTTATGGTTTAGTTGATTTGGATCACGTGATCACTTAGATGACTAGAGGATGTCTTTCTAAGTGGGAGTTCTTAAGTAATATGATTAATTGAACTTAAATTTATCATGAACTTAGTACTGATAGTATCTTGCTTGTTTATGTTTGATTGTAGATAGATGGCTCGTCTTTGTTGTTCGTTGAATTTTAATCGTTCCTTGAGAAAGCAAAGTTGAAAGATGATGGTAGCAATTACGGATGGGTCCGTAACGAGGATTATCCTCATTCTTTGCCTGAAAGTTAAATCTGGATGCGCTAGGTGCAGAACTCGCTAATGCAATGAGATGTTATGAGCGTCGGCGAGCAAAGTGATGACTACTCTATAGTTCGATGTGCCATGCTACGGCTTAGAACCGGGACGGCGTTTTGAGCGTCATGGAGCATATGAGATGTTCGAGAGTTGAAGTTGATATTCAACAGAATGCGGATTGAGAGATATGAAGTCTCAATAAGTTCTATAGCTGCAAGATGGAGGAGAATAGTTACATTAGTGAGCATATACTCGAATGTGCGGGTACTACAATCACTTGACACAATTGGGAGTTAATCTTCGGATGATTGTGTCATTGTGAAATTCTTCAATCACGCCACCAAGCTACAAAAGCCGTGATGAACTATAATATGCAAGGGTTAGTAAAGACTATACGAGCTCTTACATGAATGCTAAAGGCTGCGGAGTAGAAATCAGAAGGAGCATCAAGTGTTGATGGTCGATAAGACCACTAGTTTCAAGAAGAAAGGCAAAGGGAAGAAGAAGGAACTTCAAGAAGAACAGCAAGCAAGTTCTTTTCGGAGAAAAACCCAAGTCGGCCCTAAACACAGCCCGAGTGCTTCTCTTAGCAGACTAGTCCTTTGGGCGGAACTGCCCCAAGTATTTGGCGGATAAGAAGGATGGCAAGGTGAACAAAGGTATATGTACATGTTATTGATGTGTACCTTACTAGAGCTCGTAGTAGCACAGGTATTTGATCTGGTTACATTGCTAATATTTGCAACTCGAAGCGGGACTACGGATTAAGCGAACTCGGCAAGGGCGGAGTGACGATCGGCGTGGGAAATGGTTCCAAAGTCGATGTGATCATGGTGTGCATACCTCTACATCTACCTTGGGATTAGTTTTAGACCTAAATAATTGTTATTTGGTGCTGCGTTGAGCATGAACATTATATCTGGATCTTGTTTGATGCAGGGCGGTTATTCATTTATCGAGAGAATAATGGTTGTTCTATTTATATGAGTAATATCTTTTATGGTCATGCACCCTTGAAGATGGTCTATTTTGATGAATCTCGATAGTAGTGATACACATATTCATAATGTTGAAACCAAAAGATCTTGAGTTGATGAAAGTGCATTTGTGTACTTGCCGTTTAGGTCATATCGGTTATAAGCGCATGAAGAAACTCCATCTTGATGGACTTTTGGAGTCACTTGATTATGAATCACTTGGCACTTGAACCGTGCCTCATGGGATGAGATACTAGAACCGTTCTCGGTACTATGGAGAAACAGCAGTTGTTGGAAATCATACATACAGATGTATGATGAATGTTGAGGCTCGTGGCGGATATCGTTATTTTCTCACCTTCGGATGACTTAAGCGATATGGGTATATCTACTTAATGAAACATAAATCGAAACATTTGAAAAGTTCAAAGAATTTGAGTGAAGTTGAAAATCATCGTAACAAGAAAATTAAGTTTCTGATCTGATGGAGGTGAATATTTGAGTTCTGAGTTTGGTCTACATTTGAAACAATGCGGAATAGTTTAGCAACTCCGCCACGGAACACCCAGCGTAATGGTGTGTCGAGCGTAATGTCGTACTTTACTAGATATGGTGCGATCTATGATGTCTCTTCTGATTTACGCTATCGTTTTGGGGTTATGCTCTAGAGGCGGCCGCATTCACCTGAATAGAACACCGTCGAAATCCGTTGAGCGACACCTTATGAACTATGGTTTGGCAAGAAACCAAAGTTGTGCGTTTCTTAAAGTTTGGGGATCACGATGCTTATGTGAAAAAGCTTCAACTGATAGCTCGAACCCAAATCGAATGTGTCTTCATAGGATACCCAAAGGAAGCAGTTGGGTACACCTTCTATCACAGATCCGAAGGCAAGACATTTGTTGCTAAGAATGGATCCTTTCTAGAAGGAGTTTCTCTCGAAAAAGTGAGTGGGAGGAAAGTGGAACTTGATGAGGTAATACCTTCTCCCTTACTTGAAAGTAGTTAAATCAAGGCGGTTTACGAGACACCTACACCAAGTAGTGAGGAGTTGATGATGTTGATCATGAAACTTGAGATCAAGTTACTCTGAACCTCGTAGATCAACGAGTAAGATCCGCTTGCAGTGAATGCGGTAATCCATACGGAAGTCATGCTACTAGATCATGATGAACCTACGAACTATGAAGAAGCGATGGTGAGCGATTCCATAAAATGGCTTGAGGCCATGAAATGAGATGGGATCCATGTATGAAAACAAAGTATGGACTTTGGTTGACTTGCCGGGTGGCAAGCAATAGAAAACAAGTGGATCTTCAAGAAGAAGGTAATGGCGGTAATATTTGTCTATAAAGCTCGACTTATCATAAAGGTTTCGACAAGTTCAAGGGTTGACTACGATGAGACCTTCTCACCCGTGGCGATGCTTAAGTCCGTCCGAATCATGTTAGCAATTGCCGCATTTTATGATTATGAAATTTGGCAAATGGATGTAAAGCGCATTCTGAATGGATTTACGGAAGAAGAGTTGTATATGATGCAACGAGAAGGTTTTATCGATCCAAAGGGCTAACAAAGTGTGCAAGCTCCGGCGATCCATTTATGGACTGGTGCAAGCATCTCGGAGTTGGAATAAGCGCTTTGATAGTGTGATCAAAGCATTTGGGTTTATCTGAGACTTTTGGAGAAGCTTTTTACAAGAAAGTGAGTGGGAGCTCTGTAGCATTTACGATATTATATGTAGATGACATATTGCTAATCGGAAATGATATAGAATTCTGGATAGCATAAAGGGATACTTGAATAAGTTTTTCAATGAAAGACCTCGGTGAAGCTGCTTACATATTGGGCATTAAGATCTATAGAGATAGATCAAGGCGGCAATTGGACTTTCACAAAGCACATACCTCATCATATACAACTCTTCTTCCGTAAATCCATTCAAGAATGCAGTTTTGACATCCATTTGCCAAATTTCATAATCATGAAATGCAGCAATAGCTAACATGATTGAGACAGACTTAAGCATCGCTTCGGGTGAGAAAGTCTCATCGTAGTCAACCCCTTGAACTTGTCGAAAACCTTTCGCAACAAAGTCGAGCTTTATAAACGATTACATTACCATCGTCAGTCTTCTTCTTAAAGATCCATTTATTCTCAATGGCTTGCCGATCATCGAACAAGTCAACCAAAATCCATACTTTGTTCTCATACATGGATCCCATCTCGGGTTTCATGGCCTCTAGCCATTTTGCGAATCTGGGCTCATCATCGCTTCCTCATAGTTCGTAGGTTCATCATGGTCAAGCAACATGACTTCCAGAATAGGATTACCGTACCACTCAGTGCGGATCTTACTCTAGTAGACCTCACGAGGTTGATCAGAAAAACCTGATCTGAAGTTTCATGATCAATATCATTAGCTTCCTCACTAATTGGTGTAGTTGTCACAGGAACCGGTTCTTGTGATGAACTACTTTCCAATAAGGGAGCAGGTACAATTACCTCATCAAGTTCTACTTTTCTCCCACTCACTTCTTTCGAGAGAAACTCCTTCTCTAGAAAGGATCCGATTTTAGCTACGAAAATCTTGCCCTCAGATCTGTGATAGTAGGTGTACCCAATAGTCTCTTTTGGGTATCCTATGAATACACATTTCTCCAATTTGGGTTCGAGCTTATCTGGTTGAAGTTTCTTCACATAAGCATCGCAGCCCCAAACTTTAAGAAACGACAACTTTGGTTTCTTGCCAAACCACAGTTCATAAGGCGTCGTCTCAACGGATTTTGATGGTGCCCTATTCAACGTGAATGCGGCCGTCTCTAAAGCATAACCCCAAAACGATAGCGGTAAATCAGTAAGAGACATCATAGATCGCACCATATCTAGTAAAGTACGATTACGACGTTCGAACACACCATTTCGTTGTGGTGTTAGGGTGGCGTGAGTTCTTGAAACTATTCGCATTGTTTCAAATGTAAACCAAACTCGTAACTCAAATATTCTCCTCCACGATCAGATCGTAGAAACTTTATTTTCTTGTTATGATGATTTTCCACTTCACTCTGAAATTCTTTGAACTTTTCAAATGTTTCAGACTTGTGTTTCATTAAGTAGATATACCCATATATGCTCAAATCATCTGTGAAGGTGAGAAAATAACGATACCCGCCGCGAGCCTCAACATTCATCAGACCACAAACATCAGTATGTATGATTTGAAGGAAATATGCCCTAGAGGCAATAATAAAGTTATTATTTATTTCCTTATATCATGATAAATGTTTATTATTCATGCTAGAATTGTATTAACGGAAACATAATACATGTGTGAATATATAGACAAGCAGTGTCACTAGTATGCCTCTACTTGACTAGCTTGTTAATCAAAGATGGTTATGTTTCCTAACCATGAACAAGGAGTTGTTATTTGATTAACAAGGTCACATCATTAGTTGAATGATCGATTGACATGACCCATTCCATTAGCTTAGCACCACGATCGTTTAGTATGTTGCTCTTGCTTTTATCAATGACATATACATGTTCCTATAACTATGAGATTATGCAACTCCGTTTACGGAGGAACACTTTGGGTGCTACCAAATGTCACAGCGTGCTGGGTGATTATAAAGGAGTACTACTGGTGTCTCCAAAGGCGGATGTTGGGTTGGCGTATTTCGAGATTAGGTTTTGTCACTCCGATTGTCGGAGAGGTATCTCTAGGCCCTCTCGGTAATACACATCACTTAAGCCTTGCAAGCATTACAACTAATGAGTTAGTTGTGAGATGATGTATTACGGAGCGAGTAAAAAGACTTGCGTAGCGAGATTGAACTAGGTATTGGATACAAGCGATTGAATCTCGGGCAAGTAACATACCGATGACAAAGGGAACAACGTATGTTGTTATGCGGTCGACCGATAAAGATCTTCGTAGAATATGTAGGAGCCAATATGGGCATCCGAGGTCCGCTATTGGTTATTGACGGAGGCGTGTCTCGGTCATGTCTACATTGTTCTCGAACCGTAGGGTCCGCACGCTTAAGGTTTCGATGGCGGTTATATTATGAGTTTGTGTATTTTGATGTACGAAGAAGTTGAGTCCGGATGTGATCACGGACATGACGAGGAGTCTCGAAATGGTCGAGACATAAAGATTGATATATTGGAAGCCTATGTTTGGAGTTGGAATGGTTCGGGTGAAATCGAGATTTTCTAGGAACAGAGGTTACTGGAACCCTCCCGGGGTTAATGGGCCTTAGTGGGCCATGAGGGAGAAGAGGAAGGGCGGCCAGGGCAGGCGCGCCCCCTCCCCTAGTCCGAATAGGACAAGGAGAGGCGGCGGCCCCTTCCCTCTTTCCCTCCCCAAGTCCTAATCCAACTAGGAAGGGGAGTCCTACTCCGGTGGGAGTAGGACTCCTCGGCCGCCCCTCCTAGGGGCGGCCGCACCCCCTTGCTCCTTTATATCTGAGGCGGGGGCACCCTAGAACACACAAGTTGATCCTTGAGATCGTTCCTTAGCCGTGTGCGGTGCCCCCTCCACCATAATCCACCTCGGTCATATCGTGGCGGTGCTTAGGCGAAGCCTGCGTCGATAGAACATCAAGATCGTCCTGCGCCGTCGTCTTGTGGAACTCTCCCTCCTGACTCTCACTGGATTGGAGCCGAGGGCGTCGCCGAGCTGTCGTGTGTCAAGAACTTCGGGCGCGAATGCTGGTGTTGGGATCGGTTGGATCGCGAGGAGAGCGTATGACTACTTCCTCTACGTTGTGATCGCTTCGCTTGGTCTCACGAGGGTACATAGACAACACTCTTCCCTCTCGTTGCTATGCATCACCATGATCTTGCGTGTGCGTAGGAATTTTTTGAAATTACTCGTTCCCCAACGATGGCATCGAGCCTAGGTTTTATGGTTTGATGTTTTTCACGAGTAGAACACAAGTGAGTTGTGGGCGATACAAGTCATACTTGCCTACCGACATGTCATACTTTGGTTCAGCGGTATTGTGAGATGAAGCGGCCGGACCGACATTACGTGTGCGCTTACGCGAGACTGGTTTCACCGTTCTACGAGCACTCGTGCTTAAAGGTGATTGGCGGGTGTCTGTCTCTCTCACTTTAGTTGAACCGAGTGTGGCTCGCCCGGTCCTTGAGAAGGTTAAAGCGAGTCTATTTGTGAAATATCGTTGTGGTTTTGATGCATAGGTGAGATTGGTTCTTGCTTAAGCCCATAGTAGCCACGTAAAATTTGCAACAACAAAGTAGAGGGCGTCTAACTTGTTTTTGCAGGGCATGTTGTGATGTGATATGGCCAAGGCGTGATGCTATATTTTATTGTATGAGATGATCATGTTTTGTAACCTAAGTTATCGGCAATGGCGAGGAGCCATATGGTTGTCGCTTTATTGTATGAAATGCAAGCATACTGTAATTGCTTTACTTTATCACTAAGCGGTAGCGATAGTCGTAGAAGCAATAGATGGCGTAAATGACAACGATGCTACGATGAAGATCAAGGTGTCGCGCGGTGGCGATGGTGATCATGACGGTGCTTGAAGATGGAGATCACAAGCACAAGATGATGATGGCCATATCATATCACTTATATTGATTGCATGTGATGTTTATCCTTTATGCATCTTATCTTGCTTTGATTGGCGGTAGCATTTTAAGATGATCTCTCACTAAATTATCAAGAAGTGTTCTCCCGAGTATGCACCGTTACCAAAGTTAAATCGTGCCCGGACACCACGTGATGATCGGATGTGATAAGCTCTCGTCCATCTACAGCGGGTGCAAGCCAGTTTTGCACCGCGAATACTCGAGTTAAACTTGGCGAGCCTAGCATATGCAGATATGGCCTCGGAACACGGAGACCGAAAGGTCGGCGTGAATCATATAGTAGATATGATCAACATAAGATGTTCACCATTGAAAACTACTCCATCTCACGTGATGATCGGTTATGGTTTAGTTGATTTGGATCACGTGATCACTTAGATGACTAGAGATGTCGTCTAAGTGGGAGTTCTTAAGTAATATGATTAATTGAACTTAAATTTATCATGAACTTAGTCTGGTAGTATTTTGCAAATTATGTTGTAGATCAATAGCTCGCGTTGTTGCTTTCATATGTTTATTTTCATATGTTCCTAGAAAATTGTGTTGAAAAATGTTAGTAGCAATGATGCGGATTGGATCCGTGATCGAGGTTTATCCTCAATCTTTGCATGAAGAATTATGTCCTTAATGCACGCTAGGTGCGGACCTATTGCGGGAAGCGGATCTGAGGCGTTATGAGCGTTTGGCTAGCTCAATATGATGACTACTTGATAGTTTTGTGCACCATGCTTTATGGCTTAGAATCGGGACTTCAAAGATGTTTTGAACATCATGGACCATATGAGATGTTCCAGGAGTTGAAGTTAATATTTCAAGCAAATACCGAGTTGAGAGATATGAAGTCTCAACAAGTTCTATAGCTAAAAGATGGAGGAGAATCGCTCAACTAGTGAGCATGTGCTCGATTATGCAGGTACTTCAATTGCTTGAATCAAGTGGGAGTTAATCTTCCGGATAAGATAGTGATTGATGAATTCTCTAGTCACCATCACCAAGTTAGTAGAACTTCGTGATGAACTATAGTATGCAAGGGATGATGAAAATGATTCCGAGTTTTTCATGATGATGAAATCGATGAAGGTAGAAATCAAGAAAGAACATCAAGTGTTGATGGTTAACAAGGCCACTAGTTTCAAGAAAGGGCAAAGGGATAGAAGGGAACTTCAAGAAGAGCGGCAAGCAAGTTCTTTGCTCAAGTGAAGAATCCCAAGTCGGACCTAAGCACGAGACTAAGTGCTTCTCTTGCAAAGGGACTGGTTCTTTGGAGCAGAACTACCCCAAGTATTTGGCGGATAAGAAGGATGGCAAAGTAAACAAAGGTATATTTGATATACATGTTATTGATATGTACTTTACTAGTGTTTATAGCAACCCCTCGGTATTTGGTACTAGTTAGGTTGCTAAGAGTAGTAACTCGAAGCAGGAGTTGCAGAATAAGCGAAACTAGTTAAGGGTGAAGTGACGATGTGTGTTGAAAGTAGTTTCAAGATTGATATGATCATCATCGCACACTCCCTATACTTTCGGGATTAGTGTTGAACCTAAATAAATGTTATTTGGTGTTTGCGTTGAGCATGAATATGATTTGATCGTGTTTATTGCAATACGGTTATTCATTTAAGTAAGAGAATAAACTGTTGTTACATTTACATGAATAAAACCTTATATGGTTACACACCCAATGAAAATGGTTCATTGGATCTCGATGGTAGTGATACACATATTCATAATATTGAAACCAAAAGATGCAAAGTTAATAATGATAGTGCAACTTATTTGTGGCTTGCCGTTTAGGTCATATTGGTGTAAAGCGCATGAAGAAACTCCATCTTGATGGGATTTTGGAATCACTTGATTATGAATCACTTGATGCTTGCGAACCATGCCTCATGGGCAAGATGACTAAGACTCCGTTCTCGGAACGATGGAGCGAGCAAGCTGACTTATTGGAAATAATACATCTTGATGTATGCGATCCAATGAGTGTTAAGGCTCATGGCGGGTATCGTTATTTTCGACCTTCACAGATGATTTGAGCAGATATGGGTATATCTACTTGATGAAACATAAGTCTGAAATAGTTGAAAGGTTCAAGAATTTCAGAGTGAAGTGGAGAAATCATCGTGACAAGAAAATAAGGTTTCTACGATCGATCGCGGAGACAAATATTTGAGTTCTGAGTTTGGTCTTCAATTAAAACAATGTGGAATAGTTTCACAAATTCATGCCACGGAACACCACATCATAATGGTGTGTCCGAGCGTCATAACCGTACTTTATTGGATATAGTACAATCTATGATGTTTCTTACCGATTTACCAATATCGTTTTGGGATCATGCATTAGAGACAGCTGCATTCACGTTAAATAGGGCACCATCTAAATCCGTTGAGACGACACTATATGAACTGTGGTTTAGCAAGAAACCAAAGTTGTCGTTTCTTAAAGTTTGGGGCTGCGATGCTTATGTGAAAAAGTTTCATCCTGATAAGCTCAAACCCAAATCGGAGAAGTGCGTCTTCATAGAATACCCAAAGGAAATTGTTGGGTACACCTTCTATCACAGATCCGAAGGCAAAACATTCGTTGCTAAGAATGGATCCTTTCTAGAGAAGGAGCTTCTCTCGAAAGAAGTGAGTGGGAGGAAAGTAGAACTTGATGAAGGTAACTGTACCTATTCCCATATTGGAAAGTAGTTCATCACAGAAATCTGTTCTTGTGACTACTACACCAATTAGTGAGGAAGCTAATGATGATGATCATGAAACTTCAGATCAAGTTACTACAGAATCTCGTAGGTCTTCCAGAGTACGGTCCGCACCAAAGTGGTACGGTAATCCTGTTCTGAAAGTCATGTTACTAGACCATGATGAACCTACGAACTATGAGGAAGCGATGATGAGCCCAGATTCCGCAAAATGGTTTGAGGCCATGAAATTGAGATATGATCCATGTATGAGAACAAAGTTTGGACTTTGATGGATTTGCCGATGATCGGCAAACCATAGAAAATAAATGGATCTTCAAGAGGAAGGCGGACGTTGATAGTAGTGTTACTATCTACAAAGCTAGACTTGTCGAAAAAGGTTTTTGACAAAGTTCAAGATGTTGAATACAATGAGATTTTCTCACTCGTATCGATGCTTAAAAGTCTGTCCGAATCATGTTAGCAATTGCCGCATTTTATGAAATCTGGCAAATGGATAAACAAAACTGCATTCCTTAATGGAGTTATTAAAGAAGAGTTGTATGTGATGCAACCAAGAGGTTTTGTCGATCCTAAAGGTGTTAACGAAATGTGCATCTATGGATTTGGTGCAAGCATCTCGGAGTTGGAATATACGCTTTGATAAGTTGATCAAAGCATATAGTTTATCTGAGACTTGCGGTGAAGCCTGTATTTACTAGAAAGTGAGTGGGAGCACTACTGACATTTCGATAAGTATATGTGAATGACATATTGTAGATCGGAAATAATGTAGAATTATTCGCAAAGCATAAAGGAGTGTTTAAAAGGAGTTTTTCAAAGAAAGACCTCGGTGAAGCTGCTTACATATTGAGCATCAAGATCTATAGAGATAGATCAAGGCGTTTGATAAGTTTTTCAATGAGTACATACCTTGACAAGATTTTGAAGTAGTTCAAAATGGAGCAGTCAAAGAAAGAGTTCTTGCACTGTGTTACAAGGTGTGAAATTGAGTAAGACTCAAAACCCGACCACGGCGAGAAGATAGAAAGAGAATGAAAGTCATTCCCTATGCCTTGGCCATAGGTTCTATAAAGTATGTCATCTTGTGTACCAGATCTATTGTATACCCTACCTTTGAGTTTGGCAAGGGAGTACAATAGTGATCTAGGAGTAGATCACTGGACAACGGTCAAAATTATCCTTAGTGGAATAAGGATATGTTTCTCGATTATGGAAGTGACAAAAAGGTTCATCGTAAAGAGTTACGTCGATGCAAGTTTTGACACCGATCTAGATGACTCTAAGTCTCGATCTAGATACATATTGAAAGTGGGAGCAATTAGCTAAAGTAGCTCCGTGCAGAGCATTGTAGACATAGAAAAATTGCAAAATACATAACGGATCTGAATGTAAAAGACCCGTTGACTAAGATTCTCTCACAAGCAAAACATGATCACACCTTAGTACTCTTTGGGTGTTAATCACATAGCGATGTGAACTAGATTACTGAATCTAGTAAACCTTTTGGGTGTTGGTCACATGGCGATGTGAACTATGGGTGTTAATCTCATGATGATGTGAACTATCAATGTTAATCACATTGTGATGTGATCTAGATTATTGACTCTAGTGCAAGTGGGAGACTGAAGGAAATATGCCCTAGATGCAATAATAAAGTTATTATTTATTTCCTTATATCATGATAAATGTTTATTATTCATGCTAGAATTGTATTAACCGGAAACATAATACATGTGTGAATATATAGACAAGCAGTGTCACTAGTATGCCTCTACTTGACTAGCTTGTTAATCAAAGATGGTTATGTTTCCTAACCATGAACAAGGAGTTGTTATTTGATTAACAAGGTCACATCATTAGTTGAATGATCGATTGACATGACCCATTCCATTAGCTTAGCACACGATCGTTTAGTATGTTGCTATTGCTTTTATCCATGACATATACATGTTCCTATAACTATGAGATTATGCAACTCCGTTTACGGAGGAACAATTTGGGTGCTACCAAGCGTCACAGCGTGGCGGGTGATTATAAAGGAGTACTACAGGTGTCTCCAAAGGCGGATGTTGGGTTGGCGTATTTGAGATTAGGTTTTGTCACTCCGATTGTCGGAGAGGTATCTCTGGGCCCTCTCGGTAATACACATCACTTAAGCCTTGCAAGCATTACAACTAATGAGTTAGCTGTGAGATGATGTATTACGGAGCGAGTAAAGAGACTTGCGATAGCGAGATTGAACTAGGTATTGGATACCAACGATCGAATCTCGGGCAAGTAACATACCGATGACAAAGGGAACAACGTATGTTGTTATGCGGTCGACCGATAAAGATCTTCGTAGAATATGTAGGAGCCAATATGGGCATCCAGGTCCGCTATTGGTTATTGACCGGAGGCGTGTCTCGGTCATGTCTACATTGTTCTCGAACCGTAGGGTCCATGCACGCTTAAGGTTTCGATGGCGGTTATATTATGAGTTTGTGTATTTTGATGTACGAAGAAGTTGAGTCCGGATGTGATCACGGACATGACGAGGAGTCTCGAAATGGTCGAGACATAAAGATTGATATATTGGAAGCCTATGTTTGGAGTTGGAATGGTTCGGGTGAAATCGGGATTTTCTTAGGAACAGGGGTTACGGAACCTTCCGGGGTTAATGGGCCTTAGTGGGCCATGAGGGAGAAGAGGAAGGGCGGCCGGGGCAGGGCGCCCTCCCCCTTGTCCGAATAGGACAAGGAGAGGCGGCGCCCCCTCCCTCTTTCCTCCCCCAAGTCCTAATCCAACTAGGAA
The DNA here is from genome assembly GCA_021437245.1 of Aegilops speltoides. NCBI lineage: Eukaryota > Viridiplantae > Streptophyta > Magnoliopsida > Poales > Poaceae > Aegilops > Aegilops speltoides. Next base: position 145,301,053 of record CM038142.1, read on the forward strand.
AGGGGGGAGTCCTACTCCGGTGGGAGTAGGACTCCTCCCGTGCGCGCCTCCTAGGGCCGGCCGCACCCCCTTGCTCCTTTATATCTGAGGCGGGGGCACCCTAGAACACACAAGTTGATCCTTGAGATCGTTCCTTAGCCGTGTGCGGTGGCCCTCCACCATAATCCACCTCGGTCATATCGTGGCGGTGCTTAGGCGAAGCCTGCGTCGATAGAACATCAAGATCGTCCTGCACGCCGTCGTCTTGTGGAACTCTCCCTCCCGAGCTCTCTTTGGATTGGAGCCGAGGGCGTCACCGAGCTGTCGTGTGTCAAGAACTTCGGGCGCCGAATGTAATGCTGGGATCGGTTGGATCGCGAGGAGAAGCGATGACTACTTCCTCTACGTTGTGATCGCTTCGCCGGTCTCACGAGTGCGTAGACAACACTCTTCCCTCTCGTTGCTATGCATCACCATGATCTTGCGTGTGCGTAGGATTTTTTTTGAAATTACTACATTCCCCAACATGATTTCCAACAAATCAGTTGCTCGCTCCATAGTTCCGGAGAACGGCGTTTTAGTCATCTTGCCCATGAGGCACGGTTCGCAAGTACCAAGTGATTCATAATCAAGTGATTCCAAAAGCCCATCGGTATGGAGTTTCTTCATGCGCTTTCCACCGATATGACCTAAACGGCAGTGCCAAAAATAAGTTGCACTATCATTATCAACTCTGCATCTTTTGGTTTCAACACTATGAATATGTGTATCACTACTATCGAGATTCAATAAAAATAGGCCACTCTTCAAGGGTGCATGACCATAAAATATATTACTCATATAAATAGAACAACCATTATTCTCTGATTTAAATGAATAACAGTCTCGCATCAAACAAGATCCAGATATAATGTTCATGCTCAACGCTGGCACCAAATAACAATTATTTAGGTCTAAAACTAATCCCGATGGTAGATGTAGAGGTAGCGTGCCGACCGCGATCACATCAACTTTGGAACCATTTCCCGCGCATCATCACCTCGTCCTTAGCCAATCTTTGCTTAATCCGTAGTCCCTATTTCGAGTTGCAAATATTAGCAATGAACCGATATCAAATACCCGGTACTCTGCGAGCATTAGTAAGGTACACATCAATAACATGTATATCACATATACCTTTGTTCACTTTGCCATCCTTCTTATCCGCCAAATACTTGGGGCAGTTCCGCTTCGGTGTCGATCGCTTGCGGTAGAAGCACTCGATCTCGGGCTTAGGTCCGGACTTGGGTTTCTTCTCTTGAGCAAACAACTTGTTTGCTGTTCTTCTTGAAGTTCCCCTTCTTCTTCCCTTTGCCTTTTTTCTTGAAACTGGTGGTCTTGTTAACCATCAACACTTGATGCTCCTTCTTGATTTCTACCTCCACTGCTTTTAGCATTGCGAAGAGCTTGGGAATAGTCTTGTTCATCCCTTGCATATTATAGTTCATCACGAAGCTCTTGTAGCTTGGTGGTAGTGATTGAAGAATTTTGTCAATGACACTATCATCAGGAAGATTAACTCCCAGTTGAATCAAGTGATTATTATACCCAGATATTTTGAGTATGTGTTCACTGACAGAACTATTCTCCTCCATCTTGCAGCTATAGAACTTATTGGAGACTTCATATCTCTCAATCCGGGCATTTGCTTGAAATATTAACTTCAACTCCTGGAACATCTCATATGCTCCATGAGCGTTCAAAAGCGTCGTTGAAGACCGGTTCTAAGCCGTAAAGCATGGCACATTGAACTATCGAGTAGTCATCAGCTTTGCTCGCGAGACGTTCTTAACGTCGTCGGTTAGCGTGCAGTTCGGGCTGGCACCCAGCGGTGCTTCGGGGCGTAATTCTTCTATGCACAATGAGGACAATCCTCGAGATTACGGACCCGATCCGTGTAATTGCTACCATCATCTTTCAACTTTGCTTTCTCAAGGAGCGCATTAAAATTCAACGGAACAACAAAGACGAGCCATCTATCTACAACAAACATAGACAAGCAAAATACTATCGGTACTAAGTTCATGATAAATTTAAGTTCAATTAATCATATTACTTAAGAACTCCCACTTAGACAGACATCTCTCTAGTCATCTAAGTGATCACGTGATCCAAATCAACTAAACCATGTCCGATCATCACGTGAGATGGAGTAGTTTCAATGGTGAACATCACTATGTTGATCATATCTACTATATGATTCACGTTCGACCTTTCGGTCTCCGTGTTCCGAGGCCATATCTGTATATGCTAGGCTCGTCAAGTTTAACCCGAGTATTCCATGTGTGCAACTGTTTTGCACCCGTTGTATTTGAACGTAGAGCCTATCACACCCGATCATCACGTCGTGTCTCAGCACGAAGAACTTTCGCAACCGTGCATACTCAGGGAGAACACTTCTTGATAATTAGTGAGAGATCATCTTAATGCTACCATCAATCAAAGCAAAGATAAGATGCATAAAGGATAAACATCACATGCAATCAATATAAGTGATATGATATGGCCATCATCATCTTGTGCTTGCGATCTCCATCTTCAAAGCACCATCGTGATCACCATCGTCACCGGCGCGACACCTTGATCTCCATCGTAGCATCGTTGTCGGTACGCCATCTATTGCTTCTATGACTATTGCTACCGCTTAGTGATAAAGTAAAGCAATTACAGGGCGTTTGCATTTCATACAATAAAGCGACAACCATATGGCTCCTGCCGATTGCCGATAACCGGTTACAAAACATGATCATCTCATACAATAAAATATAGCATCACGTCTTGACCATATCACATCACAACATGCCTGCAAAAACAAGTTAGGCGTCCTCTACTTTGTTGTTGCAAATTTTACGTGGCTGCTACGGGCTTAGCAAGAACCGTTCTTACCTACGCATCAAAACCACAATGATAGTTCGTCAAGTTAGTGCTGTTTTAACCTTCGCAAGGACCGGCGCCACACTCGATTCAGCTAAAGTGAGAGAGCGAGACACCCGCCACCACCTTTAAGCATGAGTGCTCGTAGCGGTGAAACCAGTCTCGCGTAAGCGTACGCGTAATGTCGGTCCGGGCCGCTTCATCTCACAATACCACCGAACCAAAGTATGACATGTTGGTAACCAGTATGACTTGTATCACCCACAACTCACTTGTGTTCTACTCGTGCATATGACATCTCGCATAAAACTGGCTCGGATGCCCTTTGTTGGGAGCGTAGTAATTTCAAAATTTTCCTACGCACACGCAAGATCATGGTGATGGCATAGCAATGAGAGGGGAGAGTATTGTCCATGTACCCTCATAGACCGTAAGCGGAAGCGTTATGACAACGCGGTTGATGTAGTCGTACGTCTTCACGATCCGACCGATTCAAGCACCGAATGTACGGCACCTTCGAGTTCAGCACACGTTCATCTCGATGACGAACCCCGGGCTCCGATCCAGCAAAGCTTCGGGGATGAGTTCCGTGAGCACGACAGCATGGTGACGATGATGATGTTCTACCGGCGCAGGGCTTCGCCTAAGCTCCGCGACGATATGGCCGAGGTGGAATATGGTGGAGGGGGGCACCGCACACGGCTAAGGAATGATCCGTAGATCAACTTGTGTGTTCTAGGGTGCCCCCCGCCCCCGTATGTAAAGGAGCCAGGGGGAGGAGGCGGTCGGCCAAGGAGGGCGCGCCAAGGGGGAGTCCTACTCCCACCAGAGTAGGACTCCCTTCTTTCCTAGTTGGAGTAGGAGAAGGGGAAGGAGGAGGAAGAGGGGAAGGAAGGGGCGCCCCCTCTCCTTGTCCTATTCGGACTAGGGAGGGGAGGGGGCGCGGCCCACCTCTTGCCTCCTCTCCTCTTCTCCCTTATGGCCCATGAAGGCCCAATAACCCCGGGAGGTTAAGTAACCCCGGTACTTGATAAATGCCGATTTCACGGAACACTTCGAAGTCCAAACATAGGCTTCCAATATATCAATCTTTATGTCTCGACCATTTGAGACTCCTCGTCATATCCATGATCACATCGGGACTCGAACAAACTTGGTACATCAAAACTTATAAACTCATAATAAAAGCTGTCATCGTAACATTAGCGTGCGGACCCTACGGGTTCGAGAACTATGTAGACATGACCTAGAACTATTCTCGGTCAATAACCAATAGCGGAACACGGATGCCCATATTGGTTCCTACATATTCTCGAAGATCTTTATCGGTCAAACCGCATAACAACATCGTTGTTCTCTTTGTCATCGGTATGTTACTTGCGAGATTCGATCGTCGGTATCAATACCTAGTTCAATCTCGTTACCGGCAAATCTCTTTACTCGTTACGTAATGCATCATTCCATAACTAACTCATTAGCTACATTGCTTGCAAGGCTTATAGTGATGTGCATTACCGAGAGGGCCTAGAGATACCTCTCCGAGCAATCGGAGTGACAAAACCTAATCTCGAAATATGCCAACTCAACATGTACCTTTGGAGACACACTGTAGTACTCCTTTATAATCACCCGATTCGTTGTGACGTTTGGTAGCACCAAAGTGTTCCTCCGGTAAGCAGGAGTTGCATAATCTCATAGTTACGAGGAACATGTATAAGTCATGAAGAAAGCAATAGCAATATACTAAGCGATCAAGTGCTAGGCTAACGGAATGGGTCATGTCAATCACATCATTCTCCTAATGATGTGATCCCATTAATCAAATGTCAACACATGTCTATGGTTAGGAAACATAACCATCTTTGATTAATAAGCTAGTCAAGTAGAGGCATACTAGTGACGTTGTGTTTGTCTATGTATTCACACATGTATTATGTTTCCGGTTAATACAATTCTAGCATGAATAATAAACATTTATCATGATATGAGGAAATAAATAATAACTTTATTATTGCCTCTAGGGCATATTTCCTTCAAAGGCTTGATGGCTCCCTCGATCATCTTCAATGATGCGCTCCAGGGGGAGGTGTTCCTTCCCGGACAGATGTTCGTATTCGGCGGCTTCGTACTGCGGGCCAACTCGCTTGGCCATCTGGAGCAGATCGATAGCTACGCCCCTGGCCATCAGGTCAGGTTTGGAAGCTTAAACTATACTGTCGACATCCGCGGAGACTTGATCTTGACGGATTCGAGCCCATAACAAAGCGCCGAAACAGTCTAGCGGACATGACTTTGATCTGCCGTCGGACAGTATTCGGGAGATCGCACCCGCGTTGGCGCCGGAATCAATCCGGAGCAGATCGTGCCTTCCGAGGACGGGTGGATGGACCCCGCCACGGAGGCCGCACACTCATCGGCGTCGGAGCCAAACACTAATCCCACCTCCTGTGAGAGTGGTGTCATCGGACCCCGGACTCGTCCCCGGCTACAGGATCCGAACCGCGTGCGTCCGTGCCTATCGAATCAGATTGGGCACCTGTCATGGAGTTCACCGCCGCGGATATTTTTCACCACTCACCCTTGGGTGATGTGCTGAACTCATTAAGGTCTCTGTCCTTGTCAGGAGACTCTTGGCTGAGCTATGTCCGGTTCGAGTGGGAAGCGGACGATGAAGAAATTCGTCCCCCACCCACCACCCACTTTATAGCCACTGTCGATGACTTAACCAATGTGCTTGACTTGGACTCTGAAGACATCGACGGTATGGACGACGGTGCAGGAGAAGAACAGGAACCACCGCCTATAATGCATTGGATAGTCACCTCATCATATGATATTTATATGGTGGACACCCCTAAAGAAAACAATGGCGATGAGGCAACGGAAGGTAACCCCTTGGGGAAGCAATCTAGACACCGGCGTCATCGACGCCTCTCCAAGCGGGAACGGAAGCGTGCACTAAGGGACGTCAAGCGATGGAGCCAGTCGCCCCAAAATTTAACCCATGGTCCTCTTGTCCGATCACTTTCGATCGCAGGGACCATCATACCAGTATGCGTCATGGCGGTTCGGCCGCATTGGTCCTCGACCCCATCATCGACAGATTCCATCTCACATGAGTCCTCATGGACGGTGGCAGCGGCCTGAACCTACTATATCAAGATACAATGCGCAAAATGGGCATTGACCCCTCAAGGATCAAGCCCACAAAAACCACCTTCAAGGGTGTCATACCCGGTGTGGAGGCCTGTTGTACAGGCTCAATCACACTGGAATTGGTCTTCGGATCTCCGGACAATTTCTGAAGTGAGGAGTTAATCTTCGACATCGTCCCCTTCCGCAGCGGCTATCACACACTGCTCGGACGAACCGCATTCACCAAGTTCAATGCGGTACCGCATTATGCATACCTCAAGCTCAAAATGCCGGTACCTCACGGGATTATTACAGTTAATGGAAACACGGAGCGCTCGCTTCGCACGGAGGAGCACACCTTGGCCCTCGCGGCGGAAGTACAAAACAGCCTTCTTAGGCAAACAACCAATTCGGCGATAAAGAACCCAGATACCATCAAGCGAGTCCGGAGTACTCCACAACAGGATCGTCCGGCACGTCCAGAGCTCGACTAGCAATCTGGCCTCCGCCCTAGTCCCAACCAAGCGGCGACATTGGTGCCGCGTGTGCACAACTACGCACCTAAAATACCACGGGCATAGGCAGAGGCACGACCATGACACGGTCCACAATGCGGTTCGACTGCCCCAGGACACACGCATTTTTGCACCCATTTTTTCTTTGAGGTCCCTACCTTCAGGAGGCTCTTCCAAAAGACCAGCTATCAGACACATAGCGGGACGGACACACCAGGACGATAAGAAGCTTTGGCGTATGAGGGAATCCTCAGGTGGTCTCTGATAACGACCGTTATACCTGTTTTACATACCCGCATACCGCCCGCTCCTGGTTAGGATGTGTCAAACAGTCCTATTCTGCTTATCGCACTACTTGTATATGTACGCTTTGACATATCATTTGAATAACAAGGGAAAATAGTATACAACGTCAGCTTGCTATTAAGTTTATTTGCCCCTTTTTCTTTACTTCTTATTTATTATACCCGTGCATTTTGGCACGACCAGTTTGCCAGGGGCTTCAGTACCCCATAACCTGGCAAGACAAGTCCGAACACTTTCGACAGTGCGGCACCCTGAACTTATAGCACTATATGCATCAGCTCCGAATCATGTCTTGGGTCAATAGTTGGATTTGCCCGGCTCCTATGTTTTGGTACCTTACGTTCCGCTATATCGGCTAAGGTAGCGCAGGGAGAACTACTGCGATTGTGTCCCGGTTCTTCCGGACGAGCACCTCAGTAGAGAAAGCCGAAAATTGACTATCATGATAAGGCGAGAGCTGGTCGCTATTCAAGAGGTCTCAAATCCTTAAAGATTTTTTCCGCTTCTGGCGAGGAATCGACCTCGTTCGATTTAGGTGTGCATAGCGCCCCGAATCCGTCTTTCCGGATACTAGGGGCTTCGCCAAAATTTAAAATTGTAGACTTCTATGGCTAAGTGAGGGCGATAAAGCCGTATAGTCCGATTGCCTCGTTCGTGGCGCTAAACACCTCCTTAAAAGGACCAAAAACTTGGATAAAGAGTGTTTATACTTATCCCGAACACCCCAGTACTAGTTACATGGGGGCGGAAGCCGATGACTGGCCAACTCTCAAGAATTTTTAAACGGCCGAACAGAAGGTAATATTTTAAATTAACAAGCGCTACATAGCACACATGAACTGGTTTTCATAATACAAGATGACATGAGTACATTCATTCAAATATCACATCCTTCGTACATTCATCCGCCATAAGGCGGGCACGCTTAATGACATTGTCATAGTACTGTTCGGGGTGGCGGTGCTCCTTGCCCTTCGGCGGCCCCTTTGTCACCAGCTTCTTGGCGTCCATCTTCCCCCAGTGCACCTTCGCACGAGCCAAGGCCCTGCGCGCACCCTCAATGCAGACGGACCGCTTAACGACTTCGAGCCGCGGACAGGCATTCACCACCCGCTTGACAAAACCGAAGTAGCTGCTGGACAGGGGCTCGCCAGGACACAATCGGAATATGAAGTCCTTCATGGCCAGTTCGGCCGCCTTGTGAAGTTTGACCAATTGCTTTAGCTGGTCGCTCAAGGGCATCGGATGTTGGGCCCCAATATACTGGGACCAAAACAGCTTCTCCATCAAGCTCCCTTCCTCAGCCCGGTAGAACTCTACGGCATCAGAGATGCTGCGCGGCAGATCTGCGAATGCTCCTGGAGAGCTCCGAATTCGGGTAAGTAATAGGAAAGTCTCCTTCACATGCTTGCTTTGCATAATGAAAGCCTTACCCGCAGCTATCTTCTTGGCCGCCTCTATTTCCTGAAGGGCCTTCTGGGCTTTGGCCTTGGCATCTAGTGCGCTCTGACGGGCCTTCGCAAGCTCTGACTCCTGCATCTTGGAGTCACGCTCCAAGGACTCGAATTTTTTGACGAAGTCCTGAAGCTCTTGCTGGACCTCATCAACTCGCGCCTCTTGTTTTTCGCACTCGGTGCACTCCTTGGCCGCTTTGTTTTCGACCTCGGACAACGCCTTCTTAAGGGCCTCCACTTCGGTAGTGGCCCCTAGTAAAGTTAATCGTGCTTCTATTTAGCATCAACGATGTTTTCCTTTATATATAACATTTAGACGGGGTATTGCTTACCTTTGTTCTCCTTGAGCTGCCTCTTCACGAGGCCGAGCTCTTCTTCGGCCCGACCCAGGCCCCACCTCAGTCCGGAGACCTCCGCAGTGGCAGCAGCGGCGGCCAGCAATAACGCCTGCTTATTCACAAAGACATGATATGATTAGACTCCTGGGAATAATATTTGATCCTCTGTTCGGTTTTTATTCCCAAACACCAAACACAGCATCAGGGGCTACTGTCTACACTGTGATACTTTCTCATAATTTAAAATACTTACCTCAAAGCCTGTTAGGAGGCTGGTGCAGGCTTCGGTCAATCCGCTCTTGGCGGACTGAACCTTCACAATCACCGTACTCATAAGAGTACGGTGTCCTTCATCAAGGGAAGCGCTCTAAAGCGCTTCCACCAGACTATCTGATGCCTCTGGATGGACAGAGGTCATCGGCACAGATGGCTCGCCCCCCTGGGTGGGTGGCTGCCTGCCTGGATCCGAAACCACTGGAGGTTTTGGCGCAGTATCTTGCTGGGGGCCAAGCTTGCTGCGGCCCCATCATCCGAATCCATGGGGATCTTTCCCCCATGAGCCCGGCATCGGGAGTCCCGCCTTGAGGCGTCTCCAGGACTACCTCCTCCTTGCCCAGTATCCTCTGAGATATCACCTCGGTGTCATCCGTGGGCTAGGGAGTGGAAGCCGTCGGGAGCGAATAGCTATTCATCTCCGACGAGCTCAAGGACCCATCCGAGGAGGACAAGTCGATGTGAGCTTTGGGCAGACTGCACAAGCAAATCTTGACATAGTAAGTAAAGCTAAGAACATGCAAAAGGTATTATGGCATCCGGATACTTACGACTTCGCGAGGCTTGGCCAGGTAGCCCTCCTCCCTCATTTGTGGCGGCGGTTGTGGAGTGGTCCGGAGGGAGGGTCCTTCCTTCTTGGACCCTTCGGCCTCCCCGGAAGGGGCGGCCTTCATTTTCTTCTCCCCCTCAGTCTGGGGGAGAGGGTTTTCCTCCTCCACCTCCTCATTGTCGTTGGAGGAGTGCACCTCGGTGTCTTCGGACGATGAGTCCGGCACCACCTTGCGCCGAAGACTTTTCCTGGTCCCCGTGGCCTTCTTCTTGGACTTCTTCTCTGGCACCTCATAGGGCGCCGGAACTAGCATCTCCGTCAGGAGAGCGGTTGCTGGATCTTTAGGCAACAGAGCCGGACAGTTGATCCGCTCCACCATCGCCACGTATTCCTGTTAGATCAGTACAATGGCTTAAGTTCCTATCACGAATATACTAAGGAAAGATACATCTTGCAAAATGAAGAATGCTTACCGCATTGGCGTGGCGCTTGGCGCTGAGTCCGTGGTCCTCGGAAGTGGGAGGAGGGACTTCGCTGGCCTTGAACAACACCTTCCAGATGTCTTTGTGCATCGTGTCGAAGAGCTCTTGCAGTGTCTGGTGTTGGGCCGCGTCAAACTCCCACAGGTTGAATGCCCGTCTCTGACACGAGAGAATCCGGCGAAATAGCATGACCTGGACCCACATTGACCAGCTTGATATTCTTGGTTATCATGTTTTTGACGCAATTCTGGAGTCCGGTCAGCTCCGCGGATGCGCCCCAGGCTAGGCCCTTCTTCTTCCAGGAAGTGAGCCGCACAGGGATGCCGGATCGGAATTCGGGGTCCGCCACCCAGCTGGTGTCGCGCGGCTCGGTGATGTAGAACCACCCCGATTGCCACCCCTTCATGGTCTCCGCAAAGGAGCCTTCGAGCTAGGTGACGCTGGGCATCTTGCCCACCATGGCGCCACCACAGTCCGCCTGCTGGCCGACCACTATCCTCGGCTTCACGTTGAAGATCTTTAGCCATAGGCCGAAGTGGGGCCTGATGCGGAGAAAAGCCTCGCACACGACGATAAACGCCGAGATGTTGAGGATGAAGTTAGGGGCCAGATCATGAAAATCCAGCCCGTAAAAGAACATGAGCCCACAGACAAATGGGTGGAGGGGGAATCCCAGTCCGCGGATGAAGTGGGCGAGGAACACGACCCTCTCATGGGGTCCCGGAGTCGGAATGATCTGCCCTGTGTCCGGGAGCCGGTGCGTAATATCTGCGTCCAAGTATTCGGCCACCCAGAGCTTCGTAATGTCCTCCTCCTTTACGGAGGAGGCCACCCACTTGCCTCCCACTCTGAGCATGTTTGGCTGTGCGGAGAAGGTGAGAACTGGGGCGCTGGGGCTCGAGCGTGCGAGAATGGATGAGCAAAGAAGGAAGGAGGCGTGGGTGAAAGAGGAGAATCCTTATCTCTTTATAAAGGCGGTAGAAACTGAAGGAAATATGCCCTAGAGGCAATAATAAAGTTATTATTTATTTCCTCATATCATGATAAATGTTTATTATTCATGCTAGAATTGTATTAACCGAGAACATGATACATGTGTGAATACATAGACAAACACATAGTCACTAGTATGCCTCTACTTGACTAGCTCATTAATCAAAGATGGTTATGTTTCCTGATCATAGACATGTGTTGTCATTTGATTAATGGGATCACATCATTAGGAGAATGATGTGATTGACATGACCCATTCCGTTAGCCTAGCACTTGATCGTTTAGTATACTGCTATTGCTTTCTTCATGACTTATACAAAGTTCCAACAACTATGATATTGTGCAACTCCCGTTTACCGGAAGAACACTTTGTGTGCTACCAAACGTCACAACATAACTGGGTGATTATAAAGGTGCTCTCTGGTGTTTCCGAAGGTACATGTTGGGTTGGCATAATTCGAGATTAGGATTTGTCACCCCGATTGTCGGAGAGGTATCTCTGGGCCCTCTCGGTAATACTCATCACCTAAGCCTTGCAAGCATGTAACTAATGAGTTAGTTATGAGATGACGTATTACGGAGCGAGTAAAGAGACTTGCGATAGCGAGATTGAACTAGGTATTGGATACAAGCGATCAAATCTCGGGCAAGTAACATACCAATGACAAAGGGAACAAAGTATGTTGTTATGCGGTTTGACCGACAAAGATCTTCGTAGAATATGTAGGAACCAATATGGGCATCCAGGTCCGCTATTGGTTATTGACCGAGAATGGTTTTAGGTCATGTCTACATAGTTCTCGAACCGTAGGGTCCGTGACGCTTAACGTTTCGATGGCAGTTTTATTATGAGTTTATAAGTTTTGGTGTACGAAGTTTGTTGAGTCCGGATGTGATCACGGACATGACGAGGAGTCTCGGAATGGTCGAGACATAAAGATTGATATATTGGAAGCCTATGTTTGGACATCGGAATGGTTTGGGTGAAATCGGCATTTTAAGAGTCAGGGAGGTTCTGGAACCCCGGGGGTTAATGGGCCTACATGGGCCAAGAGGGAAAGAGGAAGGAGCAAGGAAGGGGTGTGCGCCCTCCCCCTCCTAGTCCGAATAGGACAAGGGAAGAGGCGGCGCCCCCTTCCCTCCCTCCTCCTCCTCTTTCCCTTCTCTCCTACTCCAACTTGGAAAGGGAGTCCTACTCCGGTGGGAGTAGGACTCCCCCTGGCTGCCCCCAGGCGGCGGCCTCCTCCCCGGCTCCTTCATATACGGGGTGGGGGCACCCCATAGACACAAGTTGATCTCTGAATCGTTCCTTAGCCGTGTCGGTGCCCCTTCCACCATATTCCACCTCGGTCATATAAATGCAGGTTTAGGCGAAGCCTGCGCGAGAGAACATCATCATCGCCACCACGCGTCGTCTTGTGGAACTCATCTCGGAGCTCGGCTGGATCGGAGGCGGAGATCGTCATCGAGCTGAGCGTGTCTGAACTCGGAGGCTCCGTACCTTCGGTGCTTGGATCGGTCGGATCGTGAAGGCGTCGACTACATCAACAGCGTTGTGATAACACTTCGCTTATGGTCTACGAGGGTACGTGGACGAACGCTCTCCCCTCTCGTTGCTATGCCATCACCATGATCTTGCGTGTGCGTAGGAAATTTTTTGAAATTACTCGTTCCCCAACGATGGTATCGAGCCTAGGTTTTATGCGTTGATGTTATATGCACGAGTAGAACACAAGTGAGTTGTGGACTATATAAGTCATCTTGCCTACCAAACATGTCATACTTTGGTTCAGCGGTATTGTGAGATGAAGCGGCCGGACCGACATTATCGTGCGCTTACGCGAGACCTGGTTTCACCGTTACGAGCACTCGTGCTTAAAGGTGGTGGCGGGTGTCTGTCTCTCTCACTTTAGTTGAACCGAGTGTGGCTACGCCCGGTCCTTGCGAAGGTTAAAATGGAGTCTATTTGACAAACTATCGTTGTGGTTTTGATGCGTAGGTAAAACGGTTCTTGCTAAGCCCGTAGCAGCCACGTAAAATTTGCAACAACAAAGTAGAGGGCGTCTAACTTGTTTTTGCGGGGCATGTTGTGATGTGATATGGTCAAGGCGTGATGCTATATTTTATTGTATGAGATGATCATGTTTTGTAACGAAGTTATCGGCAATGGCGAGGAGCCATATGGTTGTCGCTTTATTGTATGAAATGCAAGCATCAGTAATTGCTTTACTTTATCACTAAGCGGCAGCGATAGTCGTAGAAGCAATAGATGGCGTAACGACAACGATGCTACGATGGAGATCAAGGTGTCGCGCGGTGGCGATGGTGATCACGATGGTGCTTGAAGATGGAATCACAAGCACAAGATGATGATGGCCATATCATATCACTTATATTGATTGCATGTGATGTTTATCCTTTATGCATCTTATCTTGCTTTGATTGGCGGTAGCATTTTAAGATGATCTCTCACTAAAATTATCAAGAAGTGTTCTCCCGAGTATGCACCGTTGCCAAAGTTCGTCTGCCGAGACACCACGTGATGATCGGGTGTGATAAGCTCTCGTCCATCTACAGCGGGTGCAAGCCAGTTTTGCACACGAGAATACTCGAGTTAAACTTGACGAGCCTAGCATATGCTGATATGGCCTCGGAACACGAGACCGAAAGGTCGGCGTGAATCATATAGTAGATATGATCAACATAGTGATGTTCACCATTGAAAACTACTCCATCTCACGTGATGATCGGTTATGGTTTAGTTGATTTGGATCACGTGATCACTTAGATGACTAGAGAGATGTCTGTCTAAGTGGGAGTTCTTAAGTAATATGATTAATTGAACTTAAATTTATCATGAACTTAGTACTGATAGTATTTTGCTTGTCTATGTTTGTTTGTAGATAGATGGCTCGTCTTTGTTGTTCCGTTGAATTTTAATGCATTCCTTAAGAAAGCAAAGTTGAAAGATGATGGTAGCAATTACGGATTGGGTCCGTAACTCGAGATTATCCTCATTCTGCTGCACGAAGAGTTACGTCTGGAAGCACCGCTGGTGCCGACTTCTGCTTGATGCTAACCGAGCGACGTTAAGAGCGTCTGGCGAGCAAAGCGATGACTACTCTATAGTTCGATGTGCCATGCTTTACGGCTTGGAACCGGGTCTTCAACAACGTTTTGAGCGTCATGGAGCATATGAGATGTTCCGGGAGTTGAAGTTAATATTTCAAGCAAATGCCCGGATTGAGAGATATGAAGTCTCCAATAAGTTCTATAGCTGCAAGATGGAGGAGAATAGTTACGTCGGTGAACACATACTCGAGAATGTGCGGGTACAATAATCACTTGATTCAAGCTGGGAGTTAATCTTCACGATGATAGTGTCATTGATGAATTCTCCAATCACGCCACCAAGCTACAAGAGCTTCGTGATGAACTATAATATGCAAGGGATGAACAAGACTATTCGAGCTCTTGGCGATCTTTGAAAGCAGCGGAGGTAGAAATCAGAAGGAGCATCAAGTGTTGATGGTCAACAAGACCACTAGTTTCAAGAAGAAGGGCAAAGGGAAGAAGAAGGGAACTTCAAGAAGAGCGGCAAGCAAGTTCTTTGCTCAAGAGAAGAAACCCAAGTCGGACCTAAGCACGAGGCCGAGTGCTTCTCTCGCAAGCGGTGGACCTTTGAAGCGGAACTACCCCAAGTATTTGGCGGATAAGAAGGATGGCAAAGTGAACAAAGGTATATGTGATATACATGTTATTGATGTGTACCTTACTAATGCTCATGATAGTACACGGGTATGTGATCTTGGTTACATTGCTAATATTTGCAACTCGAAGCAGGACTACGGATTAAGCAAAGATTGGCTAAGGGCGAGGTGGCGATGCGGCGTGGGAAATGGTTCCAAAGTTGATGTGATCGCGGTCGGCACGCTACCTCTACATCTACCATCGAGATTAGTTTTAGACCTAAATAATTGTTATTTGGTGCCAGCGTTGAGCATGAACATTATATCTGGATCTTGTTTAATGCGAGACGGTTATTCATTTAAATCAAAGAATAATGGTTGTTCTATTTATATGAGTAATATCTTTTATGGTCATGCACCCTTGAAGAGTGGTCTATTTTTATTAAATCTCAATAGTAGTGATACACATATTCATAATGTTAAAGCCAAAAGATGCAGAGTTGATAATGATAGTGCAACTTATTTGTGGCACTTGCCGTTTAGGTCATATTGGTGTAAAAGCATGAAGAAACTCCATCTTGATGGACTTACGGAATCACTTGATTATGAATCACTTGGTACTTATGAACCGTGCCTCATGGGCAAGATGACTAAAACACCGTTCTCGGAACTATGGAGAGAAAGCAGATTTGTTGGAAATCATACATACGATGTGTGTGGTCCGATGAATGTTGAGGCTCGTGGCGGATATCGTTATTTTCTCACCTTCACAGATGATTTGAGCAGATATGGGTATATCTACTTAATGAAGCACAAGTCGAAACATTTGAAAAGTTCAAAGAATTTGAGTGAAGTGGAAAATCATCGAACAAGAAAATAAAGTTTCTACGATCGATCATGGAGGAGAATATTTGAGTTCTGAGTTTGGTTTACATTTGAAACAATGCGGAATAGTTTAAGAACTCACACCACGGAACACCACAGCGAAATGGTGTGTCGAGCGTCATAATCGTACTTTACTTGATATGGTGCGATCTATGATGTCTCTTACCGATTACCGCTATCGTTTTGGGGTTATGCTTTAGAGGCGGCCGCATTCACGTTAAATAGGGCACCATCAAAATCCGTTGAGACGACGCATTATGAACTGTGGTTTGGCAAGAAACCAAAGTTGTCGTTTCTTAAAGTTTGGGGCTGCGATGCTTATGTGAAGAAACTTCAACCAGATAAGCTCGAACCCAAATCGAAGAAATGTGTCTTCATAGGATATCCAAAAGAGACTGTTGGATACACCTTCTATCACAGATCCGAAGGCAAAACATTCGTTGCTAAGAATGGATCCTTTCTAGAGAAGGAGTTTGTCTCGAAAGAAGTGAGTGGGAGGAAAGTAGAACTTGATGAGATAAGCGTATCTACTCCCTTATTGGAAGGTAGTTCATCACGAGAACCGGTTCTGTGACGACTACACCAATTAGTGAGGAAGCTAATGATATTGATCATGAAACTTGAGATCAAGTTTCTGCTGAACCTCGTGGGTCTACGAGTAAGATCCGCACTGAGTGGTATGGTAATCCTATTCGGAAGTCATGTTACTTGACCATGATGAACCTACGAACTATGAGAAGCGATGATGAGCCCAGATTCCGCAAAATGGCTAGAGGCCATGAAATCGAGATGGGATCCATGTATGAAAACAAAGTATGGACTTTGGTTGACTTGCCCAATGATCGGCAAGCCATTGAGAATAAATGGATCTTTAAGAAGAAGGTAGCGTTGATGGTAATGTTATGTCTATAAAGCTCGACTTGTTGCGAAAGGTTTTCGACAAGTTCAAGGGGTTGACTACGATGAGACTTTCTCACCCATAGCGATGCTTAAGTCTGTCGAATCATGTTATCTATTGCTGCATTTCATGATTATGAAATTTGGCAAATGGATGTCAAGGCGCATTCTTGAATGGATTTCTAGAAGAAGAGTTGTATATGATGCAGCGGAAGGTTTTGTTGATCCAAAAGGTCTTGACAAAGTGTGCAAGCTCAGCGTTCCATTTATGGACTGGTGCAAGCATCTCGGAGTTGGAATAAGCGCTTTGATAGTGTAATCAAAGCATATGGTTTTATCTGAGACTTTTGGAAGCTTTGTATTTACAAGAAAGTGAGTGGGAGCTCTGTAGCATTTCTAGTTTTATATGTTGATGACATATTATTAATTGGAAATGATATAGAATTTCTAGATAGTATAAAGGGATACTTGAATAAAAGTTTTCAATGAAAGACCTCGGTGAAGCTGCTTACATATTGGGCATCAAGATCTATAGAGATAGATCAAGGCGCTTAATAGGACTTTCACAAAGCACATACCTTGACAAAATTTTGAAAAAGTTCAAAATGGATCGAGCAAAGAAAGGATTCTTGCACTGTGCTACAAGGTGTGAAGTTTAGTCAAACTCAATGCCCGACCACATCGGAAGATAGAGAAAATGAAAAATGTTCCTATGCTTCACCATAGGCTCTATCATGTATGCAATCTTGTGTACCGGACGACGTATGCTTAGCAATAAGTTTGGCGGGAAGGTACCAAAGTGATCTAGGAGTGGATCATTGGACAGCGGTCAAGAACATCTGAAATACGAAAAGGACTAAGGATATGTTTCTCGTATATGGAGGTGACAAAGAGCTAGTCGTAAATGGTTACGTCGATGCAAGCTTTGACACCGATCCGGACGATTCTAAATCGCAAACCGGATCGTGTTTTTATTAAGCGGTGGAGCTGTAAGTTGGTGCGATTCGAACAAAGCGTCGTGGCGGGATCTACATGTGAAGCGGAGTACATAGCTGCTTCAAGCAGCAAATGAAGGAGTCGGATGAAGGAGTTCATTTCCGATCTAGGTGTCATACCTAGTGCATCGGGACCAATGAAGATCTTCGTGACAATCTTGGTGCAATTGCCTTGGCAAAGGAATCCAGATTTCACAAGAGAACCAAGCACATCAAGAGGCGCTTCAATTCCATTGGGACCAAGTCCAAGTGGGAGACATAGAGATTTGCAAGATACATACGGATCTGAATGTTGCGGACCGTTGACTAAGCCTCTCTCACGAGCAAAACATGATCGGCACCAAGACTCCATGGGTGTTAGAATCATTACTATGTAATCTAGATTATTGACTCTAGTGCAAGTGGTAGGCTGAAGGAAATATGCCCTAAAGGCAATAATAAAGTTATTATTTATTTCCTCATATCATGATAAATGTTTATTATTCATGCTAGAATTGTATTAACAGGAAACATGATACATGTGTGAATACATAGACAAACACATAGTCACTAGTATGCCTCTACTTGACTAGCTCATTAATCAAAGATGGTTATGTTTCGACCATAGACATGTGTTGTCATTTGATTAATGGGATCACATCATTAGGAGAATGATGTGATTGATATGACCCATTCCGTTAGCCTAGCACTTGATCGTTTAGTATCTTGCTATTGCTTTCTTCATGACTTATACAAAGTTCCTACAACTATGAGATTGTGCAAGTCCGTTCACGGAAGAACACTTTGTGTGCTACCAAAGCGTCAGCGTAATCGGGTGATTATAAAGGTGCTCTCTGGTGTTTCGAAGGTACATGTTGGGTTGGCATAATTCGAGATTAGGATTTGCCACTCCGATTGTCGGAGAGGTATCTCTGGGCCCTCTCGGTAATACTCATCACCTAAGCCTTGCAAGCATGTAACTAATGAGTTAGTTATGAGATGACCTATTACGGAACGAGTAAAGAGACTTGCCGGTAACGAGATTGAACTAGGTATTGGATACCAACGATCAAATCTCGGGCAAGTAACATACCGATGACAAAGGGAACAAAATATGTTGTTATGCGGTTTGACCGATAAAGATCTTCGTAGAATATGTAGGAACCAATATGGGCATCCAGGTCCCGCTATTGGTTATTGACCGAGAATGGTTTTAGGTCATGTCTACCTAGTTCTCGAACCCGTAGGGTCCGCACGCTTAACGTTTCGATGACAGTTTTATTATGAGTTTATAAGTTTTGATGTACCAAAGTTTGTTCGGAGTGCTGGATGTGATCATGGACATGACGAGGAGTCTCGGAATGGTCGAGACATAAAGATTGATATATTGGAAGCCTATGTTTGGACATCGGAACGGTTTCGGGTGAAATCGGCATTTTACCGGAGTACCGGGAGGTTACCGGAACCCCCCGGGGGGTTAATGGGCCTACATGGGCCAAGGGGGAAAAGAGCTAGGAGCAAGGAGGGGGCCGCGCGCCCCTCCCCCTCCTAGTCCGAATAGGACAAGGAAGAGGCGGCGCCCCCTTCCTTCCCTCCTCCTCCTCTTTCCCCTTCTCTCCTACTCCAACTTGGAAAGGGAGTCCTACTCCCGATGGGAGTAGGACTCCCCCCTGTAGCGCCCCTTAGGCCGGCGGCCTCCTCCCCCCTGGCTCCTTTATATACGGGGGTGGGGGGCACCCCATAGGCACAAGTTGATCTACGGATCGTTCCTTAGCCGTGTGCGGTGCCCCCTTCCACCATATTCCACCTCGGTCATATCGTCGCGGAGTTTAGGCGAAGCCCTGCGCCCGTAGAACATCATCATCGTCACCATGCCGTCGTCTTGTGGAACTCATCTCGGAGCTCGGCTGGATCGGAGGCGGAGATCATCTTGAGCTAAGCGTGTGCTGAACTCGGAGGCTCCGTGCGTTCGGTTCTTGGATCGGTCGGATCGTGAAGGCGTCGACTACATCAACCGCATTGTGATAGCGCTTCGCTTACGGTCTCACGAGTGCGTGGGCGAACACTCTCCCCTCTCGTTGCTATGCCATCACCATGATCTTGCGTGTGCGTAGGAATTTTTTTGAAATTACTACGTTCCCCAACAGAAACTGTGCGCCTCCCCACGTGCTCGTTAAGATCGCTTATTTCCCAAGCGCCACGATTGATGGCGTGGTTGGGTTACCCATACCCGTATTGATGAGAATCCCGTGATAAGGGGACACGATCTCTGCTTTGACAAGACGTGTCAAGGAAACCACCTCGCATTACGTGCAATGACTGGTTGTGAAAAACAGTTCGAATAATGACCGGTCCATGGCATGATATCATGCTACAAAAAGCTGTCAGTAGATTAGATTTGTGCAATATTATACTCTCTACAGTGGAATGTGGAATTTGTTTTGCAGAGCCAGGACACGATCCTTGTGTCCTAAATCTTCTATGGAGTATTCGGAGAAGGAACCCGCCTTGCAATGCCGAAGACAATCTACGCGCTAGACTCATCGTCATTGAAGCACGGTTCGAGGGAGCTCTTGAGGAGTCTGGATTAAGGGGTCCTCAGACAGCCGGACTATATACTTTGTCCGGACTGTTGGACTATGAAGATACAAGATTGAAGACTTCGTCCCGTGTCCGGATGGGACTCTCCTTTGGGTGGAAGGAAAGCTTGGATATTCGGATATGTAGATTTCCTTCTCTGTAACCGACTCTGTGTAACCCTCGACCCCTTCGGTGTCTATATAAACCGGAGGGTTTAGTCCGTAGGACAAGAACAACAATCATAATCATAGGCTAGCTTCTAGGGTTTAGCCTCTACGATCTTATGGTAGATCAACTCTTGTAATACTCATATCATCAAGATCAATCAAGCAGGAAGTAGGGTATTACCTCCATCGAGAGGGCCCGAACCTGGGTAAAACATCGTGTCCCCTGCCTCCTGTTACCATTAGCCTTAGACGCATAGTTCGGGACCCCCTACCCGAGATCCGCCGGTTTTGACACCGACACCTTGACTCTTGTGCTTCGTAAGTATTCATACTGGATTTGAGGTCCGTGCTGAAACTTCGGCTTCATTTAAGTCGCCTTGATCGATTTAGAGGTTGTTGAGTGAACTTATGCTGGCACTCTTTGAGTGTTGCTATGATGCAAAATCTTTGGCACGATTGGTTATTGCGGATCCCGGATCTCACGGGATTCAAAAACTTGGGGAAGCGCGCGAGGCGGAGCGCACCATAGTAAAAAGGACGGATAGACAAGGGTGCCTCGATTTCCACACCACCTTTTTCGCCATGTATTCGGTGTGCGACTGTTGCGGTATTTGACAGGATCGCTCGGGCCCATGCATTAGCCACTCAGAAGTAGGCCCTTAAAAGGCGCCGAGGCCGAGATGTCTGCACTGTGCGTTCCCATTCCCCTTCTTCCTCCTCTGCCTCTCCACCGCGTCCTCTTTCACCCTCGCTGCCGCTGCTCCGCCAGTGCGCAGCCTGCCACCATGGTGAAGGACAAGACGACGGTGCTGGAGTGCCCAAAAAAGGCGACGGCGACGGCGAAGGGTAGGAAGATGAATCGGGGGTCGTCGTCGAGGTCCGGGGTGCCTTCGGGTTGGATTCTGGGAGATTGGATCCGATCTATGCTCCGGCCAGAGGATCTGGAAGATCTGGCCGCCACTTGTTTGATCATCGCCAGGGCTGCAAGGCTGCCAGAAGGTGAGATAGAACCTCAGCCGTGGTTGGGTGAGTGGGTCCTTCTTGCTACCCATGTTGACTGTGGCTTCTCCCTTCCTCCGCATTCTTTCTTCCAGGGTTTTCTGAACTTTTTCGGTGCTCAACTTCACCACTTCTCTCCCAATACCATCACGTATCTTGCTGCGTTCGTGTCTATGTGTGAAAACTTCTTGGGTTGTCGACCGCACTGGGGTCTCTTCAAACACATTTTCACAATCCTCTCCCAGACCATGAAGAAGGCAAATCCGAGTGACGAGAGGACGCACGTAATCCATATGAGTGGGGATTTAGGGATCCAGATGAGGAAGAGGAGCACTTTTCCTCCCATGACACTTCCTGAGTCAGTCATAGGCTGGCAGTCGACCTGGTTCTACTGCCAGGAAATTGCGACCCCCGGTCAGTCGACCGGTCTTCCTCCTTTTACTCTAGATCGAGCCCAGCAACCTTCTTCACTAACCGTGACCGCATCGGAGAAAGTAGAGACGGACATGTTGGTCGAGAGGGTAGTCCAGTTGGTCCGTCAGGGTGTAACCGTCATGGATTTACTGGAGGTGTTTCTCAGTTGACGCATCCAACCGCTCCAAGCTCGTGACCACTCCATGTGGATGTACTCGGGCTCCAATGACACCACTCAAGTCCACCCAGAGGAAGTTCCGGATGAGACGGTGGTCCTGTGGCTGAAGAGCATTACCGGAAACAAATATAACCCCAGGGGGGCCAGGAGAGTCGACCCATTCGACGCCGAGAACCAGCCGGACAAGGTCTGATCTTTGCTACCGAGTTTGCTTCATTCTGTTTTGTGACTGTCTTGAAATCCGAGTGATGTTTGATTGACTTATTGCCTTGCAGGTTTACACTCAGATGTATTCGATGCTGAACGGAGAACAAGCCCAGGAGCAAGTCCGGGAGGGAGCGGATAGCGCAGAAGAGAGCGGCGACTGGCAATCCCCTGATAACAATGATGAGGAAGAGAGTGATGAGTCGGACGATGAAGAAGAGGAGGTCAACTCACCACCTCGCACAGAGCGCCAATCCAAGCAGTTCCATGATCCAGCGGGCGGGCGTAACAAAGTTGTGGCTCCGAGCATGCAAGTGCATAAGTGCACTCGGACTTCGACCCCGGAGCCATCGGAGAAGGTCGTCAAGCAGCCCAAGGTTGCCCCTTCAAAGTCTCGGAAGGCCTTGCCCAAGATCAAGATGGACGTTCCTGTTGCTTCTGCATGAGTGTTCTGTCTTTCTGTGTTTTCCTAGTGACTCATACTTCTGCTCTAACCGAGTGGAGTACAAACTTTTCAGTGCTGCAACTTCTGGGACCTCCATGGATATTGACAAAGCCAAAGACGATGAAGAGACCAATGATGCGACAACTTCCAAAGCTGGTACGATCTTGCAATCTTGAACTTGTTCTGTCGACTAGGTTATCAGTCGATTGAGTTCCTATGGTTGCATTTTGTTGTAGCTCCGCGGGACGTCATAGAGCTTCCAGACGACGATGAAGAAGTGCCTTTGAATACTAGATAAGGAAGGGCAGGGCTTCGAGCAGGAGGATGGCCGTTAGCCAGGAGCCTCAGTCAACATCAGCGCCGGTGGCGGTGGTCCAGCGATCTGGAGATCTGGCTCAGGCAATGTTTCTTTTGCCAATCCATTGTCGACTGAACGTCCCTAGGCGTTGATTGCTCAAGTCTCCGCTTCACCTGCACAGCTCCATGCTTCAGATCCTGTGATCGCTTCGACTATATTGTTGTAATCGCTCTTTGGTGCGTATCACACTCTTGACGACCGATCGAGTGCCGCCAGCAAAGCCCTTCTCCAAGTGAACCTTATGATGGAGCTGATGAAGGTGGTGCACGAGGCCAATCAGGTTGCCTACAATGCCAGCTCCGCTCTGCATGTCAATTTCAATGTGAGTTGGTTTCCGACTGGTCTCTCGATTAGTGGTAGTTGCAACTGCTGCTTCATTGTCCGTAAGGTGTCCCTGAATGAGCGTTTTAGAACCTTTATGTGCATCTATCATGGGTCTGCATTTCACATCCAATCATCCACTAGGTGTTTTGACTTAGTGTTGAATAGTTCTTCCACTTGAGTCAACCAGGTTGAGTCGAGTGTTTTCCTGAACCAGTGGGGGCACGCAGAGTGCACCCACTGGGTGTAGTCCCCGGGACCACCATCGGGTGTTTGATGCGGAGCGGGTCTTTGTCGAATGTTACTTTACTGTTCCTTCACTCGATTGAATAGCTTGATTCGAGTGGAATCTAGACCAGTGGGGGCACGCTGAGTGCACCCACTGGGTGTTGTCCCCGAGACCACGGTCGACTGCTGGTAGTCGGCTGGGGTCTAAAAATCTTTCTCTCTTTTTTTGCATACTCATGCTGGGCAGACCATGCAGAGTGGAAAACCAAACCAGTGGGGGCACACCAAGTGCACCCACTAGGTGTAGTCCCCGAGACTACTGTTGAATGTTTGATTCGGCGGTAGTCTTAGAGCAATTCATTTGTGATTGACCTTTGTTTTACACGATTGACATACCTTATTTTTTGACCATGAAATCTTGTGATCTTGGAGCCCAATTTGCTGAAGCGGAGAAAAGCAGATCAGCCTCAACCGACACGAGCTGGCCAAGAAAAATCTCTAGAAGGCCGGGAAGAAGCGGCTACCATGGGAGGTAATAATTAAATCATTGTCCACCTTATGACTTTTTTCTTTTAGTCTCTTGAACCGAGTGACTCCACTCGAACAGATGTGCGTAGTGAAAACCGTTAACTCCAAGCTTGTCTGAAGAAAGTTATTTCTTTAGAGAAAATGAAGCAGGCTCTAGAGAAGAAGGATCAAGACCTTGCCGCAGCTTAAAAGGAGGCGCGAGAGAAAACGGCACTTGCCGATAAGAAGATGGCCTCATTCAACAAGTTGGAAGAGGAGAACTCCAAGCTGAAGACTATCATTGCTGAAGCCAACCAGGAGGTTGCGAGACTGAAGAAGGACAAGGATACCTTGACTGACAAGGTTGGAAATCTCACGACAAAGAAGGGCGAGCTGGAGGCTTATCTGGGACGGCTTGTCGAGGAATTGGTCTTGAAGCTTGAAGGTATTTCCTCTTATCCGACTGATTTGCCGATGTCGACTGACACATCTTATTTAAATGTCAACTCACCCCTTTTCCAATTGTGCAGAACCCTGTGAAGACTTCGAAGCAAAGACTGGGCGGATCGAGACAGGTATCGACCCCATAAACTCTCGTATCAAAGATGATGCCGCGATGAACATGCTGCGGTTGGAGTCTCGCATGGACAGTGCTGTGGATTATCTTGCTCGTCTGAAGGTGGCGATGTGGCGGATTGACACTCAAGCTTTAGGTGTTTTAGTATTACTCTTACGAACCACAGTTGAAGTTTTAGAATGATCATTTATCCTAAAAGGGAAAGGTGGTTTCTCAATATAGGTAGTAGGAACAACAGGATCATTACAAGTGATAGTCTTTTCTTCAACTGTAATAGGTGCAACTACTTTTACTTCAGTGGGAGGATTATATTTAAACCACTTCTCCTTAGGGAGGTCAACATGAGTAGCAAATTATTCACAAAAAAAAGCTATTATCTCAGAGTTAAGTCCATATTTAGTGCTAAATTCACGAAAATCATCGGTATCCATAAAAGATTTAACACAATCAAACTTAGGTGTCATACCTGACTCCTTAGCTTCGTCGAGATCCCAATCTTCAGAGTTGCGTTTAATTCTTTCCAATAAATCCCATCTGAATTCAATAGTCTTCATCATAAAGGAACCAATACAAGAAGTATCGAGCATGGAGCAATTGTTGAGAGAAAGCCGAGCATAAATTTTTTGAATAATCATTTCTCTTGAAAGCTCATGATTGGGGCATGAATATAACATTGACTTAAGCCTCCCCCAAGCTTGAGCGATGCTTTCTCCTTCGCGAGGCCAAAAATTATATATATAATTACGATCACGATGAACAAGATGCATAGTATAAAACTTCTGATGAAATTCCAATTTCAATCGTTTGTAGTTCCATGATGCCATATCATCACATAGCCTAAACCATGTCAATGCCTCTCCCTTCAAAGATAAAGGGAAGACCTTCTTCTTGACAACATCATCGGGCATACCTGCAAGCTTAAATAATCCACAAACTTCATCCACATAGATTAGGTGTAAATCGGGATGCAATGTTCCATCTCCTGTAAAGGGATTAGCTAGCAGTTTCTCTATCATACCCGAAGGAATTTCAAGTAAACATTTTCAGTAGGTTCAGTAGGTTTAGGAGCAACTCTTTGCTCTACTGGTCGGGGTGAAGATACCCCGAACAAGCCCCTCAAAGGATTATGTCCCATAGTAATAAGTGACAGTAAATTTCAGCACACTCTATAAATTTTTCCTTACCAAGTTCCACTTACCAAAGGCGCTTCTCTCCCCGGCAATGGCGCCAGAAAAGAGTCTTGATGACCCACAAGTGTAGGGGATCTATCGTAGTCCTTTCGATAAGTAAGAGTGTAGAACCCAATGAGGAGCAGAAGGAAATGACAAGCGGTTTTCAGTAAGGTATTCTCTGCAAGCACTGAAATTATCGGTAACAAATAGTTTTGTGATAAGGTAATTTGTAATGGGTAACAAGTATGAAAGTAAGTAAGGTGCAACAAGGTGGTCCAATCCTTTTTGTAGCAAAGGAAAAGCCTAGACAAGTTCTTATATGAAGGAAAACGCTCCCGAGGACACATGGCAATTATCGTCAAGCTAGTTTTCATCACGCTCATATGATTCACGTTCATTACTTTGATAATTTGGTATGTGGGTGGACCGGTGCTTGGGTACTGCCCTTTCTTGGACAAGCATCCCACTTATGATTAACCCCTTTTGCAAGCATCCACAACTACAAAAGAAGTATTAAGGTAAACTTAACCATAGCATGAAACATGTGGATCTAAATCAGCACCTTACGAAGAAACTCATAAACTAGGGTTTAAGCTTCTGTCACTCTAGCAACCCATCATCTACTTATCACTTCCCAATGCCTTCCTCTATTCCCAAATAATGGTGAAGTGTCATGTAGTCAACGTTCACATGACACCACTAGAGGAGAGACAACATACATCTCATCAATATATCGAATGAATACCAAATTCACATGACTACTTATAGCAAGACTTCTCCCATGTCCTCAGGAACAAACATAACTACTCACAAATCATATTCATGTTCATAATCAGAGGGGTATTAATATGCATATAGGATATGAACATACGATCTTCCACCGAATAAACCAACTAGCATCAACTACAAGGAGTAATCAACACTACTAGCAACCCACAGATACCAATATGAGGCTTTGAGACAAAGATCGGATACAGGAGATGAACTAGGGTTTGAGAGGAGATGGTGCTGGTGAAGATGTTGATGGAGATTGACCCCCTCCCGATGAGAGGATCATTGGTGATGATTTCCCCCTCCCGGAGGGATGTTTCCCCGGCAGAACAGCTCCACCGGAGCCCTAGATTGGTTCCGCCAAGGTTCCACCTCGTGGCGGCGGTGTTTCATCCCGAAAGCTTGCTTATGATTTTTTCCAGGGTAAAAGACTTCATATAGCAGAAGATGGTCACCGGAGGGTTGCCAGGGGGTCCACGAGGAGGCGCGCCCGAGGTAGAGGCGCCCCCACCCTCGTGGACGGTGGGTGGCCTCCCTCTGGAACTTCTTCCACTCGGTATTTTTTATTAATTCCAAAAATGACTTTCATGGAGTTTCGGGACTTTTGGAGTTGTGCGAGAATAGGTCTCTAATATTTGCTCCTTTTCGGCCCGAATTCCAGTGCCAAGCATTCTCCTCTTCATGTAAACCTTGTAAAATAAGAGAGAATAGGTATAAGTATTGTGACATAACGTGTAATAACATCCCATAATGCAATAAATATTGATATAAAAGCATGATGCAAAATGGACGTATCAGAGTGTTCTTTAACTTAGGTGAGTACGGGGTCGCAGCTAAGCCCCTGAGTGGGAGGATTGCTCTCCACTCGGAATGGTTTTTTTAACTTAGGCAAGTACGGGGTCGCAGCTAAGCCCCCGAGTGGGAGGATTGCTCTCCACTCGGAGTGTTCTTTAACTTAGGCGAGTACGGGGTCGCAGCTAAGCCCCCGAGTGGGAGTATTGCTCTCCACTCAGAATGTTTTTTAAACTTAGGCAGTACGGGGTCGCAACTAAGCCCCCGGGTGGGAGGATTGCTCTCCACTCGGAGTGTTCTTTAACTTAGGCGAGTATGGGGTTATAGCTAAGCCCCCGAGTGGGAATTGCTCTCCACTCAGAATGTTTTTTTAACTTAGGCGAATCAGGTTCGCGACTAAGCCACCCACCGGGGGATTCGTACGCAAATGATTACGGGAAATCAATCACTAAGATACTGCAAAAGTCTTGTCTTTGGTAAGCAAACTGAAGGACTCTTATTACAACTCGTCGATCCGAGTGATTTTAGGTATATAAAGGGGGAAGCAGCTCTGCATTCCACGCGCGTGGCTTGTCCATATTCTTGGCTACATTGTAGATGTGGTATGCTCCGCTGTGAAGCACCTTGGTGATGATGAAGGGACCTTCCTAGGCCGGAGCAAGCTTGTGAGACCGTTTCTGATCCACTCGGAGCACAAGGTCTCCTTCCTGGAACACCCAACTCCTGACATTACGGGCATGGAATCGATGCAGATCTTGCTGATAGTGGTCGACCGGATCAAAGCCATCTCACGTTCCTCTTCCAGGAGATCAACTACGTCTTGGCGTGCCTGTTCTGCTTCAGCTTCTGAGAAGAGTTCCACCCGAGGAGCGTTGGGCAGCAAGTCACTCGGAAGCACAGCCTCGGCGCTGTACTCCAAGAAGAAAGGGGTTCGGTCCGTCGACCGGTTTGGCATCGTTCTCAGCCCCCATAGGACGGATGGTAACTCGGTCACCCAAACTCCGACAGCGTGCTTGAGGTCGCGCATCAGTCGGGGTTTTAACCCTTGAAGGATCAAACCATTCGCCCTTTCTGCTTGCCCATTCGACTACGGGTGTGCAACAGACGCATAGTTGACCCGAGTGCCTTGGGAAGCACATAATGCCTTAAACTCATCAGAATCAAAATTGGAGCCGTTATCTGTGATAATGTTGTGAGGAACTCCATATCTGAATATCAACTCCTTGATGAAACTGACGGCAATGCTTGAGTCAAGGTTTTTGATGGGCTTGGCTTCGATCCACTTAGTGAACTTTTCAACTGCTACGAGCAAATGAGTGAAACCACTTCTGCCGGTCTTGAAGGGTCCAACCATATCCAACCCCCAGACTGCAAACGGCCAAACGAGTGGAATAGTCTTCAAGGCAGACGCAGGATTGTGAGACATGTTGGAGTAGAACTGGCAACCTGCGCACTTGTCGACTATATCCTTTGCCATCTCATTCGCACGAGGCCAATAGAATCCTGCTCGGTATGCTTTGGCCACGATGATCCGAGAGGACGCATGGTGACCATAGGTCCCCGAGTGGATATCGTTTAGGATCATTCGACCTTCTTCTGGAGTGATGCAGCGTTGAGCCACTCCTGTGACACTTTCTGTGTAAAGCTGCCCTTTTATCATGGTGAAAGATTTCGACCGACGGACTATCTAGCGGGCCTCGTCCTCATGCTCTGGGAGTTCCTGTCTGAGCAGGTACGCAATGTATGGCACCGTCCAATCGGGCGTGATCATTAGGACTTCCATGATCAGGTCGACCACAGCTGGGACTTTGGTCTCGGTCGGATTGGTTGAACTTATTGGTTGCAGGGTCTCTTCCTTGAAGGGATCTTCTTGTACTGACGGGGTGTGGAGATGCTGCAAAAACACATTGCTGGGAATAGGCTTCCGAGTGGAACCTATCTTCGCCAAGTCGTTAGCAGCTTGATTCTTGATTCTGGGAATGCGGTGGAGCTCTAACCCCTTGAACTTCTTCTCTAGTTTTCTCACTGCATTGCAATATCCGGTCATTGCTGGACTCCTTACGTCCCATTCATTCATTACTTGATTAACCACTAAGTCTGAGTCGCCGTAAACCATCAAGCGCCGGACGCTGAGTGAAATGGTCATACACAACCCATACAATAATGCCTCATACTCATCTTCATCATTTGAAGAATCAAAGTGAATCTGGAGGACATAACTGAGCTTATCTCCTCTAGGGGACACTAAAACCACTCCTGCACCAGAGCCATTCAACATCTTGGATCCATCAAAGAACATAGTCCAATGCTCCGACTGAATCTGAGTCGGTTGCTATTGTTCAATCCACTCTACGAGGAAGTCTGCTATAGCTTGGGACTTGATGTGTTTCTTTCCCTCAAACTTGGTATCTAAAGGAAGGAATTCAATTGCCCATTTTGCCACTCGACCAGTTGCATCTCTGTTATTCTGAATTTCTGACAATGGGGCGTCGCTGCCGACTGAAACTGAGTGGTCTGAAAAGTATTGTGCAACTTTCTTTGTGGTCAGGTAAATCCCATAAACAAGCTTCTGATAATGAGGATATATCTGCTTGGACGGGGTCAAGACCTCGGAAACGTAATACACAGGGCGCTGAGTTTGAAGGCTTTGCCTTCTTCTTCCCGCTCGATCGTGAGCCTTTGTCGATAACCCGTCCGATGGCTGCGATGTAAGCGAGAAGGCTCCTTCTCGTTGGAGCAGCGACAAGCACCGGCTGGGTGGAAAGCAGGGCTTTGAGCTCTTCAAACACCGCTTCAGCTTCGTCATTCCACTCGAACTTGTCAGACTTCATCATCAGTCGGTAAACGGGTAGTGCCTTTTCACCGAGGCGTGAGATGAATCGACTCAATGCAGCCAAACAACCAGTAAGCTTCCGAACATCGTGCACACACACAGGGCGCTTCATTTGTAGGATTGTGCCAATCTTCTCTGGATTTGCATTGATCCCCCGTTCAGAAACAAGGAAACCGAGCAAATTTCCACTTGGGACTCTGAATGTGCACTTTGATGGATTGAGCTCGATATAGTATCTTCTTAAGTTGGCAAAGGTTTCAGCAAGGTCAGTCAGTAGGTCGGAACCTTTGTGTGACTTAACCACTATGTCATCCATGTATGCTTCCACATTCCGACTGATTTGAGTGAGCAGGCACTTCTGAATCATGCGCATGAATGTGGCACCAGCATTCTTGAGGCCAAAGGGCATAGTAACATAGCAAAAACACCCGAACAGGGTGATGAAAGCTGTCTTTATCTCGTCGGGTCCATACAGTCGGATCTAATGGTACCCGGTAAGCGTCCAAAAAGGACAATTGCTCACATCCCGTAGTTGAGTCAACTATTTAGCCGATGCAGGGTAGAGGAAAATGATCCTTCGGGCAGGCCCGATTAATGTGCTTGAAATCAATACACATTCGAAGTGATTTGTCTTTCTTGGGGACCATAACGACATTGGCGAGCCACTCGGAGTGGTATATCTCGCGGATGAACTCGCAGCCAGGAGCCGAGCCACCTCCTCGCCAATTGCCTTTCTCTTCTCCGCGGCGGACCGACGAAGATGCTCTTTAACGGGTTTTGCCTTCGATTCGACTGACAAACAATGCTCAGCTAGTCCCCTGGGTACACCTGACATGCCAGATGGCTTCCATGCAAAGATGTCCCAGTTCTCACGGAGGAACTAGATGAGCGCTTCTTCCTATTTGCTGTTGAGTGTTGATGAGATATGGGTCGGAGCAGCATTGGGGTCGGTCGGGTGAATGTGATCCGGCTTTGTCTCCCCGGCCGACTGGAATGCGGATTCTGAGGCAGGCCTCTTGGCACACAGCAAATCACTCGGATCTGTCGTCCTATGGTATTCTTGAAACTCCACAGCTGCCATCTGCTCATCTGCGATCTTTGAACCGTTCTAGAGACAATCCTGTGCTCTCTGCCAGTTTCCAATAACCGTGATCACGCCTTTGGGGCCAGGCATCTTTATCTGGAGGTACACATAACACGGTCGAGCCGTGAAACTAGCATAAGCAGGTCTGCCTAGAATGGCATGATAGGCACCGTCAAAATCCACCACCTCAAACGTCAACTTTTCCTTGCGGTAATTTAGGGAATCACCAGAAACCACATCAAGAGTGATCTGACCAAGTGAATCGACTTTCTTTCCCAGGATGATACCATGGAATCTCATGTTGCTCTACTGAGTTTGGACATTGGAATGTCCATCCCTCGGAGGGCCTCAGCGTACAATATATTCAGTCCACTGCCACAATCCATCAAAACCTTGGTCAGTCGGGTGCCTCCAACGATTGGGTCGACCACCAACGCTTGCCGCCCAGGGGTAGCAACGTGCGGCGGGTGGTCGGACTGGTTGAATGTAATAGGGGTTTTTGACCACTTCAAATATCTTAGTGTTGGCGGAGCAACCATGTTCACCTCTCTATTAATAACTTTCAGTCCACTTTTGCTCTCGAGATCAGCAAAAATCACAAGGGTGGCATTAACATTGGGGTAACCACCATCATCATCTTTGTCTTCCTCCTTATCAGACTCCTTGTCCTTTTCACTAGGTTGGCTTCCTCGGAAGCTCTGGATCAGGAGTCGACACTGTCGAGTGGTATGCTTGGGGAGAATCAGATTCCCCTCCTCATCCTTTCTGGTGTGTATATGACACGGCAAATCCATCGCATCATTTCCTACTTGATCCTTCACTTTTTTAGGGGTCCAAGGCCCTTTAGGCTTCCCCTTGAACTTTGCTTGGTTCAAAACTGCTACCTCGGCAGGGCCTGCTGCCTCAGCCTTTTGCTTCTGCTTCCGACTGGAATTTCCTCCTCCGGTGTCCTGGGCGACTGGTCTGTTCTTGCCACTCCAGTGTCTGTTCTCTTCTTCGCCGTTAGCGTACGTAGTGGCAATCTCCATCATCCGAGCCAGAGACATATCTTCGGTCCGACTAAACTTAAGATTGAGCTCTCTATGGCGAACGCCTTCTTTAAAGGCACAGACTGCTTGGTGATCTGATACATTCTCCACTGTGTGGTGCAGAGTGATCCATCTCTGGATATAATCTCTCAAGGTATCATTCTATTTCTGCATGCAATGCTGCAATTCCGACAAACTAGCAGGTCTCTTGCAGGTGCCCTCAAATGTTTTGGTAAACACTCAGGCCAACTCATCCCAACTGAAAATGCTTCCAGGGGCCAACTGATTCAGCCAAGCTCTGGCAGAACCTTCAAGCATCAAAGGGAGGTTCTTCATGGCCACCTCATCGCTGCCGCCACCAATGTGCACATCCACTCGGTAGTCCTCTAACCAAGTGTCGGGCTTTGATTCTCCTGTGAACTTACTGACGCCAGTCGCCAATCTGAAGTTGTGAGGGATCTCGGCGGCTCAGATGGCTCTTCCGAAACACTCGAGGCTGGAAACATGGACCCTGCTTCCACCGGGCCTGTCTCTATCCAACCCCTCTCTGTATGCTCTGTTCCGGTCGACCAAGCCTTGGACAAGACTGACCTTGCGTCGAACCCAGGTTCCCTTGGGTCGACTAGAACTCTGCGGTCATTACCATACGGGCGCCCGTCGTCATACTGCCGGAGCGCGTATGACCCGTCCCTCGGAAGGGGTGAAGGCACTCGACGGTGGTTGTCACGGGCGTACTCACGATTAAACTCTCCATGAGCTCTTCCCTGGTGCCGATCTCGGCGGTGATCATGATCTTCAGGTCGCAAAGGCGACTCAGGACTGTGTGCCGACTGAACAATATCTGCCCTTACCGACCTGCTGTGGATCCTGTTCTG
Organism: Aegilops speltoides; assembly: GCA_021437245.1. NCBI lineage: Eukaryota > Viridiplantae > Streptophyta > Magnoliopsida > Poales > Poaceae > Aegilops > Aegilops speltoides. The sequence continues at coordinate 145,333,969 of CM038142.1, forward strand.
CAACTGAGAAACGGCGGAGTTCATCTCTCTTGCTGCTCGGAGCAGCTTTCTGATCTGTTCCAAGCCCCTTCCAGCCTCTGAACGGGACAACTGAATAGACTCTATGATGCATGCAGCAGCTGTAAGGTTCTGGATCGGAGTGCAGAATACCTGAGGTTCAGGCAAAAACAACTGTCGTGGACGTCGACTGAACTCGGGGATCAGTCGACGGGAACGCTCATCGAGAGAATGTTGGAGATTCTCCAAACGAGTGCACTCAGCCAGCGTGGCCAGGCGCGCTGCCTCCAAGGCCCGAGCCTCGGCGGTTTCCCCTATGATGGGGGTCTGGAGGGCCTCCACATTGTGGCGGTGCAGCTCTTCCCTCTGCTGCGAGTTGAGAGGTTGAGGCTCGTACTCTTCGTGGCCGAATGACGGGCCATCGCCACCATCGATGCCGCCGCTGCGGTGGAACCAAGGTAGGCTGCGACGGGAGTCGACCATAAGAACTTCTGCCGCGGGGTCACAGCTCCCGCTCTCGGAAAACGTGTCTGCAAAGCCAGTTGACCGGACCATAGTGAAATACGTCGGGCTCGATTGCCGCGACTTGGGCGGTGGCCGTCTGGCGAGCCACTGCATGCTTCACCCACCGCTGGAGCCGCGACCGACCAATTCGCTTGCGGCGGCGTCCAGCGGAGTGAGAAGGCAACGCGAGGACCGACCGATACGGGGTCGATGGCTATCGAAGGAGGACGTCGTAGGAACTCGCGCGGAAGTGCGACGATCCGCGGATCAGGAGAGCCTCGACATCGAGGGGGGCTTCCTAGAGCCACGCGGAGTCGTCAGCGACGAAAGTGAGCGCACCGAGTCGAAAGTCGCGGCCCATGACCAAACCGCCGCCGGAAACCATGTTGATGAAGGTCAGAGAAAACGCAACCTCGCAGGAAGTTGCTAAGACGCTTTACCCCGCGGTGGGCGCCAACTTTCTTGGTACTAAGTCTGACAGTAAGAATAGGGGGTACGTATGAGGAGGCGAGGCCCTAGCTACTGCGAGGTTGTACACACGAGTTTACGAGTTCAGGCCCCTCTCGGAGGAGGTAAAAGCCCTACGTCTCGGTGCCTTGAGGTAGTTGACTGGAATATGGGTGTGTGTTACAAGGGGTGCTTATATAGAGTACCAGGACCCCAGCTGTCCTCCATTACAGGGGTTCAATGTACATTAAGATAGGGCATTACTGGTAACGCCAGCTATAAAGTGTTATCAATGATCTTTAAGACTATGGAGTGAACGCCTGACCGTTGCCATCCTGAGTGACTCTAGGTCTTCTGTACTCCGAGTGGTTTCATGTATGGTCGAATGACTCCATCTAGGTCAAATGAAATTGGGGGGTATTCGAGTGAGGTGACTGGTCGAGTGGATTGCACTTGATGGCTTCAGTTGATACTTCCTATTATGCTTTGAATGTCTTTGCTTCTAGGATAGTGACTTTGGGTGGGGCGTATAGGTAAGGCCTATGACCCTACCCTAGGTCTATGGCATCGTCAATGTGCATTGCCAAGAATTTGTGGGATGCGCTCGAAGCTAAGTTTGGCGCAACCGATGCTGGAAGCGAGTTGTATGCTATGGAGCAGTTCCATGATTCAAAATGGTTGATAATCGTTCTATATTGGACCAGGCCCATGAGATATAATGCATCGCTAAGGAGCTGGAGCTCCTGAAGTGTGGGTTACCGGACAAGTTTTTCGTGAGTTGCATTATTGCAAAACTCCCTCCTGGATGGAGGAACTTTGCTACTTCTCTCAAGCACTTGAGACGTGAATTCTCTGTTGAGGATGTCATCGGTCATCTAAGTGTTGAGCACAACTCGAGAGCAAAGGACTCACACATGAAAGGTTCGGAGGCTTCTTCTAACGCTAATGTGGTGAAGAATAACTTCCACAAGTTCAAGGGAAAGAACGGTGTCCAACACAATATCGACTTTAAGAAGAAGGGTAAGAAGACCTTCAAGAATAACAAGAAGGATGAGGGCTGCTTTACTTGTGGTTCGGTTGAACATTGGGCCAGCAAGTGCCCAAACAAGTACAATAAGTCAGGAGAGGACTCCAAGTCTGTCAATGTCACTCTGAGCAACAATGACGCGACATCTGGGTATGGTAATCTGTTTACCATACTTTCAGTTTGTCAGTCCACCGATTGGTGGGTTGACACTGGGGCCAATATTCATGTGTGTGCTGATGTGTCTTTGTTTTCTTCTTACTAGGTCGCACGAGATTGTTCCGTCCTAATGGGAAATGGCTCGCATGCTTCTATTCATGGTGTTGGCACGGTAGATCTGAACTTTACTTCGGGAAAGATCGTGCAACTGAAGAATGTGCAGGATGTCCCCACCATCAAGAAGAATGTCGTTAGTAGCTCCCTTCTATGTAAAGAAGGGTTTAAGTTAGCATTTGAGTCTAACAAAGTAGTCGTATCTCGGTATGGACTATTTGTTGGAAAAGGATATGATTGTGGTGGTTTGTTCCGCCTTTCCCTGGAGGATTTTTGTAATAAAGTCGTGAACCAAATTCATTCTAATGTGAAAGAATATGAGGTTTGGCATTCACGTCTTTCTCACATAAATTTCGGTTGTATGACACGGCTAGCAAAGATGGACTTAATCTCGAGTTTCACTTTAGCCAAAGGCTCTAAGTGCCATGCATGTGTGCAAGCTAAGAAACATCGTAAGCCTCACAATCTTGCGAAGGAGAGACACCTCACATCGTTAGAGCTCATACATTCAGATCTCTGTGAGATGAATGGTGTGTTGACTAAAGGTGGAAAGAAATACTTCATGACTCTGATTGTGATTCCACTAGATTCTGCTATGTGTATTTGTTAAATACTAAGGATGAGGCTCCACACTACTTTAAAGTCTATAAGGCTGAAGTTGTGAACCAACTTGAGAAGAAAATAAAACGAGTCCGGTCTGATCGTGGTGAGAGTACTTTTCTAATGAGTTCGATTTATTCTGTGCGGAACATGGTATTATTCATGAGAGGACGCCTCCCTACTTATCCCAGTCAAACGGGGTTGCCGAACGGAAAAATTGTACTCCAACTGATTTGGTTAACACCATGCACTACAAGAAAAATACACTTCCGTGATGATACGTGTTTGTCACAGTAGGTCACGTTTTCTGTCATGCATGTACATCCATGACGATTTTATGATAGAATCAAGATAGTTAACCTGTCCTGTCGTAGAAGTGTTCCATGACATTACCAAAATTATCATCACAGAAGTGTCCACTTCCATGACGATAAATCACGCGTCATAGAAGTGCTTTCGTTAAGGGTGACCGACACGTGGCATCCACCGTAACGAGACGCCGTTAAGCTATCGGGTCCGGTTTTGGATCCGATAACCCGCTAATAGCCACGTCCAATGCCGATCTTCCACGTGTAAAATTCTCATTGGCCAACAGAACCACGTGTCAGCTCTGCGTTGGCACAGGTGTCACTCATCCAATGGGCGAGATGCGCCTATGATATGTTGACACGTGGACCGGCGCAAAAGTGCCCCCCCCCAACTAAAGGCCCACCAGATTTTACGGACCAAAATGGGTCGGCCCAGCTAAAGGTCCACAAGATTTTGTGGACCATAATGGGCTGGCCCAGCTAAAGGCCCACAAGATTTTGCGGACCATAATGGGCCGGCCCAGCTAAAGGCCCACGAGATTTTGCGGACCATAATGGGCCGTCCCAGCTAAAGGCACACAAGATTTTGCGGACCATAATGGGCTAGCCCAGCTAAAGGCCCACGGGATTTCGCCGACCATAATGGGCCGGCCCAGCTGAAGGCCCACAGGATTTTGAGGACACTAGCGGGCCGGCCCATTAACAGGCTGCCATGTTTTGGGCCAAATGACGACCCATATTTGATCCGGTCGATTAACAGCCTGCCACGTTTCGAGCCTAATAAAGGCCCATATGAGATACGTCCCGTTAAAAGCCTACCACGTTCTGGGCAAAATTATGGCCCAGATCAGGCCCGGCCCTTTAAGAGGCTTTGGGCTAAACTATGGCCCAGATCAGATTCGGCCCGTCAACTAAACACTATGCTTTTGGGCCCACTTGCTAAAGGAACATTTAGTAATTCGACCTGATATTAGTTTCGGCCTATTAAAGGCCCGTTTAACATTTCGGCCCTATATGTATTTCGGCCTGTTAAAAGCCCATCATATAGTTGGGCCTAACTACGACCCGGTTTGCATCCAGCCTGCTCACAGCCGATAATCTGATTGGGCCAAACAAGGACCAAGAAAATTTTGTCCTGTTAAAAACCCATGATGTGATTGGCACAATCATGGGCCGGGGTCTATTTCGTCCTGCTGCCGTCTCGTGAGCTGTTCGGCATGTTTCATGCCCAACCTACTTTTCAGCCTCCTAAAAGCCCATTGAGTTTTCTTGCGAAAATAGGGCCGACGGTTTACTCGGCCTATTAAAGGCCCGAATCTACTAGTAGGACAGTTTACATTTAGGCTTGTTAACGGACCAAGATGACTGGGCCCATGATGCGAATCATACATAGTGATTTGCATGACGGCCCGATTATGTACCACAATTTTACGATTTGGCCGCTTTACTGCGAAGACAGGATATATATATTCCCCGGATCAGCTGGACGCCCCCCCCGGACGTCCAGATAACCCACGCGCCCGATTTCCCGAACCGGAGCTGACGAACCTGGATCATCCGGATGTCCTCCCGGATCATCCGGACATAGCCCGGATGAGCTGGACCTCCACCCGGATGTCCGGTTAACCCTGACACTGACTCGGCTGAAATTTTGTTTTGGTCATAACTAATTCATCCGGAGTCCGATTTTGACGTTCTTTAGCTCGTTTTGAAGCTCTTGACATCCCCCATCCCACAAAAATACCACCAACATCATTTGAATCCATCATATTTTCTGAAATTTGGCAAGTTTGCCTAGGCCCTCCTCCATATCATCCGCATTACCACCACCGACTTCCGCAACCTAACCCATCTTGTTCCCCATAGCATTTGAGGTTGTTTGAGTAGTGACTTGAGTCTCCTAAGGTGTTTCGGCTACTTAGGGACGATTGCTTCTTCATCAACCACCACCACCACTTCCGCATAACCTTGCCCACCATACAATTCCACCCCAACTTAACCCAATTTTGTTTGAGTTGTGGCTTGTGTCTCCTAAGGTGTTTCGGCTACTTAGGGACGGCAACTTCAACTCCGACTCGTATATAGCCCATCATTCCACTTCCGCATTTTCCTAGTGCAAAACCACCACCGCTTTCCGCTACCACCATTTGACATTTGTCATTTGAGATTTTGAGTTCAGCGGTTTTCCGCTTCCTAAGGTGTTTCGCCACTTAGGACGAGGCTCCATCATCTTGGTATCTACACCAAGAACACCGCCACTCATCATCGCAAAGGGCGGTAACCTCGACGACACCTTTGTATATTCCCTTGCAATTGCATTGTTAACCCCTAGCCCATTTTATGTTACTTGCCTATCGAGACTAGCCATTTGAGTATTGCGGCGACGTTATTTGTGCACATTAGTGATCCACCATCCATTGCATACATACCATATCATATTGGTATCATATCATCCATTGTGCCTCAAGTTTGTTCCGTGATATACACAATTGCTATCTTGGTTTGTGCATTGTGCAAAAGTGGCCATAGAAAAAAAAGAGAAAAAGCTTTTAAGCAAAAAGAGAGCAAAGAGCTCGTGAGCAAGTGCCATAGCATCATACCCCCATTGCAAATAAGAGCCATACCAAAATCTACATCATATGATATCATGCTTGAGAGAAACACCGGGAACCATACATACATAGCATACTTGGGATAGAAAGAATATCCATTTTGCATCTTATAGGTTGTGCACAAGTGTCGTATCCGCCTATTGAGCAATCGTGCTAGCGTCTCTCTTGAGTTGTGCAACACGAGCGTTTTCCGTGGATTCCACATTTTGTGCTCATTCCTTGGTTGCACAACCCCATTTATCTATCCGTGTGTGTGTTTCCATGTACCTTTCTTTGCTATTGGTCCATTTGTTTCACTTGCGAATTTGTGAATCTCTTTCAACATTATTGACTCTTGCTAACATTTTGCATTAAATTTTTGTGCCACTATCCTCACCGAGCTCCACCATAAGCTTTACTTGATAGGTGTGAGTGAACAAGTCCGGTACCAATTCCACTATTCTTTCATCTCACATTGAGTGACACGGGATACATCCTCAACTTTGGGAAAAGGTAACTTGGTATTGTTTATCTCATTTCCTACTCACCTCTACTCGAGTCTTGTGATGGATAGGCAAGGCATTTCATCTTCGGTCTACAACAACAACGACGAGTTCGATGCCATGAACAACAACTCCGACGCCAAGATGCAAGCTAAAATGGAGGAGATCAAAGCCCTCATCAAGTCCTACAAGCGATCTTCCTCATCTTGAGAAGACGCCAAGAGCACATCCTTCCGAGCTACCACCTCCGGCAAGATCACATCGGCATCGACACCATCACCAACAAGAACGTGAAGGTCAAGAGCTCAACACCAACAACCGCTCAACGACTTCACCATCTCCCTTGGCATCTTTGCCAAGCGACTTCAAGGCATCTTCGCCTACGGACATATGGCATCTTCGCCAACAAGAACCTCAAGACTACACTCAAGAGAAGCTGCCCAAGCTCAAGTCCGCGACTTCCACGAGCTACTACGACCTCGACACCGACCACAAGATTCCTTTCTATGGGACTCAAGAACCCGAGGAGTACCTCGAGTGGGAGCGTTTGATGGACGACTACCTCAAGCTACATCAAGTTCGTCCCAAAGATCAAGTGAAGTGCGCCACAAGAAACTTCCACGACTACGCATTAGCATGGTGGCTTCACACACCTTCGGAGAGCTACGAGATGAGTTGGCCAAAGACGAAGAGAGCTTTACGGCGAGAGTTTGTGCCTCCTACCTACACGGAACAACTTCGACACCAATTGGAGAACACCACCCAAGGATCCAAGTCCATCGACAAGTACTTCAAGGAGATGATGATTGCCTTGCGACGAGCCGGCGTGGACGACCCCATTTCAATGAAGTTCCACTTCATGATGGGATTGCACAACGACATCTCCAAGACCATCTTCCTCGAGAACTACAAGTCCATCGACGACTACTACATTGGTGCTCTCAAGGCGGAACAAGAACTCATGAAGGCCAAGGCTTCTCCACCCCAAGCACACTTCGCGGTGACCAAGCTCTACGACAAGCATGAGGCTAGTACCACCACGATGTCCAAGGCCGACAAGCTCCAAGACGATGCTCCCAAGTGCGACTTCACCGCCATCCCTCTTTGTGGCATTGATGATGCCGAGTCTACTTCGACTCTTTTTCAAGACGGTGCGGCGATGAGTTCGACTACGGAGACCTTCAAGGACCAAGCTTTGGAGGCGAGTGACAAGGTGGCGAGAAAGGATGATGCTTCCATCTTAGGAGGCGAGAGTGATGATGTGCCATCTTCGGCCTTCATCCACGACAAGAGTGATGTTGGGCCATCTTCGGCCTTCATCCACGGCGACCATGACGAGATGGTTGAGCATGGGATCTTCCCTTCGACCACGGCGACATATGATGACTTGAGTGACTTGTGCCACCATATTGAGAGTGAGAGTGACTTCACCACTAGCCCCATACATGATGAGTTGCCACAATTCCCATGTGAGGAGAGCCACAACCCCCACCACTTGAGTGAGATGAGTGACTCCACCATACGTGAGTTTGAGTGCACCTATTTTGAGGGAGTGAGTGAACCACCACATAGAGAGAGCGAGATAGTTGATAGGTCTCGTGAGGCCATTTGCATTTCTAACAACTTTACATCTACCTCTATTGTGTCTTCTCGTTTGGTGCTAAGTCCCATTTATAATGATGCGCCGATCCTCGACGACTTCGTCCTCCCTTTGGACAAGACGATGGCCATGGTGGATTATGATGCACCGCCCACATGGTTCCATCAAGATGATGATGATGACCACCATTTGGTCTTTCCCACCTCACCTACACCACTTGAGTGGAATGACAAAGGTAACATAGGTGAAGGTGATGCTCTAGTCCCACTAGTGGACATTCTTGACATTGATTGCTTGCATGATGTTGATCCACCTATTGCCATGCTTCATGCTAGTATGATTTCCCCATGCGATGATTTGCCCATTTATGATGAGTATGATGATTCTATTGTGGAGTCTATTAGTTGTGATGCCATGTTACATAGGATTTCTTGTGACAATTCTTTAGGTCACATCATGTTTGATAATCCGCTTGACCTGTCATATGCTATGCATGAGATCAACCATATGTCTTATTTGCAATCTCTTCATAGTGACTATGCATATGACATTAAAATAAACCCAATTTGCACATATGGCATAGATGACAAGCCCATGGTTATTGGCATTTGTTTTTCTTGTGATGATATTGATATGCTCCCTCTGCATCATTTATCTCATACGCCATGCCATGACCACCTAGCTTCGGATGTGCATTGTTTTGGATGTTGTCCATTTTCTCCATATGATGTTTCCGATATTGCTCATGAGGAGACCCCCATAGTTTCCTCATACATTTTAGGAGATTTTGATCCATCCCATCCATTGCATGACCCCAATACTTGTGTGCACCATATGCTCCCCATGAATAAACATGCTTTTGATGTGCCTTATACTTGTTTGCTCAATTTGTGTCCCCATCGTGTCATACATAACAACTATTCTTTCATGATGGATGACATGTTCATATACCATGCCTCAAATTTCTTTGAGCATTGCTTATCTTGTGCTAACTCACACGTGCACATACACATCATGATGGATGATGTGTACATTTACCACGCGCACAATTTCTTTGGTTTGTGTCTCTTTTGTGTAGGTACCCATGAATACTTGTCAACCTCGCAATCCCACGAGTTGACAAACGAGCTCTAGAGAGCAACGATGAATTGGGATCACATGGATTGTCCTTACCACCGTCCCCTTCGTGCAAGGACTACGCGCAACTCCTCTACTTGGCTCTCACACGGCTATGGGCCATTTACCACTTCTCACATTATGCTCATTTTACCGTGTTCACTTTGCATGCTATGCTTGCTTCTATGCCTTTGCCATGCAATTGTGACCCTTGTTTGCATCTACCCATGATTCTCCATAATGATATTCCTATGTGTATATGCATGCTCGGTGGAGATCCTTGTTGCTTTTGCCATGTTTATCATGTGCCCCATTCTATTGATGCTTGTTGTGTTGGGAGAGTCATGATGACCCATTGCTATTCACATATGGCCTCTCGCCAATACATTCATGATATTGTACTCATATCTTGCTTTCATGCTTGTGCTATGACTTGTGAATTATTCATGCCCACTATTTGCACCAATGACATGTTTGCCATGATCCCTCCTAGTATGTTGCATCTTCGCACTACTAGCTTGCTTGATTTGATCGCTATGAATGCTCACTATATTGCATCACCCATGTTCCACTACTTGCTTTCTTGGGTTGATGACATATATGCTCATGCCTCACACATGTTGAACAATTGCTATTTCCTTTGTGTTGAGTGCCACGATATCTTCATGACACCCTATGCACGTTATGCTTGGATTGTCTTGCACTTGCCCCATGTGTCTAGACATTTCACTATATTTGGTGTTGTGAATGACTCTTATGCGTACCATAGACCGTTCATTGAGCTCTTTATGCATGCTTGCTATGATTTTGAGGTAGATGCTTGTTCACTTATCACATATATTTGCATATTGACCTCCCATTTGCATGCTTGTTCCCATGATATACTTGATTGTGCTCAATTTATAGGCTCAATTGCCATGCCACACTTCTTTGTCAAACCATATCCTATGCTTGATGACAACACTTGTTGGGTGAATCACCTCTTGAATGCTTGGTTTTGCTCTTACGACAACCACATTTGTTTTTCCAAGTGCTTGTTATCTTTGCTACTTTTGAAGGAATTACAAGACGGTGCGACATTGGAGAGTGCCCATTTGGAACTACAAGATGACGAATGCTTGGTGATCGTCCACTTCTACACGACGACATCATCTCTTTCCCATGGTGATTTGGATTTCGATCCGAGGTCGGATCTTTCCCAAGGGGGAGGGGATGATGCGGAGCATCCTACGGACATCACCACGTCAAGAGCCCATTTGGCAAGTGACACGTGCGACATCTACTTCACATACACAAAGGTGAATCATCTCCTTTACACGTGCTCACTTGACACTCTCGAGGATGGTATACTACTTGACACTCCTTACGTGTGCATGCATAGGTATTGTCAGAGCTTCACGGATGTCAAGGAGGAGTGCAAGCACCAAGGAATGACTACACCATCCGCGAGGGAAGCGTGGAAGAGAAGACGGAAGAAAGGAAGAAGAAGAAGGAGCAGATCGAGTTGCGGATCATCCGGACCCCGGCCGGACAATCCGGACCGAGCTCGGATGATCCGGACGACCTCCGGACGATCCGCCACTGTGTCTCAAGACAACAGAACCTGCTCGACGGCCGGATCATCCGGACGGTCGCCCGGATCATCCGGACCCCCGACGCCCGGATCATCCGGACCCCGCCTGCGTGCGTGACTTGGGCCAAAGCCCATGTACCCCTTCGCCCCTCACTTACCCCTTCGCCCCTTGGGCTATAAATAGACCTCCTCCACCTCCTTTCTAGGGTTAGCAAAGTGATAGCTCATTCTTAGGTGAGCTTTGCTCCTACCTATCTCTACTCTTGAGAGAGAGAGACCACTACTCCATTGGAGGCCAAGACCTCCATCTAGGAGAAGATCCCACGGGATATCATCAAGACCCCCTTGTGGGAAGATCCATCTAGGATATCATCAAGACCTCCTCTTGGAGATGAACCTTACCTTGTATCTTTCCCTTTGTTGTTCATGTACCTTGTGATCTTGTGTGTTTGATTGTCTAGTGGATGTGTGATTTGGACTTGTTCTTGAGTGTTTCCCCTTGTTATTTCTCCCCATTCTTCCCCGTGTTCATCGTGTTCTTCGAGGGATCCCACTCCAAACGTGAAAGATCGACGAATTAGGGTTCCACCCTATATCATGAATTTGTGTTGTTTCGTTCTAGTTGATCAGTAGTGGAGCCCAGTTGGGGTCGATCGGGGACCTTTGTCGCATTTGGGGTTCTTCTTTTATTTTGGTTCCGTAGTCGGACCTTGATTGTATCTGGATGATGTAATGCTTTATTCATGTATTTGTGTGAAGTGGCGATTGTAAGCCAACTATGTATCTCTTTCCCTTATGTATTACATGGGTTGTGTGAAGATTACCTCACTTGCAACATTGCTTTCAATGCGGTTATGCCTCTAAGTTGTTTCTTTTAAATTGCTCACCCCCTCAAGGTTCATGGTTTCACTCGTTCGTCAAAGAAGCAACTTTGTTTTACCTCTCCTCTTCCTTTTCCCTCCGGTGCCATCCTAGATCTCGGGACGAGATCCTCTCGTAGTGGTGGAGTGTTGTAACGCCCCGGATCCGATGCGCCAGGTGTCCGCCAGTTATTCGCCGTTGTTGCCATGTCATTTGCTTGCGCGTTGCACTTTGCCATGTCATCATTTGCATTTTATCATGTCATCATGTGCATCACATTTTGCATACGTGTTCGTCTCATGCATCCGAGCCTTTTCCCCGTTGTCCGTTTTGCAATCCGGCACTCCTATGTCATCCGGCGTCCCCTTCTTCTCTCCTGTTGTGAGCGGGTGTTAAACTTTCTCGGAATGGCCCGAGGTTTGCCAAGCGGCCTTGGTATAGCACCGTGAGACCGCTGTCAAGTTTCGTGCCATTTGGAGGTCGTTTGGTACTCCAACGGTTAACCGGGTAACCGTAAAGCCCTCTTTGAGTTGCAGCCCAACACCCCTTACAAAGTGGCCCAAACCCCATCTAACTCCCCTCCATGCTCTCGGTCGTTCGATCACGATCGCGTGGCCGAAAACCGCTCCTTATTTGGACTCTCCTAGCTCCCTTTACCTATAAATTAGCCTCCCCCTCCGAAATTTCGGGTCCAAACCCTAGCCCCGCTCCTCTCCGCGCCGCCGGACACGTCCGGACGGAGCCGGACATGTCCGCCGCCGCGTCCCCGTGAATCGCCGTCCGCCACGTGTCCCTGGCGGCGTCCCCGCCGCCGCCAGCCTGCTCGGCAGTGCCTGCCCGCCCGCCCGGCCAGCGCCACAAGACTTCGCCGCGCACCCAGCGCCCGAAGCCGCCTCCGCCTGAAGCCCGCCCGCCGCCGCTTTCGCGCCGCCGCCGCCCGGCCGACCTCCGCCGCCGCACTCGCTGCCGCCGCCTTCCAGCGCGCGCTCCGCCGCCGGCCTCCTCTGCTGCCGCCGCACGCCGCCGCCAGCGCCAGCGTCGCCTGCGCCGGCGACCCTGCGCCCTTGCCGCCGTCCGCCGACCCAGCGCCATCGCTGCCTCCGCCTCCACCGCGCCGCCCGATCCGGCGTTGCCCTCTCCGCCGCCCGCCGCCTCGCTTCCGCCCGCGAGATCCCGGCCGGAAGGACCCGCCGGCGGATCCGCGCCTCCTCGGTGTCCGGGCGGATCCCGCCACCGTCCGGGTCCGCCCGACCTGATCCGCTCCGCCCGACCCGTTTCGCGCCCGGTCCGCGTTGACCTCGAGGTGGTTTTTTTTCACCGTCCCAGGAATTTTGTATAAACATGCCATATTCATTGCATCACATCTCTGCATCCGTAGCTCCGTTTCGTGCGTAGAATATGTCAAATTGTTCGTCTCGACGAGTACTTCATTTCATTCCATTGCATCATTTTCATTTGAGTTCATCTTGATGCCCGAAATGCTGTTGGAAGAGTGCATGTTGATGTTAATCTGCTGAAACTGTTATAACTTGCTGTTTTATCATTTTTGCCATGATTGATGTCTGCATCCTATGAGGTTGATGTCTACATGAATGTTTAAATATGCCATGCCATCTTTCCAGAGGTGTTGACCTTGTATTTTTGTGAGTTGTGTGCTGAGTGTATCAAGCTTGCTAAGTAGGGTAGTTGCTGTTGCTGTTTTCCTGGCAGATTCTGTTATAATTTGTTGCTATGTTAACATGCTTCTAGTAATCATTCTATGCATAATCTGGAGATGCTCTATAAACATGTTTTGATATACATGTCTTGCTCTATCCATTCATGCCCTTGGTTGCAATTATAGCCTGCTGGAACATGTTTATATCTTGCTCCAAAGTTGCTTGAAAATGTTGTTTGTCAGCCTGTTAACATCAAGTTCACTTGTTCCCATGTGTTTTCCTAGTGATCCATGTACCCTATAAACTTGCTCTTGCCATGCTTAGCTTCATAAACATGCCTTCTTACTGTTGGTTGCCTTGCCATGCCATGTATTGCTCTGTGGTGAGTGGTTCAAGCTCACGAACATGCCTACTTATTGTTGTTCCTGCCATGTATAAATCTGCAATATAACTTGCCATGTTTACATGGGTGCCATCATATTTTCTATGCCTTTTTGGCTCATGGTCAGTAAGGGTCTTTTGATATATGCTTTTAGTAGATTCATGCCATGTCTTTGTTTGCCATGTTAAGTTCCTGTAACATGTTGTTTGATAGCTCTAAACATTGCAACCTGATGTTATTTCTGCTAAAGTCTGAAACTGTTATTATTTGCAATATCTCCATGTCCTTTTGAGCATGTTCTAGTTGTTTCTGGAGATAGCTCAGTGTTCATGTTTTGTTATGCTTTACCAGTACTTCATGCCCATGCCTTTTGTTATTATGTTGGGGTGCTGTAGCATATTGTTTTGAGGCTTGCAATATGCCTAGTTCTTTGTTATGGATGATTGTTGCTATGACTTGTATAGTGTGTGTGTGTTGCACCGCTGTTCGCTTTTGAGTGTGATCTATATGAAACTTGCTTGTTTTTGCATGTAGCTTCATATTACCATGTTGCATCCTTGTTTTGAGGTGTTTGCTTGATGTTTGTAAGCATTTTGCATCAATGCCATGTTTGACTTGTTTTGCTCATATCTTCTAGCCCGTAGCTCCGAATCTAAAGAACTTTATATGTAACTTGACTAGAATTTCGTGTAGATTCTCTTGGTGCTCTTTAACTTGCTGTTTAACAACGTGAACATAAGGTTTATTCAGTTCTGGACCAATTTCGAAATATGCATACGAGGACTTACCGGAATTGTTATATGTTGTTCCCGGCCTCATTTAAACTTGCCTTGGTGTGTTGTTCTTGTTTGCATCATCTCTTGCCATGAGTAGCTTCATGTAGCTTGGTCATGCATCATGCTTGTTGTGCATCATGTCTTGTTCATGTGTGGTGTGTTTACCTATGTTGTGTGCTTCTTCTTGTTAGTTCCTGTTTCGTTGCGATCGTGAGGATTCGTTCGTCTACGTGTGGTTCGTCTTCGTGGCTTCATCTTCTTCTTGGACTCGTTCTTATTCCTAGCGGGATTTCAGGCAAGATGACCGCTACCCTGGATCTCACTACTATCATTGCTATGCTAGTTGCCTCGTTCTATCGCTATGCTGCGCTACCTATTACCTATTTTTCAAGCCATCCCATATTGCCATGAACCCCTAACCTTTGACACCTTTCCTATGCAAACCACTATTTGGCTATGTTACCGCTTTGCTCAGCCCCTCTTATAGCGTTGCTAGTTGCAGGTGAAGTTGAAGATTTCTCCATGGTGGACAGGGTTTATGTTGGGATATCACAATATCTCTTATATTATTAATGCATCTATATATTTGGTAAAGGGTGGAAGGCTCGGCCTTATGCCTGGTGTTTTGTTCCACTCTTGCCGCCCTAGTTTCCGTCATACCGGTGTTATGTTCCCAGATTTTGCGTTCCTAACGCGGTCGGGTGATTTATGGGACCCCCGACAGTTCGCTTTGAATAAAACTTGTCCAAAGAAGGCCCAACATTGACTTTTACCATTTGCCTCACCACCACCTACTTTTCCCTTGGGAGTAATTAACCCAAGGGTCATCTTTATTATAGCCCCGGGCGATTGCTTGTCTAGCGTTGGTCCAAACTAGAGCACCGTCTTGGGACCATCCCTTGGCAACTTGGGTTACGCGGTACTGACGCTTTGCTTATCCGGTGTTGCCTCGAGAACGAGATATGTGCAGCTCCTATCGGGATTGTTTACGATCGGGCGGCTTTGCTGGTCTTGTTTTACCATTGTCAAAATGTCTTGATGTACCGGGATACCGAGTCGATCGGAGTGTCTCGGGTGAAGGTCTATTCCTTCGATGATCGTGAGAGCTTGTCATGGGCTTGTTGGGACACCCCGCAGGGTTTAAACTTTGGAGAGCCGTGTCTGCGGTTATGTGGCAGATGGGAATTTGTTAATGTCCGGTTGTAGATAACTTGACACCAGATCCGAATTAAAATGCATCAACCGAGTGTGTAGCCATGATGGTCTCTTCTCGGCGGAGTCCGGGAAGTGAACACGGTTTCTGGGTTAAGTTTGACGTAAGTAGGTGTTCAGGATCACCTCTTGATCATTGGTAGTTCACGACCGTTCCTTTGTTTCTCTTCTTGCTCTCATTTGCGTATGTTAGCCACCATATATGCTTAGTCGCTGCTGCAACCTCACCACTTTACCCCTTCCTTTCCCATTAAGCTTTGCTAGTCTTGATACCCATGGTAATGGGATTGCTGAGTCCTCGTGGCTCACCAGATACTTCCAAAACCAGTTTGCGGTGCCTATGTTATGAAAGCGGTGGCGCAACCAAGCTCAAGGAGGAGCTTGATGAAGATCTTGCCCTTTGTGTTGTTTCGTTCTAGTTGATCAGTAGTGGAGCCCAGTTGGGGTCGATCGGGGACCTTTGTCGCATTTGGGGTTCTTCTTTTATTTTGATTCCGTAGTCGGACCTTGATTGTATCTAGATGATGTGATGCTTTATTCATGTAATTGTGTGAAGTGGCGATTGTAAGCCAACTATGTATCTCTTTCCCTTATGTATTACCTGGGTTGTGTGAAGATTACCTCACTTGCGACATTGCTTTCAATGCGGTTATGCCTCTAAGTCGTGCTTCGACACGTGGGAGATATAGCCGCATCGAGGGCGTTACAAGTGGAGAAACAAAGGAACCAATGATCCCGAAGAGTACCTCTCATGGGCATTGAAGGTCGACAAAATCTTTCGTTTGCACAACTATGAGGAAGAGAAGAAGATCGCTATGGCATCACTTGAGTTCCAAGACTATGTGCTCATATGGTGGGAACAAATCCTTGAGCGCCGACAAGCAAGAGGTGAACCTCCAATCACCACTTGGGCTCAAATGAAGGATGTCATGCGAGCACGCTTTGTGCCCACCTACTACAACCGTGATCTCTTCAAGAAGCTACAAATCCTCAAGCAAGGAACAAAGAGTGTTGAAGAATACTACAAAGAAATGGAGATTGCCATGATTCGAGCCAATGTCAAGGAAGATGATGAGCAAACAATGGCACGATTCTTGAATGGACTCAACCATCCCATCAAGAAGATCGCCGACTTCCAACCTTACTCCAACCTCATTGAGCTCGTGCATCAAGCTACAAAAGCGGAACGACAAGTGCAAGATGACTACAAGTACGCCAAGTACTCATCCAAGACATACGGCCTCTCCAACAACCAAGCTTCAACAACTACCCCAACTTCGACATCAACCAAGCCTTCTCCAAGAAACGACGACAAGTCAAGTTACAGAAAGCTTCGACGAGTTCAAGTCGTCCTCCTCCTACTACAAGCAACTCCAAGCCGCGCACTTCATCATCTACTCCAACCGATGAGACCATCAAGACAAGCTCCTTCAAGTGTTTTACTTGCGGCGGCCGAGGCCACAAGTCATATGAATGCACCAACAAGCGCACCATGATACTCAACGACGATGGCACCTACGACTCGTTGAGTGAAGATGAAATGGACGCTATTGAGCAAGTGGCCATGCACCGGCACATCAACGAGGATGAAGATGATCAAGTCTTTTGTGATGAAGATACAAGCCCCGCTCTTGTTGTCTCCAAAGTCTTGACACTTCAACATCACCAAGAAGAAGACCAACGATGCCACATCTTCCACACAAAGGCCGGCATCAATGGGAGATCCGTCAAGGTCATCATCGATGGAGGTAGTTGCCACAACTTGGCAAGCGAAGAACTATGCTCCAAGCTCCAATTGGTCAAGAAGAAGCATCCGCAACCATACAAGGTTCAATGGCTAAGTGACTCCGGCACTATACGAGTTGAGCATACGGTCCAAGTATCCTTCAAAATCGGTGCATATGAAGACACTTTGGAGTGCGATGTGGTCCCAATGACCATTTTCCACCTCCTCCTTGGTCGGCCATGGCAATTCGACCGTGGTGTCTACCACAATGGGCGTACAAACCACTATAGCTTCAAGATGAAAGGCAAAGAATATGTCCTATGACCCATGTCTCCTAGTCAAGTGATAGCCGACAAACAAGCCACCAACCAAAGAGAGAAGAGTGAGAAAGTGAGCCACCAAAAAGTGAGTGAGAGCCACAAGCCAAATTTAAGCGCCTCTTCGCCTAGAGAGAAAAACCTCATACTATTCGCCACCAAACATGAGATGAGAGAAGTGTGTGAGAACCCATCGAGTGTGATGCACTTTGTCCTTGTGTGCAAGGATGGAGAACCAAAAACTAACACCACTCATGAGCTACCTTTGGTGTTTCAATCTCTTTTGCAGGAATTCCAAGATGTTTTCCCCGATGAACTACCTCCGGGTCTACCTCCTCTTCGAGGCATTGAGCATCGAATCGACCTCATCCCCGGAGCGCCACTTCCAAACAAAGCTCCCTACCGTGTCAATCCCGAAGAAACCAAGGAGATTCAACGGCAAGTACAACAACTAATCGACAACGGTCATGTACGTGAAAGCTTAAGCCCTTGTGTCGTGCCCGTTATACTTGTGCCTAAGCCCGATGGAAGTTTCCGCTTGTGCTCCGATTGTAGACCCATAAATGCTATCACCGTGCGCTATAGGCATCCCATTCCTCGCCTAGATGATATGCTTGATGAACTTAGTGGAGCCAACTTTTTCTCAAAAATTGATCTTAAAAGTGGCTATTATCAAATCCGCATTCATGAGGGTGATGAATGGAAAACCGCTTTCAAAACAAAATTTGGCTTATATGAATGGTTGGTTATGCCTATGGGTTTGTCGGAAGCTCCCGACACTTTTGTGCGTCTCATGCATCATGTACTTCGTCCATACATTGGAATCTTTGTTGTGGTTTACTTCGATGATATTCTTGTGTTTAGCAAAACCATGAAAGAGCATCTTGATCATGTTAAGCTTGTTTTGCAAACGCTTCGAAAATAAAGTCTTTATGCCAACTTGAAAAAAATGCACTTTTGGCGTTGACAAAGTGGTTTTCTTGGGTTTCGTTGTCTCTTCAAAGGGTGTCCATGTTGATGAAAATAAGATCAAAGCAATTAAAACTTGGCCCCAACCCACCAATTTGCAACAAGTGCGAAGTTTCCTTGGTCTTGCAGGTTTTTATCGCCGCTTTGTGAAAATTTTTAGCACTATTGCAGCCCCTTTGCATGCTTTGAGTAAGAAGAATACTCCTTTTGTTTGGGGACCTTTGCAATCCAACGCTTTTGATGAGCTCAAGTCTTTACTTACTCATGCTCCGATTCTTGCTTTGCCCAATTTTGACAAAACTTTTGAGGTCCATTGTGATGCAAGTGGTACCGGAATTGGCGGAGTTTTAATGCAAGAAAAACGAGTCATTGCTTATTTTAGTGAAAAACTCTCTGGTGCTCAACTTAACTATCCCGTGTATGACAAGGAATTGTATGCTTTAGTGAGTGTCCTCCATGTTTGGGAACATTATCTTACACCTCATGAGTTTGTCATCCATACCGATCATGAAACGCTTAAGTACTTAAAAGGTCAAACTAAATTGAACAAGCGTCATGCCAAATGGAGTGAATTTATTGAATCTTTTCCGTATGTGATCAAGTACATTAAGGGCAAGGAAAATGTAGTTGCCGATGCACTTTCACGCATATGCACGCTTGTCACCCAACTTGAGTTGAATGTTATTGGCTTTGAGCACATCAAAGATTTGTATGCTAGTGATCCATCTTTTGCACCTCATTATGCTAAATGTTTGACGCATACATCTTGGGAACAATATTACCTTAAGGATGGTTATCTTATGAGAGCTAACAAACTTTGCATACCCGAGTCTTCTCTTCGTTTGCTACTTTTGCAAGAGGCTCATGGAGGTGGACTCATGGGACATTTTGGACGCGACAAGACCTTCGCCACGCTCTCCAAGAACTACTTTTGGCCCAAGATGTTTCGCGACGTCTCACGCTTCACCACCCGATGCTCAACATGCCGCAAAGCTAAGTCAAAAGCTCAATCTCATGGTCTTTACATGCCTCTTCCTATTCCTTACCAACCTTGGGAAGACATTAGCATGGACTTTGTACTTGGTTTGCCTAGAACTCAAAATGGAAAGGATTCCGTGTTTGTTGTTGTGGATAGATTTTCTAAAATGGCACATTTCATTCCTTGCAACTAGGTAGACGATGCTTCACATATTGCAAATCTCTTTTGTAGGGAAATCTTGCGCCTCCATGGAGTACCAAAGACAATCGTCTCCGACCGTGACGTCAAACTCCTGAGTTACTTTTGGAAGACCCTATGCGCCAAGCTCGGAATCAAGCTCTTCTTCTCATCCGCATACCATCCTCAAACCGACGGCCAAACGGAGGTGACGAACCGAACGCTCTCCACTCTACTTCGCGTGTTGATCAAGAAGAACATAAAGGAGTGGGAGGCGTGTCTACCCATCACCGAGTACGCCTACAACCGAGTAAGACATTCGACGACTGGCAAGTCACCCTTCGAGATCGTCTACGGCTTCAATCCATTGTCCCCATTGGACATTCTACCCCTACCTCTACAAGAGCACACCAACCTCGACGCAAGTGCCCGTGCAAGCTACATCAAGAAGATGCATGAAGAGACAAGACACACCATCGAGCGCCACGTACAACGACTCACTACCAAGCTCAACATCAACAAGCAACCCATGATCTTCAACATAGGCGATCTCGTGTGGCTACACCTTCGCAAGGAACGCTTCCCCAACGAACGCAAGTCCAAACTTCTACCTCGAGCCGATGGACCCTTCAAGGTGGTAGCATGCTACAACAACAACGCCTACAAGCTTGACCTACCAAGCGACAAGTACAACGTGAGCGACACCTTCAACATCAAAGACCTCTCGCCTTTCCATGGTGATGAAGATCTAGATCCGAGGTTGGATCCTTTCGAAGGGAGGGGATATGATGCGGAGCATCCTTCCATCATCCCCATGGACTCTACATCAACACCTACAACACCACAAGGACCGATGACTCGAGCACGTGCAAGAGCTCTTGAAACCAAGGTGACATCACTCCTCTCACAACTATCCTTCGATTCACATGAGACATGGTTACTACCTCAAACGGAAACTCTATGCATACTCAGGCACCAAGGAGTCGACCATGAAGAGGCTAGGAAGCAAGGAGAATCGGAAGCGGAAGACATGCGCGAAGACGAAGAGGAGAAAGCAACCAGGACCAGAGAGGCCGGACGATCCGGACGGAGGTCGGACGATCTCGGCGAGCCGGATGATCCGGACCCGGTCCGGACGATCCGGCTAAATCGACCGAAGGCAACAGAACCTCCACGCTGAAGCCGGATCATCCGGACCCCGGCCCGGATCATTCGGATCCCGCCCGGACATCCGGACCACCAGCCGGACGTCCGGCCCTACGCCGTCACCTGCAGAGCATCCGGACCATCCGGGCCTCCACCCGGATCATCCGGACCAGCCCGGATCATCCGGATCCTCGCCCGGATTGTCCGGCCAGCGCCTGCGCGCGCGTGTTGGGCTGAGCCCATGTACCCCTTCGCCCCAGACTCTATATATAGGACCCCCTCTCCTCACTTTGAGACTTAGCATTGGATTAGCTCATATTTGTGTGTGAGAGCCTTTGCTCATCCACCGGTACTTCTCCACGGAGATCAGGACCTCCGTCTAGGAGAAGATCCATCGGATTCAAGACCCCTATAAGGGAAGATCCTCGTGGATTCAAGACCTCCTCCGGAGAAGAACGGCTACCTTTGTATCTTTCCTTTGTTGATTTTGGACCATGTATCACTCGTGCTTCGATGATCTAGACCTTGTGTGATCGATCTCTTGTCGGTTGAGTGTCTCTCTCGTTCTTCCCCGTGATTTCCTCTCGTTCTTCCGCGCGTTCTTCGTGTTTTCCCCGTAGGATCCCCTCCAAACGTGAAAGATCGACGAATTAGGGTTCCACCCTACATCATATGGTATCAGAGCATCCCACGTTCATCCCCATGTACACTCCAACTACTCTCCAAGCCCCAAGAGGACATATGATGAGACCTCGAACATACGCCATTGGACACAAGATGAATTCACTCCTCTCCGAACCGTCACTTTCCGCATATGAGACACGGCTACTACCTCATGCATGGACCTTGCATACACTCAGGTACAACCAACATGACCATGGAGAATCCAAGGACCAAGGCCAAGCATGGAAGAGAAGACGGAAGAAAGGAGAAGAAGAAGACGGTTTCTTTGGAATCGGGCGGACGTCCGGGCCGCCGTCCGGATCATCCGGGCCCACCGGATCATCCGGACCCTACCGGATCATCCGGGTAAAGACGCCAAGACAACAGAAGCCCCGATGAAGCCGGATCATCCGGACGGTCGCCGGATCATCCGAACCCGACACCGGATCATCCGCCACCATCCGGATCATCCGGACCCCTTTGTCTTGCGACTTGGGCCGAGGCTCTGTACCCTTCGCCCCTCACTTACCCCTTCGTGGCTTAGCACTATAAATAGACCTCCTCCTCCCCACTTTGAGGGTTAGCGTTGATTTAGCTCAAGTTAGAGATAGAGCTACGCTCATCTATCGGATCTCCTCCTCGTGAGAGACCGCGGCCTCTTCGGAGAAGATCCTCTCGGATTCAAGACCCTTTACGGAAGATCCCTCGTGGATTCAAGGCCTCCTCTTGGAGATGAGCGGTTCCTTTGTATCCTTACCCTAGTTGACTATGTATCTTGTGGATCTCATGTGTGTATGTTGATCTAGCACTTGTGTGATCAATTCCTTGTTGGTTGATCGATCTCTCTCGTTTTCCCGTGTTTCCCCTTGTGCTTCCGCGTGTTCTTCGTGTTCCTCCGTAGGATCCTCCAAACGTGAAAGATCGATTTAATTAGGGTTCCACCCTACATCATATGGTATCAGAGCCACGTTGATCATGTTTTTGGAGCCCCTACCCCGTGTTTTCTAGCTTGATTTTGTTGTTTTCGTCCTAAATCCGAAAATCCCCACCAAAAATAGCCCCCAAATTTTTTTGTGATTTGTTGGTTTGATGATGTTTTGTTGATTTTGATCCATGGATTTGCTTCGTTTCAAGTGGATCTAGCATTTCCCCAAGTTTCCCCACCTTCCATCCACGAAATCCATCAAATTTTGCCTCGAAAATCATCCATTTCCGCCCAAAAAATCGGACTCCACGAGCAAATCCCGAGCGGATTGACCAGCCCGGATCATCCGGACCATCTCCCGGATCATCCGGACCTCACCCGGATCAGCTGGACGCCCCCCGGACGTCCGGATAAATCGCGCACCGAAAAGCAGAATCCGGCCGGCGAACCCGGATCATCCGGATTTCCTCCCGGATCATCCGGACCTCCTCCCGGATCATCCGGTTTACCCTGAAACTGACTTCGGCTGATTTTTGTTTTGTCCATAACTAATTCATCCGAACTCCGATTTTGACGTTCTTTAGCTCGTTTTGAAGCTATTGACATACCCTATCCCACAAAAATACCACCAACACCATTTGACACCATCAACTTTTCTGAAATTTGGCAAGTTTGCCAAGGCCTTCCACCATATCATCCGCATAGCCACCACCGACTTCCGCAACCTAACCCATTTTGTTCCCCATTGCATATGTGGTTGTTTGAGTTGTGATTTGAGTTTCCTAAGGTGTTTAGGCTACTTAGGGACAATTGCTTCTTCATCAACCACCACCACCACTTCCGCATAACCTTGCCCACCATACATTTCCACCAACTTAAACCAATTTTTTTGAGCTTGTTTGAGTTCTAGCTTGTGTCTCCTAAGGTGTTTCGGCTACTTAGGGACGGCAACTTCAACTCCGACACGTGTATATCCATCATTCCACTTCCGCATTTGCCTAGTGCAAAACCACCACCGCTTTCCGCTACCACCATTTTGACATTTGTCATTTGAGATTTTGAGTTTGCGGTTTTTCCGTTTCCTAAGGTGTTTCGGCTACTTAGGGACGAGTCTACATCATCTTGGTATCTACACCAAGAACACCGCCACTCATCATCGCAGCGGGCGGTAACCTCGACGACACCATTGTATATTCCTTGCAATTGCATTGTTAACCCCTAGCCCATTTTGCGTCACTTACCTATCGAGACTAGCCATTTGAGTATTGCCGGCAACGTTACTTGTGCACATTAGTGGTCCATACCTTCCATAGCATACATACCATATCATATTTCCCTTTGTGTTGCCCCCGCCCCCTATAGGGCCCGATCTACTCTGCGCCCCGTCCCCGACCTCCTTCCTCTGCCTACGTCCCACCCCAGCCCACGCGCCGCCGCCGGCTCCTCCCCAGCGCGCCGCCGCCCTGCTCCCTTCCCAGCGTGCCGCTGCCTGGCTCCCAGCTCCGCCATCGCCCGCTCCCTCTCCCGGCTCCAGCCACCGCCAAGGCCTCGCGTCTCCCGGCTCGCCGCCGCGCCCTCTGCCTCCCATGGCTCCGGCCACCGCCCCACCCCCATGTCTACTAGATCAAGCTGCCTCCTCGTCCTCAACTCCTCCCCGACCCCCATAGCTATCCAGCTCGCCTCCCGCTCAACGCCGGCAAGCCGTCTCGCAACTCATCCTTGCTCCTCCCGAGAACACGCCGAGACACGCGACAGCCACCCTAGTTCGGGCATAGTAAGTACCTCAATACGAGTTAAAAACGGTGGTCCGTTCGGAATAAAAGAAATGGTAGAAATTCTAATTGTAAAGTTCAAGCAAAAAAGAAACCCCATGAAAATCCTGCTTAGTAAGTACCTCAATACAAGTCGTAAAATGAGAGAAGTTCAGAACAATGTTGTCAAAAAAATGTTGAGTTAAAAAAAAGAAACAAAACAAACACAATTTATTTTTGCATAAAAATATCATTCAGTTCGATGATACAAACCATACAAGTACAGGGGCGACGATACAGTAAACCGTTGAAAACTCACGAGAAAAATATTACCCAAAAAACAGAGCAAAGTCTAGTTAGTGAAAACACGCTTAGTACAAACCCGTGTAAACTTCAGTACAAGTATACTTTTTTGGAACCATTCAAAACTACTGTACAAAAAATAGCTCAGTACAAACATACACGTATATCAGTACGACTACTCTGTTTTTCAGACGAGAAAACAGCAGGATCCATCATGCCGTATTCGAAATTAATTTTAAACGGTTGTGAAGTAAAGAAAACGTCCAACATGACTAAGTTTCGCATTTTCGATAGCTATCCAACGGTATATTATTTGCCCCATTTCGACAAACTTTTTAAAAAAATCGCGTTCGAAACCAATTTTAACTGTATTTGAATTTGTATTTAAACCATAAGGAATTAGAAAAAACTTTCTATACGCAAAAGTTGCGCATTTTCCATAGCTTTCCAACGCCGTATAATTTGCGTCAATCTGGCAAACCATTTGCGAAAAATCGCGAAAATACGTTCCACCCAAAATTTCACCGTTTGTCAAATTACTTTTAAATGATATAGAGTTAGAAAAAACAATACATATATGGAAGATGTGGATTTTCACTAGCTTTCCAACGCCATCTTATTTGCTCAACTCTGACAAACTGTTTAAAAATTGAGTCCAATATACGATTCACGTTTTCGATTTTGAAAAAAACGGTTTTCTCAAAACTGCTCTTAAACCATAATGATTTTGCAAAAACATTTAATATACATGAAATATGGTTGTCAAGAGCTTTCCAACGATATATTACACGCCCCGTTCTGACAAAAAAATTACAAAAAGTTTTTGAACTAAAAGAAGACGATCTGTTAAACACAACTGAAAGCATGAGTTCAACCGCTTCGAAAACATCAGTGCAACCACCTGAATCAGTCAGTTCAAAAAGGGTAACAGAATAATATTCTGTTACGCGTAACAGAATAGCCCAGATGTGTATATCTAGTAAAATAACTGCAGCATCGTGAATAAGGAAAAACCTAGACTATACAATAAAGAAATTACGGCATATTACATCCACCGGGCATCAAAGTTTGCCACTATGATAATAAAGCACAAGCAGACATTAGGTTACATACACTGGGCAGCAAAGATTGCCACCAGTGTAAATAAACACGTCGACAAAATAATATACAAAACCGACAGCACTTCAATAGAGTTCAAGAAAGGTTAGCCCTGCTCGGGAGCTGCAGCGCAAGCAGCTGAGCAAGCTAATGAGACTGCGCTTGTTTGACACTTATATCCTCCTCACTCTGAAAGATAAACAAGCAGAAAGATGAAAGGTTTTGCACATATAAGTATCAGTGCTGACAATTCATCACATTTCTTACTGACGAATAAGATGACACGATTTAAAATAGCATTAACACAATATGGTATTGTTCAGGTCAAGACATGGCAGGAAATGACATTGTGAAGGAGTCACCACTCGATTACAGATCAAGAAATCATAAATATCAATGGTTAGTGGGCTGTCAATTTATCCCATTTCAGATTGGCAAATAAAGAGACGGTTTAAATGATAGTAGAATGATATGACATTGTTCATAGTTAAGACATTGCAGAATATGACATTGTGCTGTAGTGGGTAGGTTCACCACACCACTGGATTACGGATCAAGAACAGAAGCATACATGCAGTGCAAAAGAACATCACTTGCTCTGTATAGTTTAATTTACATGGTATGAAGAAGGAACTTTGTTGTACAACTGAAAACTTAAATTGAGAAGGACAAACTTTTGTTTATGAACTACATAATAAACTTTAAACATGCAATTTAATGCAAACACCAAAAATAAATAGTTGTTGCAGTCATGCCTAACCAAATATACACAACAAAGATTGAAGGCTTGAGAAGGACAAACTTACATTATTGGTGAAGACAGGCTCTATAAAGCCCTTGTCCATGCTGATGGGGGCCAATTCAAGAAGTTTACCACAGAATCTTCTTCATAAGCATTGCCTTTATTCTACATTTTGTTAAGAGTAAATATAGATATGATAATATAAGAAAAAATGGAGAATATTTAAAATAAGATGAAGAGTTATGCTACATAACCAAGTAGCTATAAATGTAAGTACAATGATACAGGCAAAAGGTACAGCCAAGAGCAATGCAGAGCTAAACTTCTTCAATACCATCGGTGTTATCCAACCTTATGATAAGTGTAAATACAGATCTGATGTGTAGAAAATGGAGGGCAAAGGAAAATAAGCTGCAGAGTGATGGTACATGAACAACCATCTGTGAATATAAGTACACTGATAAAGGACAACAGGTACTTACAAGAACAATACAGAGCTAAAACAATTCAATGGCATTGGATATATTCTACACTAATGTAACCATTCATACAGATCAGATAATTTGGAGCAAA
Organism: Aegilops speltoides; assembly: GCA_021437245.1. Classification (NCBI taxonomy): domain Eukaryota; kingdom Viridiplantae; phylum Streptophyta; class Magnoliopsida; order Poales; family Poaceae; genus Aegilops; species Aegilops speltoides. Next base: position 145,360,763 of record CM038142.1, read on the forward strand.
CAATTGATAAGCAAGCTATCATGCATACTGCTGTCACATAATGAACCAGGTATGTATGCAAGTACAGTGATACCGGACAACAGGTACTAACAAGAGCAAAGCAGCGGGCAACATATTTGTGATATCCTGTCGTTCTTTTCAAACTGGAATTCTTCTTCGAGAAGATTTCCTACAAAAAAGATCCGTAAGGCACATGCAGAAAAGTAGAAGTTCAAATTGTCATGTGATATCATGGACAATACCTCATCCTGGGAACAAGACCAGTGCATAACAAGGTTTTTCCATTCAATGTCTTCTAAATTTAGCACGGGAGGCTTCACCGAAAATTCATTTATAGACTTTCCATCAAAGTGTGATTTCCTCAGGTAACACTGATACTGTTGCAATGCTTCGTTGAAAAGTGCAAGCAAGCTTTGGTCGTCATGACTATCCAGATTGACCCTCGCCTACTTACAACAATGTAATGCAAATCATTGATGTGTTCAATCAGCATAAAACAGGAAAATAATCACCATGAATAATAGAACTTACACATAAGTGGGACAGGAAGATGTGAAAATGGTGTTTGTCTTCACTATAATCTTCCCATGATGGGAATATATGCACGTAGTCCCTAACAACATTGAAAGCATTGTCTTTTAAAATGGTAATAACTGGAATGGGGTTCCAATCTGCAGGAATTGGCCGTCTTTGCAGTTGGGGTAGGTCTTCGGCCGGTGGACTTGCTGTACTTTTTGCTGGAGTGGGATTTTTCTGTGGTATGGCTGGTGCTATGGCAACTGAAATCAGCATACCTTTTGCTGGAGTGCAGGTCCTGTGTGGTGGGGCTAGTGGTGTAGCCAGTGAAGTATGGGTACAGTCTGCTGGAGTCGGTCCTACGTTTTGTGTCACTGGTTGTAAACCAATATAAGTGGGGTGATGTTTGATTTCTCTGGCACCACCACGTTTTTCAAGGACTTTGCTGGTGCTCCTTCAGGTTCGGCAATCACCCTCTTCCTTTTTGATGTCTGATGCACAAAAACAACATTTGAGTGGAAATACATGGTATGATGACAGATGGAATATGTATTGATAATGGATGGGCATGGCATCTCGACATATATGATGAGTAAACTAAGCAGATGGCGGTGCAACAAAATAGAAGAAATGCAAGACAGCATATGCAAGATACGCGTAATCAATAAACCCTTGCCAAATTAGAACATGCACCTTGATGGGTGAACAGGACAAGCCATCTGCCTTTGACTCCTCGAGGTTAGAATAGTCATTAGTATCATATTCTGTACAAGAATCTACAGGTGGGGAGCGTATGAGTTTCATTGCATCCAGAATGGCTCTCAATGCCTTGGTGCCAATTTTGTAAGTCATTTCAGTGTTCCACATTATTCTTCTGATGCGCGGATTCTGATATTCACTGTAATTACGTATAATATCTGAGAAGCATGAAAACATAAATAGTAGTGAGATTATCTTTGTAACGCAGAGGATATTCTAATATAGGGGCGCCCCTGTAAACCCTTGTGTGCTATCACTGGATTCTGATGAGAGAGCTCATGTGTGCTATAATATGGTGCGTGCATTAATATAATTTGGCACAAGTACACAAAAAAATAGGCTCCAGAAGTAAGGATAGTTGGGAGATGATAGGTTCATAATATACTGTATAGAGAGTTTATTGCCAAACCATGATAACAAGAGCACACAACAACTAGGCAGATCATAGTGTACATAAAAGGGGTACACCATAACCATGATGTATAAATTGGGAAAGTGGAACTGGCTGGAAAATACGGTGTTGTATTGCCGCTAGTAATTGAAAGCCTATCGATCACCTACAGGCCAACTCTATCAGCTGTTGACTGCAGATGTCCCTGCTCCCCTTCCTGACAAGGAACATACTGTACGTACTAAATACAGAATAACAAAAGAGGAACATGTTTAAGAACAAAAGAGGAAGCATATTCTTGAGGTTCCGCTTCATTGCATACAATGTTGGTTGCCCACTCATGATGAATCACAGCGCCCAAAGAAATGCAATTCCATGTTGTCTCTCTATATGTGGCCACATGCATTTGGAAAATCAAGTGGGAGCATTACCTGACCAATTAAATGTGTGTCTGTTAACTAATATCAGTATCATATCACAATTCGTGTTTGAAGAAGTAAGCTTTGGACTTATGATTGGTTTGTTTAGCTTCAAGAGTGGACTGCTGCTAGTGCGACACAAAGCAGCTACACAGATCATAGTGTAGATATAATGGGAAACCATAAGCATCAGAGTAAAATCAGCAAAGTGGAACTTGCTGGAATATATGTGCTAGTATTGCCGGTACGGCTAGAAAGGCTTCGGATACCAGCGTTCTTCAACTGAAGGTGCGATACTGTTAATATCAGTGTAACTCTCAAAGGCGACACAACTCCCCGCATTTCCATGCTATTCTTATAGGATTCAAGTGGGCAGGCCACTACAAATCCTATTCCTATGTTTACAAAATCCTACGAATCAAAGAGGCCCGAAGAGTTCAAAGTGTCCATCACAACCGACCATATAGACCTCTACATTGCAATTGTCCCTGCTCATCTTCACTACAAGGAACATACTGTACTACTATCATACTCCCTCTGTTCCAAAATATAAGTCTTTGTAGAGATTTCCACTATGGATTACATACAAATGTATACAGATACATTTTAGAGTGTAGATTCACTCATTTTGCTCCATATGTAGTCCATGGTGGAATCTATACAAAGACTTGTATTTAGGAACGGAGAGAGTACTTGTTAAAGAAGAACGGAAGAGGAACATGCTAAAGAAGAGCAAGCAAATTTTGGATAATAAAATGTTCATTGCACAGTGCCCACACATGATGAACCAGAGCGCATTAAGAATGCAACTCCCTGTTGTCTCTCTATATGTGGTGCACGTGCTTTTTGAAAGTAAAGTAGGAACATTAGCTGACCAATTAAACATTATCTGTTTTAGTAATATCAGCATCATATCAGATTCGTATTTGAGCAACAAGTTTGGAATTATGAGTGGCACATTGTTTAGCTTGATGGATTCAGGAGCAGTGCTAAGCAGGTATGATGATGGTACTGAATATAAAGGCATGTCTGCATGCAAGTCGCGTGACTTTTGTCATTTGGGTCAGTCGACCGTTTCAGGCGGTTGGATGAAGATCCTACGTCCCCTAACTCTTCTTCTTCGTTGTCTCTGATTCTTCCCATATAGAACACCGCACGGGCCACCGGCTGGATCACCAGCCCCCCACCGCCTGTGTTCGTCCGCCACCCCACCCCCACCCCGCCCACCCTCATCGAGTTTTCTTCGTTTGGTGAGGCCTCACCAGCGCTCCCACAACCATTGTGCCCACCCGAGCCCCTTCCTTCATGCCGGCGAACTCTGGCGAGCTCTGAAAAATCGACTGACCCAATTTTGAAATTTAGTCTACTGTCATTTAACTTGTGTGGAATATAAAAGGGGAAAACCATAAGCATTGCGAGTATAGTGTTGAGCGTGCCATGGCGGATCTGAAGGTGCAAACCGGACAAAGGCAACTTCGCAACCAATGTTTGCTTTCAACTAGCAAGAAAGTGATGGACAAGAAATCAGAGTAAAGCAGTGGCAATCTATTTTCTTGCTGCGATAAATAAGTTGAGCAGATACGAAAGAGTACCGCCTTTGGTGTGGCGCCGTGTATGTATCTGCTGAGAATTTGACGGTACCGCGGTAGCGATGGCTGTCGGCGGCGTGGAAGCAGATCTAGGAGGGTATATGGTGGCAGCAGGGCGCGGTGGACGATACAGTCATAGGAGCGGCACCGGCAAGGTAGACGACAGCGGGGATGAAGCGAGAGGACGGGATGCAAGGATCCTGGTCTGAAGCCGTGATTGAGAGAGGTCGATCTCTTGTAATGGACGACAACGTCGGGGTATCAGCTCCGACATGGTGGAGGAGGACGGCGGTGGATGGGGTGGCGGACGGAGGAGGCTGGGTGGAGAGGGTGTTTTGGCGCCCACGGAGTACAAATGGGGAAATTGAGGGAGAGAGGAAGGGGGGAATCATGTCTTGAGGGCGCACTTGTCTCAAATGCGAGGAAATTTACAAACTTAGCCCCCGTTTCAAATTTCCTACATCACAACAATATTAGTCGGTTGGGGATAGAACGGTAATCTCGCATGCACCGAATATTTGCCGACGAGAGTTTGTTTTTGGCGCCCACCATGTATGAATCAGGGAGGGAGTCCATTTCGGCCGAGGAGACACTGTGTTTTGGCGCCCACTATGTATGAATCTGGGTGAGAGGCGGCTATGTCACATTTGAGTGAAATTACAAACCTATCCCTATCGAAACCTATAGAAATCGAGCCGATAGGCTTTGCGTATCAGGGATAGGAAGTAATTTCCATCTCGCGGATTTTGGTTTCGGGCGGTTACTGCGACTTTCCCCGCTTCGTTTAAATTTTGCAGAGTGCACCTTTACCGTGTCAACTCAATTCGAATGCTGTTTGTATTCTATTTTTGTTCGGGCAGGATCCATTTTTGATTGGAATAAAATTCTATATACATCATTCTTTTATTTATACTTTCAAAAGCACAACAAAGAACTCTGCTCCTTTATTTGTATAATATGATTTAGAAATACAATGATCTCAAAATCATAAGGTTGAATTCAAAAAATGTAAACCAAATTATGTTCTACTAAAATGTATGGATCAGTAATATCTACATATTAAATAACATAGATGCGCGTGAATTCATATGAGTATGCATGTTTGATAGATTAGTTTTGGTTCGAGTATGAATTACATGTATCATCATCTCGAATTCAAATATCTGAATCCCTTTTATGTTGACTCCTTTCACTCCCATCTCTCTCGCATGCATGCTCCTTCATGTAGCTATCACTCTCTTTTCTCCGGCTCACCCGCACGCTCACTTCAAGTTTCTCCTATCTTCGCAAACATGGTCTCTCGACGTCTCCCTTGAGAAGTGTCACACTCTCCCTATCATTATACATTACACGATTTTCATTATCTCTCACGTCTATACCGTTCTCTGGTATCACTAGGTACCTAAGCTTTCTTTTTCACCGTTACACACACAGTCTCACTCGTCTTTCACTTTGTCTTTCTCTCTATGGGATTCTCTCACACACCCTATATGTCTCTAGATATGACTCATACCACTAAAATTACTCTCTCCTACAGACACAACATTTGTTGCGGTCTCCTTTCTGTCTCCATCCCAGTTACAAAACTGACATTATTCATTTGTTTACCGATCAGACAAACTCCCCCTATCTCTCTCTCTCACACACGCATAACTCATGCTTCCACTCCCCTTCCCGACTACCATCTCTCTCACACACACACAATACTCTCGCTTTTGCACCCCCGACTCGTATTTCTCTCACAAAAATTTATCTACTAGCTTCTAGATAGGTTTATACACCCGCACACTCGTGCTTCCACTATTGCATACATGTCTCTCTCCCGCTCCTTGTATCTATGTAGATTTCTCTTCCCTTCTTGAGACACGCCCTCTCGATCATGCACACACACACTATCGCTTCATTTTAAGCTGATCCTCTCGCACACACACTCTTTGTGTCTTTGTCACACATGCACTCCGTACTCCTCCTCTCTCGCCCTCTCTCACACACACATGGGCTTTTTGCAACAACTAGCAAGATGCCCATGTGTTCCATGGAACATCAAGATGCATTTGTATGAGTAGTTTATCTTGTGGGAGAAAAGGATGAACGACGGAAGGCCTTATTTGCAAATATGGAGAGGGGTGTTGGTCTCTTTTTGCTAAATTGCCATAGTTTCCTTCCTATCCATCAGATATAGATCGGACGGCCTATATTGCAGGATGGTAGGCACACCATCATCACCGAATATGCTTTTTATATGAGTAGAGATAAAAAATAGAGTTGGTGATGATGATGTGCCTACCATCCTGCAATATAGACAGTCCGATTTATATCTGGCGGATAGGAAGGAAACTATGGCAATTTACCCGCACTCCTCTCCACATTTGCATATAAGGCCTTCCCTCGTTCATCCTTTTCTCCCACAAGATCTTGATCTTCCGTGTAACGCACGGGCATCTTGCTAGTAAGAGTAAAAATTAGACATATACCACTTCTCGAATCTTGAAACCAATAACATTCCTCCCTTATCTCATCAAAACCGCCAAAGGAATATATTTTGAGTGAAACATAACATATTTTTAGTGATATACATATTTCAAAACTAGACTCTTTTTCTACCAAATCGGTGAATACGTATTAAACTACTTTGATTGTGTGACAACGCATTGGCACATTGCCAGTAGTTATTACCACTGTATAATTTTTTGGACACCAAACAAATGGTGGAGCAAAGAGAAGAGGCGCACGCACACAGTAGGTCTCTCGCTGTCTCGCACACATGAGAGTTACGTAAAGGCATCGTTAACAAATAAAGCCTAAAACCCTAGGTGCACGATTGCTGCTTGCGCGGGTACCGGGTACGTGGTGGAGCGCACCTTTGTAGGAATAGTCAGCTTACGTGATAATTTGATCCGTAGGAGTTGATGGTCGGTACCACAGGTGAACGACCTAGAGGCGGTGGCTCACCAGTTGCCACAGATCGAGTAGCCACGTTTAAAATATCATTTTTAGCGGGGTAAGAGTTCCGATTTTCAATGGCGCGTTATAAGTACTAAGTAGTTTTTAGAACGATTGGTATGGAGCGAAAATGGAATTCATAACTACTACCTCCTTGGAGTATGGGTTTATGTTGTGAGATGTTGAACCTGGTAGTTCTAGGGCAAATACTATGGTTTAGATGTTGGTTTTCAGTAATGAAAATTGGAAGGGAGAAAACCTTCTTTGATTAAAAAAACTACTACCTCCGTTCTTGTTTACTAGTCCCCATCGTATTTTGGGTCAACGTTTGTCCACAAATTTTACTTGTAAAATGTGAATGGAAAATGAGTTTTTGTTATACCCAAACAAAAAAGGACTAGAGGGAGTGATTGCTCTGACACGGACGCGACCTCTCATAGCGCACGCATTGAACAGGCGCGCCGGCCAAGATAGCCCCACTCGCTGCAAGCCCTGCTGAACACGCCACCTCGCCGCATGCAACCGGCTGTAGACTACCTCGCCTGCCTCCATTGAATCCGCGCGTGTGCCGGCTACACGTGCTTCCGTGAGCCAGCCGACATATTAGAACACAAAAGATGACCAAAATATAATTAATTACGCATGGTCTTGACTTGTTGCGCTTGCACTGGTAGCAGGAACTAGAGGTTTTTCTTTATTTATAACTCTCCTCACATTTTTTGGCTTTGAAGTGAATCATGGTTGTGGAAATTATCTTTGAATGTGCAGATATCTGTGAACATGAGTTTCATGTGGAAGTTGAACTTGGAATATCGGGCTTGCGCGTGAACTATACCATGTCCAATGCTTTGTCTATTATTGTTTGGAAAGTAATTGTTGTTATCACATGACCCGAAAAAAATTATTTTGTGCCACGTCAGTAGATGCACGAACATCACAATAGGCATGCTGGCTGGATAAACATTTGAACCTAGCTATTATGAAGGAAATTTTGTATTGACAACAATTTTAGATAGCAGGAGACGCCTAGCCTGCTCTGTCTCTGCTAGCTTATTTCTGGCTTCTTCCATCTCTTCTTTGGCTTGGGCAAAGAGAGCATCTCATTGCTCTTTTCGCTTCTTCTGGAACTCAGCTACATTCTCAAGGGTTGCTGCACGCTTTCTTTCAGCCTTTACTAGAGCCGCGAGGACACAGACAGCTGACTACTCCACCTAGCTTGTGTGTAATCCAGAATCATCTGGGAATTTTCACCTTGTGTCTAATCCAGCATCATTAGGGAAATGGCACCTTGTGTGTAATCCAGCCTCATTTCGGAAACATGATCTCGAGGTTGACCATACTTTCCTCCTCGCAGGAACTGCATCCTGACATGAAGTTACTTCTTTTTTAGATCAATACTTAGAGCAACCCGGATTCATTTAGTAGAAGCCAGATAAACAGGACTAGGAGAAGTGAATTCAAAAGGAAAAATAAAATAAAAATAGACTATAAGGTGAGAACACCCACTTCCTACATCAAGCTAAAAACGAAAGCATTAGGAAGATTAAGACTCTTCTTATTACACATCAAAGAACACGAGGCTAAGAGAAGTAGAAACTACAACATATACACATCGAAGAACACGAGGCTAAACGAAAGTAATTGAAAGGGCGTTACTTACCAAAGCTCGTTTTCCAGGTTCGGTGCAGCTCCTCTTTAACTCGCCACGCTCCTTGAAGATGTCCCCAATATCCCGTCTTTGGTCTTCATTGCTCCTCTGCATGTTCGCACTCGTGGTTTTAAAATCTCAACATGGCAAGAAAAATATACTACTAGTAATACTCACGCATCTTGTGGGCAACATTAAAGCACTCGTCTGCCATGTTAGAGCATCTCCAACAGAAGTGCAACACGTGGCGCTTTAAAAAAGCGTTTACAGTGCTGAGATTGAGAAGTAGAGATAGAGAGTAGAGACAAGAGAGTAGAGGATAGTTCTCAGCATAGATCTAGCATAGATAGATAAAAAAATAGATAGTTCAAGTTCTCCTCGTCGTCCGACTCCTCCTCGGTGATGTCCTCCTTCGACGTCTCAATGTAGGCGTGAAGATACCGATCGTCGTCAGATTCCCAGGGCAATGCTGCTCCTAGCCTCATGTTGAATTGAGCGTCCGCTTTTCGCATACGCTTGTCCTCGCGATAGGCGGCTCGCTCCACCCTCCTCTTCTCCCTCTCTTCCCTCCTTTGCGCGTAGAACTCGCGCTCGTTGATGATGTCCTGCGGGAAGCATTGCACAATGCCATGGCTTCCTCGTCCATCTCGGCGATGCCGAGATGGTGCTCCCTCCTCCGGTTGTCGCGACAATCCTCAACGGTGATAAGCCGCGGCAGAGGTGCGAGCTCCTGTGCCCGCTCCCGCGTCGGCACGTTGGGGAAGTTCAATGTTCTTTGAGGCCACCGGAGGCGCCATGCCGCCGCGTCGTATGCACGGGTGGCCTCGTTGGCGGTGTCAAAATTGCCAAGGCCGAGGCGCATCCCGTGGAACCGGATCTCGGCGGAGAAGACGCCGGAGGGGCGCGCGTGGACGCTGCGGTATCCCCAAGTTTCCCGGCAACATGGCGGCATGGTGGCATGGCGGCGGCAAGGCGAGAAAGAGCGGGGAGAGAGCGGTGGCGAGGCACAGAGCGGGGAGAGAGTGGTGGCAAGGCACAGAGCGGTGGGAGGGCATTCGATTTTATAAAGCGCGCCAGACACCACGCGCCAAAACTAGCGCACCCCCGGCTGCTTTTTCCCACGCGCGCGCGATCCTTTCCCGACGCCTCTGCTATCTCTACTCTCTTCTCTACTGTTATATTTATTTTCTATTTAATATTTATCTCTAATTCTCTTACTCTTTATTTTTTTTGTTTAAAAAAATAGAGTTGGTGATGATGGTGTGTCTGCCATCCTACAATATAGGCCGTTCGATTTATATCCGGTGGATAGGAAAGAAACTATGGCAATTTTGCAGAAAGATACCCACACTCCTCTCCAGATTTGCAAATAAGGCCTTCCCTCGTTCATCCTTTTCTCCCACAAGATAAACTACTCAATGCATCTTGATGCGTGCAACGCATGGTCATCTTGCTAGCTCTAAAAAACTTTCCATCATTTGCCACACTACTATTTGCAGATGGAGAACCTACTGAAGCACAATGCGATACAGGAGCGACGCACAATTATGAGATGATATTTTGTTGGACAATGGAGGCTATATCCAATTACTTTTACGGGAACAATAGCAACCAGGAAATTTGAAGGGTAGGTATGAACAAAATTGGAACTGCACATGTACTGCTAAGCGATTCAATACACACATTACCAATCGAGGAGGAGAACGATGGTCGCGGCGGCCTCTGTGCATCATGGTCGGCAACGGGAGTCAGTTCATTATCCATGACGGTGGTGCTTCTGCGCTTGGCGTCGGCTTCCGGGAAGCAGATCCAAGACCGTGGAAGACGGTGCCGAGGAAGAGGCTTTGTGTACGACGATGATGGTGGACCGGCTCCAATGCGGCGTACGAGGTCGTCGATGAGGCAGATGCGCTACGGTGGACGAGTGCGCCCATGTAGAAGAGGAGGAGCACGAAGGCTGCGGTGCCGTGGAGAAGTCTATTTTGCGGTGGGGATAGAAAATGGGGAGTATTCAGGTGTACTACTCTGGGTGCCGGGGTGGGGTTGGCTGGGTAGGGTGAACCTGAAGTTACGAAAACAGCCCCCTACCAAGTGTCATCCATAGTCCTGTTCCGAAGGCTATGATGGTAACTTCCTACTGCTCGAATCAGGGTCGCGGGAGATTTTCGCCGACCTCAAAATTTTGTGACACTGAACTCCTCGTGTGGCGTGCTGGGTGATTGGGCTAAGCAACTAGCGAGTAGTACTAGTAACTACTAGTACCCCCTTTATTTTTATTAACTCTGCATATTAGGTTTAACCGAAGTCAAACTTCCTAAAGTTTGACCAAGTTTATAGAAAAATATAAACATTTACCATAACAAATATGTATGATGTGAAATTACATTCAATATTGAATCTAATGGTATTTATTTGTTATATGTTAATATTTTTTGTTATAAACTTTCTGAGAGTTTACAAAACTTGACTTTGACTTGACCAATGCTAATACACGGACTTAAATAAAAACGAAGGGAGTACACATTTGTTTTCTTAGTTTGTAGTGAATTAATCATTTGTCGTAATTGGGAAATAAATATATTAGGCTACTGACTTCGAATGTAATGGTCTATGCAATTCAATAGTTACAATCATTGTTGAATTCCAAGATGTATACGAGGTCTATAGTACTTCACAATATGCTCAAACTCACATAATCCCAGTCAAATGAGAATCTAAATGCATTTAAGAGTTATTACTTTGTAGGATGCAACAAAACCAACCATAACTCTACATCATCCATTAGAAAAGCAACATTTTGAATGCATCCCAATCTGTGAATGAAACATGTAGAGAGAGCTTGCGAAGATGGAGCAGATAGGGCGGAAAAGATTGTATGTATGTGGATGACAGAGTAGGAGACAAACCTAACGAGACAGAGAGAGATAGAGAGAGAAAGAGAGAGGAAGAAGTTAGGTCTGTGAGAAAGATGGAGACATTTAATATACGTGAGATGCGTGTGCATCCGGATTATGTACACGTGGAAGGAGAAGAGACAACAGGTTTGATGAGAGAGCTGGAAAAACATGGATGAGAGGGGAAGGATCTCCTGGGTTAGGGATTGATAATTTTGTGCGGGGAGAGAGGGATTGGTAATTTTGTGCTGGAGAGAGAGGGGGGAGGAGTCAGTCAGCCGTCGTCACATCATCCTGCTTCCAAATGGCCCCGCATTCTCTAGCATAGTATGGCCGCCGTCTTCGATCTCCTTGATGCCCTCTTTGAAGATTGAGGTGTTGTGCATGCTGGGGCGTAGAGAAGCACAAGCGAGAGTGGTCGCCATATAACCTTGGATGGGGATGAATTGTGTGCTCGGGGGAGGTGGTGTGTTTGCAGAGTGTGTGTGTGTGTGTGTGTGTGTGTGTGTGTGTGTGTGTCAGATATTGAGAGAAATCAAACCTATGGAGAGAAATGTGTGTGTATGTGACGGAAAGCTACATGCTAAATAGGGTTTTCACAAAGAGATTGTGCGTGCGAGATAGAGAGCGATGTGCGGGCCTTGAGGTGGGCAGGGGCCGGGTGAGGGTGTCAAAATGTGTGTGTTGATGCATGTGTTACATGCGATCGTGCGAGGGACGAACAAATCGAGAGAGATGGTTGTTGTGTTACGGATGCTCCTCTCTCTCTCTCTCTCTCACACACACACACACACACACACGCACACACACACACACACACAAGTAAAATAGAAGACCATTCTGTCATGTATACACAACGTATCGGCATCTGTCTATGTCTCACTCATGCATGATCATTTGCACATTCACGCCTCTCTATGTCTCTATCACACGCACACTGCCTCCACATTGCCCTTCCGCCACAACACACGTATGTACACATACACACGTTCTCTCTCAGTCACACACACAAAATCAGTATTAAAAAAACTAGGGCACACCTAAAACGTCCAAATCCAAATAAACACGAACTGGAGCTAAATTCAAATATATGGAAATATTGTAGCGTCAAGAACTTTTCCAGGAAAAAAAGTTGAGTAATATTCGGGGATTGTTTTCACACACACAAAAAGGTTTGGTGGATGCCCTTTGAGCGCGACACGGTGACGCACCGTTCGATCGACCGCGCGGTCGCGGTTCACGGGCTTGCACATGATTCTGTATCATGGCTGTGGTAACTAATATAAGTGCTACCTCAGTCTAATGTTTACGTGTACTAGTACGGTTTTCTTTTAAGTTTGACCAACCCGTTATAAAACTAAACTAAGCTCCCATACGCGCACTCATCAATATGCCGCCGACGCTGTTGCGCATGCCGACGCCTGCCTGCTCCGGCCAACAATTTCTCGCCCATCACCGCTGTATCGCCGCCATCCCTGCGCCATGAAGCCGAAGGCTCGCCCGCTCACATCGTCTGCAGTCCCTCCTCGCGATGCCGTCGCGCTGCCAAGCATGCGAGAAGCTGGTGGAGCAACATCTATGCACGCAGCATACAAAGAGGAGGACGAGCGCGTGCTCCAGCACGCCAGTGAGGAGGAACTAGCTAGCGTGTCATTGTTGTTTCCACCTGCATGAAGGAGGCGCGCATGGTGGCTGCCGCGGCGGAAGCCGGTCGCGCCCGAGCCAAGCCTGCAAACTAGGTGCGGACGCGGAATCTACCTTCAATACCTTGAATGCCATGTGGATACTGCAATCTGAAGGAGCAATTTGGGTCAGTCGACTCTTGTGAGCCGTTGGATGCAACATGGATGGCTAGAAGGGCTTCTTCAACCTCCGAAATTGATGCACGGTTCATCTTCTCAGCCCGCCACACGCCTAACCGCCTGCCGCCGCCACCCTGCCCTCCCCTGAACCTCCTGCCACTGCCATGCTCCCTCCATCCCCGCCATCCGTTTAACCCCGGGCACAATCCATTTTTTCCAGCGAACTGCATTGCACACCCAACACTCATAAGATAGATCATGGGCACCCTGCCACCCTAATATAGTTACTGGGGTAGCTTCTCTGCCGTCTTATTCCTTCACTCCGTCGAACTTCTTTCACAAATCTACTGAGGCAAATTATACTACTAGTACAAACGTATTAAGTACAGTAGGAACACGAAGATATGAGCAGTAGTACCAACTGCAAGAAGAACAGTAGTAAGACATAGTACTAGTACTACTGTACGTACTAAAGAGTTCAAATAACAAGAAAGAACATAAAGTTCAAATAACGAGAAAGAACACAAACATAGTTCAGCTGGGGGCTCAGCACAACACACCCCTAAAATAAAACTAAGCAACTAGTCCACTTGACACTGCAGTAGAACCAGCATGAGCGACGGCACTGCCTCCTTACTCGGAGTCCGAGTCCACATCCTCGACTTCGTCCTTGTCCCTCTTCCTCTTCCTCTTTGCCGACGCTTCTTTGCTTGAACCAGACACTGGGCTCTGCTTCTTCATCCAATCCTTGTAGATATTTAAACAAAGGTAGGCATCCATTGTTGCGTACACGATGTGATCTTCATCTAATGTCTTCGACTCCCATGCATGATGACACTCGTGGTGAGGTTTCTTCAGTTTAGCATACAAAGGATCGATCATGGCTGCTGCCAGGGTCAGGATTGAAGGCTGAGAGGAGGACACCAGGCTTGCCTTCCGGAGATCGAAGGGCTGGCCTACAACGAAGCCTAAGTGACCCAGGACATCCCTGTCATTTCTAAAGTCTATAGTAATGAATTTCACTCTTTCGTCCTTAAGGAAGTTCTTAAAATCCTCACACTCAACATCGGCATGGCATATGTGGTAGACCAAGCACACGTTATGTACGCAAACCTAGATCACAGCGGGCTTCTTCTTCTCTGCCTCCTTTAGAATCTTCTCTCTTTCCAGGACTATGGTGTACTCAACATCTAGCCCAGCGACCCACTCATCCTTTGAACTGTTGAAATGCGTAGGAAGCAATCAAGGCATGTTTTCACCGTCGCGGATCCACGTGTGTAGATGACGATGAACTCATCACCGGTGATGGCTCTAACTGGTACTCAACAGTGACCATGGAGATTTGGGAGGCTATGAATTTTGGAGGAGGGTTAGGAGAAGTTGAATTGGTGTAATGCGAAAGGACGAGACGACTGGGAGCGAACTGTTGTAAGGTACTGTACTAGTAGAAGACGGGGACGAGTAGGGCGTGTGAACGGCGTGGGGTTGTTGGCTTGCCCGGTGGATAAATGGCTGCAAGCCCCCAAAGAGTTCTCGAGCACTATGCGGGACCCACTAGATGTCATGTCTACTAGACCCATATCGTAGGCTTGACGGTATAGCTTCTGCATGTTCGCATGTCATGCCGGCGTGTGGATGTAACTTCACTTAATTCCGTCAACCGTCGCGCCTCCCATGACCTTCGCCTCCCTCATGCGATCATGCCCTTTGAGACTTCGACCAGCTATAAATGAGCAATTTTTTTGCCTACTCCGCATGCATGATACTCCCTCTGGTCCTTTTTACTTCCGGCAACCGTTTGCGAAGTGTTTGACTAAATTTATACTAAAAATATCAATATCTACAATAGTGATTATAATGAGTATAAGAACTACGTTTTATAATGAGTATAAAAATATTGATTTGACATTGTGAATGTTGATACATTTTTCTATAAGTTTGGTCAAAGTAGAGGTACATTGACTTCAGACAAAACTTAATTGCACAATGCAGACTAGTTCCTCCGTCCAGGTGCGTGCCATGTCCTATCTAGTCATCACAACAAGGTTAGCTATTAGAGTACTACTACCTCCCTTCTAGTTTAAAGGGCTCAATTCAAAATTTTCACCTACTCTTACCAAGATAGAGGCAGTTGAATAGTTTTTGAAGTCTGCAAAAGTACTCAACTAATGGTGTCGTTCTTCAGAAAAAAGGTGTTTACCAATGCATTATCGCATTGCATGCATGCATGAACACTAGTTACTCTAACCCCCCTCTCTTCTTTGATTCTTTGCCACATCAACATGCTTGCTATTCCTGTGTGCATGATACCAGCTAAGATACCACCATTATGGCCAGCCTTGATCATCTCATGCAATAATTTAGTGCACCTTGAAATATGATCATGTGTGGGGCGTGTATGTTTTTAATCACTTGAGACTATACCCAGCCCGACATGCAAGATTACTTATTATGCACCATTCCCCATACCTACAGGAAGCAAGTTTGTCTCCAAATCTTTTCCTCTCCATGTGTGAAAACAATATGCCTACTAGACTCTCCTTCTCCCTCCAGCGGTCCCACCACTCCACCCCAACAACAACAATAACAACAACAACAACAACAACAAAGTCTTTAGTCCCAAGCAAGTTGGGGTAGGCTAGAGGTGAAACCCATAAGATCTCGCAACCAACTCATGGCTCTGGCACATGGATAGCAAGCTTCCATGCACCCCTGTCCATAGCTAGCTCTTCGGTGATACCCCAATCCTCCAGCACTCTCTTCACGGACTCCTCCCATGTCAAATTCGGTCTACCCCGCCCTCTCTTGACATTCTCCGCATGCTTTAGCCATCCGCTATGCTGGAGCTTCGAGGCTCTTGTTGGATATGCCCAAACCATCTCAGACGATGTTGGACAAGCTTCTCTTCAATTGGTGCTACC
Source organism: Aegilops speltoides (assembly GCA_021437245.1). Lineage (NCBI taxonomy): Eukaryota > Viridiplantae > Streptophyta > Magnoliopsida > Poales > Poaceae > Aegilops > Aegilops speltoides. Next base: position 145,376,645 of record CM038142.1, read on the forward strand.
CCAACTCTATCTCGTATATCATCATTCCGGACTCGATCCTTCCTCGTGTGGTCACACATCCATCTCAACATACGCATCTCCGCCACACCTAACTGTTGAGCATGTCGCCTTTTAGTCGGCCAACACTCAGCGCCATACAACATTGTGGGTCGAACCGCCGTCCTGTAGAACTTGCCTTTTAGCTTTTGTGGCACTCTCTTGTCACAGAGAATGCCAGAAGCTTGGCGCCACTTCATCCATCCGGCTTTGATCCAATGGTTCACATCTTCATCAATACCCCCATCCTCCTGCAGCATTGACCCCAAATACCGAAAGGTGTCATACGAGTACCACGACCATCAAGGCTAACCTCCTCCTCCTCACACCTAGTAGTACTGAAACAACACATCATGTACTCAGTTTTAGTCCTACTAAGTCTGAACCCTTTCGATTCCAAGGTTTGTCTCCATAACTTTAACTTCCTATTTACCCCCGCCCGACTATCGTCAACTAGCACCACATCATCCGCAAAGAGCATACACCATGGGATATCTCCTTGTATATCCCTTGTGACCTCATCCATCACCAATGCAAAAAGATAAGGGCTCAAAGCTGACCCCTGATGCAGTCCTATCTTAATCGGGAAGTCATCAGTGTCGACATCACTTGTTCGAACACTTGTCACAACATTATCGTACATGTCCTTGATGAGGGTAATGTACTTTGCTGGGAATTTGTGTTTCTCCAAGGCCCACCACATGACATTCCGCGGTATCTTATCATAGGCCTTCTCCAAGTCAATGAACACCATATGCAAGTCCTTCTTTTGCTCCCTATATCTCTCCATAAGCTGTCGTACCAAGAAAATGGCTTCCATGGTTGACCTCCCAGGCATGAAACCAAAATGGTTTTTGGTCATGCTTGTCATTCTTCTTAAGCGGTGCTCAATGACTCTCTCCCATAGCTTCATTGTATGGCTCATCAACTTAATTCCAGGTAATTAGTACAACTCTGAACATCCCCCTTGTTCTTGAAGATTGGTACCAATATACTCCGTCTCCATTCTTCTGGCATCTTGTTTGCCCAAAAAATGAGGTTGAAAAGCTTGGTTAGCCATACTATCGCTATGTCCCTGAGACCTTTCCACACCTCAATGGGGATACAATCCGGGCCCATCGCCTTGCCTCCCTTCATCCTTTTTAAAGCCTCCTTGACCTCGGACTCTGGATTTGGCCACAAAACGCATGCTGGTCTCATCAAAAGAGTCGTCCAGTTCAATGGTAGAGCTTTCATTCTCCCCATTGAACAGCTTGTCGAAGTACTCCCGCCATCTATGCTTAATCTCCTCGTCCTTCACCAAGAGTTGGCCTGCTCCGTCCTTGATGCATTTGACTTGGCCAATATCCCTCGTCTTCCTCTCTCGGATCTTGGCCATCTTATAGATGTCCCTTTCGCCTTCCTTCGTGCCTAACCGTTGGTAGAGGTCCTCATACGCCCGACCCCTTGCTTCACCAACAGCTCGCTTTGCGGCCTTCTTCGCCATCTTGTACTTCTCTATGTTGTGTGCACTCCTATCCAGGTATAGGCGTCTAAAGCAATCTTTCCTCTCTTTAATCGCCTTCTGGACATCATCATTCCACCACTAGGTATCCTTATCTTTGCTTCTCCTTCCCCTGGACACTCCAAACTCCTCGGAGGCCACCTTACGAATGCAAGTCGCCATCTTCATGCACACATTGTCCGCATCCCTTCCTTCCTCCCAAGGGCCCTCCTTAATGACCCTCTCCTTGAACACCTGAGATACCCCCCCCCCTTGAGCTTCCACCACTCCGTTCTAGCGACTTTAGCCACTTATCCCGCTGGAGACGAATCCGAAAGTGGAAGTCAGCAACCACCAACTTATGCTGGGGTACAACACTCTCTCCAGGTATCACCTTACAGTCTAGGCACGCATGCCTATCTTCCCTTCTCCAGAGGATGAAATCAATCTGGCTAGAGTGTTGGCCACTACTAAAAGTCACCAGATGTGATTCTCTCTTTCTAAAGAGGGTGTTGGCTACAATCATGTTGTAGGCTAGAGCAAAGCTTAAGACATCTTCTCCTTCTTGATTCCTGATGCCATAGCCAATGCCCCCATGTGCCCCTTCAAAACCTGTGTTAGATGTACCCACGTGGCCATTGAGGTCTCCTCCTATGACGAGCTTCTCACCAATCGGTACACTCCTAACCATGTCTTCCAGGCCTTCCCAGAACTCCCTCTTGGTGTTCTCATTGTGGCCTACTTGCAGGGCATACGCGCTGATAACATTGAGAACCAAGTCCTCAACTACCAGCTTGACCAGGATAATCCGGTCCCCACGTCTCTTGACGTCTACCACTCCATACTTGAGGCTCTTGTTGATCAAGATGCCTACGCCATTTCTGTTTGCAGCCGTCCCCGTGTATCATAGCTTGAAGCCGGTATCCTCCACCTCCTTCGCCTTCTGTCCTCTCCATTTGGTTTCTTGGATGCAAAGAATATCAACACCTCTCCTCACCGTTGCATCAACTAGCTCCCGAAGCTTCCCTGTCAGAGACCCTACGTTACAGCGACCTAAGCAAATCCTCCTAGGCTCGGCTAGCTTCCTTACCCTTCGCACTCGTCGAGTCAAATGCGAAGACCCTTGCTCATTTTCCACTACATCCGGGCGCCGATGTAGCGAGCCACTAAGGATGCGACGACCCGATCCTCGCAGATGTATCCGGATCAAGATACGGCGCACCACCTGGGGGGTGACGGTCCGGCCCTTGCCCATTTTCCACCACACCCGGGTTCCGATGTGGCGCGTCGCTGAGAGGGTTACGCCCCAACGAAAATCTTTTGGGTTTCATCTCCATAAGGCCTAATTTGGCTGGAACTGTAAAGTATCCCAGGGCACTAATCCCCCTTGGGGGAATTTCCATGATCATTGGGAATCCCCTCCCACCACAGGGAGAACACGACCTAAATTTGGATGAAAGGGGGTGAGGGGAGGGAGGGGCAGGGGCAGGGGTTCATCAGGCAGGGAAGAACGAAGGCGGAGCTAGAAGGTCGCGATGGAGAGCGAGCGAATGAATCGAGGGATTTCTCCCCGACCTATCGAAATGGGGTGATCTAACCGGGGATGGGCCGGGGAAATCCCAAGGATCTTCCTCCCTCTCGTGCTACCAAATAGGGCAACTTGATTGACCAGGGCCAACAAAGCCCGTGGTTTACCAACCCAGGAAAAAGGCAGGGATCCCCCAGGGATCTCGTACAACCAGATGGGGCCTAAGAGTGGCTGAGTTTTTACGTTGGCTCGCCAAGCCTATCACAACCCTCCTCCTTTACCCAAGGTTGGGACCGGCTATGTTGAGACAACATAGGCGGAGTTAGACCTCCTGGATAGAGGAGTAGAGCGCTGACCAATGCGATGCTGCTACTTGTTGGTTCCCACCACTCCACTCCGTGTGGAAAAAATCTGCATGCATGACTCTCCTCCCCCACGCTCATCAAATCCATTGTGACCACTTTCCACCCCTTCCCTCCCCCATAATTTACTCCAACAAATATGCCCACATAGCTGTTATGTTAATCATGCAACAAATCTTACGGGACGCTGCTTCAGTTACTTAACCGCAGGTGCATTGGGTCACTGACATATGGGCCCAATAGGGGTCTGGCCCACATGTTAGTGATGCAACTGGACCTGCAGTTAAGTCAGTGCAGCTCAGTCCATATCTTACGTAGTTGTGCCATTGCTCGCTATAAATACTGCGCCTCCCACGTCATTCGGAAGAATGCTCACGTTCATCGCTATCTCCTCCCTCCCTCTCACGTTGACCACCATGGCATCGCCCCTCCCAAGACCTGGGGGCCCTCGCAGCACCGCGCGGACGGTCATGCATTGTCGTTCCGTTCCTAGCCGCCACTAGTCGAGGAGGACGTGTCAGCATTCCACTCCTCGCTGCGACATGTCGAGATGGACGCGTTGGCATTCCCAATCTCGCCAGCACGCGCGTAGGAGGACGCGTCGGCTCCCCGCTACGAGGAGAACGTTGTGCCGCCCGCCGAGCCCCCCCCCCCAGCCTTGAGGAGCTTTGGAAAGAAATGGATGTCGCCTTGTGGGAGGCTTTGCCTCCAGTAGAGCACGCCAAAATAGAGGCGGAGAAGAAGGCCGAGGAAGAGAAGCGCGCTGCGGGGCAAGCTGCCTGGCAGGTCTATGTCGCATCCGAGAGAGTCAGGCAATTGGCTCTTTCGTGGAAGGCTCGTGCGAGGGCCGTGAGGGTGGCGGAGGACGCCTGTGCCAAAGCCCTGAGTACAGTCGGGCCCAAGCGCCTCATATACGCTTGGCGGTACGTGGACCGGGTGCATGTTTCCAGCGAGGAGGAGTGCCTGTTGGCACCGGATCACCACACCGGTGAGATCGCGATTGCCCCCCCGGCAAGCCACCAATCAGCACCTCGCGAGTTGCCAGGCTGAGGAAGAGGCGTTGTGTCGGCGCGCTGGGAAACGGCCACGAACCAGGGCACTCGTGGCGCGCCGCAAGCGCTCCTGCGAGCGCCATGGATTTTAGTAGGAGTATAATTTAGTTTCGGCAGGCGATCTCATTAGTTTTGGGACACAAATGATAAATCCCGAACGTTCAGGAATTATTAGCATCCTTAATTAAGTATGTAAAAGGAAAAGTTTGGAAACCTTGTGTATCCGTACGCATTTTTTAAGTACGTGCATATAGCACAAACTTTACTATATACTATCGCACTACACGTCTCTCTCTATATATGCTTGCAGACTGTGCTACTCCCTCCGTCCAGGTGAATAAGTCATCTTTGGTTGTGCACTATGACCAAGAAGGAGGGAAGACTTATACACCTAGACGGAGGGAGTACTACTATTACTTATGTACATGCAAATGCACGTCTTAACATTACGATGCGGTTTTCGTAAAAGTAAAAAAACAGCACTAGTCAAGCTTGTGAAACGATTCAATGCAAAACAAATGCAAAAATGCTCGTTTGATTGTTTACTTTTAGCTTCCTTCTCTGTGGTTATTTCTCTTTCGTACTTTGTACAGAGTTTCTCACTGGTCAAAAAGGCATGCAAATTCCCAAACCGCTTCCTACACCCTGTATCGAATTTTTTTCCTAACAAGTTGTGCCGTGCAATTGGAATTCCAACTTGAGTACTACTACTAGTAGGAGTACCAGGGGCCAGTTTGTTTAGGCTTCTAGATTAGTAATCCCATTACTACTACCTCCATCCTGGTTTATTGGTCCCCATTATAATCTGTGTCAAATTTTGGTCATAAATTTAACTAATAAAATGTTTGTGCATGTCACATGCACTAACATTTTATCGGTTAAATCTTTGGTCAAAATTTAGCACAAATTACAATGGTGTCGAATAAACCAGGACAGAGGTACTAGTAGTAGTTTAGAAGCCCAAATAAATGAGTGTGGCACCTTAATGTTACTCTCCACTATGACTAGTATTATGGGAAAAGCTGGCGAAGAGACGGCTTATTTTTTAAGCCGCCAAAGGAACTAGTCCTAGGAGTAGTAGCTAGGGATACTAGGATTAGTAGCTAGGGATCGAGTGTGCGGGATGAACCGGAGAACGTAAATGCAGAGAGATGAAATGCAAAAAATAGAGGGATGTGATGGTTGCTTGTCCGTTTATTTTACCAGGCCACTTGGCTTTACTGCCGCGCCACGAGCGGGGTGAGACTCCCATACAGCGCCGCCCTCTACACTAGTACTACATCGGTCATGGTTTATTAGTCCCCCATTGAATTTGGCTGAAGATATAACTGACAAAATGTAAGTGCATGTCAACAAAAACTATATCGTTGGATTCGTATTTGAACATAGTTTTCAATGATATGATTTTAGGTGACATGCATCAGCATTTATCGTACTATATATAATGTTAGTTCAATTTTTGGTCGTACAAATCTATAGTAAGGTGCCTGTGTGTTGCACGGAAGAGTGAAATGCATTGATCGGGGAGTTGTTTTTTTGACAAAGGATGTGGGGGTCATCTCATGTGTAATTGGTATTGATAGGTTTCTTCGGATATTATTTCATCTCTAGAGCTCACAAACATCTGGGTGAAATAGATAAAAAGTATCTTTTGCAAACGAAAGCGTTCAACTGTTCAACCTGCATCCAAAACTTGTGAAGAAATAACACTTATTGTGCTTTCCCAGAAATGATCTTTAAGAATTAGTTTTTGAGTATCGATTGTTATATATGTTGGCTACAAATGACATGGCACTTTCTTATAGTCAATAGTTGGATATACTATTATGTATTAACCATGCCCTTATACACCTAGACAGAGGGATTAAATCAGGATTACTTGGAAGGGGGCAGAGGAGATGTAAGAAATGGTTCATCGTAAGTCTTTCACCAGTACTGTAGTAAAAATTCATACATGGAAGATTCTAGACTAAACCATAAATATATACACTTTTATTCATGCGCGATACTCCAATAGAGCAAGATCACGCATGGAAGTCTCCACATACTTAGACAACAGATTACATTGAGCGAAGATTAATGATCAACATTTAACTTGGTAATGCATATGTCCAGGTGAACCTCTTTGGAGTCCCCGTACACCGCATTGGGGGGGGGGGAATCATACCATGCATCTTCCATGTCCACATCGGTGGGAAGGTCCCAGCTCGGCACAATCCTAGTCATCATGATGGAGCCGGTGTCACCGCCCACATACCTCTGAGGGGTAGTAACAGTGAGCACACACCCATACATCGGCGTCGTGTCAGTGTTAGCATCAGCGGCGCCGCCCCTCACGCACACTACAAAGACGGGGCAGCGGCCTGCGCAGGCCTCACCGGTGCCCACGATCAGGAGGAAGATGATGTCGTCCTCCTCCAAGACTAGCAGGAAGCGGTGATCCTCCAGCGACTCAGGCACGGTGAACGGGTAGCACGTCTCCTACTTCATGTTCTTCGCCAAGGGCCAGTAGTGATCGTCGCACGCCTGCGTGAGGTGATGCACGATGTCCGTCGGCGAGCCCCAAAATGGCATCGGACACTCATAGCAGTAGACGAAGGGCTCATTGGAGGTACTAACCAGGCCGTCCATGAAACGGGAGTGGCTATAGGGGACATTGCGCCAGTTGAATATATGAGCAAGTTACTACGAGATTTAGTCCGAATAAGCACAAAATAAATCATGACGGCTATAACAGAGATTAAACTAATCATGTGGACTAGTGTAGTAGATGAACGGATAGAATCTAGGACACAGAGTAGAAACATGAATTCTACCACTATTTTGAACAGGAAGGACAGAAACACACACAGTGCAATGGGAGCAGCACCGTTGGCATTGAGGTTGTCACCCATGTCATTGAGGAAGAGGTTGGCGAGGTCGGGGAAGAAGTCATCGTCGGTGAAGTCGTCACTGCCAGCAGTCGCGAGAGTGCGCTCCCCAAATTTCAACAGCGCCCGCCGAATGGAGCGCAAGAGGGAGTGGCTGTAGGGGACGTTGCGGCCACCGAATGGAGCGCATGAGTAGCACACGAAGCAGTAGATGGTGCTCCTCCCTAGTCTCTATCTCTACTCTTATCTCTATTTCTACTACTATTCTTTGTTTTTATAACAAATCGAATAGTACTGTGCCATCCGCTGCACGCCCGGTTGAACACGCCTCCTTGCCTCCATCATCACCAACTGAGTCTTTTATAGGAGTAGGAGTAGAGAAACAACCGAGTTGTGATGATGGCGTGCCTGCCATCTTATAGTATAGACTGTCCGATCTATATCTGACGGATAGAAAGCAAACTATGACAAGTTTACAAAAGATACACGCACCTCTCTCCACATTTACAGATAAGGCCTTGCCTAATTCATCCTTATATCCCACAACCTCATTGCTGAGCAATTAAAAAGGAAGTTTCTAGAACAATCTGGCATGGTGGCCGCTGTCGGCACCGTCCATCCCCATGCCTCCGCCCATCCGACCACCAGTCACCACCACGCCCCACCCCTCCTCAACTTATCTATCAACTTTCTCAAGATATCATTTTTTCGATGAAATGGTCGAGATACCCTTTTCGATAAAATTCTCGAGATATCATTAGTTTTTACACATGGGATTACTCCTGCATGGGTCAATCACAATAGGTGTTTTGTAAAAAAAATGCATCTTGATGTTCCCTGCAATGCTCGGGCATCTTGCTATTTTTTTGCATATAATTCCAAACACCACGTAGACACGGTCTTTGACCATTTTACAACTATGTTAGTATCATTGTTAGTGGTCAGCCGGTGCAAGTTATAGCTCTGGGTGTTTTAACCTTTTTTCAGTAATGATATCTGGAGATTGTTCGCCACGAGCTCAATCCTGGCGAATCCCACGTAACCTTCAGATTTCCATCCGACGTGGCCTGTTTTTAAGCCATAGTATTTGACAAAACTGTCACCCTTACGCACGTACTGTAACTGCGTCACGGCGTTTGCAACTGCCATGCCTCCCAGCGAACGTTTGTTGGGGATTGGAGTTAACACCGATGGTGGTTCCTAGTCGTTCCACGCTCGGGCATTGAAGTTTGTAACTATTTTAGATTAGAATATACTACTCCTCCGGTGCTAGTAGTAGAGCAGAGTCCTACTCCACTACTACTCTACTCAAGCAAGTTAGGGCATAGTGGTAGGTACTGTAGGGGGTACCAGTACTATGATCACTCAAGCTAGTTATCTAGCATCGATATGACCCTACGCTGCTGGTATGTGTCTTGTAAGTCAAGCGACCTGTTGTAGTCATCATCACCTGTCCACTTCCCACAGCACATATTCGCTTTTCCATCTTTGTCCGCACATAATCTCGTGCAATCTTCCATCCCCGCTAAGGCGCCTCCCCCCTCGTTCGAAACCCAAGCAATAACAATGGCAGAACCGAGCAGCGTCCGCCGAAAGAGTGGCTGGAATTCGCTCCCCACAGACGTAATCAAGCTCATTGTTCTGCGTGTGGACAATGTCAGTACCATGCCGCTCGCCGCGTGCTCGTCGGGGTTGTACCGTTTACTCAAAGCCCTCAGGCCGGAGCTTTTTAAGCCAGCTCCTTGCTTGCTGATGCGCCTGATCTTCAGAAATGGCGTGTCATGCAACATAACAATCGTAGGGTGGCGAGCATCAACCCCCTTGACTGCGATCCGATCCCCTTCACCCTCAACTACATTAACGGTATGTACTGGGTCGGCATGAACACGTCTTGGATGGTGCTCGTCGATGGTCGCGGCAGCTGGATGCTCATGGAGGTCTACACCCAGCGATTGACCCCCTTCCTTTGATTAACTTTGCCTTTGCTTTGGCCGCGCCCGAATACTCGGAATCTTCTGAGAGCCAACATGATACCAAGTTTGATTTGCTCAAGGTTGTAATCTGCCAAGTGCCCACCAGATCTGCAAATTATAAAGATTTCAGGCTAATTGTGTTCTTCAACCGCGGTCTCGCCTATCTGACAGGTCACTGCGGTAAGTGGATAAATCTGCACGTCCATCGCAGGATCATACATCCTCCATGGTGCTCTGATGCCATTGAACACAAGGGCTTCGTTTACGCTGTCGACTCCTTCTATTGCTGGCCTACTCCAGTCATCGCTAAAAACGGCTGTTACAGCAGTATGTTACTTTCCTATGATATCGTCAACATTTACTGAAAAAATATTCATGGTCATAACATGTTGTTCTTAAGATTGACTATTAAGAGCCCTTTTTTATTAGACTCCTACTTGATATGATGTTGTAGGCCGCTTGGTGTCCCTACCCTTCCTAATCCCAGAACCTTTCAAAGAAAAGCGGTATGGCAGTTGCAGGTGGTTCCTGGCTCGATCAGACAACGGCGCACGATTGATGATCGTTCGCACATATCGGACGCGTTGTTTCGCGGAATAGAATCATAGTCACTGCAAGGTCTTTGAGCAGGATCCCAGCTTCTCTGGGCCTTCAGGAATTTTTTACTGGAGGCTGGTAAGTAGCCTTGGTACACGCTCTCTGTTTCTCGGACTGAATTATCCGATTAACCAGGAGATAACCGACGGCAAGGATCATGATGGCAGCGCGGTTTCGTTCATTAGGCAAAACTGTGTGTACACAGCGTACCATGCGTCTCTGCATGCACCATACCCGATATGTGCCGCCACGCCCGCAGCCCAAAGTAGGAGAGAGGGTCGCAAGTACAGGTTTTGACACATTGGGTGGAGTTTCCCGTCGACCACCCATCTGGTTCAAGCCGTCAACCAATCTCCACAGCTTAATAAATAGTAACGTCTAACTGAGCTAGTTAGTTAGATGCGTACACTTGGTGTAGTAGGTTCTTTGTTTAGTTTGATGCATACACTTGTTCTTTTTTGGTAGCCCTTTTGTAATGATGGCTGATGTTTGGTTGGAAGAGAGAGCTGCATCTTTACTCTTCTGGCCTGTTTATTGCTTCTGTTGCATCCCCAGCCCTGGTTGTTGTTGCTGCTATTTTCATTGTACAATCAGTAGTATATTTCGTCTGTTGGTTGAATAAATGTGTTGTTAGAACGACAAACAAAATGTTTTGGAAGTCGTTGCACGGTCTGATCCTTTAGTGCCTCGTACCGTACGTAGAGCATACTATTTTTGGTACGGAACACATTTTCCACTTGTTGATAAAGTACAGCCCACTGATAAAGGCCCAATAGAGGAGCCCATAATTAACTGGAAGGGAGGCTCTCACATGAATCCAGCCCAGGTACATGCTCATGGTCCCCTAAACATAAATAAGTAAATAAATAAATAAAGCTAAATGTTCATGCACAAGTTCTTTAAATTCACGATTTAACAGGAGGATATTATTTCCTATAATAGTGTCGCTACATTTAGTCGATATTATTCTTAGGCAAAGATAGCGACCAGTCTTCTTTCTCCCAGCATTTTCTTCCTGCAACTAGCGGACCCATGCAAATCGTAGTCAACGTCGTAAATAGTTCTGGTCCATTTTTATTTTTAATAAGAATGTCCAACCCATCCCAGCACGTTGGCGACAACACTTTATCCTCCGCCTTGGTGCGCTCACTGTGGTGCCGCCATCCGGCCCTGTCAACATAGTGAATCGGAAGAGGACTGTAGTTGTGAGTATGATAGTACGGACCCACCAGGTCCACTCCCGAACACAAGCAAGCGCCTCTTTTACTACTCAGATGCACCCCTCATTTTTTTACTCTAATCCACCCTGCTGATATCTGGGACCCACATCATTTTCAACGTATAGTCAATTAACGACAGAATTGCACAACTTTTTTTTGTGAGTAGTAATTCGGAGGAGCAGGCTATAAAATGGGTTGTGCGGTCTCTGTGGCCCGTCTAACAACCTGACCAGCCCAGCAGTTTTTTCTTTGGGAAAATAGGTAGCCCAATATTTCTTTTTGAAGAATACCCAAGCTAGGCCTATTTGTTTTCTCCGACTTACTAGGCTGCAAATCTTTCAAGACGAGGAGGGATGCATTCCAGCCTGGCCAAAGAGTATGGTCAGTGTCTATTAAAAGTAATATCAAAGGGGTTGAAAATTCCAAAAAAAAATATAGCAAATGGGAAATTCGTTTATTTTTTTGTTTTTGTTCTTCACTGATATTTTATACTCCCTCCGTCCCAAAATTCTTGTCTTACATTAGTCTAGATACGGATGTATCTAATACCAAAACATGACTTGATACATCCGTATTTAGACAAATCTAAGACAAGAATTTTGGGACGGAGGGAGTATTTCATTGGATTTAACATGACATAGTATTAATTTATTTTTAAATTTGTTTTAGTATGGCTACTAATTTTTGGATTAAGAATATTTTGTTCCCCTAGCAAAAATTTGCGAATTTTCAAAATTTTACACATATTTAGTTCGATTTTTTAACCCTTGTACTCACTAGAAAATGGGCACCAATTCTATGGAAAATGGGCCGCAATAAATTCCATATGAATTAGAAAATGAGTAAAAATAATAGCAAATGGGTTGTACACGCCACAGATTTCGAGGCTGACTTGTTTATGCAAGGCTTTGTCAGTTAACACACGATTCCAGCAGCAGTGACTGTTGGATGTCCATCCAACGGCCGATGTGCTTCTTCAATCTCCGATCTTCCTGCTCCAGCCGCCTAAACTAGCGCCGGCGGGACTACCTGCTCCCTCCTCTTATGGCCCGTTGTGATGCCGCGCAGGCTTCACCGGCCCACCCTACTCCCTCCGCTGGCTTGTTCGCACGCAATCAACTACCTCCTTATTACGCGAAAAAGAATGATTACTCCCACTGACATCTAGGGCGCACCGGTTGGGAGGTTGACCTGTGGGCCTACTAAATTGATGCGTACGCAGGGCTTGTCAACTTAGTCAACAAACAATTCAAGCAGCAATGACCGTTGAATTTGAATCGAATGGTCCTACTGCTTCTTCAATCGCTGCTCTTCTTCACCAGCCGCCCAAACCAGCGCCGTTAGACCGCCTGCTCCTGCCTTCAGTGGCCGGTTGTGCTGCCGTTGAGGCCTCACTGCCTCCTACTACTCCTACCGCTAGCCAGGCCCTGTTGTGACGGCAGCCTCACACCACAGCCGAACCAGTGAACCCTCGCACTCCTCCCCGCGTGGGCATCCACTCTCGCGTCTTCCCCGGCTCTGCTTCGTCCCCTTCCTAGGCCTTGCCGTCGTCCACCACCCTGGTGCTCTTGGCGCGGCGTGGTCAACGTGGTCAAGGAACGACTTCCATCGGAAGAGTATTGTACATGGAGAGGCTGTCAGCTGGGTCCATGATGGCAGCAAGGAAGTGCCTCCTTATTACGCGGAAAATAATGATTCCTCCACCTAACAGCGGGGACCCACCGGACGGGCCACTGTATTTCGCTAAAAAAACGTTTCCCCCTGACTACTGGGACCCACCAACTACATCTTCGCATGCAAGGAAGTGCGTCCATATTATAGGCAAAAAAAATATGATTCGCCCCCTGACTGCTGGGACCCACCAACAACATCTTCGCACGCAAGGAAGTCCCTGGCAGTCGGGACAAACCTGGTCGAAGCGTACTTAGCATTGTCATTTTGGTTGCGAACGTGTACGTACATACTGGTCGATGTAGGGGCATGCACGTGTCGTAGTAGAGGCGCGCACATAGCATGTACATGTACGTATAGCGGCCAGGGTGCAAGAAAGAAAATACATCCACGTACGTACATACGGGCAGGGTCTCAAACGCCTACTCGCGCATACGTGTGGCCAGGGCTCGTGTACATGGCTGGGTTAGAATGGAGAAACTGCGTCGTCGTTGTGTTCATGGGAAGGCAACAAAATGTGTCGTGTTCATCATGAGGCAACGGAACGCGTGCTGTTCATCGGGAGCCAACCGGCTTGGATGGAACAACCGATGTAAACGAGGCCTGGTGTACCGCAGAACGGAGGAAACGACCTTGTGTTCGACCGGCCACGGTCGAAACGGGATCCTGTTCATCGAGGAGTGCGGCATACCGCAAAAGCGGAGAAGCGGACTTTTGTTAGACCTCCTACGGTTGAAATGGGGTCTGTTGATCGGGGGGTGTGGCGTCGCAAAGCAGAGAAGCAGACTTGTGTTGGGCCTTCTGATCGAAAGCGGGGTCTGTTCGCCGGGAGGTGTGGCATACCGCAAAACGGGACTCCACGGGATACTGTTCATCTCCACCGTCGACCTCCTCCAGCCTCCACGGGCTACCGTTCATCCACTGTCGACCTCCTCCAGCCTCCACCTGCGACTGTTCATCCACGGGCTCCTATTCATCTAGCCTTCACCGCTCCTCCACCGGCTACTGTTCAACCAGCCCTCTCCACGGGGTCCTGCCCAACCACCCCTCCACGGGCTACTATTCATCCAGCCCTCCATCGGCTACCGTTCAACCAGCCCTCCACCGGCTACTGTTTAACCTTCCCTCCATGAGGTTCTGTTCATCCAGCCCTCCACGGAGTCCTGTTCATCCACGCCCAACCGGCTCGATCGATCGGGGTCCTATTCATCCAGCGACAACACCACGGGGTCCTGTTCATCCAACCCCCCACAGGGAACTGTTCATCCAAACCCCCCCCCCTAACAACGCTCACTGTTCATCCAGAGGTAGCATCGATCGGCTTTAGTTAGCAGCAGTAGCGAAGGAATCGCTCGATCGGGTTCAGTTAACAGCCATCGATTGATCGCTCGGGTTCAGTAACGCGTAGCCTGCAGTGCAATCGCTCGGGTTCAGGTAGGCGAATGCCTCGCTCGGGGTTAGTTAGGTCCCAACGCCTCGCACCCACGCGCGTACGTGTACGAGAGAAATGCGCATCGCTCGGCCCCCGACCACCCACCGTAACCGGGAACTCCCCGATATTTTACTCGCCCTCGCTTCTACTACGGGTTTTTTCGTCATGCACGGCCCAAAGAATGTCATGCAGGTGCGTCTCTGGCCCGCCCAGGACGAAAAGCCCATTTTCTGTCATGATTTTTTGTCATAGAAGTAGGAGCCCACCACATCTATGATGATACCGGGTTTTGTACAATTATCGTCATAGAAGTGTCATAAGTATGACATAATTTTTTTTCGTTCGGCCCAAAATGTCACGGATGTGTCTTTTTTTGTAGTGATGTTAGATACATCGGGTTTATCCAAGGCATGGTGGGGGGGCTGTATTGACATCATGTCATGTCCTGAATAAAGTTCCCACAAAGGGTAATGAAACTACTCCCTATGAGCAATGGGAAAAGAAAAGAACTACACTCTCTTACTTACGCACTTGGGGCTGCTTGGCGAAAGGCAATGTGCCGATAATCAAAAAGTGCAAGTTGGGACCAAAGACTGTGGATTGCTTTCTTCTTGGCTATGCCAAGCATAGCGTTGGCTATAGATTTCTAGTGGTGAAATCTGATGTACACGACGTGAAGGTCGGTACGATCATGGAGTCTAGGGATGCTACATTCTTTGAGGATATTTTCCCCATGAGAGATATGCAAAGCACTTCTAGACTGTAATCTGATGAGACTCGTGAACCTGCCATTCCGATGGAATATTATGAACACAAAAGTGATGAAAGTTCATCAAAGGATGACGAGGAAGCTCCTGTTAGGAGCAAGAGACAAAGGACTGCAAAGTCTTTTGGTGATGATTTCCTCGTGTACCTCGTGGATGATGACACTCCCAGTTCCATTTCAGAAGCTTATACATCTCCGGATGCTGACTACTGGAAGGATGCGGTCCGTAGCAAGACGGATTCCATCTTGGCTAATGGGACATGGGAGATCACTAATCGTCCTTATGGTTGTAAACCATTAGGATGTAAGTGGGTGTTCAAGAAGAAGCTTAGGTCCAATGGTACTATCGTGAAGTACAAGGCTAGGCTTCTGGCCAAGGGTTATACCCAGAAAGAAGAAGAGGATTTCTTCGACATTTACTCACCTGTAACTAGATTGACAATCATTCGAGTGTTACTTGCTTTGGCTGCCTCGCATGGTCTTCTCGTTCACCAGATGGACGGTAAGACGGCTTTCCTTTACTGGGAGCTAGACAAGGAAATTTACATGCAACAGCCAGATGACTTCATAGTAAATGGCCAGGAAAGAAAGGTGTGCAAGCTAGTGAAATCCTTGTATGGCCTGAAACAAGCACCTAAGCAATGGCATGAGAATTTCAACACTACTCTGACATCTGTTGGCTTTGTTGTTAATGAAGCTGACAAATGTGTATACTATCACTATGGTGGGGCGAAGGAGTTATACTCTATCTGTATGTCGATGACATACTGATATTTGGGACCCACCTCAAAGTCATTGAGGAGGTCAAGGCTTTTCTATCTCATAACTTTGAGATGAAAGACCTGGGAGTGGCTGATGTTATCTTGAACATCAAGCTACTAAGAAATTCTGAGGGTGAAATTACACTTTTGCAATCCCACTATGCTGAGAAGATTTTGAGCCGTTTTGGATATTCGGACTGCAAACCTTCCGCAACACCATATGATCCTAGTGTGCATATTCGAAAGTTCGAAGGCATGACTGTAGATCAATTGAGATATTCTCAAGTGGTTGGTTCACTGATGTACCTAGCATGTGCTAATCGTCCTAACATCTCATTTGTCGTGTGCAAACTGAGCCGGTTTGTTTCCAATCCGGGAGATGTGCATTGGCATGCTGTTGAGCGAGTGATGCGTTACTTGCAAGGTACTACGAACTATGGAATTCACTATTCTGGGTACCCGACGGTACTTGAGGGTTATAGTGATTCAAATTGGATATCTGATGCTGATGATATGAAAGCCACAAGTGGACATGTCTTCATACTTGGTGGTGGTGCTGTTTCCTAGAAGTCTTGCAAGTAGACGATCTTAACCAGATCGACTATGGAAGCAGAACTCACAGCATTAGACACATCATGCGTCGAAGCAGAATGACTTCGAGAGTTTTTGATGGATTTGCCGGTGGTTGATAAACTAGTGTCGGTTGTCCTTATGAACTGTGATAATCAAACAACGATTGCCAAGGATAAGAGTTCAAAGGACAACATGAAATCCATAAAGCACATAAAAAGAAGATTAAAATCTGTTAGAAAATCAAGAAACTCCAGAGTATTAGCGTTGGATTATATCCAGACGGCTAAGAATCTGACAGACCCTTTTATGAAAGGGCTATCACGAATTGTGATAGAAAATGCATCGAAGGAGATGGGTATGAGACCCACGTAAGTTGCCATGGGAGTAACCCAACCTATGTGATCGGAGATCCCATGAATTAGGACCTGGGAAAACAATCCGGCGGTCAATTGAGGAGAGTATCCTTAACTATCCCACTCTGTTGGAGATGCACTAGTACTCTTAATTGTGTAAGGCAGGTTGACTTTTGTCTTAATGTGTTCCAAAGCTTATGTAAGCAAGATGCTAACCTGCAGAGCATTCTTTGGAGGAACACAACTATGTGAGCCCGACTGCTGGTCACAGTCTATGAGATTGGGTGATCTCTAGGAAGCTCATGAGAAGGTACAGAGTATGACTAATAAGCTCCACCCGTGGGGTTTAGCCTTCGGCAGCCACGTATCAGCTGACAATAGGCGAAATTTCTACACGCCAAACTGACAATTCAAGGCATAGTCCATTGTTCAGTTGTGAAGAAGTCTAATCCTATTGCTCTAGGTGGAAGTTCAACTTAACAGTCTCCATTGAAAATTCTGGTATATCAAACATTGTTTGGAACAGTTCACAAACTTATGTGCCTCGAGATCTGGTGGGGGATTGATGGATTATGGATGGACATAGGCCCATATAAGACAATAATCCCTAGTTAATCTCTAAGGCCCATGCATGTGTATGGCAAGTGGTGGGAAGTGTGGGAAGTTTAGTCCCATACTGCTACAGTAAGAAGAGTGAGACCTCTTTATAAGGGTTGCTCTACCACTTGCTATTGGGAGCTTGGAAATAGGAGTTGTACACGCGCGCTACTCCTCCTCCTCCGCCCGCCTCGCCTCGCCTCGTCACGGGAATGAGCCAAGCCGAAGCTTATTTTTGCTGCTCAGGAATGGTCGATTAATTGTTAGTTAATTAACGAGTAACTTATATCGGAAGCGCCACTGTTTGAGACGTTGGATCGTGGGCTGTTCGCGGACTCGGTCGTGGGCCTGGCCCAGGCCCATCTACCCAACGGCCTATATAAGAAGGCGCTGGCCAGTGGAGTGAACCCTAACTCAGTTCACTCAGTCCCTCTTGTACAACCCTAGCCGTCATCTACTGTTCCTCTCTATGTGCTGCTTCCGATGATCCCATCCCGACGACCGCGTGCACGGTTGGTCGGGAGAGAGGTGCCTCCGGAACCCTGTTGTTCGAGATCCTGCCCAGGAGAACGGCAATAAGGTTTTTGGGGAGCGTCTCGACGCGATTGCTCCCGATCCGTCCCCATCTCCGTCCGCCTCTGCTTCCACTACTTCCCCTGCATCGACCCCATGGCTGCCGCCGCCGCCAAGAAGAAGGTCTCGGCCGATGCCGAGGCTGCCGCCGCCGCCGCCACGTTGGCCTGGCCAACCGGAGGGTATGACTCGTTCATCCCCTATTTGCTCGTTCATGGGCTAGCCGTATACTCCCTTCATCCTAAAATTCTTGTCTTAGATTTGTCTAACTACGGATGTATGAAGTCATCTTTTAGTATTAGATACACGTGTATCTAGACTAATCTAAAACAAGAATTTTGGGACAGAGGGAGTATATGATGTTCATAGATGTTTCGGTTCTATGTATTGTACGTGTTCACATGCTTAGGTACCGGTATGAGATGCATACCGTATTTGCCATGCTTACTGTTTACTCGTGGATTAGATTAGTCGGAAAAGTGCTAATATTCCCAACAGGTCTTTCCTGTTGGTTATACCTGGCAATGGCGATACTTTTTATGTCGTTACCTTGTTGAAGGCGTTGCTTGGATATGCTGAGGCTGGTTCTTCAGGGTGAAAATCTAGATTCTGGTCATGGGTGGCTGTATCCGGTGACGTCCGCACTTGAGCGCTGATCCCTTCCTGAAGGCGTTGCTGTTGAAGAACATCGTCAAGCGTGTGATGTCATGAGATAATTGGTGCGGATATGGTCATTGTTGTACTTTGTCGACAACTGATCTGATCGCTTGAGATTTTTCTTTTTTCTCCGCCTGCGCATAGCTTTGGTCTTATATGACTTTGCTATTTGCCGGCGTGTTTTTGTGTGCGTGTGTTGGTGTTGGTTCTGTGCATCCTAACTATGCAGAGGTCGTTTGTGCTCTTTGTGTTTGTATTCTCTTGATGCTTCATTTTGAGATAATAAAATCCACCCTTTGTCGAAAGAAAAAGAATTGCTAACGAAAATTGTTTGTTTCCTGTCTTTTTTTATTAGCACATAGTACTATGCAATATCTTTGCACAATTTTTGGTAGTATTTTTTCTACAATCACAAAATGTGGCACATTCACGCTTCACTTTTTACTGTTCTGGGATTTATTTCAGGATTTCCGGCGATGCGCTTTTAGTGGGAGGAGACGTTCCCGTCGACGACGAGGCGCCTACGGTGACTTCGTAAATTTCAAGATGATATGTCGGCTCAGTCTCTCGGAGGTGCTCATAGGGGTAGGGTGTGCGTGCGTGCGTTCATAGGGGTGAATGTATGCGCGTGTATATGAGCGCTTGTGTCTGTACTGATGCTCAAAAAAAAAAGATACATGCATCTACTTGGGGAAAATCCACGTTCAGCCAAACGACGAATTTTCGGGGACACATCACATTCGTGACCCTTCCACCTTCTCTGCTTGCTATAGCGGTACGTAGACGGTCGTTCCAAGGCATGCAATTTAGGTCATGCGCAGTCGGTCAGAATTGCTAACAATGTTTTCCAACTAGAATCACATGCATATTGCTTCTGCTTGTCAAGTCCACTTTCCGCTTTGCACTACAAGAATTGCATTCTTCATTTCCGCGCCATTCCTAGCCTCACCTCACCTCACCTCACCTCACCTCACCAACCGCACGAGCACGAGCACATGATTTCATGGCAGATGCCTGATTTAGTCGAATCCTGACGGAGCCTAGGGAGCAGGGGCGGAGGACATCGATGCAGCTCAACACGGACCAATGCTATGTCTGTTTCCTCTCGTACACCAATAGTTTAGATACATACGTGCATGTTCCTCCTTGTGTTTAGTGTAACATGTTTCCCTACTCCACTCTACGGTTAGTGCTGGCTAGGCCCAAGAGTCAACTCGTAGCTAGCTAGGCACGCAAATGACCATCAAATTAACGGAGTGGCTGACCAGAGTTGCATACAGAGCAAGTGTGGAGTTCACAAGGTTAGTAAGGGCTCCAACCCAATCAGTGATAGAAACCATCTCAGTTTTTAGTTAGCCGAATCATCAGTGATAGAAACCATTGATGAGCCTAATCATGGGCTGGCCACCACTCTCAGGCCATGCCGCAACATTCCAACACAAATCCATACCTGGTTATCCACTTCGTTGCAGTGTGCTGCTGGTGGCTGTCTGCGCGCATGCTAAGCTTGATGGGCAGGCGCGAGCTAACTGCTGCTGGTGGTGGTGGTGGTGGTGGTGAGTGAGCCATGGCATGGCTGTCCATGCAATGATACAGATCAAAGCCGGCCAGGCATGGACTCGGACCATGGCACTTGATCAGAGTGCCGTGCTGCATAGTGGACACAGATAGGGCCAAATGACCAGCTGAAGGCCATGGACTGCAGCTTGTTGTATGCATGCATTTAGCATATAGCCTCTGGGGAGTTGGAAAGCGACGCAGTTTATCATCGTTTCTGAGTGTAATCGAGTCGAACGACGAGTCGACGAGTGGAAGATGGGATCCGAAATCTCAATTGACCAATTTGAATACACCAAGCTCATGTAGAGTTGAGTCTTGTACTCCTGTAGATGGAGGTTACAGACTTATACTGAACGAGTTCGATGAGAGCGTCTTATCTGCTCTTCACTTTGTTCTTCCTTTAGACGACACGGAATATTCTGAAGGGGAGAAGGCGTCTAGTAAGAGTGGAGTAACCTATTCATTCGAAGTATACACGCACACGCACGCACAACATAGATGGACCACAGTTTTTTTTTCTTTTTTTTTTTGTAAAAACACAAGTTACAACATAGAATAGGATCACAACGTAAGTACGTACTACTCCGTCGCCCAAACGCCGGACGGTCAAAGACAGCATGAATCGGCCAGGTTAGGCCCAGAAGCTGTCCTGCATGCATGCATGCATGCAGGCTCGATTAGCTGGCCTGTGGAGAAGAAAAGTCTCCTCAAAGTTGTAACATCTACTGTAATTAGCTCTTGTCTATGCCTTACTTTAGCTTCAGAAACTTGAGCAGCAGCCGCGTCAGATCATCGGCTACGGCACCTACTCATCAGACCACGTCGCCGCCATCACAAGAACTCGTTGCATTCAGAGGCTACCTAGTACCTACCTGCATAGGCACTGCGTGCACACAGGCTTGATTTCATTCTTTACCATGCAGCTGTCGATCCTGTCTACTAGCAGCTATAGCTACGTACTCCAGTTTCTACCAGTGTTTTGCAGTGCCTAAGCTTGGCATGCCTCGCCTTGATGAGCGTTTTCAGGAACAGAATCATGGTGTTCGAGCTTACTCGACGTCGCCGGAGAGGAGAGGCGCTGCTCTCGAGGAGAGGCTAATCGTGCTACGCCACGGGCCTACTTACCACCTTGTAGTACGTACACTACACATGGCCTAACCGGTTAGTTGTTGATAATGCGCACTCGTACGTGTAAAGGCTGGTCCTAAAGCGGGATCTTTCCTTCCCCGCCTGCGTTTTTAAGCAGAGGTGCAGAGTGTTTTTATCGCTTTTGAGGTCCATGCTGCGCGGGCCCGTCCATGGATACCGGTCACATGGACCGTGGATGCTGCATCGCAGCGAGCGATCCTGCCGTCTGGAGCTGGACGATGGAGCGCTGGAAAGTTGTGGGTGCGGCTGCTTGGGCTTGGCCGGCGCCCATGGGGCTCGGTCGACCGTTCGATGGCCGCTGGTTCGTCTGAATGTTACTATGTTAGCATCGAGAGATATGATGAAGCCGTTGAACTAACGAGTGAGAGAAGGAGCCTGGTTCTCTGCAGCTCCTGCTGCGACATGCACGCTTCGATCGGCTTGGTTCTTCAGGGTGTTTTTATCTCGGCCCTGCCTTCAGCTTCTGTCGGCCAAACAAGTGTTTTAGCCAATCAAGTGCATTTGCCTCACGAGGTGGGGTGGCCTTGACGACACCTTATCTTATTCTAAGATCCTGGGGAATTTTGGCCCAGTGACCTGTCTCGTAAGCATTTCGTGGCTCGTCTCCTGCTGGGCTCAACCGGTGTTGTGTTGGAATTCTTCTCAAACAACCATCATTTTTGGCAACAGTTTCCCCGGAGCTAGTAAAGGGTGTTGAAAATCAGTTAGGCATAACTGCCTACATCCACCAGGACAATCTCGGTTCATCAGCTCCATGCTCTGGATCAAGGGTTCGGACTCGATTTTTTTTCGAAAAGGGAGGATTCCCTGGCCTCTACATCAAAAAGATGCATATGATCAACTTTAATAAATAAGCAAATAGGTTCAACAAAGGTCTTACAGTCTCAACGAAAGGAAAAAAACCCACAGAGCATAACAAAGTAAGCATACATAAAGCCACAACCGGCTGGCAGAAGTAAGACAGTAAAACTAATAGCATGTCCTATTACATGACCGCCATCCAAACCGGTTGAAAATAAAATAGCTACCATCTCCCACCGGATAGATCCAGTAACCAAACGCTCTCTGGCTAAGGATGGCAATTTTACCCATGGGTACGGGTACCCGCGGATACCGTACCCACATGGGTAGGGTATGTGCACAATTTTATACCCACGGGTAGTACCCATACCCTACCCATTAAGTCATGGGTAGGATATGGGTATAGCCTTTTACCCATGGATATACCCATACCCTATCCATTTATACTGACATATGAATCTTATCCGTGATTCACATGTGTAACTATGTTAAACTTGTGTCATGAGCTTGTAAACCTATGTTAAAGTTGTCACCAATTGTCAATTTGAATTGACATAATTGTCATGTACTCAACTATCTATTCTCAGTTGAGATCAATGTTTTTTTGTCAAATGTGCTATAAATGAATGTAAAATTGTGAACAACCTGTGTACCGTTTGGTCTATGCATTGGGTACCAATGGGTATGGGTACCCGTCGGGTATGGGTACTGGTAAAGTTTCATACCCATGGGTATGGGTATGGGTATAATTTTGTACCCATTCACTACACGGGTATGGGTATGGTATTTCTCTACCCGCCCCATACCCTACCCATTGCCATCCTTATCTCTGGCCTCCATCGGAGTGAGTAGCGACCGCATACGGATCAACGTAGTGGCTTGGAAGATAACCTGCAAAAAATGAATATTTGTTGTTCTGTAAAAGACCAAATCATTTCTGCAGTTCCAAACTGCCCACAATAGAGCACATACTCCTACGCGAATGTGTCTCGTTGTTTCGGGATCTATCCCGTTAAGCCACGTCCCAAATAACGTGCTAACAGAATTCAGAGGAGTAATGTTAAACGCTATGTGAACCGACCACCATATAATTTTTGCCAACGGGCAGTCAAGAAAGAGGTGTTTGATGGATTCATCCATATTACAAAAAGTACATCTTGTAGGTCCTGTCCAGTTGCGTTTTGCCAGGTTGTCCTTAGTTAAAATAACTTGTTTGTGCACAAACCACATAAACACTTTAATTTTTAAAGGTACGTTGACTTTCCAAACATGTTTGAAACTAGGAATGGAGTTAGAATTAATAACATTCATATACATGGATTTAACCGTAAACTCTCCCGTCCTAATAAGCTTCCAGCGCAACTGATCGGGCTGTTGAGAAAGCTGAACCTCCATCAATTTACTCACAAGACGGATCCAGGTCAGGAGGAAGAACTCTACGGCGTGCGTCGTGCCCACTCTATGTTCCACGCATGCAAGCGTGGCATGGTTGATTCTTGGATAAAAAAATGATTCAGAAAACCCTTGTGGTGAGATGCTAAGAGACATTAGAAACGAAGAGTACAAAGGTATGTGGACGTTGATGGAGGTGCAGCTCTCACTGCTGTCCTGTGCTGTATGCCACACATTCCGTTGGAAGTAGACTGCCTTCACGGTCAAATCCATGCATACAGTCCTCATCAATGATGGGCAACATTTTCACTACAAATTTATATGAAAAATGAAAGTCCCATTGAAAATAAAATTCTTCATGTGGTACTCCGATCGCAAGGCCATCCTGACAAAAGATAATCTGATAAAAAAAGATTGGCAAGGATGCACTAAGTATTGCTTTTGTGGCGATGAGGAGTTGATTGGGCATCTATTCCTTCAATGCCCACTTGCCAAGCTACTATGGCGAACGATCCATATAGCTTTCAATCTACCTCCACCGACGAGCAGTACAAATATGTTTGGAAACTGGTTAGTGGGGGTGCACCCCAAGTTGAAGTCTCAGATCCGTGTGGGAATTTGTGTTTTACTTTGGGCCGTTTGGAACACTCATAATGATTGTATTTTTAACAAAAAGAAAGTTTCATATTTTTGCAGGTTATCTTCAAGGCCACTAGCTAGATCCATACGTGGTCATTGCTACGCAAGGAGGAGGATCAGGCGCCTATGGTCTTTGGATGCGATCGATGGTAGATGGTCTCTCAGGATTTGTTTAGCCGATTTGGTTGGCGGCCTACTAGTAGGATTTGTGATGCATGAGGCCCATTTCCCTACGATATTCTATTTTTTAATTTGCCCTTAGGGCAGTCATGTGCGACAATTTATTGGTTGAACTTTGTTATGATCGGATGATGAACTTTGATATGATAAATAAAAGGTTGTGTGCATCACTCGATGCAGAGATCAAGGGATGTCCCCTCTTTTCAAAAAAAAAAATGCACATGCATAATCTCTCACCATTTTTCTACTTCATTGTTGATGTTGAATAGTTCGCGTACTCATGTACTCCCTCCGTTCGGAATTACTTGTCTTGAAAATGGATGTATCTTGAAAATGGATGTATCTAGAACTAAAATACATCTAGATACGTCCATTTCTGCGACAAGTAATTCCGAACGGAGGGAATATTACTTGCCATGCTACTTAGTGGCTAACTGCCATGTTGACCCTACACTATATATACTCATACTGTGTACAAGCAGTGACAGCTCTGTATTCCGCAAATAAAAAATGGATTTTTTTACTGGTATTCATCCCAGCCTCTATCAAAATTTTAACCACTGTCTGCACCGGTCATGGCTCCTCAGGCAGTTAAAGTGGGTTATAGTTGGACTGTGGTTGAAGTAAAGCTTAGGAGGACCTGTGGTTGGGAATGCTTCTCTTGCTATTCGCTGTTGGACCTCTTGGTGTGTTGTATACTTGTAATGAAACGAAGCAAAAAGGTGGCCGGTAACCATTAGAGGAAGGTTTAGGATTCGAATGAGCTTAAATAAATTACACCCTCCATTCCTAAGTATAAAACGTTTTGGCAGTTTATGAAAAGTGCCAAAACGTCTTATATTTAGGAACAGATGTAGTAACTATTAGAAGAGCCTTTTCTGACGGCCCTGTGAGTTTGAGCTCGGAGAAACTGTGAACTTCATTCTTGTTTCCAAGGAAATCGTTACCTCTGTTGAACATAAATAGCAATGGTGATACTTTTACCTGTGGTACAGTATTGTCACATATTGTAATTAATCTCAGGTGTGGCATCTGGAAAACTCTTCTCCTACTGAGAGTACGAGGAAATATCTTACTTTGGTGGCTAGGCAAGGCATATAACAAACTGATGACTGAGCATAACTTGCTGAACCAGAAACATGGTGAAGGACAGAAGAAGTTGGTCAAGCTGCTGACTATAGATTTTGCTTCCACATGAAACAGACCCAATAAATTAGGCAGTCTTGCCAGAGCATTGTGATAGTACATAAAGGTTTGAATATGTGAGAAAGATTAGCCTTACCCGGTAATCACATTAGAGATATATTGCGGAAGAAAAGCATATGAAAATACAACCAAATTTGCTAATGGAAGCAGTTTGTATTTCCAAGTGAAATTACAATTTTCCTTTCAGGAAGATAAATATACCTTCTTGTCCTGGAAACTATCTTTTGTAAAAAAGTGGAACCTGATTGGATCTTGTTTCCCAAGAACTAACAAAAGAAATCAAAAGTAAGCCCTTCAAAATGTGAAAAATTGTTCGGAAGAACCTTGCAAAGATTGGTCAAACTGGATCAGACTACCAACAGCAAAACACTCCTCCAACCAGCCAGCTAGTAGCACTACGAAGGATAAGGATGTATCACTCCAGTATTGGCACCCATCAAAGATCAATCCATCTATTTCATAAAGAAAATCAAACATGTCGCTTCCGAACGAGCTGTAATGACAGGAACACTATGACTTGATGTAATCCATATAGTTGATACAACTTACCACTATGAGTGCATTAAATGCCTGCCAAAATTTGGCACCACGGCTGGAAAGAATCATACATTCAGAAAGAAAATGGGAATTCAGTTGTTGCTTTCTATGATGCCTACATGGATCAGAGGTTTAGAACATCACCAATGACCTAATTAAAATTTAATAAGAAAAGCAATCGACATAATCAAACAAAGAACAACTCTCTACCAACTCTCCAGAGAATGAGACCGAACTGAACTCCCTCTTCTGATGGCAATCATAAAATCTACAGAAGAAAAAATCCAAAACCTCACAGAAGAAACCACATAATCAAACCAAGATGAACATTCATGGCCCATACCCCTCACCGATATGGCACCCATGGCCGCACGAGCCCTGTCATGGTCCTCACCACCGCAGGCTATTAACGTGTCGAGTAAGTTGCACCATCACTGGATGCTTCATTGAGAAGTTTAAGAAGTTCTTCAAAGCTACAACTATCGATGGTGTTACTGCAGTTACTTTCCATTTTCAAAAAGTTGCCTTGCTATTCAATCAAGAAGCCATGGTCAATGTGGGAGGACAAAAGGGAATTTAAGCAAGAGTATACTCATTATTTACATTCTTGACTGTAGGATTGGACTATTCTTGTTTGCAAGATCATCATCTTAAGTAGACTTCCAACATTAGCCCGATCTGGATCGGTGAAACCTATTTTTCTAAGTGGTCTTGTCATGAGTTGAGGTACCTTTTCAAGACTGGCATTTGGGAGTATAGACCCCGCAGACCATCAGGGCTAGTACAATTAGCAGATGAATTTGCCAAGGTGTTACACAATGTGCCAGGTACACTTGTTGCAACAAATACACTCACGGATGTGTTGAGAATGGACTTCAATTTTCAGTTTTGGTGTTGGATATTGGACAAGGGGCTAAGATATGTTAAAAGAAACCTATCCACATGTGGTGTACACTCAAGCATGCCTATAGAGCAAGACCATCCAGTGAACATAACGGACTATGCTTTGCATCCACTTAGCATGATACCTTATACAACTAATGTCTCAATCAGGAAGGAATTGCCAAGTCTGACACTTGGTGAACTTATGAGAGATCCTAGTGTTACGCCAAAACAAGACTCCATTCTAATTAGATGGGAATCAAAGATACCTCCTCATAAATTATTTCCTCATTTTGGTACAAGCCGTGCTCAGGGTACACATGAAGGTAGTGGCTTCCCAGGGAGGAAGCAAAGAGCTCAAAGATACCTTCCCAGGGAGGAAGCAAAGAGGAGCCAATCTAATTTTGCTTCACAACTCTTTTTTTAACACATTTCACAACTCTTATAATGTCGCTCTTGTTGTGTTTTTTTTTTTGGTAGATGTCAAATGGATGTGTTCACGTGGCCATGAAAAAACTGTTCTAGGGAGTGATTGTATACGATTCAACTAAATGTACTGGAGATCCCTAATTAAATTTTATCTTCAATCAGATCAACCACGCCCTGTACTTTCTTACAACCAACAAAATCATCTCACACAGTTATACGAATCATGATCCACATACGAAGGTGAGAAAACTAAACTGTATTGAATTCATGCTCCAGCCAACTCATCCAAAAGTCCGAACTGATGGAGGGAGGTGGGCAATATATTTCAACACTCCCTCTCACGTCTAGGCTATTTTAGTCCTTAGACGTGGGATCGATGTAGGCCGCAGAATCGTTTTATTTAATACTGCGTTGGCAAGGTCTTTTGTTCAAGACCTCTTGGCTCGGATACCATATTAAATTCATGCTCCAGCCAACTCATCCAAAAGTCCGAATTGATGGAGGGAGGTGGGCAATATATTTCAACAAACTGAAATAAGAAAATAACATTTGTTCAACTGTTGTCTATAAAGGACTCTGAAACTTCTGAACATTCAGGACACACTTCAAATTTGAAGCTGGCCATAACAGGAAAAAAGCATCATTACCTTGGCGGCCTTCACTGCAGACTCATGGACGGTTCAGGGGTGACCAAATGGCAAATGTATCCAACTGCATGATTCTACTCGTCATTTGCCATTTCCTTGTTGTGCTAGTTAGCTGTTTAAGACACACGCTAATCTTAGGAAAACTAATTGCCCCAAGTGGCTAATGTGACCGCTGTGGGTATATAGCCCCAGGTTTGATGTTTGAAAGCAGTGCAACTAAGATGCAGTGCTACAAGATTAAACCAGCAACAAGATTAATGACCACCTTGAACTCCCAAACTATCAGGACGAAGAGGCTCTCGTACAACCTCCAGCTTCACAACAGGTTTCTTTTGCTTTGGGTGGTTCTCAAGTACCGCGATGACATCAGCCTTCAGTGCTTCATCACTGGAACCCTTGAGCAAGACTTCCTTGAGTTCAGGTAAATGCTTCAGGCCTAACAACGACGACCCACTAGAGCAGTCCACCTTCAGCTGCTCAAGTTTCTTCATTGTTTTTTCTCCAAAACTAACTTTTGAGCTGGAGCTGCAAGCAATCTCAAAGATCTTCATTTTCTTGAAAGAGTCTTCCTCTAGGTCATTAGTAATGACAGAAACGTCGAGCTGATTATCTTGAAGGTGATCAACACGAAGACGTAGAATACATAATCCTGGTAGCTCGCTTAGGAACTTGATGACACCCCTAGTTGGTTTCCTTCTTCCTTCTGGCGTCGCACCTTCCGAGTGCGGGGAGACATTATCTTTCATCAACTTGGCTATTTCCAAATCCATCTTTGCAAGCATAGTGAGCTGCCCACTCCAGTTTGGCAACTGGTCTCCAAGCCCATGCATTTTAAGGCTCCTCAAGCCCTCCAAAGGCAGAGGTATATCATTCAAACAACCTTGATTGTTGTCCTCGATCTGCACTGACAGTGATTCCAGATGGACAAGAACTGAGATTGCGCGGAAAAACTCGTTGCTGTTATTCTTGTTGATGCCAGACACTCCGAGTTTGTGCAAATGGGTGAGCTTCTTGAGATCTTCTAGGACGGCCTTTGTCCCTGAAGCACTTACATTGACAACACCAAGTGTGTGCAATGCCGTCAGTTTCCCAATCCCTGGAGGCACCACAACACCAACCAGGTGACGACCACCACAGCAATTGGACAGCTGGGGCACTAAATGATGTGGTGTTGGTGCTTCATTTGCTGGAGCAGTGGTTCCCGCACGGATGTACTGCAGCTTCTCTAACTTGGTGATGTTCACCGGCAGGGTGACTATGGAGGTGTGTCTAACATCAAGAGTCTGAAGCTGCCTCAGACCTCCTATTGAACTCGGCAGATGGCAGATTTCATGGCATCCTCGCAGTGAGAGGAACTTGAGGCGACACATCAACTTCACAATCTTCTTGAGGTCGCTATACTCTAATTCTGATGCACCCTCTAGATCAAGCACCCGAAGAAGCCTCATACTTTCAGAAACGAAGAATGACTTCCAGTTCCCAAACAACGTGAGTGACCGGAGGCGTGAGAAGTCGATGCTCTCGAACACAATTCTATCTCTGACCCAGCTCTCTGATATCACAAGGTGACGCCCTGTGCGTTGGGTGGTTAAGGCACAACTGCCCCTAAGTTCAAACACAAGGTTCTCTTCCATTTGGCGCGAGACAATATACTCACGAAAGAAGCCATTGACTTGGCAAAAGACCATCCTTGTGCCACCCAAACCCAATGCAGATGCCTGCTGGATTATACTCAGATTAATGAGGTCACAGAATTGTTTCTCCCCAGTCATCTCTGCAGATTCTTCATGGCTGTCCCTGGAGTAACCCTCAGCAATCCACCGCCTTACTAGTCGCCTCCGCCGAATGTGGTGGTTTCGAGGGAAAATTGGTAGATATAAGATACATGGCTTGAGAGAATCTGGGCATTTGCGGAAGTATGAATTCATCCAACCAAACAGACCCTTTAGACTGTCAAACTCTCCATTGTTCTCAAGCTCTAGCATAAACTTATTTTTGGTAGAAAGTGTATGTTTCCATCGATCTGTATTTTTGGCGAATGAGCCGGCTATCTCAACTATAACTTTCGGAAGTCCACCACATAGTGAAGTAAGTTCTTGTAGCTCTGCGACTTCACTCTTGTTGGATACCTGTTATTCAAACAAATTTATATTCACAACAGTCAAGTGCCAAAGTAAAATACACTGAACTTTCATATTGATTGCTAGATATAATGCATTGTAGGAGTATATCTTAATTTTGAATGCTATGATGCCATGAAGTAAAAAATACAAAGGAGAGTAATGTCACTATTAGGTAGCACAAGCATCCTACTGTAACCAAACTAGAAAAAAGAAATACTTCGACTTATCTACTAGACAGTTTGGAGACACCGAGGATATCAGGTGTGACCCCATGTATTACACGGGCTTCCCTGAAACAAACACATGGTGGCAGATCCGAGGAGCGGTGAGAAAATCATAGAAAAATGGGGATCATAGAAATGGAGGATATCAAGCATTTTACCAAATATAGTATCCAAAATCAATTGTTTACGGAAACAGTAACATTTACTACATTAATATGCTAGATGATATCCCACGTGTTGCTGCGGGAATCAGTTGCATTATATTTCAATGAGATTTTGTAGTATGGAACATTAATATTTGGATTAATAATATACAAACTAAAACTGAAAATACATATTATCTATTGTATTTGATTATTGTATAGTTGAAAAATTATTTATTAAATATAAATAGTATAATATAATGGAAAACTTTTTCCATGCTTGTTGAGGTGGGCCTTTGATGAGGTGGGTGGGATGTGTGTATGTTGAAAGAAATAGAAGTAGTGGGGATCAACTATTTAGGTATATAGGATATGTACAAAGAGTTCAAATTAGTCTAATTAAAAGAAATTGCAAGGTTTGTGTCCAGATAGAAAAAGAAAGTGCTGTACACTTTTTCCTTGAAAATCAATGGCATATGGGAAAATAAAATAGAGAAATGATACTGTGAATCTCGGCGCACACAGTACTTTCAAGAACTATCCAGGATTTATATATTACGACTGTTTCTCAAGTGCAGATATAAATTACATATGAATTATGTGGCCTGTTATATGTATCTGGAACATCAACATGATCCATTGTTCTTTTAAAAAAAATCTTTTTTTCAACTGTGCTCTGCTCCCTTAGCTTGGAACCGCAACAACATCGACGCCACATGGATAACACATTCCAGTGAATTCAGGGAGTCAATAAAATTACAAGAGAACTTTAAGGTTTCTAATATGTCAGATACCTAACATGACAGAAATTTAGGATTCAAAGTAGATTTATATATTACCATTTTGTATTTTTAAAAGGAGTGCATTCCACATTAGTGCAATACAAATACTATAACGCAAATCAACAACTAAGAAAAATGAAAACAATGTAGCATATGTACTCAACAAAATAATAGCACATGCATAATAAAATATGAGAGGAGTCAAGTTACTTCGTACAAACATACATACAAGGAACTGGACAGAAGGAAGTAAAATGAATAGAACTAAGTTTATTTTATGAAAAATGCACCTTCTTGAAGAGTTCAAAGGCTGTGTCGGCTTCCAAACCTTTGACATTAAACACGAGCTCTCCCTTAACTCCGCGGCAATGAGTGGCAATTTCTTGTTCAATTGTAACAGCAATGATGACATTCTGACGATGAGACCCGGATACCAAGTTAGCTTTTATGAGATCCCATTCTTCCGTGGACTGCAGTCCATCAATGACAACCAGGCATCTATGCTTTTTCAGAATCTCACGACACTCGGCAATGGGGTTTCTGCTTCCCATCGCACACAAGTCCTCAGTCTCACCGGCTTGAAGATATTCAGAACCAAGACTGGAAAGTAAGATTCGAGAGAAGTTCCATAAATTGAAAGGATGTGATACATCCACCCAACCATACTTCTGGAATAGGGTGCCTATACAAATTCTGTCGCAGAACATGTTCTTGACGAGAGCTGATTTTCCAACGCCAGCTATTCCCCACACGGACATAACTTGGTAGCTCTGGTACCGTACATTAATTACCTTTAGAGCAAGATCCTTCATTTCCGACTCGCGTCCAACAAGAGGATGCATGTTCATCCACTTCTTGGCTGCTTCCTCCTTACAGTTGCCGACTGATACATTCTTGCTGGCGGGTGCATTATTGATTTCCCTGCCTTGATCCACATCATATCGAGACCCCTAAACATAAGTAGTAACATATGTTAGTTAATAACAAATTGAGTACTGTACTTCACTAAATGTGTAATTAGAACTGATGAGGTTCTGGCTAGGCTTAATTACCTTTGTAAAGAAGGCGTAAACAGAGTGCTCTGCTGATATCTGGTTGAGATGCAGCACTTGGTATGGATGTCCAACGGACAAGCTTGCTACCTCGAACTGGTGGGTGGGCAAGATGATGCAGCTGCCATTCTTCATGTTTGGAAAGAACCTCCTGATAGCATCCCAGTCTGCCATGGAGGACACGTCCTCCAGCACAACGAGGTACCTATTGTTCATGACAAGCTGCTCGAAATCCTTGAGAGGTTCTCCTCCAGCGGCCTCCATCTTCATCAGGACTCGTACGCCACCTACGGAGGTCGCGTGTTCCTCGCCGGGAGAGGAGGAGGTTGCGTAGAACTGAGCCGTCAAAGACCGGACGAACTGGTGGGGATCGAAGGGATGCATCAGCTTCACCCATGCGCGACATACGAAGTTTTGGCAGGTCCCTTTATCAACGTAGGCGTTCCAGGCGATGGATGCCGTCCCAAGATCTTCCCCACCTCCGGTGCCGGTACCCCAGATGGAGATGACTCCGAGGTCATGGTCTTTCTTGGGGAGCAGCTGGGTGAGATCCCCTTTTTGGGTTGTTCTAAACGCCGCCTCGAAGAGCCTGTTGAACGCCGTCGCGCCACCGACGGCATCGCGGGAGGAAGCCGGGTCGTGCTTGTCGGCGGCGGCGGCGGCGGGCTTGGAGCCGGAGTCGCTGATGAGGCTGTAGCGCGTGTTCCTGCTGCTCACGTCCTCCACCCTGGCCTTGAGCCGGTCCAGCTCGTCGACCGCCTCGTCGAGCGGCAGCGGGGCGAGATCCAGGCAGGGCGCGAGGAGCCAGGTCACGGGGTTGAGAAGGCGGAGCCACCAGCTGTTGTTCTTGTCGAGGTGGACGACGAACTCGATGCAGTCCTCGACGTCGTAGGCCAGGTCGCGGATCTGCCGCACCCAGGTCCGCACCACCGGATTCTCCAGGCGGCCGCTGTCGGCGTTGTTGAGGAAGGCCTGCATCATCTGGAACTCGCCGGTGATGAACACCAGGTTGCGCTGCGCGCTCTGCCGCAGCTTGGACTCCTCCTCGATGGCCGCCTGGGCCTTGGTCAGCGCCCCATCCACCACCGACTTGGCCATGCCCACCACAAGGTCCGCCATGGCTCCGCCGCTACCTACCAAGCTTACAGTCTATGCTTACACTCCTCACGCTGTTTTCAATTATTGAATTGAATGGGACAGACAACAAGGGACGCGAACCAGGAGCACACGGCGACGCACTGCTCTGAAATCAAAGCCACTCATGGTTCGTCTGGGGATATTTCGTTTACTACCTCCGTCCGGGTTTATTGGCCCCCTTCGTATTTTGTGCCAAAGTTTGACCGTAAATTTGACTAACAAATTATAAGTTGTATGACACAAAACTTATATTGTTGGATTTGTATCTGAAAGAGCTTTCCAATGATACTATTTTTTGGGTATATAACTTATTTTTTAATAGTTAAATTAAAGATCAAAGTTTGATCCAAACTACAAAAAGGACTAATAAACCGGGACGGAGGTAGTAATTGATAGCGACATTGCAATACTACGGGGCTGTTTGGTTCCCATGTTGCCACGCTCAATTTTTTGCCAAATCTTGCCACCCATTTTGTTAGCCACACTTTTTGTGGCAGCCACATTTTGCCTAAGATTAGTTGTGGCAAAGTTAGTCATGAACTAAAAATAGTCTTTTTTAGAGGCTAAAGTTCCAAGCACCCCTGACTAAAGAGAGGCTATGATTAGTCTTGAGGCTAAATTTTTTTAGTCATAGGAAACCTATTAAAATATGTATTAGCCCTCTCTCTCCTCATTTAATTCCTCTCCTTTAACACATGTGAGTTCTGGATTGGAGGGTTTGGAGGATAATAAATGCTCAATAACTTGATTTTAGTCTCTTTAATATTTGGATCCAAGCATGGGTGACGCTAGCAAGTTTTAGTCCCACTACTTTTACTTTTAGTCATGGGACTAAAACGTATCCAAGCACCCTCTAATTCAAGATAGTGTCTCTCATAAAACTTATCATAGATTTCAGCGAAGTATTAAATCACAAAGACTTTGGGTACACGCCCATTTAATAACAATAACAAGGATGAAGCACTGTAAAAAAGATAGCAATTTCGTTTGTGTGTATGTGAAAACATACATTAGTTTTGATTGTGTGATTAATTGCACCACCTAGATTGGAAGTTTATCGCAAAAAAGAATTGCATCTTTCTCGGAATTTTTATTATTAAATTCTCAGATTTAAAAAAAAAGAATAATTCCTGACATTTTCAGCAAAAGCCTGAGATTATTATGAAAATGTTTATAGAACTATTACCACGACGTTCTCAGTTTTTCACTTAAGATAAAAAACATGAAATGTGTTGAAAAATCTCTTGAATTTATTTACGTAATTTCTTAGAAATTAGTATTTGGGTTTGTGCCTATATAATGGTTTTGCGTTCTATACCGCATTAGTGTGTGCGTATTTTACGATAAGGGCAAATATAACGCAGACGCTAAGGCAGGGGCACTAGGAATTAAATCCTGATAGGTTTGGCAGTTTCCAAGCTATTCCCTGTGCTTTTTTTGGCATCGATGTCAACATAGGAGTCCAACGCTTAGAAATCACGTGCAAAATCCATCTCCTAGCGCCTGCTCTTAGAGTCGATGCTTGCGAAAAAAACAATATCTTAAGCGCCTATGTAAGCATCGCTGCATTGAAGATGCCCTAAGGGTTTGAACATAGGTCTAGATCATGGGACCCACACATAGGGATGCAGCTCCTGTCATACCAGATAAGTTGGGCAAGAAAGTCACTGCCTGTACAAGAATCAGAGAACCGAAGTAAGTGTCTACGCATTTAAGTATATTACCTCATTGTTGAACTAGTAAAAAATTGAAATATTACACTGACTCCATAAATGTATTGGCAATGTGTTGTGTGGTGAAACAACAGTGCCAGAGAAACAGCTCGTCACTCATAAATGGAGCGATGAATCAGCTGGCAAGTTGGTTGTAAGACTAACCACAGTGGGAGTAACTTCAGCAGTAACATCGAGTCCAACTCGGCAAATTTGTCTATGTGGCAATGAGTTAATGCCGAGAGAGATAGTTTGAGTAACTTAGCTACTTACTCATATTATGAGTAACATCACACATACCAATACAATATGAGTCTATAACCTAATAAATGAATGCATGACACTACAATTATGTTGCTACCCACTATGAAAGTAACATAGTCTAGGGATATGTGTATATTACTAGTGTATGTTACTCTCCATTGTGGCTAGTCTAACGGTGGCCAATAGACAAAGGAAGCAGACAGAGATACAGGGTGATAAATGAACGCACTGCAGAGAGGCCAATATAGTGGGTGTTGATCTTGAGACAACTAGATGGGTATGATTGCAGTGAGCTGCGTTGCCGAGTGCTCCTATGCTATTTCGACACAACAAGCTGCTATATGAAATCTACTCCGGTAATACACCATCATCTTTGATGTGTGGTGTCACACTTTCATTGTCGACTAGTTAATTGCCCGTGTGTTGTAACAGATGCATGTAAATTCTAACAATTCAACACAATCATGTCTAACATACTCCTTAGTATTCTCATGCACATTAGACGTCATTATTGACTTTTTACCTATAAAAGAATTTAGAACCTTAAAGTGTTTGCATTCATGTTGTCAGCGAATTGATCTCATGTAGTACATCTAAATTATGTTTTTGGTCCATCACATTACAAATTTGGTTGATGCAAATTCAAATTCATGCCAAGGTTGTTGTCGGCGTTCTGGAAACGGGGTCCCCAGACTTGCCTGCATGCGGCCTGCGGCGTGGCTCAAGTGGTGGCCCAGTACGGCCCATCTTCATCAACTCAAGCTCAAGACCCTCGCGAGGGGCCAAGCCTCACGGGGCGGACGACGAAGGGCTTCCTCAGGAGCGGCCTCACCAGACAGGCTCGCGAGGAGGCAGAGAGATCAAGGCAGGGGTACCTCGCGAGGGGCCTGCGCAGTGTCCTTGTTTCCTCTTTGGTGCAAAGAGGCAGGCGCGGAGTACCGAGGCATCAGGCAAAGGTTACCATTTCAGTGCAACGAGACCAAGACCAGCATAATGGCTGGACGGAGGTCACCGTGGAGCCCAAGACGGCGTCATCGCCAGTGCCTTTGGCAGCCAAAGACCAACTTTAGTCAGGATAACTTGTACTAGATGTTCCCCTTCAAAATGGTCGTTGTTGGCTCCCTTCCCGCTCAATATTTGGAAAGAGGACCAGGGCCTCTCTATATATATAGATAGCCACCACAGTAGAGGGCATCGAGTTCTCATCTCATCTAGAGGCGGGAAGATCCATCCCAAGTAGAACTTTGCACCAGCTCAAGAACACCTCTCGCGAGGCTGTTCTTCCCCTGTACTGTTCATCGTCAGCCCCAGAGGCAATCCACCACACCACACACTGGATTAGGGTATTACACCACAACGGTGGCCCAAACCAGTATAAACTTCGTGTCCCTTGTGTTGTTCATCGTCTAGCTTAGATTCGTAGCGAGGCGTTGGGACGTGGATCGATAGGGGAAAGATCTTCGCGCGCACCCCAGAGTTCGAACCTTAAGGGTTTGCCGGAACCCGATATCCGACATTTGGCGCGCCAAGTAGGGATGCGCCGGAATCTGTCTTCCGACGTCCCGCGTTCGATCGTTCGTCGCATCCATGGCCGACGCTCGCCGAGCTCGTGCCGAGCGTCGGGCTGCTCTCGCTGCCCGCGTTGCCCAGACGGCTCCTGTCGGTGGGCCTCCCCGTCGTTCTCCGTCACCTGCCGCCACCATCCCAGCGGGGAACGAGCAGCAGGCGTCGTCATTGCATCCCTCGGTGTAGCGGGAAGGCCGCACCGCCACTCCGTCGCTGACTCCAGCTGGTTTGTCGTCACACGCCCGTCGCGCTCCCACGGACGCACATGCCGCGTTGCTCCTGGCACGTGAGCTCTTGCACTACTGCCCCGTCGACGACCTCTACAAGGAGTGGCTCGCTCGCATCACCAAGCTCGTCAGCGCCGCAGGAGGCTCTCCTGCGCCGTCCCTCTCGCTGCCACCTCCTCCCCAAGAAGGCGCCCTGGCTCCAAGGCGCGCGGCCCCAAGACGAGACCCACCGCGTCCAGCGCTCGCGCGACAAGAAAGAAGCTGCCAAGAAATCCCTCGTCCTCAAGAAGGTGCTCGCGTGCTCGCTTCCAAAGACGTCATGATCGCGCCCCGCACCAAAGACGTCAAGACCTCGCGCGCCTGGCGGCGGCAAAGACGTGGGAATCCCGTGAGCAAGCCCGCGTTTGCAAAGGGCTCCGGTGGCCACCGCAGGCTGCCGCGCCTTCACCACCGAGCTATGCAGTGTCGCCTGGCCTGGCAAGTTCAAGCCGGATCTGCCTCTTCGCTACGACGGCACTGCCAACCCCGCGGAGTTCCTGCAGCTCTATGAGCTGGGCATCGAAGCGGCTAACGGAGATGAGAAGTTAATGGCGAATTGGTTTCCCATGGCGCTCAAGGATGGCGCCCGCACCTGGCTCCTGAACCTGCCTCCCGGCATGATCTCCTCTTGGACGAGATATGCACCCGCTTCATCGCCAACTTACAGGGCACTCGCGACCGTCCTCCAATCGTGGGTGACCTGCGCCGCATCAAGCAGCAACCAGGAGAGACCCTGCAGAAGTACATCCAGCGCTTCAACATCGCTCGCCTCAAGATTCCCAAGGTGACTGAGGAGGCCATCATCTCAGTGTTCTCTGATGGCGTCCGCGATGTCAAGATGAAGGAGGAGCTGGCTATCCACGAGGATCTGCGCACGTCTCTGGAACTGTTCAACCTGGCGACCAAGTGCGCAAGGGCTGAGGAGGGGTGCCTCTCCCTTCTCGAACTCCCAGCTGCTGACCCAGAAGAGAAGAAAGCTAAGGCAAAGGATGTGAAGCGCAAAGGAGCAGCCGTGCTCGCAGTAGAGCCAGACACGAAGCACGGCAGGGACCAGCTGGAGTCGTCCAAGGGCAGCCGGTACTGCGTGTACCACGACCTCCACACCCACAACACCAACGAATGCCAAGAGCTTAGGGCCGTGCGAGAAAGACGTATCGGTCGATGCCCCGAGCGCAATGATCGGGGCTACGGCCGAGGAGGAGGAAGAGGTGGAGGACGATGGGACGACCGAGGCCCTCGCCAAGGGTGGCTTGACCGACCTCGTGAGGACCGCTGGCAGGACCAACCTCGCGAGGGGGCTTGGAGGGATTAGCCTCGCGAGGATCGCCCGCAGGGCAACGCAGGCCTTCCTCCTCTGCCGCCACCGCCAAGAAGGAATGACGACCATCATCAGGACGAGGGGGCTGGGGGCTTCCAGGAGCCGTGTGCTATCTCTTGCATCATGTGCGGTGCCCAGGCCCCAGCCTCTCAGCGCATCTTCAAGCAGTTTGCCCGCGAGGTGAATGCAGTCCTCC
Source organism: Aegilops speltoides (assembly GCA_021437245.1). Lineage (NCBI taxonomy): Eukaryota > Viridiplantae > Streptophyta > Magnoliopsida > Poales > Poaceae > Aegilops > Aegilops speltoides. The sequence goes on from CM038142.1 coordinate 145,415,354, forward strand.
CCAAGCTCGAGGCCGCACGCCCTCTCAGATGGTCCACGTGCGCCATCACGTTCAGCTTAGCAGATCAACTCAAGTGTGCTGCTACAACCGGTGTCCTCCCGATGCTTTGTTCCCCAGTCATCAGCAACGTGCAAGTCACCAGGACCCTCATCGATGGCGGCGCAGGGCTCAAGGTCATGTCCGTAGAGACATTCAACAATCTCCAAGTACCATATGATCAGCTTCAGCCAACCAAGCCTTTCTCAGGAGTCACTGACGGCTCCACCACTCTGATAGGGCAGGTCCGCCTCCCTGTCACCTTTGGGCAGCGCAAGAACTACCGTACCGAGCTCATCGACTTCAAGGTCGCCCACATTAGCCTGCCATACAATGCCATCCTCGGGTATCCAGCCCTGGCCAAGTTCATGGCAGTGACTCACTGTTGGGGAACGTAGTAATTTCAAAAAAAATCCTACGCACATGCAAGATCATGGTGATGGCATAGCAACGAGAGGGGAGAGTGTTCGTCCACGTACCCTCGTAGACCGTAAGCGGAAGCGTTAACACAACACGGTTGATGTAGTCGTACGTCTTTACGATCCGACCGATCCAAGTACCGAACGTACGGCACCTCCGAGTTCAGCACACGTTCAGCTCGATGACGATCTCCGGCCTCCGATCCAGCAAAGCTCCGGAGATGAGTTCCACAAGACGACTGACGGCGTGGTGACGATGATGATGTTCTACGGCGCAGGCTTCGCCTAAACTCATGACGATATGACCGAGGTGGAATATGGTGAAGGGGCACCGACACGGCTAAGGAACGATCCGTAGATCAACTTGTGTGTCTATAGGGTGCCCCGCCTCGTATATAAAGGAGCAAGGGGAGGCCGGCCGGCCCTTGGGCGCGCCAAGGAGGACTCCTCCTCCTAGTAGGAGTAGGACTCCTCCTTTCCTACTCCTACTAGGAGGGGAAGGAAGGGGAGAGGGGAAGGAAAGGGGCACCGCCTCCTAGTCAACCGGACCCGAGGGGGAGGGGCATGCGGCCCATCGCCGCCCTCTCTTTTCCCCTAAGGCCCATAAGGCCCAATACTCTCCCGGGGTTCGGTAACCCCTCGGCACTCAGTTTTCTCCAAATCACCCGGAACAATTTCGTGTCCGAATATAGTCGTCCAATATATCAATCTTTATGTCTCGACCATTTCAAGACTCCTCGTCATGTCCGTGATCACATCGGGACTCGAACAAGCTTCGTACATCAAAACTTATAAACTCATAATAAAACTGTCATCATAACGTTAGCGTGCGGACCCTACGGGTTCGAGAACTATGTAGACATGACCTAGAACCATTCTCGTCAATAACCAATAGCGGGACCTGGATGCCCATATTGGTTCCTACATATTCTACGAAGATCTTTATCAATCAAACCGCATAACAACATACGTTGTTCCTTTGTCATCGGTATGTTACTTGCCCGAGATTTGATCGTCGGTATCCAATACCTAGTTCAATCTCGTTCTATCGCAAGTCTCTTTACTCGTTACGTAATGCATCATCCCGTAACCAACTCATTGGTCACATTGCTTGCAAGGCTTATAATGATGTGCATTACCGAGAGGGCCCAGAGATACCTCTCCGACTATCTGAGTGACAAAACCTAATCTTGAAATACGCCAACTCAACATGTACCTTCAGAGACGCCTGTAGTACTCCTTTATAATCATCCAGTTACGTTGTGACGTTTGGTAGTACCCAAAGTGTTCCTCCGGTGAACGGGAGTTGCATAATTCTCATAGTTATAGGAACATGTATAAGTCATGAAGAAAGCAATAGCAGTATACTAAACGATCAAGTGCTAGGCTAACGGAATGGGTCATGTCAATCACATCATTCTTCTAATGATGTGATCTCACTAATCAAATGACAACACATGTCTATGGTTAGGAAACATAACCATCTTTGATTAACGAGCTAGTCAAGTAGAGGCATACTAGTGACTATATGTTTGTCTATGTATTCACACATGTATCATGTTTCCGGTTAATACAATTCTAGCATGAATAATAAACATTTATCATGATATGAGGAAATAAATAATAACTTTATTATTGCCTCTAGGGCATATTTCCTTGATCTCCCACTTGCACTAGAGTCAATAATCTAGATTACATAGTAATGATTCTAACACCCATGGAGTCTTGGTGTTGATCACGTTTTGCTCGTGAGAGAGGCTTAGTCAACGGTGCGCAACATTCAGATCCGTATGTATCTTGCAAATCTCTATGTCTCCCACTTGGACTTGGTCCCGAATGGAATTGAAGCGTCTCTTGATGTGCTTGGTCCTCTTGTGAAATCTGGATTCCTTTGCCAAGGCAATTGCACCAGTATTGTCACAGAAGATCTTCATTGGTCCCGATGCACTAGGTATGACACCTAGATCGGAAATGAACTCCTTCATCCAGACTCCTTCATTTGCAGCTTCAGAAGCAGCTATGTACTCCGCTTCACATGTAGATCCCGCCACGACGCTTTGTTTAGAACTGCACCAACTTACAGCTCCACCGTTTATTAAAAACACGTATCCGGTTTGCGATTTAGAATTGTCCGAATCAGTGTCAAAGCTTGCATCGATGTAACCATTTACGACTAGCTCTTTGTCACCACCATATACGAGAAACATATCCTTAGTCCTTTTCAGGTATTTCAGGATGTTCCTGACCGCTGTCCAGTGATCCACTCCTGGATTACTTTGGTACCTTCCTGCGAAGCTTATTACTAAGCATACGTTAGTTCTGGTACACAACATTGCATACATGATAGAGCCTATGGCTGAAGCATAGGGAGCATCTTTCATTTTCTCTCTATCTTCTGCTGTGGTCGAGCATTGAGTTTGACTCAACTTCACACCTTGTAGCACATGCAAGAATCCTTTCTTTGCCTGATCCATTTTGAACTTTTTCAAAATTTTGTCAAGGTATGTGCTTTGTGAAAGTCCTATCAAGCGTCTTGATCTATCTCTATAGATCTTGATGCCCAATATGTAAGCAGCTTCACCAAGGTCTTTCATTGAAAAACTTTTATTCAAGTATCCCTTTATGCTATCCAGAAATTCTATATCATTTCCAATTAATAATATGTCATCTACATATAATATCGTAAATGCTACTGAGCTCCCACTCACTTTCTTGTAAATACAAAGCTTCTCCAAAAGTCTCAGATAAAACCATATGCTTTGATCACACTATCAAAGCGTTTATTCCAACTCCGAGATGCTTGCACCAGTCCATAAATGGAATCTTTGGAGCTTGCACACTTTGTTAGCACCTTTTGGATCAACAAAACCTTACGGCTGCATCATATACATCTCTTCTTCCGAAATCCATTCAAGAATGCAGTTTTGACATCCATTTGCCAAATTTCATAATCATGAAATGCAGCAATAGCTAACATGATTGAGACAGACTTAAGCATCTCTACGGGTGAGAAAGTCTCATCGTAGTCAACTCCTTGAACTTGTCGAAAACCTTTCGCAACAAGTCGAGCTTTATAGACAGTTATATTACCATCGCGTCGGTCTTCTTCTTAAAGATCCATTTATTTTCAATGGCTTGCCGATCATCGGCAAGTCAACCAAAGTCCATACTTTGTTTTCATACATGGATCCCATCTCGATTTCATGGCCTCTAGCCATTTTATGGAATCTGGGCTCATCATCGCTTCCTCATAGTTCGTAGGTTCATCATGGTCAAGTAACATGACTTCCGAATTGGATTACCGTACCACTCAGTGCGGATCTTACTCGTAGACCCACGAGGTTCGAGAGAAACTTGATCTGAAGTTTCATGATCAATATCATTAGCTTCCTCACTAATTGGTGTAGTTGATACAGGGACCGGTTCTTGTGATGAACTACTTTCCAATAAGGGAGTAGATACAATTATCTCATCAAGTTCTACTTTCCTCCCACTCACTTCTTTCGAGAGAAACTCCTTCTCTAGAAAGGATCCGATTTTAGCAACGAAAATCTTGCCCTCAGATCTGTGATAGAAGGTGTACCCAATAGTCTCTTTTGTGTATCCTATGAAGGCACATTTCTCCGATTTGGGTTCGAACTTATCTGGTTGAAGTTTCTTCACATAAGCATCGCAGCCCCAAACTTTAAGAAACGACAACTTTGGTTTCTTGCCAAACCACAGTTCATAAGGCGTCGTCTCAACGGATTTTGATGGTGCCCTATTTAACGTGAATGCGGCCGTCTCTAAAGCATAACCCCAAAACGATAGCGGTAAATCAAGAAGAGACTTCATAGATCGCACCATATCTAGTAAAGTACGACACGACGTTCGGACACACCATTTCGTTGTGGTGTTCGGGTGGCGTGAGTTACGAAACTATTCCGCATTGTTTCAAGTGCAGACCAAACTCGTAACTCAAATATTCTCCTCCACGATCAGATCGTAGAAACTTTATTTTCTTGTTACAATGATTTTCCACTTCACTCTGAAATTCTTTGAACTTTTCAAATGTTTCAGACTTGTGTTTCATTAAGTAGATATACCCATATCTGCTCAAATTATCTGTGAAGGTGAGAAAATAACGATAACCGCCGTGAGCCTCAATATTCATTGGACCACAAACATCAGTATGTATGATTTCCAACAAATCAGTTGCTCGCTCCATAGTTCCGGAGAACAGCGTTTTAGTCATCTTGCCCATGAGGCACGGTTCGCAAGTACCAAGTGATTCATAATCAAGTGATTCCAAAAGACCATCAGTATGGAGTTTCTTCATGCGTTTTACACCGATATGACCTAAACGGCAGTGCCACAAATAAGTTGCACTATCGTTATCAACTCTGCATCTTTTGGTTTCAACACTATGAACATGTGTATCACTACTATCGAGATTCAATAAGAATAGACCACTCTTCAAGGGTGCATGACCATAAAAGATATTACTCATATAAATAGAACAACCATTATTCTCGATTTAAATGAATAACCGTCTCGCATCAAACAAGATCCAGATATAATGTTCATGCTCAACGCGGCACCAAATAACAATTATTTAGGTCTAAAACTAATCCCGATGGTAGATGTAGAGGTAGCGTGCCGACCGCGATCACATCGACTTTGGAACCATTTCCCACGCAAGATCGTCACCTTGTCCTTAGCCAATCTTCGCTTAATCCGTAGTCCTGCTTTGAGTTGCAAATATTAGCAATGTAACCAATATCAAATACCTGTGCAATCTGCGAGCATTAGTAAGGTACACATCAATAACATGTATATCACATATACCTTTGTTCACTTTGCCATCCTTCTTATCCGCCAAATACTTGGGGCAGTTCCGCTTCTAGTGTGCGATGCGCTTGCGAGAAGCACTCGATTTCAGAGCTTAGGTCCGGACTTGGGTTTCTTCTCTTGAGCAACAACTTGCTTGCCGTTCTTTTGAAGTTCCCTTCTTCTTGCCTTTGCCCTTTTCTTGAAACTGGTGGTCTTGTTAACCATCAACACTTGATACTCCTTCTTGATTTCTACCTCCGCAGCTTTTAGCATCGCGAAGAGCTCGGGAATAGTCTTGTTCATCCCTTGCATATTATAGTTCATCACGAAGCTCTTGTAGCTTGGTGGTAGTGATTGAAGAATTTCATCAATGACACTATCATCGTGAAGATTAACTCCCAATTGAATCAAGTGATTATTATACCCGGACATTTTGAGTATGTGTTCACCGACGTAACTATTCTCCTCCATCTTGCAGCTATAGAACTTATTGGAGACTTCATATCTCTCAATGCGGCATTTTCTTGAAATATTAACTTCAACTCTGGAACATCTCATATGCTCCATGACGTTCAAACGTCGTTGAAGACCGGTTCTAAGCCGTAAAGCATGGCACATCGAACTATCGAGTAGTCATCAGCTTTGCTCGCCAAACGTTCTTAACGTCGTCGGTTGCATCAGAAGCAGTTGGCACCCAGCGGTGCTTCGGGACGTAACTTTTACGTGCAAACAATGAGGATAATCCTTAGGTTATGGACCCGATCCGTGTAATTGCTACCATCATCTTTCAACTTTGCTTTCTCAAGGAACGCATTAAAATTCAACGGAACAACAAAGACGAGCCATCTATCTACAAACAAACATAGACAAGCAAAATACTATCGGTACTAAGTTCATGATAAATTTAAGTCCAATTAATCATATTACTTAAGAACTCCCACTTAGGCGGACATCTCTCTAGTCATCTAAGTGATCACGTGATCCAAATCAACTAAACCATGTCCGATCATCACGTGAGATGGAGTAGTTTCAATGGTGAACATCACTATGTTGATCATATCTACTATATGATTCACGCTCGACCTTTCGGTCTCCGTGTTCCGAGGCCATATCTCAGATATGCTAGGCTCGTCAAGTATGACTGAGTATCCAGCGTGTGCAACTGTTTTGCACCCGTTGTATTTGAACGTAGAGCCTATCACACCCGATCATCACGTGGTGTCTCAAAGACGAAGAACTTTCGCAGCGGTGCATACTCAGGAGAACACTTCTTGATTATTAAGTGAGAGATCATCTTAAAATGCTACCGTCAATCAAAGCAAGATAAGATGCATAAAGGATAAACATCACATGCAATCAATATAAATGATATGATATGGCCATCATCATCTTGTTCTTGTGATCTCCATCTTCGAAGCACCGTCGTGATCACCATCGTCACCGGCGCGACACCTTGATATCCATCATAGCATCGTTGTCGTTACGCCATCTATTGCTTCTACGACTATCGCTACTGCTTAGTGATAAAGTAAAGCAATTATGTATGCTTGCATTTCATACAATAAAGCGACAACCATATGGCTCCTGCCAGTTGCCGATAACTTCGGTTACAAAACATGATCATCTCATACAATAAAATATAGCATCACGTCTTGACCATATCACATCACAACATGCCCTGCAAAAACAAGTTAGACGTCCTCTACTTTGTTGTTGCAAGTTTTACGTGGCTGCTACGGGCTTAGCAAGAACCGTTCTTACCTACGCATCAAAAACCACAACGATAGTTCGTCAAGTTGGTGTTGTTTTAACCTTCGCAAGGACCGGGTGTAGCCACACTCGATTCAGCTAAAGTGAGAGAGACACACACCCGCCAGCCACCTTTAAGCACGAGTGCTCGTAACGGTGAAACCAGTCTCGCGTAAGCGTACGCGTAATGTCGGTCCGGCCGCTTCATCTCACAATACCGCCGAACCAAAGTATGACATCTTTGGTAAGCAGTATGACTTGTATCGCCCACAACTCACTTGTGTTCTACTCGTGCATATAACATCAACGCATAAAACCTAGGCTCGGATGCCACTATTGTGGAACGTAGTAATTTCAAAAAAAAATCCTACGCACACGCAAGATCATGGTGATGGCATAGCAACGAGAGGGGAGAGTGTTCGTCCACGTACCCTCGTAGACCGTAAGCGGAAGCGTTAACACAACGCGGTTGATGTAGTCGTACGTCTTCACGATCCGACCGATCCAAGTACCGAATGTACGGCACCTCCGAGTTCAGCACACGCTCAGCTCGATGGCGATCTCCGCCTCCGATCCAAAGAAAGCTCGGAGATGAGTTCCATCAAGACGACGGCGTGGTGACGATGATGATGTTCTATCGGCGTGAGGGCTTCGCCTAAACTCGCGACGATATGACCGAGGTGGAATATGGTGAAGGGGCACCACACACGGCTAAGGAACGATCCGTAGATCAACTTGTGTGTCTATGGGGTGCCCCCGCCCGTATATAAAGGAGCAAGGGGGAGGGGCCGCCCCTTTGGGCGCGCTTAAGGAGGAGTCCTCCTCCTAGTAGAGAGGAGGGGAAGGAAGGAAGGGAGGGGAAGGAAAGGGGGCACCGCCCCTCCTAGTCCAATTCGGACCGGAGGGGGGGGCGGCCCATGCTGGCCGCCTCTTTCCTTTCCCTAAGGCCCATAAGGCCCAATACTCTCCGGGGTTCGGTAACCCCTAAGCACCCCGGTTTTCTCCGAAATCACCCGGAACAATTCTGGTGTCCGAATATAGTCATCCAATATATCAATCTTTATGTCTCAACCATTTCGAGACTCCTCATCATGTCCGTGATCACATCCAGGACTCTGAACAAGCTTCGGTACATCAAAACTTATAAACTCATAATAAAACTGTCATCATAACGTTAAGCGTGCGGACCCTACGGGTTCGAGAACTATGTAGACATGACCTAGAACCATTCTCGGTCAATAACCAATAGCGGGACCTGGATGCCCATATTGGTTCCTACATATTCTACGAAGATCTTTATCAGTCAAACCGCATAACAACATACGTTGTTCCCTTTGTCATCGGTATGTTACTTGCCCGATATTTGATTGTCGGTATCCAATACCTAGTTCAATCTCGTTACCGGCAAGTCTCTTTACTCGTTACGTAATGCATCATCCCGTAACCAACTCATTGGTCACATTGCTTGCAAGGCTTATAATGATGTGCATTACCGAGAGGGCCCAGAGATACCTCTCCGACGATCGGAGTGACAAAACCTAATCTCGAAATACGCCAACTCAACATGTACCTTCGGAGACACCTGTAGTACTCCTTTATAATCACCCAGATACATTGTGACGTTTGGTAGTACCCAAAGTGTTCCTCCGGTAAACGGGAATTGCATAATTCTCATAGTTATAGGAACATGTATAAGTCATGAAGAAAGCAATAGCAGTATACTAAACGATCAAGTGCTAGGCTAACGGAATGGGTCATGTCAATCACATCATTATTCTAATGATGTGATCCCACTAATCAAATGACAACACATGTCTATGGTTAGGAAACATAACCATCTTTGATTAACGAGCTAGTCAAGTAGAGGCATACTAGTGACTATATGTTTGTCTATGTATTCACACATGTATCATGTTTCCAGTTAATACAATTCTAGCATGAATAATTAACATTTATCATGATATGAGGAAATAAATAATTACTTTATTATTGCCTCTAGGGCATATTTCCTTCACTCACCATGGATACAATGTCCTCAAGATGCCGGGAAGCGACGGGGTCATCACAATCCCCTGTGAAGAGAAGGATGCGGTGTGCTCTCTCGAGCGTGCCTTCCAAGCCGCGTCAGTCGAGGATCCGAACAACAAGAGTGGGAACCTTCCCGAGGCATTTCCTAAGAAGAAGAAGACATCACCCTGCTCAAGGCCTCAGGAGACAGGCGTCTCCGGAGGCGCCGCGTCAGGATCCGCGCCCGTGCAAGGGGCGCCTCCCTCCATCGCATAGGAAGGCGCGCCCGGTGCCCTCCTCGGGCAAGGCTCGGGGGCTCTCTCCTCGAGGGCCACCGACTTTGCCAAGGTCACGAGGGAGGCGCTTGGGCACCACTTGGAGGCGTGCTTTGCGTCACGTTTCCCTTAGGAAGGCATGAGGCAAGGAGGGCCCAACCCTTAGGAGTTCATCACCAAGGTCACTCAGGAGCTGCAGGAATCGAGAGTCATGCGTGACAATTGCCGTTTACCTGGCGTAGCTCCCCATCTAGGCGAGGATGGCGGGCTGCGCATCTGCATCGACTACCCAGGGCTCAACCGAGTCGCGTCTCAGGAACGTTTCTGGCCTTCGCGCGTGGGACGTTTCGAGGGTCCACCTCGCAGCTACGTTTGCATGCCTTTCGGCCTGCCGAACGCGGCTGCTGCTCACCAACGCCTGATGCAGAGCATTCTGGAAGCTCAGGAGGTCAGGCACTGCGCCTTCCTTGCGGAGACGGAGATGGACCTTGAGGAGCCGCCCGGACCCCCAGAGCCTCCCGAGGCTCAGGGCTCCGAGGGCTCATGAGGATCGGCTTCTTCACCGCGCGTTGTCAGTTACTCCAACACCCTCTCTGCAATGATATCAGGTGACATCTTTCGAGTTTCATTTCAGCTGGGAGCGCCCTCAGGGCTGCATTATTCCCAGGTCGCATGGGTCTGTCCCCGCGGCATGTATCCGTTTTGCTTATGTCTTTAATTCACTTTGCTGGGGGCGCCCCTCGGGCTGCATCATCCCCAAGCTGCTCGGGCCTGACCCAGTGGCGGGTATCTTTCCTGCAACTATTTAAGCTGATTTGCTCCTCATGCTTAACCTGCCTATGATAATCGCCTGCTCGATTGACACCTACCTTTGGAGCCACTCGCTCTGGCACGGCGCTTGTGCATGGGTCCGTCCCTGCAACGTCAACAAATCTGAGCGGTCGAGCTCTGGCCCGCGGCAGCCCCGCAAGCGCTACCTCACCAGGCCCTCAGTGACCTCATCACTCCCTCGGAGCAACCAGTGGCTGACCGGCAATCATAATGGCAACCCTCGCTTCTCTCGTGTTGGTTTACAGGGTCCACCTGAGGAATAACGTGGGGGGCATCGCGAGCTCTCTCTCTCTCTCTCTCTCTCTTACCCGTATGATCCGCTTGCACGTTAAAAGGGGGACGCCTGCGCATAGCGACTCAAGAGCTCTTACTGGCTCTCCAGCCCTCACCCCCTGGCCTTGTCCACGACATCGCGACCTGGCATACCAACGGCGGCTGAGCTTGCTCGAGGGCCGGGACCTGAGGACGTAGAGCACGAAGGAAAGTGCGGGGAAGGAAGGAGAAGCTCACGAAGGCCTGACCCAGCGACATCCCAGCTGCCGACACGCAGGTCTGGCACCTCGCGAAGGAACGACTTCAAGCTCTCGAGATAAGTCACGCTCCCGGAACAGCTAATCAACGCGACACCAAACCATCATTTAATGCGGCTCTGTGACGGTGATGTTGCCTTCCTTTCTCGCCCTTCGGCGGCTGCTTGAGCGCTAAAGGGGACCTCCAGAGCATTGCGCCTTAGGGGCTCTTACTAGACCTCAGGCCACTCACCTCCTGGCCTTGACCACGGCATCACGACCTGGCATACCAGCGACGGCTGAAGCCTGCCTGGGGACCGGGACCTATCGGTGTAGAGCACCAGGCCGTTGTGAGGTTAGAAAGGGGGAACCGAGCCGAGACAGGACAAGCATCTTGCACCACTTCATAATAAGGGCGATATTAACAAAAGACACAACAGACGCTTTACATGCCCCCGCGGGGTATTTCCTTGATTCCTCGCAGGGAACAAAAGGTGCTAATCCTAAGGAGCCTTAACTACATGTGCCTCCATGGCCGACGCCATCATCAACAGTGGGCCGCGAAGGGCCGGCGCCAACCCCATCCAGATCAGCTACGCCCGGTGCCCTGATGCAGCTGCCTTACTCCAAGCACGACGCGAGCTCGGGGGCTCGTAGCTATCGTCGCTCGTCTCCGGAGTCACGAGAAGCTCGGGAGAGTCGCTGGACCCTCCAGCATCTCCGCTGCTGCCAGAAGAGCTGCCGAGGAAGCGGATGGCAGGCCTAGCCCTTGCTACACCGCCGCCTTGGCCACCTCCTCTTGGGCAGCACTCCAGCCGACGTCCTTGAAGGCATGGCGGCGTGAAGCACGAGCTCTCGGGAGGAGTCCGTGGCGTGGACTCCAGGAGCAATGGCGCGCACCGCCACCACTCATCGACGCCGCCGCCGACGCAGGCTGCACCGCTCGACGTCTTCCTCTCCAGGGCCCTCAGCCCAGGCATACAAAGGCAGCGGAAACCCAGGGGGTGGCCGCTCATACCAAGGCCCCGGCGTCTCCGGCCGAGCAACCTTGTCACGGTGGCCGGGGACCGGCCATTTCTTCGGCGAAAGCGGGTCGGGCCCCTCTCGGGGGTTCTTTCCTTTCTCCTCGGCTGAGAACCAGCGGATCGGTGCCATTGGCGTCAAGATGGAGGAGCAAGGAAGAAGGAGCGGAGCAAGAAGAGATGAACTGCAGGGGCTCACGCCTCTCCATACTTATAGCCTAGAGGAGGCCAACCGTCGGCCTCCACGATCACAGGTAATCATGACTCTTTTGCATGCAGCAGGGACTCGTCAAATTGGGCAGTCGCCGAGGCAGCATGGGGAAGCGAAGACGCCCACGTCCAATCAACTGCCACACGGCGACCAAGGGCGCAGGCTGTTGGGGCCCGCGGCGCTCCGCACTTGCCCTTTCGCTTCGTCGCTAAGCCAAGTCCGAGCGCGCCTTGGGCCCGGGGGTCGGCGTTCTGGGAACGGGGGTCCCCAGACTTGCCTATCTGCGGCATGCGGCGTGGCTCAAGTGGTGGCCCAGTACGACCCATCTTCATCAACTCAAGCTCAAGACCCTCGCGAGGGGCCAAGCCTCGCGGGGCGGACGACGAAGGGCTTCCTCAGGAGCGGCCTCACCAGGCAGGCTCGCGAGGAGGCGGAGAGATCAAGGCAGGGGTACCTCGCGAGGTTCTCGTGATGCAAGTCGTGACGATCGAGCTTGCGCGGTGTCCTTGTTTCCTATTTGGTGCAAAGGGGGCAAGCACAGGTGCGGAGTACCGAGGAATCAGGCAAAGGTTACCATTTCAGTGCAACAAGACCAAGACCAGCAAAACGGCAGGACGGAGGTCACCGTGGAGCCCAAGACGGCGTCATCGCCAGTGCCTTTGGCAGCCGAAGACCAACTTTAGTCAGGATAACTTGTACTAGATGTTTCCCTTCAAAATGGCCGTTGTTGGCTCCCTTCCCTCTCAATATTTGGGAAGAGGACCAGGGCCTCTATATATAGAGATAGCCACCATAGTAGAGGGCATCGAGTTCTCATCTCATCTAGAGGTGGAAGATCCATCCCAAGTAGAACTCCGCACCAGCTCAAGAACACCTCTCGCGAGGATGTTCTTCCCCTGTACTGTTCATCGTCAGCCCCAGAGGCAATCCATCACACCACACACTGGATTAGGGTATTACACCACAACGGTGGCCCAAACCAGTATAAACTTCGTGTCCCTTGTGTTGTTCATTATCTAGCTTAGATTCGTAGCGAGGCATTGGGACGTGGATCGGTAGGGGAAAGATCTTCGTGCGCACCCCAGAGTTCGAACCTTAAGGGTTTGCCGAAACCCAATATCCGACAGTTGTGAAAAAACTTCGCGGTCAATTGAGCCATCTATACACTTTTAACTGGCTACATCCCTTCTTTTTTTGTGCGATTGACATGAAAGGGACAACTTACCCAAGATTTTTATGTTGATATGATTCTACAATCTAGATATTGTCCTAAAATTAGGAGCAGACACTCTTCTGAGATATCACAACTACTGGTTCTTGTATGTTAGCACGACAGTATATTACACTTCACAACATATGTGTCTAGTACATACTAATTATGCCCAGAGGGAAATTCTAAAAAGAAATCCCTATGGAAAAAGCTACCTGCACTAAAAAAGACACACCAGTGACATTTTGGGCCGAACAAATTTTTCTTTTGTCAGACTTATGACACTTCTATGAAAATAATTATGACAAAATCCGGTATCATCATAGATGTGATGGGCTCCTACTTCTATGACAAAAATCCTGATAGGAAATGAGATTTTCGTCCTGGGCGGTCCTGAGACGCACCTGCATGACATTCTTTGGGCCGTTCATGGCGTAAAAAAATCGTGATAGAAGTGAGGGTGAGGAAAATTTCGGGGAGTTCCCAGTTACAGTGGGTGGTCGGGGCCGAGCGATGCACGGAGGTTTGCACGTTTCTCTCATACATGTAAGTGCGTGTGTGCGAGGCGTTGCACTCTAACTGAACCCGAGCGATGCGTTCGCCTACTGAACCCGAGAAATTGCACTAGCTATGTTACTAAACCCCGATCGATCCCTTGCTGTTAACTGAACTCGATCGAGCGATTCCTTCGCTACTGCTGCTAACTGAAGTCGATCAAACCTGCTGCCTCTTGATGAACAGTGAGCATTTTTGGGGTTGGATGAACAGTTCCCGGTGGGGGTTGGATGAACAGGACCCCGTAGGGGTAGAGGCCGTTTCCGTTGGATGAACATGACCCTAATCGAACCGGTTGGGGGTGGATGAACTGGACCCCGTGGAGGTCTGGTTGAACAGTAGCCGGTGGAGGGCTGGATGAACAGTAGCCCGTGGAGGGGTGGTTGAACAGTAGCCGGAGGAGGCTGGATGAACAGGAGCTCATGGATGAAACAGTAGCTGGTGGAGGAAGGAGGGAGACGCCATGGATGACCAGTAGCAGGTGGAGGCTGGAGGAGGTTGACGGTGGATGAACAAGAGCCGTGAAATGGAGCTAAGCGATGAGCGGTGGATGAGCAGTAGCCACGAGTCCCGTTTTGCGGTACGCCACACTGATACATCTCCAACGTATCTATAATTTATGAAGCATTCATGCTATTATATTATCTGTTTTGGATGTTTATGGGCTTTATTATACACTTTTATATTATTTTTGGGACTAACCTATTAACCGGAGGCCCAACCCATATTGTTGTTTTCTTGCCTATTTCAGTGTTTCAAAGAAAAGGAATATCAAACGGAGTCCAAATGGAATGAAACCTTCGGGAGAGTTATTTTTGGAACGGAAGCAATCCAGGGGACTTGGAGTGCACGGAAGCAACAAGGAAGCCACGAGGCAGGGAGGCGCGCCCTACCCCCTGGGCACGCCCCCACCCTCATGGGCCCCTCGTGGCTCCCCTGACCGACTTCTTTCGCCTATATATCTCCATATACCCTAAAACATCGGGGAGCACAATAGATCGGGAGTTCCGCCGCCACAAGCCTCTGTAGCCACCAAAAACCAATTGGGACCTTGTTCCGGCACCCTGCCGGAGGGGGGAGATCCCTCACCGGTGGCCATCTTTGTCATCCCGACGCTCTCCATGATGAGGAGGAAGTAGTTCACCCTCGGGGCTAAGGGTATGTACCAGTAGCTATGTGTTTGATCTCTCTCTCTCTCTCTCTCTCTCTCTCTCGTGTTCTTGAGGTGATATGATCTTGATGTATCGCGAGCTTTGCTATTATAGTTGGATCTTATGATGTTTCTCCCCCTCTATTCTTTTGTAATGGATTGAGTTTTCCCTTTGAAGTTATCTTATCGGATTGAGTCTTTAAGGATTTGAGAACACTTGATGTATGTCTTGCATGGAATACCCGTGGTGATAATGGGGTATTCTATTGATCCACTTGATGTATGTTTTGGTGATCAACTTGCGGGTTTTGTGACCTTGGGAATCTATTCATAGGGGTTGGCACACGTTTCCGTCTTGACTCTCCGGTAGAAACTTTGGGGCACTCTTTTAAGTACTTTGTGTTGGTTGAATAGATGAATCTGAGATTGTGTGATGCATATAGTATAATCATGCCCACGGATACTTGAGGTGACATTGGAGTATCTAGGTGACATTAGGGTTTTGGTTGATTTGTGTCTTAAGGTGTTATTCTAGTAACAAATCTATGATAGATCGATCAGAAAGACTAACTTTGAGGTGGCTTCGTACCCTACCATAATCTCTTCGTTTGTTCTTCGCTATTAGTGACTTTGGAGTGACTCTTTGTTGAATGTTGAGGGATAGTTATATGATCCAATTATGTTACTATTGTTGAGAGAACTTGCACTAGTGAAAGTATGAACCCTAGGCCTTGTTTCGAAGCATTGCAATACCGTCTGTGCTCACTTTTATCATTAGTTACCTTGCTATTTTTATATTTTCAGATTACAAAAACCTATATCTACCATCCATATTGCACTTCACCATCTCTTCGCCGAACTAGTGCACCTATACAATTTACCATTGTATTGGGTGTGTTGGGGACACACGAGACTCTTTGTTGTTTGGTTGCAGGGTTGTTTGAGAGAGACCATCTTCATCCTACGCCTCCCACGGATTGATAAACCTTAGGTCATCTACTTGAGGGAAATTTGCTACTGTCCTACAAACCTCTACACTTGGAGGCCCAACAACGTCTACAAGAAGAGGGTTGCGTAGCAGACATCACACACCCCCTCCCGATGAATAGGACCCCCATTTCAACCGTAGGAGGTCGAAGAGAAGTCCATTTCCTCCATTTTTGCGGTACGCCACACCCCTCCCGATCAACAGCACCCTATTTCGCCGTAGGAGCTCGAACACAAGTCCGTTTCCTCCATTTTGTGGTACGCCAGACCCTTTCCCGATGAACAGGACCCCATTTCGACCGTACGCGATCGAACACAAGGTCGTTTTCCTTCCTTTTGCGGTACGCCAGACCCCGTTCCTGCTGTTCCGTCCAAGCCAGTTGGCTCCCATTGAACACGACCCATTCCGACCCAGTCTGTTGCCTCCCGATGAACAGGACGCATTTCGACCTAGTCACTTGGCTCCCGGCGAACACGACACTATTTCCTCCATTTCGACCCAGCCGGTTGGCTGCCAATGAACAGGATGCCGTTGCTGCCCTCCGCTACCTCTCCATGTACACGAGAACTGGCCATACGTATGCGTGAGTAGGTGTTTGAGACTCCGCCCGTATGTACGTATGTGTACACGATATAGACGGGACTGCCTGAACAGCTACCGCTCCTTACTGGGTCACGGTTCATCATGACAGAAAGATCGATGGACCAGTATGTACGTACACGCTTGCGACCAGAATGACAATGCTATGTAGCTTCGACCAGGTGGGTCCCGGCTGCCAGGGAGGATAAGGAGGCTCTTCCTTGCGTGCAAAGATGTAGCTGGTGGGTCCGAGCTGACAGGTGGGATTCTTT
Organism: Aegilops speltoides; assembly: GCA_021437245.1. Classification (NCBI taxonomy): domain Eukaryota; kingdom Viridiplantae; phylum Streptophyta; class Magnoliopsida; order Poales; family Poaceae; genus Aegilops; species Aegilops speltoides. Next base: position 145,431,979 of record CM038142.1, read on the forward strand.
TTTTGGGGCGTAATAAGGAGGCACTTCCTTGCTTGCGAAGATGTAGCTGGTGGGTCCATCTGTCAGCCTCACCGCGTGCAGTCCTCTTCCAATGGTTGTCATGGGTGAGAACATAATGATAGCCACCGCGAGCCTCAATGCTCATTGGATCACATACATCAGTATGTATTATTTCCAACAAGTTGGTTGCTCACTCCATTGTTCCGGAGAACGGATTCTTGGTCATTTTGCCCATGAGGCATGGTTCGCACGTGTCAAATGATTCATAATCAAGAGACTCCAAAAGTCCATTTGCATGGAGTTTCTTCATCTGTTTGACACCAATGTGACCAAGGCGGCAGTGCCACAAGTATGTGGGACTATCGTTATCAACCTTACATCTTTTGGTATTGACACTATGAATATGCGTAGCATCACGTTTGGGATTTAATAAAAATAAACCATTGACCAGCGGGGCATGACCATAAAACATATCTCTCATATACATGGAACAACCATTATTCTCGGATTTAAATGAGTAGCCATCTCGCATCAAACGAGATCCAGATACAATGTTCATGCTCAAAGCTGGTACTAAATAAAAATTATTGAGGTTTAAAACTAATCTCGAAGGTAGATGTAGAGGTAGCGTGCCGACGGCGATCACATGAACCTTGGAACCATTCCCGAAGCGCATCGTCACCTCATCCTTCGCCAGTCTCCGCTTATTCCGCAGCTCCTGTTTTGAATTACAAATGTGAGCAACCGCACCGGTATCAAATACCCAGGAGCTACTACGAGCGCTGGTAAGATACATATCAATAACATGTATATCATATATACCTTTGGTGTTGCTGGCCTTCTTATCAGCTAAGTACTTGGGGCAGTTCCGCTTCCAGTGACCACTTCCCTTGCAATAAAAGCACTCAGTCTCAGGCTTGGGTCCATTCTTTGGCTTCTTCCCGACAACGGATTTACCAGGCGCGGCAACTCGCTTGCCGTCCTTCTTGAAGTTCTTCTTACCCTTGCCTTTCTTGAAACTCTAGTGGTCTTATTCACCATCAACACTTGATGTTCCTTTTTGATCTCCACCTCCGCTGATTTCAGCATCGAATATAACTCAGGAATGGACTTCTCCATCCCTTGCATATTGTAGTTCATCACAAAGCTCTTGTAGCTAGGTGGAAGTGACTGGAGGATTCTGTCAATGACCGAGTCATCTGGAAGATTAACTCCCAGCTGAGACAAGCGGTTGTGCAACACAGACATTTTGAGTATATGCTCGCTGAAAGAACTGTTTTCTTCCATCTGACAACTATAGAAATTGTTGTAGATTTCATATCTCTCGAACTGGACATGAGCTTGGAAAACCATTTCAGCTCTTGGAACATCTCTATGCTCTATGTTTCTCAAAACACTTTTGGAGCCCTGATTATAAGCTGTAAAGCATGCTGCACTGAACCAGGGAGTAATCATCACTACGCGACTGTCAGGCGTTCATAACATCTTGAGTTGCTGGGAAAATGGGTGCGTCACCTAGCGGTGCTTAAAGGACATATGCTTTCTTGGCAGCTATGAGGATGATCCTCAAGTTACGGACCCAGTCCATATAGTTGCTTCCATCGTCTTTCAGCTTGGTTTTCTCTAGGAAATGCATTGAAGTTGAGGGCAACATTAGCGTGGGTCATTTGATCTACATGATAGATTGTAAAGACAATATTAGACTAAGTTCATGATAATTAAGTTCATCTAATCAAATTATTTAATGACTCCCACTCAGATAGACATCCCTCTAGTCATCTAAGTGATACATGATCTAAATCAACTAGGCCGTGTTCGATCATCACGTGAAATAGACTAGTCATCAACGGTGAACATCTCCATGTTGATCGCATCTACCATACGACTCATGTTCGACCTTTCGGTCTCTCGTGTTCCGAGGCCATGTCTGTACATGCTAGGCTCGTCAAGTCAACCTAAGTGTTTCGCATGTGTAAATCTAGCTTACACCCATTGTATGCGGACATTAGAATCTATCACACCCGATCATCATGTGGTACTTCGAAACAACGAGCCTTAGCAATGGTGTGCAGTCAGGGGGAACACATCTCTTGAAATTTTATGAGGGATCACTTATTTATGCCACCGTCGTTCTAAGCAAATAAGATGTAAACATGACAAAAATCACATGCAAATCATAAAGTGACATGATATGGCCAATATCATCTTGCGCTTTTGATCTCCATTTTCGAGGCGCGGCGTGATCACCATTGTCACCGGCATGACACCATGATCTACATCATCGTGTCTTCATGAAGTTGTCTTGCTAACTATTACTTCTACTACTATGGCTAATGGTTAGCAATAAAGTAAAGTAATTAGATGGCGCCTATATTGACTCGCAGGTCATACAATAAATTAAGACAACTCCTATGGCTCCTGCCGGTTGTCATAATCATCGACATGAAAGTCGTGATTCCTATTACAAGAACATGATAAATCTCATACATCACATATAATTCATCATATCTTTTTGGCCATATCACATCACATAGCATACCCTGCAAAAACAAATTAGACGTCCTCTAATTGTTGTTGCATGTTTTACGTGGCTGCTATGGGTTTCTAGCAAGAACGTTTCTTACCTACACAAAAGCCACAATGGTGATATGCCAGTTGCTATTTACCCTTCATAAGGACCCTCTTCATCAAATCCGATCCGACTAAAGTGGGAGAGACAGACACCCGCTAGCCACCTTATGCAACAGGTGCATATCAGTCGGTGGAACCTGTCTCACATAAGTGTACATGTAAGGTCGGTCCAGGCCGCTTCATCCCACAATGTCGCCGAATCAAGATAAGACTAGTGCCGTTAAGCAAATTGACCAAATCATCGCCCACAACTACTTGTGTTCTACTCATGCATAGAATCTATGCTTAGACCTAGCTCATGATGCCACTGTTGGGTAACGTAGTAATAATTCAAAAAAATTCCTATGTGTCACCAAGATCAACCTAGGAGATGCTAGAAACAAGAGAGAGAGGGAGTGCATCTTCATACCCTTGAAGATTGCTAAGCGGAAGCGTTACAAGAACGCGGATGATGGAGTCGTACTTGCGGCGATTCAAATCGCGGAAGAACCGATCCAAGCGCCGAATGGACGACGCCTCCGCGTTCAACACACGTACAGCCCGGGGACATCTCCTCCTTCTTGATCTAGTAAGGGGAGAGGAGAAGTTGAGGGAGAACTCCGGCAACACGACAGCGTGGTGGTGGTGGAGCTCGTGGTTCTCCGGCAGGGCTTCGCCAAGCACTATAGAGGAGGAGGAGGTGTAGGAGGGGGAAGGGCTGCGCGAGGGGCAAGGGTGCAGCTGCCCTCCCACCCCCCTCTATTTATAGGGTGAAGGGGAGAGGGGGCCGCCCCCTAGATGCATCTAGAGGGGGGACGGCGGCCCGGGGGGAACTTGCGCCCCCAAGCAAGGTGGGAGGCACACCCACCCCCTAGGGTTTTCAACCCTAGGCGCCTTGGGCCCTTGGGGGCGCACCAGCCCACTAGGGGGATGGTTCACACCCATATTCAGCCCACTTGGTCACCCGGGGTAGGTGGCCCCACCCGATGGACCCCCAGACACCTTTCGGTGGTCCCGGTACAATACTGATAACCCCCGAAACCTTTCCGGTGACTGAAACTAGACTTCCCATATATAAATCTTCACCTCCGGACCATTACGGAACTCCTCGTGACATCCGAGATCTCATCCGGGACTCCAAACAACTTTCAGTAACCGCATACAATTTCCCATTACAACTCTAGCGTCACCGAACCTTAAGTGTGTAGACCCCACGGGTTCGGGAACCATGCAAACATGACCGAGACATCTCTCCGGCCAATAACCAATAGCAGGATATGAATACCCATATTGGCTCCCACATGTTCCATGATGATCTCATTGGATGAACTACGATGTCGGGGATTCAATCAATCTTGTATACAATTCCCTTTGTCCATCGGTATGTTACTTGCCCGAGATTCGATTGTCGGTATCCCCGTACCTCATTCAATACCGTTGCCGACAAGTCTCTTTACTCGTTCCGTAACTCATGATCCCGTGGCTAACTCCTTAGTCACATTGAGCTCATTATGATGATGCATTACCGAGTGGGCCTGGAGATACCTCTCCGTCATACAGAGTGATAAATCCCAGTCTCGATTCGTGCCAACCCAACAGACACTTTCGGAGATACCTGTAGTGCACCTTTATGGTCACCCAGTTACGTTGTGACATTTGATACACTGATACGTCTCCTCCGTATCTATAATTTTTGATTGTTCCATGCCAATATTATTCAACTTTCATATACTTTTGGCAACTTTTTATACTATTTTTTGGGACTAACATATTGATCCAGTGCCCAGTGCTAGTTCCTGTTTGTTGCATGTTTTATGTTTCGCAGAAACCCAATATCAAACGGAATCCAAATGGGATAAAAACAGATGGAGAATTATTTTGGAATATTTGTGATTTTTGGGAAGTAAAATCAACACGAGACGGTGCCCGAGGTGGCCATGAGACAGGGGCCCATGCCCACTCCAGATGGGCGTGCACCCCACCCTCCTGGGCACCCCATAAGGCGGTTGATGCCCTTCTTTGGCCGCAAGAAAACTAATTTTTGGAAAAAGATTTGGGCGAAGGTTTCAATCCAATCGGAGTTACGGATCTCCAGATATAAAAGAAACGGTGCCAGGGCAGAATCTGGGAACGCAGAAACAGAGAGATAGATCCAATCTCGGAGGGGCTCTCACCCCTCCCACGCCATGGGAGCCAAGGACCAGAGGGTAAACCCTTCTCCCATCTAGGGAGAAGGTCAAGGAAGAAGAAGAAGAAGGAGGGCTCTCTCCCCCTTGCTTCCGGTGGCGCCAGAGCGCTGCCGGGTGGCCATCATCATCACCGCGATCTTCACCAACACCTCCACCATCTTCAGCAACATCTCCATCACCTTCCCCCATCTATCTACAGCGGTCCACTCTCCCGCAACCCGTTGTACCCTCTACTTGAACATGGTGCTTTATGCTTCATATTATTATCCAATGATGTGTTGCCATCCTATGATGTCTGAGTAGATTTTCGTTGTCCTACCGGTGATTGATGAATTGCTATGATTGGTTTGAATTGCATGTTTTATTATTGGTGCTGTCCTATTGTGCCCTCCGTGTCGCGCAAGCGTGAGGGATTCCCGCTGTAGGGTTTGCAATATGTTCATGATTTGCTTATGGTGGGTGGCATGAGTGACAGAAGCACATGCCCGAGTAAGTAGGTTGTTTGCGTATGGGATAAAGGGGACTTGATAATTTAATGCTATGGTTGGGTTTTACCTTAGTGATCTTTAGTAGTTGCGGATGCTTGCTAGAGTTCCAATCATAAGTGCATATGATCCAAGAAGAGAAAGTATGTTAGCTTATGCCTCTCCCTCAAGTAGAATTGCAATAGTGATTACCGGTCTAGTAACATAGTCAATTGCTTAGGGACAATTTCACAACTCCTACCACCACTTTTCCACACTCGCTATATTTACTTTATTGCATCTTTATCTAAACAGCCCCTACTTTTTATTTACGTGTTCTTTATTATCTTGCAAACCTATCCAACAATACCTACAAAGCACTTCTAGTTTCATACTTGTTCTAGGTAAAGCGAACGTCAAGCGTGCGTAGAGTCGTATTAGTGGCCGATAGGACTTGAGAGAGTATTTGTTCTACCTTTAGCTCCTCGTTGGGTTCGACACTCTTACTTATCGAAAGAGGCTACAACTATCCTGTATACTTGCGGGTTATCAAGACCTTTTTCTGGCGCCGTTGCCGGGGAGTCATAGCGTGGGGTGAATATTCTCGTGTGTGCTTGTTTGCTTTATCACTAAGTAATTTTTATTTGCTGTTCTAAGTTGTTCTCTATCTTTAGTTATGGATATGGAACATGAAATACCAAAAAAATTAGGTGTAGATGCTACTCATGGAGACGGGGAACCTCCTAAAACCCTCGATGCTCATTATGTGAAAGAAATTATGTACTACTTTAATAATCCTGAGAAAACCCCATTCAATAATGTTATGGGAGTAATGTTGGATCAACGTGAATACTTTAGGGATTATCGCTTGACACAAAAAGGGAAACTATTATGGGATCAAATTCAAATGTTGAAGTGGTTGCTAGGCAACTATGCTTGATGCATGATTATACTTGCTGCTCTAGGATGAAGGCTCCACAGCTTCCCTTTTCATGCACATTTAATGATAATGAAACCTTAGCTTCTTATGCTAATGGTATCTATGATTAATATGATGTGGAACAAATAGAAGAATTTGTTGCTTTTATGGGTGCTTATGAGATTGAATCTATGTTTAAAGTATTTGACGATTTTAATGATTCAGTTTATAGACCAGAAAATTTTGCTATACTTAGATATTGCTATGAAAATTATGAATACAATTACAATATTAATGCATTTATTGAGAAAGTATCCGCTGTCCAAGAAGAGATTAATATTTTGCAGGAAGCTATGGAAGAAGAAATTGATGAAACTGTGAGCTCATTGGATGAAAAAGATGATGAGGAGAGCGAAGAACAAAAGGAGCAAGAGCGGATTGATCACCCGTGCCCACCTTCTAATGAGAGTAACTCTTCAACTCATACATTGTTTAATTCCCCTTCATGCTTACCGAAGGATGATTGCTATGATCCCGTTGATTCTAGTGAAATATCCCTTTTTGATGATGCTTGCTATGCTTGTGGCCAAGATGCCAATATGAATTATGCTTATGGAGATGAACTTGCTATAGTTCCTTATGTTAAACATGAAATTTTTGCTATTGCACCCACGCATGATAGTCCTATTAACTTTTTGAATTCTCCAAACTACACTATATCGGAGAAGTTTGTGCTTATTAAGAATTATATTGATGGGTTGCCTTTTACCATTCCACATGATAATTCTGATAGATATAATATGCATGTGCTTGCTGCTCCTACTTGCAATTATTATGAGAGAGGAACTATATCTCCACCTCTCTATGTTCCCAATATGATAAAATTGCAAGAAACTGCTTATACTATGCATTGGCCTTTACTATGTGTGCACGAATTGTTCTTTTATGACATGCTGATGCATCGGAAGAGAGTTAGACTTCGTCATTGCTTGATATATGTTACTTTGTGCTCACTACTAAATTACAAATCATTGTTAATTAAAATTGGCTTTGATATACCTTGGGATCCGGGTGGATCCATTACTTGAGCACTATATGACTAGCTTAATGGCTTTAAAGAAAGCGCTGCCAGGGAGACAACCCGGAAGTTTTAGAGAGTCATTTATCTATGTTGAGTACTTTCATATAGTTTAAAAACAAAAAATAAAGAGGGGAACCCAAAACTTTTCAAAAAGGAAAGTGAAAGTGAGAGAGACAAGCATTGTTGAAGTGGGAGAGCTCCTTGAACTTTGTTCATGCTCACGAAAACTTTGTGAATCTTGATTACAGAAACTTTTCATCAAAAATAATTATCCCCTTGTACAATTCCATTGTATCATAAAAATAATGTGCTAACGTTTTCCTTTAGGATGTTTGGAATACTTGTTGGTTTGTACGGTGCAGGACAGAAACTTTGGCTGTAGTGCGAGATTTTACATTTTTAACTGGACCTTCAAACGGTTCTGATTCTTTTTTCAGTGTCTTTATGTGCAACTTGTTTATTTTTCCTAATTTTTGTAGAATTTTTGGGGTACCATAAGTATGGTGAATGTTCAGGTTGCTACAGACTGTTCTGTTTTTGACAGATTCTGTTTTTGATGCATAGTTTGCTTGTTTTGATGAAACTATCAATTTATATCAGTGGATTAAGCCATGAAAAAGTTATGTTACAGTAGATACAATGCAAAAAAAAAATGAATTGGTTTACTACAGTACTTAGAGTAGTGATTTGCTTTATTATACTAATGGATCTTACCGAGTTTTCTGTTGAAGTTTTGTGCGGATGAAGTGTCTAATTGAGGATGTCTCGATATGAGGAAAAGGAAGAGAGGCAAGAGCTCAAGCTTGGGGATGCCCGAGGCACCCCAAGTAAATATTCAAGGAGACTCAAGCATCTAAGCTTGGGGATGCCCCGGAAGGCATCCCCTCTTTCTTCAACAAGTATCGGTATGTTTTCGGATTCGTTTTGTTCATGCGATATGTGCAAGTCTTGGAGCGTCTTTTACATTTAGTTTTCATTTTTATTTTATGCACCATGATGGTATGAGATAGTCCTTGGTTGATTTATAGAATGCTCATTGCACCTCACTTAAATCTTTTGAGTATGGCTTTATAGAATGCTTCATGTGCTTCACTTCTATCATTTGAAGTCTGGATTGCATGTTTCTCTTCATATAGAAAACTGCCATTTGTAGAATGCTCTTTTGCTTCACTTATATTTGTTAGAGCATGGGCATATTTTTTGTAGAAAGAATTAAACTCTCTTGCTTCACTTATATCAATTTAGAGAGATGACATGAATTGGTCATTCACATGGTTAGTCATAAAATCCTACATAAACTTGTGGATCACTGAATATGATATGTTTGATTCCTTGCAATAGTTTTGCGATATAGTGATGATAATATGTGGGAGGTACTAGTAGATGGTTGTGTTTAGTAAGTATGTTGGTGTTAAGGTTTGTGATTCCCGAAGCATGCACGCATGGTCTATTAACTATGTAACCAAATTGGCGTGCATTGTATTTTGATTGTTTATCTTTGCGTGAAGGTCGGGGGCGCGCGATGGTTAACTCCTACCAAACTCCCCCCTAGGAGTATGCGTGTAGTACTTTGTTTCAAGGGCTTTTAAATTTTTGCAATAAGTATGTGAGTTCTTTATGACTAATATTGAGTCCATGGATTATACACACTTTTACCTTTCCATCATTGCTAGCCTCTTCGGTACCGTGCATTGCCCTTTCTCACCTCGAGAGTTGGTGCAAACTTTGCCGGTGCATCCAAACCCCGTGATCGATACGCTCTATCACACATAATCCTCCTTATATCTTCCTCAAAACAGCCACCATACCTACCTATCATGGCATTTCCATAGCCATTCCGAGATATATTGCCATGCAACTTTCATCATCATCATATACATGACTTGAGCATTCATTGTCATATTGCTTTGCATGATCGTAAGATAGCTAGCATGACGTTTTGATGGCTTGTACTTTTTTGATGTCATTGCTACGCTAGATCATTGCACATCCCGGTACACCGCCGGAAGCATTCATATAGAGTCATATCTTTGTTCTAGTATCGAATAGTAATATTGAGTTGTAAGTAAATAAAAGTGTGATGATCATCATTATAGAGCATTGCCCCATGAAAAAAAGGAAAAAAAGAAAAAAAAATAAAAAAAATGGAAAGGCCAAAGAAGCCTAAATAAAAAAGGGGACCAAAGAAGCCCACCCCAAAAAAAAGAAAAAGAAAAAAAAAGAAAAAGAAAAGGGGCAATGTTACTATCCTTTTTCCACACTTGTGTTTCAAAGTAGCACCATGTTCTTCATATAGAGAGTCTCTTATGTTGTCACTTTCGTATACTAGTGGGAATTTTTCATTATAGAACTTGGCTTGTATATTCCAACGATGGGCTTCCTCAAATGCCCTAGGTCTTCGTGAGCAAGCAAGTTGGATGCACACCCACTTAGTTTCAGTTTGAGCTTTCATACACTTATAGCTCTAGTGCATCCGTTGCATGGCAATCCCTACTCCTCGCATTGACATCAATTGATGGGCATCTCCATAGCCCGTTGATTAGCCGCGTCGATGTGAGACTTTCTCCCTTTTTATATCTTCCCCGCATAACCTCCATCATCATATTCTATTCCACCCATAGTGCTATATCCATGGCTCACGCTCATGTATTGCGTGAAGGTTGAAATTTTTTGAGAATACTAAAGTATGAAACAATTTATTGGCTGACACCAGGATAGGCATGAGGGGTACCTTGTGTTAAGAAAAGGGAGCATACAAGACTATATGATTTTGTAGGGATAACTTTCTGAAGCATTGATATTTTGAAAGACATGATTGTTTGTTGGGATGCCCTAAGTATTATTGTTTTTATGTCAAATGATAGACTATTGCTTTGAATCACTCGTGTCTTAATATTCATACCATGATTAGACTTATGATCAAGATTATGCTAGGTAGCATTCCACATCAAAAATTATCTTTTTATCATTTACCTACTCGAGGACGAGCAGGAATTAAGCTTGGGGATGCTGATACGTCTCCTCCGGATCTATAATTTTTGATTGTTCCATGCCAATATTATTCAACTTTCATATACTTTTGGCAACTTTTTATACTATTTTTTGGGACTAACATATTGATCCAGTGCCCAGTGCTAGTTCCTGTTTGTTGCATGTTTTATGTTTCGCAGAAACCCAATATCAAACCGAATCCAAATGGGACAAAAACGGACGGAGAATTAAATATTTGTGATTTTTGGGAAGTAAAATCAACACGAGACGGTGCCCGAGGTGGCCATGAGACAGGGGCCCACGCCCACTCCAGATGGGCGTGCACCCCACCCTCCTGGGCACCCCATAAGGCGGTTGATGCCCTTCTTTGGCCGCAAGAAAACTAATTTTTGGAAAAAAGATCTGGGAGAAGGTTTCAATCCAATTGGAGTTACGGATCTCCGAATATAAAAGAAATGGTGCCAGGGCAGAATCTGGGAACACAGAAACAGAGAGATAGATCCAATCTCGGAGGGGCTCTCTCCCCTCCCACGCCATGGGAGCCAAGGACCAGAGGGGAAACCTTTCTCCCATCTAGGGATAAGGTCAAGGAAGAAGAAGAAGAAGGAGGGCTCTCTCCCCCTTGCTTCCGGTGGCACCGGAGCGCTGCCGGGGGGCCATCATCATCACCGCGATCTTCACCAACACCTCCGCCATCATCAGCAACATCTCCATCACCTTCCCCCATCTATCTACAACGGTCCACTCTCCCGAAACCCGTTGTACCCTCTACTTGAACATGGTGCTTTATGCTTCATATTATTATCCAATGATGTGTTGCCATCCTATGATGTCTGAGTAGATTTTCATTGTCCTACCGGTGATTGATGAATTGCTATGATTGGTTTGAATTGCATGTTTTATTATTGGTGCTGTCCTATTGTGCCCTTTGTGTCGTGCAAGCGTGAGGGATTCTTGCTGTAGGGTTTGCAATATGTTCATGATTTGCTTATGGTGGGTGGCGTGAGTGATAGAAGCACAAACCCGAGTAAGTAGGTTGTTTGCGTATGGGATAAAGGGGACTTGATACTTTAATGCTATGGTTGGGTTTTACCTTAATGATCTTTAGTAGTTGCGGATGCTTGCTAGAGTTCCAATCATAAGTGCATATGATCCAAGAAGAGAAAGTATGTTAGTTTATGCCTCTCCCTCAAGTAGAATTGGAATAGTGATTACCGGTCTAGTAACGTAGTAAATTGCTTAGGGACAATTTCACAACTCCTACCACCACTTTTCCACACTCGCTATATTTACTTTATTGCATCTTTATCTAAACAGCCCCTACTTTTTATTTACGTGTTCTTTATTATCTTGCAAACCTATCCAACAACACCTACAAAGTACTTCTAGTTTCATACTTGTTCTAGGTAAAGCAAACGTCAAGCGTGCGTAGAGTCGTATCAGTGGCCGATAGGACTTGAGAGAGTATTTGTTCTACCTTTAGCTCCTCGTTGGGTTCGACACTCTTACTTATCGAAAGAGGCTACAACTATCTCGTATACTTGCGGGTTATCATACACCCAAAGCATTCCTAAGGTATCAGGGAGTTGCACAATGTCATAGTCTAAGGAAAGATACTTGACATTAGAAAAGCTCTAGCAAACGAACTACACGATCTTGTGTTATGCTTGGGATTGTGTCTTGTCCATCACATCATTCTCCTAATGATGTGATCTCGTTATCAATGACATCCAATGTCCATGGTCAGGAAACCAAAACCATCTATTGATCAACAAGCTAGTCAACTAGAGGCTCACTAGAGACATGTTGTGGTCTATGTATTCACACATGGATTACGGTTTCCGGTTAATACAATTATAGCATGAACAATAGACAATTATCATGAACAAGGAAATATAATAATAACCATTTCATTATTGCCTCTAGGGAACATTTCCAACAATACTAGGTTTTTTTGCTCTATTGTATATACAAGTTTTGGAGCCACCTCTAGTTCTACTAGTTCTAGTTGGTCCTAGTTGACTAATTAGAGCTAGACAAATCCTCATGTCCTCATAATAAGAAGCCCAGTGTTTTTAATCTCCTCCCTCTTATTCTCCAGTGTCAATTAGCTCTAGGCAGTGAAGCGCTACCGGGTCGTGAAGGCTGCACGCTTGCAACCAAGTAGAGAGGTCGTGCTTTCGGTCTTCTGTTCAAGGGACTATTCGTGGGCGGTACGAGGGATCGCTCATTAATGGTTTGAGGGACTCCAAGTATGATCTACACCAACATGTTCTTCTTCCACTACAACTCGGTGGCGGTAACAATCATGATCACAACCCGTTATGCATCTTCATATTGATCTTGGGTGGTCATAGGCGCGATTTTTTTTGTTTTCTACTTCATTTCCCAACATTTCAAAAGATCCAGATTTATGTCTTAATTAGTAAATATAAATATCTACTTGAGTCATCCTTGAAGATAGATAAATCCACTGCTTGCAACAACACTTATTGGACTACAAACATCAATATGCATATTTCCAATTATTTTGTTGCTCGTTCTTTTTGGCATGTGAATGGTATTTTAGTTTAATTCACTATTTGGATGAAAGTTGCAAGTGTTAGATAATTTGTAATCATATGACTCCAAAATACATCACTATGGAATTTCTCCATGCGGGTTTCTCCAATGTGACTAAATGCAGCACCACACATATGTGGTATTCTTAGTTTTGCGACGTTTAGCGTCGGCGTTATGGATGGTCAATTCTATCATCAATATTCACAACTTACATCCTATTCACAATATGAGTATGGCCCTTTTGTTCATTACATCGAACAACTATTGTTCTCTTATGAACAACCTCCTTGCAACTTCTATGCAATGGGCTAGAGTATACAAAACTCTAAAATGAATTATAACAATAAATTCATAGGTAATGTGTTGATGAAAAATTATCATAACTCTTACAAAATTTTCAACACATATTTTAACCTCAATAACTTGTTGGTCATTAGGCCATAGTAATTCTTGCAACGATTCGCGACAACATGCAATCGAGTCGGTGTCCTTGTGATCAACTTTTAACCACAATTCCCGAAGAACTTAGTGTTTAATAATTTAATCACAATTCTCAAGAATCGTACTTTACTTGACCAACTTTCTCTACATATTATAACTTGTATGACATCCATACCTGAGCTAGACATTCCAGTTTTCTTTTCTTTCCGCCTCTAAGCTTCTTACAGTTTTACTTTCAATATTTCTCCCACTCAACAGAATAATCATATAACCTTTAAAGAGTGGCGTGAGCCCCAAACTTCCCTAGGCATGTAAGTCTCATTACATCCTTTGGTTTTGTCTTCCTCTTTAAGTTCTCACCATCAACTCATGACTAGTGTTCTTTGGGTTCTTACAAACTTTAGTCTCAAACATAGTTGAATGCTTCACTGGAAAGCAAACAAAACACTACTTTATATAGAATATATATTTTAACCTTTGTTTGTTTCTTAAAACATTTTTCAGTTCCAAGAATATCACCTAATTATCCCATACATTTTGAAGTTCGGGTTTCTCGGGAGCAAGCAGACAGTAATGTAATTCTTAGCCTTTTGGATCAAAAGATGTAAGTCTCGTTATCCATAGCATTAGTAGGAGAGTTTTGCAAGCATGCAGTAGGACAGAATCCTTCTTGGTACTCTTAGAGGACAACCCTCTCAATCATAAAAGATTCAACCAGATAAATAACAGTCAATCAATTTCAACATCAAAGGTGGAACCATGAGCCATAATTCTACAACCATAATGCAAACTACACATAGACATAGCTCATAATTAATTTTGCACTAGCATTTAAACAAATCTTAATTTAAAGTGCACTCCCACGCAAATCAATATCTCTCATGATTGAAAGTGAGTGATTCAAGATCCTGATCTCATTCACACCCATGGATGGTAGCATCTCATATGATGTGAATTTCAACCGGTGGGCAAACTTTTGCCAATCATATCTCCATATGACTCTTGTTCATCTTTCGATGCTTCACACTCTGAGCTCAGAACTTTTCTGCTAGAACTTCAAGGTAACCGAGTGTTTCTGCTGTGTAGTCCTATCTAACCCGCCTTACACTTAACTCTCATTTGTACTCATGGTAGCATGTAGTGCTCCAAAAAGCCACATGTTATAGACGGTTGCAACACTAGGAAGAGCACCTTTTAACTTGATATTTACTGTGAGAGATCACACTAATAATTTACTACTGTGCAATCAAAGGGTGCAACCAACAAAGGGATAAACATCTCAGGCAATTCATAAAAGAATGATATGGTATAGCCCCAGGGGTTGGGAATCCTCCATGATCATCTTCAATCTTCGGTTGAAGCATCGTGACAACCAATATTTTGTTGTCGTGGCAACCATTTCAAAAACCATGTTGTGGCAGCAATTACAGAAAACATTGCCGTGGCGATCATTTTAGAAAGCATTGTTGTGACACCAAATTCAAAAATATCGTTGTAGCACAAATTTATAGCTCCTCGTCCCGCATCAAGTACACCTTCTCCTCGCTGGGGTCCTCCGTGTATGTTTGCCATCATCACCTCTAACCTGTAGGTTATCTCTGCAATATTTACATTAACGTGGCAATCTCATGGCTCTAGCCATCATGCCGTGACACGTAGACCACTTAACATTACAACATATAACCATCTCATACATAAACTCATTATCATGACGAAGGCTATGCCACATCATATGCATACTCTGCAAAACCAAGTTAGACGTCCTCTAATCGATTTTATCAAAATTTTAGTTACGTGGTTAACCAGTTTTAACAAACAATACTAGCTACCTACATTGACAACATAGGCGATGATTATTGATGCTAGATTAAGTTTCGGGGTGTGTGAAAGAAGAGAATTAATTAAAAGTCTCGCCCTCACATTAAACTTCGTCAAATACGTGTGACCCCTTAGAAGATCATCCATCTTTGGCAACCTCTTGTGTACGCGACGGTTTACTATTCTCAACTATGGTGAAGCCCAAGGAACTGTTAGCAGATCGTTGACAGCCAGAGCCGATCGATTGTCAGAACCTTGTAACAAAGCGACACCATGATGTCGATGAATTGAACCAAAGCAACACTCGAGGGAAGCATAGCAAGAACATCAACCCTCAAAATCACATATGATATAGATCGCAACATGCACCTACTCATATAACTGCTCATGATGCCACTATTGAGAAACACGGTAGAAAATAAAAAAAATCACACATGTGATCATCCAAGATCAATATGAAGATGCATAAGGGATTGGGATCACGATCGTTATCGTCACCGATGTCAGGACCCCGATTCTATGCCACACCAATCTAGCATGTAACACCTCATATCACTTTGCGGCCTCACGCACGGTATTCCCACGGGTGTCGCCTTACCATGCCCTGGACCGTTTGCGCCTTTTGGCACACGTATATGATGGTGTCGCTAGCATCCATATGACAATGAACCCAGGCTGACATGGCTAGTCATGAAACCGAAGTGGCACTAACTTACAGGGACAGGCATACATGACCCAGCATCGAACGTGTCGGTCATCAGCGAGTGAATCCAGGCTGTAGCAACTGGGCTAGTAGGACTCCGGTAAACCGGGCTGTAGCAGGCTAACAGGACTCCGATAGACACCGCGTGACATTTCCTCGAAGGGACAGACACAGGAACGAAGAAGGACACATGCCGGCCAGCCTAAGTGTTCCGGAGCAGTAGCAAGCTACCAGGGCTCAGTGGAAGCACTAGGAGACATTTCCCGGTAAGAGAGGCTACTAGGATAAACAACTAGATATTCAGATCCCACACATAGCAATACACATTACACGTACGCATAACATGCAAGTATGTGTTGTACAACATGGCATCACAGCATAACTCAACAACTTATATAGATAAAGGCTCAGATGAGCCATCATAGCATTTATTACAAGCAGGGGTCACATGACCCAACATTCAGAGCATTCAAGCAACAAGCGGAAGCATTACATGTCTGGGTACAGACAACTACAAATGAAAAGGCTGAAGAGCCTGACTATCTACAACATCCTATCAAGATCGTAGCTGAGGTACAAGCTACTTGTCGAAGTCCATGAGAACACTAGTAAGACCGAAGTCTCCGCTGCAAAAACATAAATAAAGCAAAATGAGTACAAAGGTACTCAGCAAGTCTTACATCAGATCCTATCATACATGCATTTGTGTCAAGAGGGTAATGTGGGGTTTAGTTGCAGCAAGCCAGCTTTGACTCAGTGGCTATCCTGTTCTACGACTACGAGAAACTTCTTTGAGGTGAGATGGCGCACACGAGTCCACTAATCACCACACAATACACTACTATGGATTCATCCCCGTCTCCCTACGAGAAGGCCATCCATAGCACTCACACTTGTCTTGAGCATTTTATAGTATCCACTTCAAGTTGTCTATGTACCATGTAAGCATCCAAGAAGTCTATAACCGCGGACCTGGCTATTCGAATAGATCATGTTAACCCTGCAGGGGTGTACTTCTTCACACACTCTCTCACCACTTACCGCCATGTACACGTCATGTATCTCGGCAACCTTCAAGCGGAAGCCTGGCGAGGGTGTCGGCCATGACCTGACTAACCACACAAGACTCTAGTCCAGGTTTATCGCTTATTCGGGTTCCATCCGCAAGGAGATCCGGCCGGGGTGTTGCTCACGGCCCCAAATGATGTGTGCAGGGTTCCCAAGCCCACCTCACCAGATGGATCTACGCTTGGTACACCGTGCCACTTGTGCCTAGTCTGTCCCAAGCCCACCTGGGCGGGTGCCACTTGGTAGACTACTAACACTACCTACAAACACCAGAAACGAGTTGCGACTCCTGGACAGAGACCGAGTTGGTTAATAAATCGAGAGGGGTCGAGTTACCGGAACCCAATGTGTGGTAGTATCGAGTCATTGGACAACATACATAGAACTCGGTGCTTAAGGACGGTTCTAGTGAGACAACCCACCGTGTACTCCTACATGGCCTCTCATCGCTACCTTTACCAAATCGTGTTCACATGTTCACTCTCAGCATCAAAACATAAAGCACTGTACTCCAATTCATTCCCAATGAATCAGACCTGACACACTCTAAGCAATAGCAGGCATGGCATGGTAGGAACACAACAATGTCTTCAATCAACTCCTACACATGCTAGTGGGTTTCAACTATTGCTACCTCTTGAGCACTGCGTTGGATTTCCCCGAAGAGGAGAGGATGATGCAGCAAAGTATCGTAAGTATTTCCCTCAGTTTTTGAGAACCAAGGTATCAATCCAGTAGGAGACCACGCACAAGTCCCTCATACCTACACAAAACGATAGCAACTCGCAACCAACGCGATTAGGGGTTGTCAATCCCTTCACGGTCACTTACGATAGTGAGATCTGATAGAGATAATAAATAATATTTTTGGTATTTTTGATAGATAGATGCAAAGTGAAAAGTAAAAGGCAAAGTAAAAACAAAGCAAGTAATAAAGCGATAGAGATTGATATGATGAGAATAGACCCGGGGGCCATAGGTTTCACTAGTGGCTTCTCTCAAGAGCATAAGTATTCTACAGTGGGTGAACAAATTACTGTTGAGCAATTGACAGAATTGAGCATAGTTATGAGTATATCTAGGCAATGATCATGTATATAGGCATCACGTTCAAACAAGTAGATCGAAATGATTCTGCATCTACTATTATTACTCCACTCATCGACCGCTATGCAGCATGCATCTAGAGTATTAAGTAAAAACAGAGTAACGCTTTAGCAAGATGACATGACGTAGAGGGATAAATTCATGCAATATGATAAAAAAAACCATCTTGTTATCCTCGATGGCAACAATTCAATACGTGTCTTGCAACCCTTTCTGTCACTGGGTAAGGACACCGCAAGATTGAACCCAAAGCTAAGCACTTCTCCAATTGCAAGAACTACCAATCTAGTTGGCCAAACTAAAAAGGATAATTCGAAGAGACTTGCAAAGATAACTCAATCATACATAAAAGAGTTCAGAGAAGAGTCAAATATTTTCCATAGATAATACTGGATCATAAACCCACAATTCATCGGTCTCAACAAACACACCGCAAAAAGAATATTACATCAAATAGATCTCCACGAGAGAGGGGGAGAACATTCTATTGAGATCCAAAAAGAGAGAAGAAGCCATCTAGCTACTAGCTATGGACCCAAAGGTCTGAAGTAAACTACTCACACTTCATCGGAGGGGCTATGGTGTTGATGTAGAAGCCCTCCATGGTGGATGCCCCCTCTAGCGGAGCTTCGGGACAGGCCCCAAGATGGGATCTCGTGGATCTGAAGGTTGCGGCGGTGGAATTAGGTTTTGGCTCCTGTTCTGATCGTTTGGGGGTACGTAGGTATATATAGGAGGAAGGAGTACG
This sequence comes from Aegilops speltoides, assembly GCA_021437245.1. Taxonomy (NCBI): domain Eukaryota; kingdom Viridiplantae; phylum Streptophyta; class Magnoliopsida; order Poales; family Poaceae; genus Aegilops; species Aegilops speltoides. The sequence goes on from CM038142.1 coordinate 145,450,680, forward strand.
TCGGTGGAGCGCCAGGGGGCCCATGAGGTAGGGGGGCGCGCCCAGGGGGCGTGCCCTCCACCCTCGTGACCGCCTCTGGCACTTCTTGGAGTAGGGTCCAAGTCTCCTGGATCATGTTCGGTTGGAAAATCACGTTCCCGAAGGTTTCATTCCGTTTGGACTCCGTTTGATATTGCGTTTCTTCGAAACACTGAAATAGGCAAAAAAACATCAATTCTGGGCTGGGCCTCCGGTTAATAGGTTAGTCCCAAAAATAATATAAAAGTGGAAAATAAAGCCCAATATAGTCCAAAACAGTAGATAAAGTAGCATGGAGCAATCAAAAATTATAGATGCGTTGGAGACGTATCAAGCATCCCCAAGCATAATTCTTGCTCGTCCTCGAGTAGGTAAATGATAAAAAAAGAATTTTTGATGCGGAGTGATACTTTGGCATAATTTCAATGTAACTCATCTTAATTGTGATATGAATATTCAGATCCGAAAGATTCAAGACAAAAGTTCATATTGACACAAAAATAATAATACTTCAAGCATACTAATCAAAGCAATCATGTCTTCTCAAAATAACATGGCCAAAGAAAGTTATCCCTACAAAATCATATAGTCTGGCTATGCTCCATCTTCCCCACACAAAATATTTAAATCGTGCACAACCCCGATGACAACCCAAGCAATTGTTTCATACTTATGACATTCTCAAAACTTTTTCAATCTTCACGCAATACATGAGCGTGAGCCATGGATATAGCACTATGTGGAATAGAATGGTGGTTGTGGAGAAGACAAAAAGAGGGAAGATAGTCTCACATCAACTAGGCGTATCAACAGGCTATGGAAATGCCCATCAATAGATATCAATGTGAGTGAGTATGGATTGCCATGCAACGGATGCACTAGAGCTATAAGTATATGAAAGCTCTTACAAAAAGAAACTAAGTGGGTGTGCATCCAACTCGCTTGCTCACGAAGACCTAGGGCATTTTGAGGAAGCCCATCATTGGAATATACAAGCCAGGTTCTATAATGAAAAATTCCCACTAGTATATGAAAGTGACAAAATGAGAGACTCTCTATCATGAAGATCTTGGTGCTACTTTGAAGCACAAGTGTGGTGATAGTAGCATTGTCCCTTCTCTCTTTTTCTCTCATTTTTTATTTGGGCCTTTCTCTTTTTTTATGGCCTCTTTTTTTTCGTCCGGAGTCTCATCCCGACTTATGGGGGAATCATAGTCTCCATCATCCTTTCCTCACTTGGGACAATGCTCTAATAATGATGATCATCACACTTTTATTTTTCTTACAACTCAACAATTACAACTCGATACTTAGAACAAAGTATGACTCTATATGAATGCCCTCGTGATATACCAGGATATGCAATGAATCATGAGTGACATGTATGAAAGAATTATGAACGGTGGCTTTGCCACAAATACAATGTCAACTACATGATCATGCTAGCAATATGACAATGATGGAGCGTGTCATAGTAAACGGAACGGTGGAAAGTTGCATGGAAATATATCTCGGAATGGCTATGGAAATGCCATGATAGGTAGGTATGGTGGCTGTTTTGAGAAAGGTATATGGTGGGTGTATGATACCGCTAAAAGTCTTGTGTATTAGAGAGGCTAGCAAAGGTGGAAGGATGGGAAAAAGTGCGTATAATCCATGGACTCAACATTAGTCATAAAGAACTCATATAATTATTGCAAAAATCTAGAAGTTATCAAAGCAAAGTATTATCGCATGCTCCTAGGGGATAGATTGGTAGGAAAAGACCATCGCTCATCCCCGACCGCCACTCATAAGGAAGACAATCAATAAATAAATCATGCTCGAGTTCATCACATAACGGTTCACCATACGTGCATGCTACGGAATCACAAACTTCAACACAAGTATTCTTTGAATTCATAACTACTCAACTAGCATGACTCTAATATCACCATCTTCATATCTCAAAACAATTATCAAGCATCAAACTTATCTTAGTATTCAACGCACTCAAAAGAAAGGTTCACATATCTTGAACACCAAGTATATTAACATTAAGCGAATTACCATGCTATTAACGACTCTCAAAATAATCTAAGTGAAGCATGAGAGATCAATAGTTTCTTTAAAACAAATCCACCGCCGTGCTCTAAAAGATATAAGTGAAGCACTAGAGCAAAAATTATCACGCTCAAAAGATATAAGTGAAGCACTATGAGCAAAACTATCAAGCTCAAAAGATATAAGTGAAGCACATAGAGTATTCTAACAAATTACAAATCATGTATGGCTCTCTCAAAAGGTGTGTACAGCAAGGATGATTGTGGTAGACTAACAAGCAAAGACACAAATAATACAAGACGCTCCAAGCAAAACACATATCATGTTGGTGAATAAAAATATAGCTCCAAGTAAATTACCGATGGAGGTGGATGAAAGAGGGGATGCCTTCCAGGGCATCCCCAAGCTTTGACTTTTTGGTGTCCTTGGATTATCTTGGGGGTGACATGGGCATCCCCAAGCTTAGGCTCTTGCCACTCCTTGTTCCATAATCCATCAAAAGAATTCACCCAAAACTTGAAAACTTCACAACACAAAACTCAACAGAAATCTCGTGAGCTCCGTTAGAGAAAGAAAACAAAAGACTACTTCAAGGTACTGTAATGAACTCATTCTTTATTTATATTGGTGTTTAACCTACTGTATTCCAACTTCTCTATGGTTCATAAACTATTTTACTAGCCATAGATTCATCAAAATAAGCAAAGAACACGCGAAAAACAGAATCTGTCAAAACAGAACAGTCTGTAGCAATCTGTAACTAACACAAACTTCTGGAACTCTAAAAATTCTACCAAAATATAAAGTCCTGGAAAATTTGTTTATTGAACATCAGCAAAAAAATCAACGCAAAAGCACGTACCTGTGATTTAACAAAATTATATTCGTGCGCACAAAGTTTCTGTTTTTTAGCAGAATCAAATCAACTATCATCGTAGGTTATCCGATAGGTTCTACTTGGCACAAACACTAATTAAAAGATAAAACCACATCCAAACATAGGCTAGATGGATTATTTATTCCTAAACAGAAGCAAAAACAAAAAAACAAAAATAAAATTGGGTTGCCTCCCAACAAGCGCTATCGTTTAACGCCCCTAGCTAGGCATTAAGATTTCAATGATGCTCACATGAAAGACAAGAATTGAAGCATAAAGAGAGCATCATGTAGCATGTGAAAAACACATCTAAGTCTAACATAATTCCTATGCATAGGCATCTTGTAAGCAAACAAATTATCAAGGCAAGCAAAAACTAGCATATGCAAGGACGAACAAAGAGATGATAGCAATCTCAACATGAAGAGAGGTAATTTAGTAACATGAAAATTTCTACAACCATATTTTCCTCTCTCATAATAATTACATGTAGGATCATAAGTAAATTAAACAAAATAGCTATCACATAACATATTCTCAACACGATCCACATGCATACAAAGTTGACACTCTTCCAAGATAGTGGGATTAACATTAACTAGAGTCATGACCTCTGCAAACCCACTTTTATCAAAAATGTCATAAGATTGAACATACTCCAAATATGTGGGATCTAAAGTTGACACTCTTCCAAACCCACTTTCAATAATATTGAAAACACTATTATCAATCTCATATTCATCATGGGGCTTAAATAAATTTTCGAGATCATAAGAAACATCATCACCCCAATCAAGATCATTGCTACAAGTAGTAGACATAGCAAAACTAGCATCCCCAAACTTAGGGTTTTGCATATTATTAGCACAATTGACATCAATAGAGTTTATAGTAAAACCATTGCAGTCATGCTTTTTATTCAAGGAGCTATCGTGAATCTCTTCATAAATTTCCTCAACACAACTTTTAGATTCACGAATTTCAAGTAAAACCTCATAAAGATAATCTAGCGCACTCAAATCACAAGAGGTTGGCTCATCATAATTGGATCTCTTAAAGAGATTAGCAAGTGGATGGGGATCCATAAACTTTTAGCAAGCAAAGATGCAGGCAAAAAGAAGGCACATGGAAAAAGGGCGAATAAAACGACAAGGGTGAAGTGGGGGAGAGGAAAACGAGAGGCAAATGGCAAATAATGTAATGCGAGAGATAGGGATTGCGATGGGTACTTGGTATGGTTGACTTGCTTGCGTGAGCCTCCCCGGCAACGGCGCCAGAAATTCTTCTTGCTACCTCTTGAGCACTGCGTTGGATTTCCCCGAAGAGGAGAGGATGATGCAGCAAAGTAGTGTAAGTATTTCCCTCAGTTTTTGAGAACCAAGGTATCAATCCAGTAGGAGACCACGCACAAGTCCCTCGTACCTACACAAAACGATAGCAACTCGCAACCAATGCGATTAGGGGTTGTCAATCCCTTCACGGTCACTTACGATAGTGAGATCTGATAGAGATAATAAATAATATTTTTGGTATTTTTGATAGATAGATGCAAAGTGAAAAGTAAAAGGCAAAGTAAAAACAAAGCAAGTAATAAAGCGATAGAGATTGATATGATGAGAATAGACCCGGGGGCCATAGGTTTCACTAGTGGCTACTCTCAAGAACATAAGTATTCTACGGTGGGTGAACAAATTACTGCTGAGCAATTGACATAATCGAGCATATTTATGAGTATATCTAGGCAATGATCATGTATATAGGCATCACATACAAAACAAGTAGATCGAAATGATTCTGCATCTACTACTATTACTCCACTCATCGACCGCTATCCCGCATGCATCTAGAGTATTAAGTAAAAACAGAGTAACGCTTTAAGCAAGATGACATGATGTAGAGGGATAAATTCATGCAATATGATAAAAAAAACCCATCTTGTTATCCTCGATGGCAACAATACAATACGTGCCTTGCAACCCTTTCTGTCACTGGGTAAGGACAACGCAAGATTGAACCCAAAGCTAAGCACTTCTCCCATTGCAAGAACTACCAATCTAGTTGTCCAAACCAAAAAGGATAATTTGAAGAGACTTGCAAAGATAACTCAATCATACATAAAAGAATTCAGAGAAGAATCAAATATTTTCCATAGATAATACTGGATCATAAACCCACAATTCATCGGTCTCAACAAACACAACGCAAAAAGAAGATTACATCAAATAGATCTCCACGAGAGAGGGGGAGAACATTGTATTGAGATCCAAAAAGAGAGAAGAAGCCATCTAGATACTAGCTATGGACCCAAAGTCTGAAGTAAACTACTCACACTTCATCGGAGGGCTATGGTGTTGATGTAGAAGCCCTCCATGGTGGATGCCCCCTCCAGCGGAGCTCCGGAACAGGCCCCAAGAGGGGATCTCATGGATACAGAAGGTTGCGGCGGTGGAATTAGGTTTTTGTCTCCTATTTTGATCGTTTGGGGCTACGTAGGTATATATAGGAGGAATGAGTACGTCGGTGGAGCGCCAGGGGGCCCACGAGGTAGGGGGCGCGCCCAGGGGGGCGCCCTCCACCCTTGTGACCGCCTCTAGCACTTCTTGGAGTACGTTCCAAGTCTCCTGGATCACGTTCGGTTGGAAAATCACGTTTCCGAAGGTTTCATTCTATTTGGACTCCGTTTGATATTCCGTTTCTTCGAAACACTGAAATAGGCAAAAAACAGCAATTCTGGGCTGGGCCTCCGGTTAATAGATTAGTCCCAAAAATAATATAAAAGTGGAAAATAAAGACCAATATAGTCCAAAATAGTAGATAAAGTAGCTGAAGGAAATATATCTTAGAGGCAATAATAAAGTTATTATTTATTTCCTCATATCATGATAAATGTTTATTATTCATGCTAGAATTGTATTAACCGGAAACATGATACATGTGTGAATACATAGACAAACATATAGTCACTAGTATGCCTCTACTTGACTAGCTCGTTAATCAAAGATGGTTATGTTTCCTAACCATAGACATGTGCTGTCATTTGATTAGTGGGATCACATCATTAGAAGAATGATGTGATTGACATGACCCATTTGGTTAGCCTAGCACTTGATCGTTTAGTATACTGCTATTGCTTTCTTCATGACTTATACATGTTCCTATAACTATGAGAATTATGCAACTCCCGTTTACCGGAGGAACACTTTGGGTACTACCAAACATCACAACGTAACTGGGTGATTATAAAGGAGTACTATAGGTGTCTCCGAAGGTACATGTTGAGTTGGCGTATTTCGAGATTAGGTTTTGTCACTCCGATCGTCGGAGAGGTATCTCTGGGCCCTCTCGGTAATGCACATCATTATAAGCCTTGCAAGCAATGTGACCAATGAGTTGGTTATGGGATGATGCATTACGTAACGAGTAAAGAGACTTGCCGGTAACGAGATTGAACTAGGTATTGGATACCAACGATCAAATCTCGGGCAAGTAACATACCGATGACAAAGGGAACAACGTATGTTGTTATGCGGTTTGACCGATAAAGATCTTCGTAGAATATGTAGGATCCAATATGGGCATCCAGGTCCCGCTATTGGTTATTGACCGAGAATGCTTCTAGGTCATGTCTACATAGTTCTTGAACCCGTAGGGTCCGCACGCTTAACGTTACGATGACAGTTTTATTATGAGTTTATAAGTTTTGATGTACCGAAGCTTGTTCGGAGTCCCGGATGTGATCACGAACATGACAAGGAGTCTCGAAATGGTCGAGACATAAAGATTGATATATTGGACGACTATATTCGGACACCGGAATTGTTCCGGGTGATTTCGGAGAAAATCGAGTGCCGGAGGGTTACGGAACCCCGTGAGAGTATTGGGCCTTATGGGCCTAAGGGGAAAGGAGAGAGGGGCGGCCAGCATGGGCCGCGCGCCCCCTCCCCCCTCTGGTCCGAATTGGACTAGGAGGCGCCCCCCCTTTCCTTCCCCCTCTCCCCCTTCCTCCCCCCTCCTAGTAGGAGTAGGAAAGGAGGAGTCCTACTCCTACTAGGAGGAGGACTCCTCCTTGGCACACCCCAAGGGGCCGGCCGGCCTCCCCCCTTGCTCCTTTATATACGGGGGCGGGGGGCACCCCATAGACACACAAGTTGATCTACGGATCGTTCCTTAGCCATGTGCGGTGCCCCCCTCCACCATATTCCACCTCCGTCATATCGTCGCGGAGTTTAGGCGAAGCCCTGCGCCGGTAGAACATCATCATCATCACCACGCCGTCGTGCTGACGGAACTCATCTCCGTAGCTTTGCTGGATCGGAGGCCGGAGATCGTCATCGAGCTGAACGTGTGCTGAACTCGGAGGTGCCGTACGTTCGGTGCTTGGGTCGGTCGGATCGTGAAGACGTACGACTACATCAACCGCGTTGTGCTAACGCTTCCGCTTACGGTCTACGAGGGTACATGGACGAACACTCTCCCCTCTCGTTGCTATGCCATCACCATGATCTTGCGTGTGCGTAGGAAAATTTTGAATTACTACGTTCCCCCATAGTGGCATCCGAGCCTAGGTTTTATGCGTTGATGTTATATGCACGAGTAGAACACAAGTGAGTTGTGGGCGATACAAGTCATACTGCTTACCAGCATGTCATACTTTAGTTCGGCGGTATTGTGAGATGAAGCGGCCCGGACCGACATTACGCGTACACTTACGCGAGACTGGTTTCACCATTACGAGCACTCGTGCTTAAAGGTGGCTGGCGGGTGTCTGTCTCTCTCACTTTAGCTGAATCGAGTGTGGCTACGCCCGGTCCTTGCGAAGGTTAAAACAACACCAACTTGACAAACTATCGTAGTGGTTTTTGATGTGTAGGTAAGAACGGTTCTTGCTAAGCCCGTAGCAGCCACGTAAAACTTGCAACAACAAAGTAGAGGACGTCTAAATTGTTTTTGCAGGGCATGTTGTGATGTGATATGGTCAAGACGTGATGCTATATTTTATTGTATGAGATGATCATGTTTTGTAACCGAAGTTATCGGCAACTGGCAGGAGCCATATGGTTGTCGCTTTATTGTATGAAATGCAAACGCCCTGTAATTGCTTTACTTTATAACTAAGCGGTAGCGATAGTCGTAGAAGCAATAGATGGCGTAACAACAACGATGCTACGATGGAGATCAAGGTGTCGCGCCGGCAACGATGGTGATCACGACGGTGCTTCGAAGATGGAGATCACAAGCACAAGATGATGATGGCCATATCATATCACTTATATTGATTGCATGTGATGTTTATCCTTTATGCATCTTATCTTGCTTTGATTGACGGTAGCATTTTAAGATGCTCTCTCACTAATAATCAAGAAGTGTTCTCCCTGAGTATGCACCATTGCGAAAGTTCTTCGTGCTGAGACACCACGTGATGATCGGGTGTGATAGGCTCTACGTTAGAATACAACGGGTGCAAAACAGTTGCACACGCGGAATACTCAGGTCATACTTGACGAGCCTAGCATATATAGATATGGCCTCAGAACACGGAGACCGAAAGGTCGAACGTGAATCATATAGTAGATATGATCAACATAGTGATGTTCACCATTGAAACTACTCCATCTCACGTGATGATCGGACATGGTTTAGTTGATTTGGATCACGTGATCACTTAGATGACTAGAGATGTCATCTAAGTGGGAGTTCTTAAGTAATATGATTAATTGAACTTCAATTTATCATGAACTTAGTACTGATAGTATTTTGCTTGTCTATGTTTGTTTGTAGATAGATGGCTCGTCTTTGTTGTTCCGTTGAATTTTAATGCGTTCCTTGAGAAAGCAAAGTTGAAAGATGATGGTAGCAATTACATGGACTGGGTCCGTAACTCGAGGATTATCCTCATTGCTGCGCGAAATATGTCCTGGAAGCACCGCTGGGTGCCAGAACTCTTCTTGATGCAACCGACGACGTTAAGAATCTCTCGCAGATCAAAGCTGATGACTACTCGATAGTTCGATGTGCCATGCTTTACGGCTTAGAACCGGGTCTTCAACGACGTTTTGAACGTCATGGAGCATATAAGATGTTCCAGGAGTTGAAGTTAATATTTCAAGCAAATGCCCGGATTGAGAGATATGAAGTCTCCAATAAGTTCTATAGCTGCAAGATGGAGGAGAATAGTTCTATCAGTGAACACATACTCAAAATGTCTGGGTATAATAATCACTTGATTCAATTGGGAGTTAATCTTCCTGATGATAGTGTCATTGACAGAATTCTTCAATCATTGCCAGCAAGCTACAAGAGCTTCGTGATGAACTATAATATGCAAGGGATGAACAAGACTATTCCCGAGCTCTTCGCGATGCTAAAAGCTGCGGAGGTAGAAATCAAGAAGGAGCATCAAGTGTTGATGGTTAACAAGACCACCAGTTTCAAGAAAAAGGGCAAAGGGAAGAAGATGGGGAACTTCAAAAAGAACGGCAAGCAAGTTGCTACTCAAGAGAAGAAACCCAAGTCGGACCTAAGCCTAAAATCGAGTGCTTCTACCGCAAGCGATCGACCCGAAGCGGAACTGCCCCAAGTATTTGGCGGATAAGAAGGATGGCAAAGTGAACAAAGGTATATGTGATATACATGTTATTGATGTGTACCTTACTAATGCTCGCAGAGCACTGGTATTTGATCTTGGTTACATTGCTAATATTTGCAACTCGAAACAGGGACTACGGCTTAAGCGAAGATTGGCTAAGGACGAGGTGACGATGCGCGTGGGAAATGGTTCCAAAGTCGATGTGATCGCGGTCGGCACGCTACCTCTATATCTACCATCGGGATTAGTTTTAGACCTAAATAATTGTTATTTGGTGCCAGCATTGAGCATGAACATTATATCTAGATCTTGTTCGATGTGAGACGGTTATTCATTTAAATCAGAGAATAATGGTTGTTCTATTTATATGAGTAATATCTTTTATGGTCATGCACCCTTGAAGAGTGGTCTATTCTTATTGAATCTCAATAGTAGTGATACACATGTTCATAGTGTTGAAACCAAAAGATGCAGAGTTGATAACGATAGTGCAACTTATTTGTGGCACTGCCGTTTAGGTCATATCGGTGTAAAACGCATGAAGAAACTCCATACTGATGGGCTTTTGGAATCACTTGATTATGAATCACTTGGTACTTGCCAACCGTGCCTCATGGGCAAGATGACTAAAACGCCGTTCTCCGGAACTCTGGAGCGAGCAACTGATTTGTTGGAAATCATACATACTGATGTTTGTGGTCCAATGAATATTGAGGCTCGCGGCGGTTATCGTTATTTTCTCACCTTCACAGATGATTTGAGCAGATATGGGTATATCTACTTAATGAAACACAAGTCTGAAACATTTGAAAAGTTCAAAGAATTTCAGAGTGAAGTGGAAAATCATCGTAACAAGAAAATAAAGTTTCTACGATCGATCGTGGAGGAGAATATTTGAGTTACGAGTTTGGTCGCACTTGAAACAATGCAGAATAGTTTAGCAACTCACGCCACCCGAACACCACAGCGAAATGGTGTGTCCGAACGTCGAATCGTACTTTACTAGATATGGTGCAATCTATGATGTCTCTTCTTGATTTACCGCTATCGTTTTGGGGTTATGCTTTAGAGATGGCGCATTCACGTTAAATAGGGCACCATCAAAATCCGTTGAGACGACGCCTTATGAACTGTGGTTTGGCAAGAAACCAAAGTTGTCGTTTCTTAAAGTTTGGGGCTGCGATGCTTATGTGAAGAAACTTCTACCAGATAAGCTTGAACCCAAATCGGAGAAATGTGTCTTCATAGGATACCCAAAAGAGACTATTGGGTACACCTTCTATAACAGATCTGAGGGCAAGATTTTCGTTGCTAAAATCGGATCCTTTCTAGAGAAGGAGTTTCTCTCGAAAGAAGTGAGTGGGAGGAAAGTAGAACTTGATGAGATAACTGTATCTACTCCCTTATTGGAAAGTAGTTCATCACAAGAACCGGTTCGTGTGACAACTACACCAATTAGTGAGGAAGCTAATGATATTGACCATGAAACTTCAGATCAAGTTTCTACTGAACCTCGTAGGTCTACCAGAGTAAGATCCGCACCAGAGTGGTACGGTAATCCAATTCTGGAAGTCGTGTAACTTGACCATGATGAACCTACGAACTATGAGGAAGCGATGATGAGCCCAGATTCCGCAAAATGGCTAGAGGCCATGAAATTTGAGATGGGATCCATGTATGAAAACAAAGTATGGACTTTGGTTGACTTGCCCGATGATCGGCAAGCCATTGAAAAGAAATGGATCTTTAAGAAGAAGACTGACGCTGATGGTAATATAACTGTCTATAAAGCTTGACTTGTTGCGAAAGGTTTTCAGCAAGTTCAAGGAGTTGACTACGATGAGACTTTCTCACCCGTAGCGATGCTTAAGTCTGTCCGAATCATGTTAGCTATTGCTGCATTTCATGATTATGAAATTTGGCAAATGGATGTCAAAACTGCATTCTTGAATGGATTTCTGGAAGAAGAGTTGTATATGATGCAGCCAGAAGGTTTTGTTGATCCAAAAGGTGCTAACAAAGTGTGCAAGCTCCAGCGTTCCATTTATGGACTGGTGCAAGCATCTCGGAGTTGAAATAAACGCTTTGATAGTGTGATCAAAGCATATGGTTTTATACAGACTTTTGGAGAAGCCTGTATTTACAAGAAAGTGAGTGGGAGCTCTGTAGCATTTCTGATATTATATGTAGATGGCATATTATTTGGAAATGATATAGAATTTCTGGATAGCATAAAGGGATACTTGAATAAAAGTTTTTCAATGAAAGACCTTGGTGAAGCTGCTTACATATTGGGCATCAAGATCTATAGAGATAGATCAAGACGCTTGATAGGACTTTCACAAAGCACATACCTTGACAAAATTTTAAAAAGTTCAAAATGGATCGAGCAAAGAAAGGATTCTTGCACGTGCTACAAGGTGTGAAGTTGAGTCGAACTCAATGCCCGACCACGAAGAAGATAGAGAGAAAATGAAAGATGTTCCTATGCTTCAGCCATAGGCTCTATCATGTATGCAATGTTGTGTACCAGACCTGACGTATGCTTAGCAATAAGCTTGGTAGGAAGGTACCAAAGTAAGCCAGGAGTGGATCACTTGACAGCGGTCAAGAACATCCTGAAATACCTAAAAGGACTAAGGATATGTTTCTCGTATATGGAGGTGACAAAGAGCTAGTCGTAAATGGTTACGTCGATGCAAGCTTTGACACTGATCCGGACGATTCTAAATCGCAAACCGGATACGTGTTTTTATTAAACGGTGGAGCTGTAAGTTGGTGCAGTTCTAAACAAAGCGTCGTGGCAGGATCTACATGTGAAGCGGAGTACATAGCTGCTTCTGAAGTAGCAAATGAAGGAGTCTAGATGAAGGAGTTCATTTCCGATCTAGGTGTCATACCTAGTGAATCGGGACCAATGAAGATCTTCTGTGACAATACTGGTGCAATTGCCTTGGCAAAGGAATCCAGATTTCACAACAGGACCAAGCACATCAAGAGACGCTTCAATTCCATTCGGGACCAAGTCCAAGTGGGAGACATAGAGATTTTCAAGATACATACGGATCTGAATGTTGCAGACCCGTTAACTAAGCCTCTCTCACGAGCAAAACATGATCAGCACCAAGACTCCATGGGTGTTAGAATCATTACTATGTAATCTAGATTATTGACTCTAGTGCAAGTGGGAGACTGAAGGAAATATGCCCTAGAGGCAATAATAAAGTTATTATTTATTTCCTCATATCATGATAAATGTTTATTATTCATGCTAGAATTGTATTAACTGGAAACATGATACATGTGTGAATACATAGACAAACATATAGTCAGTAGTATGCCTCTACTTGACTAGCTCGTTAATCAAAGATGGTTATGTTTCCTAACCATAGACATGTGTTGTCATTTGATTAGTGGGATCACATCATTAGAAGAATGATGTGATTGACATGACCCATTCCGTTAGCCTAGCACTTGATCGTTTAGTATACTGCTATTGCTTTCTTCATAACTTATACATGTTCCTATAACTATGAGAATTATGCAACTCCCATTTACCGGAGGAACACTTTGGGTACTACCAAACGTCACAACGTAAATGGGTGATTATAAAGGAGTACTACAGGTGTCTCCAAAGGTACATGTTGAGTTGGCGTATTTCGAGATTAGGTTTTGTCACTCCGATCGTCGGAGAGGTATCTCTGGGCCCTCTCGGTAATGCACATCATTATAAGCCTTGCAAGCAATGTGACCAATGAGTTGGTTACGGGATGATGCATTACGTAACGAGTAAAGAGACTTGCCGGTAACGATATTGAACTAGTTATTGGATACCGACGATCAAATCTCGGGCAAGTAACATACCGATGACAAAGGGAACAACGTATGTTGTTATGCGGTTTGACCGATAAAGATCTTCGTAGAATATGTAGGAACCAATATGGGCATCCAGGTACCGCTATTGGTTATTGACCGAGAATGGTTCTAGGTCATGTCTACATAGTTCTCAAACCCGTAGGGTCCGCACGCTTAACGTTACGATGACAGTTTTATTAAGAGTTTATAAGTTTTGATGTACCGAAGCTTGTTCGGAGTCCCGGATGTGATCACAGACATGACGAGGAGTCTCGAAATGGTCGAGACATAAAGATTGATATATTGGACGACTATATTCGGACACTGGAATTGTTCCGGGTGATTTCGGAGAAAACCGGAGTGCCGGGGTTACGGAACCCCTCGGGAGAGTATTGGGCCTTATGGGCCTTAGGGAAAGGAGAGGCGGCCGGCATGGGCGCGTGCCCCCCCCTCTGGTCCGAATGGACTAGGAGGCGGCCCCTTTCCTTCCCCTCTCCCCTTCCCTCCCCTCCTAGTAGGAGTAGGAAAGGAGGAGTCCTACTCCTACTAGGAGGAGGACTCCTCCTTGGCGCACCCAAGGGCGGCCGGCCTCCCCTTGCTCCTTTATATACGGGGCGGGGGACCCCATAGACACACAAGTTGATCTACGGATCGTTCCTTAGCCATGTGCGGTGCCCTCCACCATATTCCACCTCGGTCATATCGTCATGAGTTTAGGCGAAGCCCTGCGCTGGTAGAACATCATCATCGTCACCACGCCGTCGTGCTGACGGAAGTCATCTTCGGAGCTTTGCTGGATCGAAGGCCGGAGATCGTCATCGAGCTGAATGTGTGCTGAACTCGGAGGTGCCGTATGTTCGGTGCTTGGATCGGTCGGATCGTGAAGACGTACGACTACATCAACCACGTTGTGCTAACGCTTTCGCTTACGGTCTACGAGGGTACGTGGACAAACACTCTCCCCTCTCGTTGCTATGCCATCACCATGATCTTGCGTGTGCGTAGGAAAATTTTGAATTACTACGTTCCCCAAAAGTAGCATGGAGCAATCAAAAATTATAGATACGTTGGAGTCATATCAACTATTTACTGTGGCATTGACAGGTCATGCAGAGGAATGGGTTCAACTACCGCAACACAAAGTAGTAGTGAATCCTTGTTGTCCTAATGCAATAACTGAGAGCAGGAGCGAGAGAGTAGGATTGTATCGGTATGAACAAGGGGGTTTGCTTGCCTGGTAGATCAACAGGGGGCACTGCTCCTCAGACAGGTACTCTGGAACACTCTCTGGAGCAAGACCTATTGAGAAGGAACGGTGTCGACAATCAATAAACAATCATATGCAACAATATGATGCATGAACATGGCATGAATATGTGATGTTGTTTGAGCTAGTGCAACTAGCTTTTATTTGGATGAAATCCATTTGAACCAAAGATTCAAATGCAACTCCAAAATAAGCTCTTTATATAACCCATTTTAGTGTTTCACTTATACAGTAGGTATAAGTTGGTTTGTCATGCATGAAACTAGTACAAATGGATAGATTGCATTTTTCTGATAATTTTTCATATATAAATTATTTCAATCTGAGTTACGGTTGAATTACTATGATTTTTTGAAGTTTGAATCATTTTCTGGATTTTCCTAATTATTTTAAATCCAGGAAAAGAATAACTGCGTCAGCATGACGACAGCACGACGTCCGCAGGTCAACCAGCGTTGACCAGGTCAAACCTGACCAGTGGGACCCACTGGTCAGTGACCCAGTCAACTAACTAAGTTAGTTAGCCCTAACTAACTGGGCAGGGCCCACTAGTCAGTGACTGTAGTAACTAACCTAACTAGTTAATTAGCGCTAAGTAGAGTAATTAGTCGGGCGGGGCCCGTAAGTTAGTGAGAGAGAGGGGGTGTCGGTGTCAATACCGGCGGATCTTGGGTAGGGGGTCCCGAACTGTGCGTCTAGGCGGACGGTAACAGGAGACAAGGGACACGATGTTTTTACCCAGGTTCGGGCCCTCTTGATGGAGGTAAAACCCTACTCCTGCTTGATTGATATTGATGATATGGGTAGTACAAGAGTGGAGCTACCACGAGATCAAGGAGGCTAAACCCTAGAAGCTAGCCTATGGTATGATTGTTGTAATGGTTGTTCGTCCTACGGACTAAAACCCTCCGGTTTATATAGACACCGGAGAGGGCTAGGGTTACACAGAGTCGGTTACAATGGTAGGAGATCTACATATCCGTATTGCCAAGCTTGCCTTCCACGCCAAGGAAAGTCCCATCCGGACACGGGACGAAGTCTTCAATCTTGTATCTTCATAGTCTTGGAGTCCGGCCAATGATGATAGTCTGGCTATCCGGACACCCCCTAGTCCAGGACTCCCTCAGTAGCCCCCGAACCAGGCTTCAATGACGACGAGTCCGGCGCGCATATTGTCTTCGGCATTGCAAGGCGGGCTCTCCTCCAAATTCCATGTGCTTGCCGAATAGTGTCCGGCTTCCTTATAGATGTTGCGCTTCTTGGCTTCCACGCCCAATAATGGCCCTCTTCCACGTGTCGCATGAATGCGAAAGGCCAGGGTATCTTTATATTTTACCCCCTAGTTGCGCAAATAATCTGCCTATAAGAGACGCAAGAATCCAGATCCAAATCACACCATCTTCCTTCCGCGAGTACTCATCGGAGCGCTTCTGACCAAAAATCCATTCCATCATGGACCGTCGACGTGGCTCCTCCTCTCGTGCTCCTAGCCCTCAGCCAAGAGATTGGAGGAGATGTTCAGTCCCGCACAACGAGCTGGTGACGCTCCAAGCGGAGGGATACCTCCCTCTGGCCTTTATGGTCCCGGTTCGAGCCGGGATGGCCACCTACAAAGGTGGAAAGCAAGCGGAGGCCACCCCTAGTCCCTCCAAAGGAGAGCGGGTGTGCTTCGTCCCTTATCTAATAAGGGGGCTCGGGTTTCCCATACACCCGTTTCTCCGGGGGCTTCTGGAGTTCTATGGACTCCAGCTTCATCACCTCACGCCCACCTCTATTCTGCACATCGCGGGTTTCGTATCTCTTTGCGAGCTGTTCTTGGGCATCGAGCCCCATTTTGCGCTGTGGAAGAGACTATTTTGCCTCGTACCCCGTTCTCACGAGGGGTCAATATATCAAGTGGGCGGAGCCGAAATATGGCGCATCGCCGGGACCGGATATCTATCCGGAACCCCAAAGAAGGCATCCGAAGACTGGCCCTCAGAATGGTTTTATGTGGAAGATGCTCCACTGCCGGACCCAGTGCGGATCGGCCTCCCAGAGTTCACCAAGGCTCCTCTGAAGAAACGCCTAAGTTGGCGCCATGAGCCCTCAGCAGAGGAAGACAGGAGCGTCCATTATTTGATGGGCCGGATTAGGTTACTGGCCCATTCCGGATTGACCATGATTGGAGTCATGGCCACGTGCATCATGCGAGGGGTGCAGCCGCTCCAATATAGAAACGACCCCATGTGGGACTTCAACGGGGAGAATGATGCCACCCGTCATGGCCGTAAGGGGCCGGGATCGGCCGCAGATCTGGTGAAGATTCTGTCTGGCCTGTACAAGGGGGAGAAGGAGGACTTCCTCCAGACGAGCCCATTGAATGGGTTCTCCATGAATAACCCTCGGAGCTGGGTAAGCGGACATTTATTTATCCGCCCATGCTTTCAAAGTTAAGTACCTTACTTTATGGTTTTGACGCAGGAACTGCGTCGGGATGTGGTGGACATACACAGCCCGGCTCCACAACCCGAGGATCCGGGAAGATCCCTTGATCCGGCTTCCGAAGAGGATCCGGACATAAAGGTGGAGCTAATTGATGGGGTGTTCCACCAACTCAGCATGGACAATGCTCTAGTCGCCATTACGGCTGACTACCCTGGCTTATCTCCGGCTTCCCAGGTAATTATGACGAAGTCCTGACACCATTATTTTGTCCTTGCGTATTTCTAACCACCGTATACAACGGTGTCTCGCAGGAGGTGCCTCCAAGGTGGGAAGCCAAACCCGCGGCGACTGACCAACAAGGGTCAGTCCGGCCCAGGAGGCGGAAGAGGGGTGCGGTGCGAATCAAAACGTCGCCGCAACGGTATAACTCACGACCGTTATTTAGGGAAAAGATTCCTAGGAGGTGTATTAATGCTCATGACTTTTCCAGGAGGAAGAGCACTCGCCGGACTGTGCCTGGAGAGGTTGCCAACCAAGCCTCCGCCAGCCAGGCTCCACCACCTGGTCCGGAGGGGGAGGCGAGCGCAAGGCGCGAGCCGGGTACTCCTCCAACGGAGGATCTTTGGCAGCTGTCCGCCACAGTGCGAGGTGGAGAGCGCCATGAATCGTAGGCGCCACCGGATAGTACTGTGTGACGCGTGTTTCTCCCCAGAGGCGTTGAATGCCTTTAACGCAGGAGACGCGCACCTCCGTGCTGCTCAAGATGGTTTAACCAGAGCCACGGAGCAGTATGTAAAAGACATACGGGTAAGGGATTTTAATAGTTGTAAATGCCAGTAGCCCCGAGACTTAAAGTAGTTAAAATAACCGATTTAAGGCTCATTTAATATGCAGGATCTGACGAAGAAGAATACCCGATTGTCCCAGGAGCTACAAGAGTGCAAAGCCCAACTTGAGGCCGCACTAGCTGCCGCAGAAGGATACACAGAGACCCCCTCCGGTAACACATTATTTCAAGAAGCTAAGCGGTGTGCGGCGTGCGTATAAGTCTAACAATGATATTGCAGATGTTGCCGTACTTGATCCGGACAAGCAACAGCTACTGCGCCAGCTGAAGGCCGACGAGAGGGTGCTTATGGAGGTGCAGCAGGAGAGGAACAAACTCCAGGATGCCCACACCCAGCTTGGAGAAGAGCTAAAAGGTGCTCGGGCAGAGCTGTCTGGCTCCGTGAAGGAGAATCAGCGGCTTTGTCGCGGCATCTATAGTAAGTGCTTGAGCAGACTCTTTTGAAAAGAAGAGTTCGGCGAGGAAGTCAATTGACAGAAATATGTCTATAGGTGTGCTCACAGGTCGCCCTGCGGAGGAAATGCCCGGTTCAACGGGTGACCAACTTCCCAAGCTGGTGCAACTGCTCGAACGTGTTCGGCAGGCGATGAGTGGCGTCGTCCAGGCCATATGGCCGTCCGTCTCCCTACCCGAGGGCCTTGGAGAGCTTGCGGAAAAGCTTCAGGGAGCACGGCAGCGCTTCCGTTTATGGAAGACATCGGCCTGCCGTCAAGGTGCCAGGGAGGCTTGGGCCATGGTGAAGACGCGGTACAAGAAGGCGGATCCCAACCACATGGCCGAGGTCGGACCTGTGGGGCCCGATGGGAAGGAGATCCCTGTGAGCTTAGTGTACGGCCAAGTAGAGTTGACCGCTAAGTATTCCCAACGGGACTGTAAATTAGACAGCCTGTTAGACGGGATTGAGGAGTATGATCGATCGATTTGTGATGTATTTAAAATGACATGTAAAATGCCTTCTAGCGGATTGTAGATCGCTTGTCTTTGCCGACCTTTTCGCTTCAACCTCGGGACCCTAGAGTGCAGGTGTGTCCGAATACCTTATCGGTTATGAAAAAACCGGGGCATGCATGGAGACCAAAGCGTAGGGGTCATTAGTGCTTTATCGGACAAGTGCCCAACTAGTTATGTTATATTACATGGTTAGTAAGAAACATCTTCCAGGAGAATAGTTCCGTTAAGGGTTCCTTTCTCGGGAGGCATGCCCTAAAGTGCATGTCGGACTGCGAAAAAGAGCAGAAAAGATGCGGGGCAGATAAATAAATAGGTAAAAATCATCTTTCAAGTCACCGACCAAATATTCCCTTAAGAATGCTAGCTTTGGCTTCACCCGCCTCGAGGTACACATCCGGCTGATCCGTGAGAATAATCGCAGAGGTGCTCCCTTTAACTCCTAGCTGAACAATCGGGAACGTAGGGGTAAGCACAGGAGCCAGGCAACCCAGCTTGGCCAAAACTTAAGTCATATCGATGTATATAATGGTGAATAAAAGGTACATGTGGAAGTTTGACACATGTGTTGGGCATGAAGCCCGTATAAGTAAGCTTCTGTTAAAGAAGCCCCAAGGTATAATGAGTGCGGATAGCACATCAAGTGTGTGCGAACAATGCGCAAATCGGCCCTCAAGGGCTTTTATGAAAAAGGTGGGAGAAAAGAGAGAAACAAAAGACAGCTGAAGTGTAAAAATTTGGACGGAGGAAGGAGACGAACTCTGAGTCCGGCGCTAGGCGTAGAATCTTTGGAGGCGGGCTGCGTTCCATGGGTTCGGCTCGAGTCGGTTGTCCGATGCGTTTCGCAGACGGTATGCTCCGCCGGTCAGGACTTGGTCGATGATGAAGGGACCTTCCCATTTGGGCTTGAGTTTGTCCTTTTTCTTGTCCGGCAAGCGTAGAACTAGTTCGCCAACATTGTAAGTTTTAGCCCGTACTTCTCTGCTTTGATATCTTCGAGCCTGCTGCTGATAGAATGCGGAACGAGCCTTTGCCACATCGCGTCCTCCTCTAATGCGTCCAAGCTGTCCTGCCGATCCAACTCGGCTTCTCTTTCTTCGTACATGCGCACTCGAGGTGAGTCATGAATTATGTCACAGGGCAAAACTGCCTCTGCGCCGTATACCATAAAGAATGGTGTGAATCCGGTAGTACGGTTTGGCGTGGTCCGCAGCCCCCAGAGTACAGAGTCGAGCTCCTCTACCCAGTGCGTGTTAGATTCCCTAAGGGACCGCACTAGTCTGGGTTTGATGCCGCTCATTATTAGACCATTTGCTCGTTCAACTTGACCGTTGGTTTGAGAATGATAGACTGAAGCGTAGTCGAGCTTAATGCCCATATTTTTACACCAGATTTTAACCTCGTCGGCCGTAGTTCGTGCCGTTATTGGTGATGATGCTATGGGGGACGCCATAATGGTGTACTGCCCCGGATATGAAGTCTATCACTGGTCCGGATTCGACCGTTTTAACTGGCTTGGCCTCTATCCATTTGGTGAATTTGTCCACCATGACCAATAGGTACTTTTGCTTGTGGGTTCCCCCTTTAAGGGGTCCAACCATGTCAAGCCCCTGGACATGAACGGCCGGTGATGGGTATAGTTTTGAGGCGGTGGGTGGCACGTGGCTCGATTAGCAAAGAGGCGACAACCGACGATCGTTGGATTAAGTCTGAGCATCTGCCCGGCCGTCGGCCAATAAAATCTGACGGAAGGCCTTGCCTACGAGGGCCGGGCTGCAGCGTGGTGTCCGCCTAGTCGGCGTGAATTTCAGCGGAAGGTTTCGCCCTTCCTCTTCGGAGATGCACCTTTGAAGGACTCGGTTGTGCTTTTCTTATAAAGTTCTCCCTCATGGACCTTGTAGGCTTTAGATCGCCCGAACTATGCAGCGGGCCTCATTTTGGTCTTCGGAAGTTCCTACCTAATTAAGTAGGCTAGGAATGGTTACATCCACGGGCAATTACCGCCATTATTTCGTGGGCTGAAGGTGTTATTTCATCGAGTTGAGCCGCCGATTATGTCGATTGTTACGTGGTTGGGGGTGCGGTTGCTTCGGGTTGTTATTTCGGACTCCTCTTCCCATAGTATGGATGGCTTAAAGAGCCGCTCCAGAAGATGTTTGGAGGGACAGCGTCGCGTTTATGCCGATGCGTGCCAACACGTCGGCTGCTTGGTTATTATCTCTGCCACGTGGTGGAATTCGAGTCCTTGAACCGACCGACATTTTTAGGACAGCGTTACGATAGGCTGCCATTTTCGGATCCTTGGCGTCAAAGTCTCCATTTACTTGGGATATTGCAAGGTTTGAATCCCCGCGCACCTCTAGGCGTTGAATACCCATGGAGATTGCCATCCGGAGACCATGGAGGAGGGCCTCGTATTCGGCTGCATTGTTGGAGTCCGTGTACACTATCTGAAGTACGTATTGGATTGTGTCTCCGGTTGGGGACGTCAATACGACGCTAGCCCCCAAGCCGGCCAACATTTTGGAGCCGTCGAAATGCATAATCCAATTGGAGTATGCGCCACACTCTTTAGGGAGTTCGGCTTCGGTCCATTCAGCGATGAAGTCCGCTTAAACTTGCGACTTTATAGCTCGCCGTGGTTTATAGGTTATGTCGAATGGTAAGAGCTCGATGGCCCATTTCGCAATCCTGCCCGTCGCGTCGTGGTTGTTTATAATGTCGTTGAGGGGTACTTCGGAGGCCTGGATTTAAAATGGCGATTGGGTCTAAAACCGCGGGGGCCAAGAGGAAATCCATCGACGATTGGGTCTAAAACCAATGTGGCGAATCCGCCATGACGGATACTGGTGGGGTGGTCCCTTCGATCAAAAGTGATTGGGCAAGAGGACCATGGATTGAACTTTGGGGCGACTGGCTCCATCGCATATATGTCCCTAAGTGCTCGCTTCCGCTCCCTCTTGGGTATGTGGGTTGCGTATATCATGTTTACCATCCGCACCTGTGGGGGGGAAACCCTTCTGTCCTCTATTGTTCGGCGGCCGGGTCTCTTCCTCGTCATCGCTATGCAGTCCCTTGTCATTGTTTTTGGCGATTAACTTGCCTGCCTGCTTGAATACCCAACAATCCCCGTTGGTGTGATTGGCTGGCTTTTGAAGTGCCGTGTATCCGCACGAAGCGGTCGAGTATTCGGTCCAAATTGGACGGACCCGGAGTAGTTCTTTTGAATGGCTTTTTCCGCTGACCGAGTTTAGAGCCTCTGAATCCGGCGTTGACTGCCGTATCCTCAGTGTTATCGCCGTTAACGCGGCGTATGTTTTTGTTTCGACGCGACCTGCCATTGCGGTCCTTGGTATCCGGACTGCGAATTTTTCTTTGAGGTTGTTCTGCGGGCTAGCCAGCTGTCCTCTCCCGCCTGAAGCGGGTCATGAGTGATGTGAGGGCTGCCATGGATTTGGCTTTTCTGTCCTAGGTGCCGGGCCAGCCACTCGTCGCGGATGTTATGTTTGAAGGCTGCGAGGGCCTCTGCATCCGGACGGTCGGCGATTTGATTTTTCTTTGTTAAGAACCGTGTCGTAACTGCTCGCCGATTTGTCTGGCTGCTGAATTATGTGGCATAGGTCATCGGCGTCGGTGGTCGCACATATGTGCCCCGGAAGTTGTCAAGGAATGCGGCTTCCGTGTCCTCCCAACATCAATTGACTCTGCCGGCAAGCTGTTAAGCCAATGCCGAGCTGGTCCTTTAAGCAGTGGGAGATATTTGATGGCGTGGAGATCGTCACCGCGGGCCATGTGGATATGAAGGAGATAGTCTTGATCCAAACTGCGGGTCTGTTGTGCCATCGAGGATTCAATGTTCACGGGTTTAAACCCTTGAGGATTTGATGATCCATTACTTCATCTGTGAAGCATAGTGGGTGTCTGGCGCCTCTATATTGGGCAATATCACGGCGTAGCTCTAGAGAGCTTTGTCTCATCGTGTTCGCCCGGCGGAGTTCTTTGTATCCGGCCGACGGTAGTCGTCGCGCATCGTGGGGCGCCCACGTGATCCATAGATCGATCTTGATTGTCTTGCCTTGTCCTCCAATATGTCTCGCAAGTCCGACGCGTTCCCCCTTGGCTTCGTACTTTTCGAGCGGTTCCGGGGTACGGTCCTGATGGAGGGCCTAGAGGCCTCTCTGTCGCGGCCACGAGGTGGTCTGTCTGCCGTATTGTGCGCTGGTGATGAAGGTTTATATGCCTCCTCCTCTAATCGGGGGAGCAACTTGCGTTTTGGGTAGCTTTTGGAGGGGCGTTCGAGTTGATACTCTTTGGCCGCCAGGACTTCAGTCCATCTGTCGGCTAGCAGGTCTTGATCAGCTCGGAGCTGTTGCTGCTTTTTCTTTAGGCTGTTTGCCGTGGCCATAAGCATGCATTTAAAACGCTCTTGTTCGACGGGATCCTCGGGCACGACGAATTCGTCGTCGTTGAGGCTTGCCTCGTCTCTGGAGGGAGGCATGTAATTATCGTCCTCTACCTCTGTCACGCCCAATATGCGACCCTATCCAAAAAGAACTCGAAGGTCCCACCAAGGATAGACCCGCATATTGGAACGCTTTTGCAAGGTGGATATCATTACATCAACATTACATAAATAGATGGGGATACATCCAATACATACAATGTCACATGAATACAACAATACAACATACAAGAACAATCATCCGACTACGGATGAAACACAAATAGAAGCTCAAACAATATCCACCCTGCTAGCCCAGGCTGCCGACCTGGAACCTATCCCCTGATCGAAGAAGCAGAAGAAGAAACTCCAAAACAAGCAACATCGCTCTCGCGTCATGAACATCGCATAACCTGTACCTGCAACTGTTGGTGTAGTAATCTGTGAGCCACGAGGACTCAGCAATCCCATTACCATGGGTATCAAGACTAGCAAAGCTTAATGGGAAAGGAAGGGGTAAAGTGGTGAGGTTGCAGCAGCGGCTAAGCAATGTATGTTGGCTAACATACGCAATTAAGAGCGAGAAGAGAAGCAAAGGAACGGTTGTGAAGCTATCAATGATCAAGAGGTGATCCAGAACACCTACTTACGTCAATCATAACACAGAAACCGTGTTCACTTCCCGGACTCCGCCGAGAAGAGACCATCACGGCTACGCACGCGGTTGATGCGTTTTAATTCGGATGTGGTGTCAAGTTATCTACAACCGGACATTAACAAATTCCCATCTGCCACATAACCGCGGGCACGGCTCTCGAAAGTTTAAACCCTGCAGGGGTGTCCCAACTTAGCCCATGACAAGCTCTCGCGATCAATGAAGGAATAGACCTTCTCCCAGGAAGACCCGACCAGTCTCGGAATCCCGGTTTACAAGACATTTCGACAATGGTAAAACAAGACCAGCAAAGCCGCCCGATGCGCCGACAATCCTGATAGGAGCTGCACATATCTCGTTCTTAGGGCAACACCGGATGAGACTAGCTACGAGTAAAAACCAGACTTCGAGTTTCCCCGAGGTGGCCCCGCAGGCAGCTCAGTTCGGACCAACACTTAGACAAGCACTAGCCCGGGGGGGCTAAAATAAAGATGACACTTGGGTTGGCCGACCAAAGGGAAGGGTATAGGTGGTGGTGAGGCAAATGGTCTTGTCACGCCCAATATGCGACCCTATCCAAAAGGAACTCGAAGGTCCCACCAAGGATAGACCCGCATATTGGAACGCGTTTGCAAGGTGGATATCATTACATCAACATTACATAATAGTGGGGATACATCCAATACATACAATGTCACATGACTACAACAATACAACATACAAGAACAACATCCGACTACGGATGAAACACAAACAGAAACTCAAACGACATCCACCCTGCTAGCCCAGGCTGCCGACCTGGAACCTATCCCCTGATCGAAGAAGCAGAAGAAGAAACTCCAAAACAAGCAACATCGCTCTCGCGTCATGATCATCGCATAACCTGCACCTGCAACTGTTGTTGTAGTAATCTGTGAGCCACGAGGACTCAGCAATCCCATTACCATGGGTATCAAGACTAGCAAAGCTTAATGGGAAAGGAAGGGGTAAAGTGGTGAGGTTGCAGCAGCGACTAAGCATGATATGGTGGCTAACATACGCAAAAGAGAGCGAGAAGAGAAACAAGCGGAATGGTCGTCAACTAGTAATGATCAAGAGGTGATCCTGAACTCCTACTTACGTCAATCATAACACAGAAACCGTGTTCACTTCCCGGACTCCGCCGAGAAGAGACCATCACGGCTACACACGCGGTTGATGCGTTTTAATTCGGATCTGGTGTCAAGTTATCTACAACCAGACATTAACAAATTCCCATCTGCCACATAACCACGGGCATGGCTCTCGAAAGTTTATACCCTGCAGGGGTGTCCCAACTTAGCCCATGACAAGCTCTCGTGATCAACGAAGGAATAGACCTTCTCCGGAAGACCCGACCGTCTCGGAATCGGTTTACAAGACATTTCGACAATGGTAAAAAAGACCGAAAAAGCCGCCCAATGCGCCGACAATCCCGATAGGAGCTGCACATATCTCGTTCTCGTGGCAACACGGATGAGACTAGCTACGAGTAAAACCAGACTTGAGTTTCCCGAGGTGGCCCTCAAGAAAAGCTCGATTCGGACCAACACTTAGACAAGCACTGCCCTGGGGGCTAAAATAAAGATGACCCTTGGGTTGGCCGACCCAAGGAAGGGTATAGGTGGTGGTGAGGCAAATGGTAAAACCAAGGTTGGGCCTTTTTGGACAAGTTTTATTCAAAGCGAACCGTCAGGGGGTCCCATAAATAACCCGACCGTGTTAGGAGCATAAAATCGGGAACATAACACCGGTATGACGGAAACTAGGGCGGCAAGAGTGGAACAAAACACCATGCATAAGGCCGAGCCTTCCACCCTTTACCAAGTATATAGATGCATTAATAATATAAGAGATATTGTGATATCCCAACCAAAATCCTGTCCACCATGGAGCAATCTTCAACTTCACATGCAACTAGCAACGCTATAAGAGGGGCTGAGCAAAGCGGTAACATAGCCAAACAACGGTTTGCTAGGAAGGTGTCAAAGGTTAGAGGTTCATGGCAATTTGGGAGGCTTGAAGAGCAATGATAGGTAACGCAGCATAGCGATAGAGCAAAGCAACTAGCATAGCAATGATAGTAGTGAGATCCAGGGTAGCGGTCAATCCCGCAAGGAAGAAGAACGAGTCCATGAAGAAGATGGAGCCACGAAGACGAACCACACGTAGACGAACGAATCCTCACGATCGCAACGAAACGGGAACTATCGAGAAGAAGCACACAACATGGTAAACACACCACACATAGACAGGACATGATGCACAACAAGCATGATGCATGAGAAAGCTACATGAAGCTACTCATGGCAAGAGATGATGCAAACAAGAACAACACATCAAGGCAAGTTTAAATGAGGCCGGGAACAACATATAACAATTCCGGTAAGTCCTCATATGCATATTTCGAAATTGGTCCAGAACTGAATAAACCTTATGTTCAAGTTGTTAAACAGCAAGTTAAGATGCATCACGAAGATCTACACGAAATTCTAGTCAAGTTACATATAAAGTTCATTAGATTTGGAGCTATGGGCTAGAAGATATGAGCAAAACAAGTTAAACATGGCATTGACGCAAAATGCACCCAAACATCAAGCAAACACACTAAAACAAGGATGCAACATGATAATACTAAACTACATGCAAAATCAAGCAAGTTTCATATAGAGCACACTCAAAACGGAGCAACGGTTCAACACATACACTCTATACAAGTCATAACAATAATCTGTCCATAACAGCAACTAGGCATCTTGCAAGCATCAAAACAATAAGCTACAGCATCCCAACACAATAACAAAAGGCATGGGCATGAAGTACAGGTAAAGCATAACAAAACATGAACACTGAGCTATCTCCAGAAATCACTAGAACATGCTCAAAATGACATGGTAAGATTGCAAATTATAACAGGTTCAGACTTTAGCAGAAATAACATCAGGTTGCAATGTTTAGAGCTATCAAACAACATGTTACAGGAACATATCATGGCAAACAAAGGCATGGCATGAATCTACTAATTGCATAGATCAAAAGTCCCTTACTGACCATGAGCCAAAAAGGATCAGAAAATATGATGGCACCCATGTAAACATGGCAAGTTATATTACAGATTCATACATGGCAGGAACAACAATGAGTAGGCATGTTGGTGAGCTTGAACCACTCACCACAGAGCAATAAATGGCATGGAAAGGCAACCAACAGTAAGAAGACATGTTTATGAAGCTAAGCATGGCAAGATCAAGGTCATAGGATGCATGGAACACTAGCAAAACACATGGGAACTAGTGAACTTAATGTTAACAGGCTGATAGCAACATTATCAAGCAACTTTGGAGCAAGAAATGAACAAGCTACAGTAAGCTATAAATGCAACCAGGGGCATGGATGGATAGGGCATAACATGTAGATCAAAACATGTTTATAGAACATCTCCAGATTATGCATAGAATGATTAGTAGAAGCATGTTAACATAGCAACAAAATAACAACAGAACAGGGACTAAAATCAGCAATATCACGAAGCCTAGTTTGCATGCTTGTGCGAGTCACCACATTGATCACAAAAATACATGGCATACACCCCTGGAAAGATGGCATGGCATAGATCAAAACACATGTAGACATCAACCTCATAGGATGCACACATCAATCATGGCAAAAATGACAAATGAGCATGTTATAACAGTTTCAGCAGATCAACATCAACATGCACTCTTCCAACAGCATTTCGGGCATCAAGATGAACTCAAATGAATATGATGCAATGGAATGAAATGAAGTACTCGTCGAGCCGAACAATTTGACATATTACACGCACGAAACGGACCAGTATGCATGGAGATACAGCAGATCGAACGTGGCATGATAATGACAAAAATCTGGGACGGGAATTTTCGGGGGTCAACCTCTGGTTCAGATCCGGATCGGGACGGCGCGGAAAACGAGGCGGGCCGGGGATCTCGCCGGAGCACGGCCGGATACGGAGGGGGGAGGCGGATTCAGGGCGTAGGTGCGGATCCGCCGCTGGACGCGCGCGGCCGGGCGGCGGCGGGCGGAGCGACGGTGGAGCCGGCTCGGCCATGGCGGGTTGGGGGGCGAGGGGGCGTAAAGGGCGGGCGGCGGTGAGGCGCTGGGGTATGGCGAGGCGCAGGGCGACGGGCGGTGCGGATCGTGGAGGAGGCGGCGACGGGAGCTCGGCGACGGCATGGTGGCGGCGACGACGTGGCGGCGGGCGGCAGGATGGGCCTCGGCGGGTGGGGAGGCGCCCATGGGCGGCGGGCGGCTGGGATTGCTGGGCCGGAGCGGCCTCGCTGGCCGGGCGGCGGGCGTGGGTTCGGGCGGCGCGACGTGGCGGCCTGCAATTCGCTGAGGGGGCCGTGGCGGACATGTCCGGTGGGGCGCGGACATGTCCGGGCGCGGAGAGGGGTTTCGTCTGGCGGCGCGAGGAGGAGAGCTAGGGTTAGACCGGGATTTTTGGGAGGGGGAAGTGTATTTATAGGTAGAGGGAGCTAGGATAGTCCAAATGAGGTGCGGTTTTCGGCCACGCGATCGTGATCGAATGACCGAGAGCATGGAGATGACTTAGATGGGTTTTGGGCCACTTTGGAAGGGGTGTTGGGCTGCAAACAAAAGAGGCCTTCGCGGTTACCCGGTTAACCGTTGGAGTATCAAACGACCTCCAAATGGCACGAAATTTGACAGGCGGTCTACCGGTGCTATACCAAGGCCGCTTGACAAACCTCGGGCCATTCCGAGAAAGTCTAACACCCGCACAAGAGAAGAGGCAAAAAGGGGGCGCCGGGGAACACAGGAGTGCCGGATTGCAAAACAGACAACGGGGAAAAAGCTCGGATGCAAGAGACGAACACGAATGCAAAATGAGATGCACATGATGACATGATATGAAATACAGATGATGACATGGCAAAATGCAACACGCAAGCAAATGACATGGCAACAACGGCGAATAACTGGCAGACACCTGGCGCATCGAATCCGGGGCGTTACAACACTCCTCCACTAACAAGAGATGTCGTCCCGAGATCTTAGGAACCGAGACGGAAGGGAAAAGGGATGAGGTGAAACAAGAACTCAAGAGAAGAAGCAAAGAATCGGGAGCACTCGAGAATAAGAGAGGAATGACGAGGATGACGAGAATCGAAAGCTCACGGAATGAGATAGACTATGAAACCACTCCGGGGAAACGAAAGGCGAAGAAGTTGAGTCAACAACGAAATGATTTGAAAGAGATCTTGGAGAAGGCATGTGACTGATGAAATCCATTCTTACATCACACTTCGAAAAGAATTTAGAATAACTCCGGGGAATTAGAAGAGTCAGGTAAGATCCCGGGAAAAGACCTGTGGGTTAGGGCCCACTAAAAGGAAAACACCGTTGGAAAGGATTGTTGCACATATTGATGATGCACCGGAACAAATGAAATATTTGAATGAGGTGACAACCTCGAATTAATTCGAACACAGACGAATCTACTGAGAAGTCTTCAGCACTCCGGAACGATTAAATGGCGAGAGGCGAACGAGCAAGGGGAACACCTGAGCTGAGGGAAAGAATATGGTCAACCCGAAAAAAAAACTTGAATTGAAAACACCGGAAAGAAAAAAGAGATGAAGAATGTCAAACGAGACGAGAATTCACCGGTTGAAATAATTGATGAAAAACTGAAGAGGCTCCACACGAATGAAATTGATGGTCGAAAGAGACTCAGACTCCGGGAAGAAAAGGGTGGGAGGGCGGGAAAACAAAGACAACTTGGAAGGGAAAACCGACAAATATCTTGAAGAGAAAGCACCCGTTGAAATAATTGAGGAAAGAAAGCAAAGACTTCACACGAGTAGGAAGGATACTCGATTATGGACTCTCGTTCCAAGAAGAAAAAGGCGAGGGCAGGTGGGAAAAGAAAACAACTGAGGATTGAACTTGCAAAAATGGAGAGGGTCGAATCCCTTTGTCGAGATATGCACCGGATAAAAGAGGATGGACAACTCACGAAACTAACCACGTGATCCTAAAGAAAAAATTTGAACGGGAAGAGGAGTAATTCAAAACACCTACGTCAAAATTCCTCACCAGTGAGTGAAGAAGGCGGAGGAGTAAAAGAATTCCTACTCCGATATAACTAGACCAAAACAGTTTTCTTCTAGACTCAACAACGGCCAAACTACACGATCAATCAAGGGGCTCCTAGGGTCGGGCGAGGCTCGATACCAACTTAATCACGCCCAATATGCGACCCTATCCAAAAGGAACTCAAGGTCCCACCAAGGATAGACCGCATATTGGAATGCTTTTGCAAGGTGGATATCATTACATCAACATTACATAATAGTGGGGATACATCCAATACATACAATGTCACATGAATACAACAATACAACATACAAGAACAACATCCAACTACGGATGAAACACAAACGAAACTCAAACGACATCCACCTCGCTAGCCCAGCTCTGACGACCGAACCTATCCCCGATCAAGAAGCGTAAGAAGAAACTCCAAAACAAGCAACATCGCTCTCGCGTCATGATCATCGCATAACCTGCACTGCAATCGTTGTTGTAGTAATCTCTGGAGCCACGAGGACTCAGCAATCCCATTACCATGGGTATCAAGACTAGCAATGCTTAATGGGAAAGGAAGGGGTAAAGTGGTGAGGTTGCAAGAGCGACTAAGCATGATATGGTGGCTAACATACGCAAAAAGAGAGCGAGAAGAGAAACAAGAGTAACGGTCGTCAACTAGTAATGCTCAAGAGATGATCCTGAACTCCTACTTACGTCAATCATAACACAGAAACCATGTTCACTTCCCAGACTCCGCCGAGAAGAGACCATCACGGCTACACACGCGGTTGATGCGTTTTAATTCAGATCTGGTGTCAAGTTATCTACAACCGACATTAACAAATTCCCATCGCCACATAACCGCGGGCACGACTCTCGAAAGTTTATACCTGCAGGGTGTCCCAACTTAGCCCATGACAAGCTCTCGCGATCAACGAAGAATAGACCTTCTCCCAGAAGACCCGATCGTCTCGGAATCCCGGTTTACAAGACATTTAGACAATGGTAAAACAAGACCAGCAAAGCCGCCCGATGCGCCGACAATCCCGATAGGAGCTGCACATATCTCGTTCTCAGGGCAACACCGGATGAGACTAGCTACGAGTAAAAACCAGACTTCGAGTTTCCACAAGGTGGCCCCGCAGGCAGCTCAGTTCGGACCAACACTTAGACAAGCACTGGCCCGGGGGGGGGGCTAAAATAAAGATGACCCTTGGGTTGGCCGACCCAAGGGAAGGGTATAGGTGGTGGTGAGGCAAATGGTAAAACCAAGGTTGGGCCTTGCTGGACAAGTTTTATTCAAAGCGAACTGTCAGGAGGGTCCTGAAAGTGCAACTAATCCCCGGGTGGTTTTGGTAATTAATAACAACATATATATCATTGAACTAATAGTTACTTGAGAATCATTTCAGAAAGTTCAGTGATATGGGTATGGCAAGGACTCAAGAAGTGGACCCCTCAAAATGCTAAGGCAAGCATTGGCAAAAGCTCAAGACTCCATTTTTGGTTTAGTGATCCAAGATCACATTGAGTCCATAGGAAAGCCAATACTATTAAAAGGGATGAGGTTATGATAATGATCTGGTTGCTCAAAGTGCTTAGTGACACATCTCCAAACTATCGGCAACTCTCACCGCTATATACACTCATAAGTAATCTCGGTCCCACCGATATTCCAAACTCACCACACCGAGATGAACCACCTCAGCCATAAAGCCAAACCCTAGAAATCTCGGATTTTCCAATTCGAACTCGGTCTCACCGAAACTTGAGTTGCCAAGCTTCAGAACATACATCATCAAATCGGTGTCACCGAGATGATGAAGTCGGTCCCACCGAGATTGGCAAGCTCTGTCTTTGCACGAATCGGACTAACCGAGATTGTATTTTCGGTCCCATCGAAAATCCCAACGCTCACATGATTTGAACTTTCGGTCTCACCGAGTTGTCAACTTCGGTCCCACCGAGATTGGTCAAATGTGTGTAACGGTTGGATTTTGTGTGGAGGCTATAAATACCCTCCACCCCTCTTCATTCGTGGAGAGAGCCATCGAAAGAACTACCACTCCTACCTTACATTTCGAGAAGAGAACTACCTACCCTTGTGTTGAGATCAAGTTGCTCCACTCCCACCATATGAAGCTTGATCTCTAGCCTTCCCAAGTTTCTTTCCACTCAATCCTTTCTTCCACCACAGCCAAATCGGTGAGGAGAGTTGAGTGTTGGGGAGATTATCATTTGAAGCACAAGAGCAAGGAGTTCATCATCATCAACACCATCTATTACCTTTTGGAGGGTGGTGCCTCCTAGATTGGTTAGGTGTCGCTTGGGAGCCTCCGTCAAGATGTGGAGTTGAACCAAGAAGTTTGTAAGGGCAAGGAGATCGCCTACTTCGTGAAGATCTACCCCGAGTAAGGCTAGCCCTCCGTGGGCGTAGGCCATGATGGCATAGACAAGGTTGCTTCTTCGTGGACCCTTCGTGGGTGGAGCCCTCCGTGGACTCTCGCAGCCGTTACCCTCCGTGGGTTGAAGTCCCCATCAACATGGAAGTACGATAGCACCACCTATCGGAACCACGAGAAAATCACCGCGTCTCTAAAATTGCGTTTGCTCTTCTCCACCTCTCCTTACTACATGTGCAATTTACTTTCCGCTGCCTATACTCTAGAATTGCATGTGTAGGGTGATGCTTGACTTGATCATAACCGTGAATCTGCCAAAAACTTGTCTTTGTCAAAAGGCATAATTTTTATATTGTCAAGTAGTCTAATCACCCCCCCTCTAGACATACTTTCGATCCTACAAGTGGTATCGAGCTTTGGTCTCCATTGTATTGGTTTCCATTGCATTGACTCCATAAGCTTGGTTTCACAACCTAGGAGAGTATGGCGCCTAGTGAGGGTAATTTTCAGAGAGGTCCTTACTTTGATGGTACAAATTTTGCTAGTTGGAAGCATAAAATGAAAATGCATATTCTTGGCCATAACCCACCGCATGGGGCATTATTTGTGTTGGTATGCAAGGTGAATTCTTCGAGGAAGGAAAAGTTCGGATCGTGAAGCTACAACGGAAGAATTGCGGATGTTGCAAAACAATGCTCAAGCTTGTGACATTCTCTTCAATGCCTTGTGTCCCGAGGAGTTCAACAAAATTAGCCGCCTTGAGAATGCAAAAGAGATTTGGGATACTTTGGTTGAAATGCACGAAGGTACCGAGTCCGTGAAGGAATCAAAGCTAGATGTTCTTCAAGGTCAACTTGACAAGTTCAAGATGAAGGAAGGTGAAGGAGTCGCTGAAATGTAGTCTAGGCTTGCTCTCATCACAAATGAGATTGCCGGCTTAGGAAGCGAAGAAATGACCGACCGATTCATCATCAAGAAGATTCTCGAGCTTTGGATGGAAAGTATGACACCGTGTGCACTTTGATCCAAATGATGCCAAACTACAAGAATCTCAAGCCAACCAAGTCATTGGAAGAATTGTTGCTCATGAGATGACACTTAAGGATAAGGAAGAGCTTCACAACAAGTCAAGTGGTGCTTACAAAGCTACAAGTGATGCTCCCACAACCTCAAGTGACAAGCTAGTTTCCAATGAAGAGATAAGCCTAATGGTCAAGAACTTCAACAAATTCTACAAGAGTAGAAGCAAAGAGAGAAGCTCAAAGTCTAGATCATATGATGAAAAGAGATCTTCTAGTCGTGATCGAAACTGCTACAATTGTGGAAGACCCGGACACTACTCAAATGAGTGTTCGGCTCCCCACAAGAGAAGAGAAGAATCTCCAAGAAGAAGAAGCTCAAGAGATGAGTCACCTCGGAAAGAAAGAAGGAGTAGAGATGATCGTTATGAACGAAGACCCTCTCGGAGAAGCAAGGATTCGGAGAGGAAAGACAAGTCATCAAGGAGCTACACAAGAAGAAAACATCAAGCTCATGTAGGTGAATGGGTCTCGGCCCGACTCCGACAATCAATCCGAAAGAAGCTATCACTCCAACTCCGACTACATCAAGATGAAGGTGTTGCGGTCTTGCTCTCGTGTCCTCCAACTCCAACTCCTATGACTTATTTGATTCACCAAATGAGGGAATTGGAAGATGCTTCATGGCTAAAGGCCCCAAGGTATCACACCCTGAATTCATTGACTTTGATAGTGATGAGGATGACTTGCTTGGTGAAGATGAGCTCTTACATGATAAATCTAGTGAGCCTAGTAATGATGAACATGCTAGTAGTCTTTATAGTCGAGAAGAGTCGAATGACAATGCTATGAAGGAGATTGAGCGCCTAACTAAAGAACTAAACACTCTTAAGTTAGCTCATGAAACAACTCAAGAAGATCATAGAGAGGTCCTAAGATCTCATGAGAAGCTACGCTCGAGAAGCTCACTCTAGAGCAAGAACATGAGTTTCTAAAAGCAATCAATGACGATCTTCAAAGAAGAGTTCTTCATATCTTGCCAAACGACTTCTCTTGTCTAATTTCCTGCCACCTATTAAAACTAAGCATGACAAGCATAAGAAAAATTCCTTCTCTAGTAGTAACAATAACCATGCTAAATCCAATATTGTTGCTTCTAGTAGTTCTCTTGATTCCACTAACAATGTTTCAAGCCAAGTTACACTTGAGCAAGAAAATAGTTTATTGAAAGGGATTATAGAGAAAGGTGTTTACAAAAGCCTTGCCGGAAGCAAGAACTTTGAGGAAATTGTTCGCAAGCAAGGAAGGCACCGGAAGAATCAAGGAATTGGTTTTGAGCGAAAGTTCAACGCCGAGGGTGTTGAATGGGAAGAAGGTCAATATCCTACTCCATAGTTTGTTCTTCAAAAGGAGAAGTATGATCCTACTTCTTCCAATGTGGAACAAGCTCAAGATGACCTTCCACCACAAGACCACAAGCTAAAAGGCAAGGACAAGCTTCAAGAGGAGATTGATGCATTTGTTGAAGCACCTCAAGCCATGGTCAAGTGGGTTCCCAAGGAAACGTCAAGTTCTACTTCGTCAAGCTCAACAACAACCCCAAGGATTCCCATCAAGATGATGTGGATCCCGAAGAAGAAGAACTAGAGAGTTCTTGAGGGTGACTCCGCCAACATACTTCACTCACATTCATTTTGGCAAAAACTTGTGCAACCAACTTCCACATTGTGCACTAGTTCATGGAGTCACAAACCCTCTTGTTGGTAAGACAAGGGACAAGGTAATCATTGCTTTCATGGACATCATCTATTGTGAACTTCAATCTATGTCCATGGATATCCTTGTTTGTTCCTTGTGGGACTAACCCATGTAGGTATTGAAAGTGCCCGAATCCAAAGGATTGCTCCCAACTCTTGATGATCTTCATCAACATTGAGCATCCACATCTTCAACATCTACATGAAGTCTTCTACGACAACCCAAGGTTAGTTTGACCCTTTAAAAGGGTTCTCACATCTAGGGGGAGCTTTGCTCTAAAGAATTGAGCTAAAGCATCTTCAAATGATGTGAACACATTAATGCTTTATGTAAAAGTGGTAACCCCACTTGTGCTTAAACGATGAGTATGACCTATGATCAAATGTTCTCATTTGGCTCCTAAGTCAATATACTCATATAAAGATGACCTAGTCATCGACAAATTGTGTGATAGTTGCTAGAGTTTTTGATTGTGCATGTTTGACACATATTTCATTTGCTATCTTATTGTGTGAGCATGTTGGATGCATGATTTTATCCATTCGAGGACATCCATTTGTTGTTTTGGACGTTTTGATTTTTCTGACCAAATGGATGGACAAGAATGCCTAAGTACCTCCCTAGCTATCTATGCTTTCTTGTCTCAAACTCTATTCATGCTTACATCACAAATTTTGAACAAGTCATTTTCGGACCCTCCGAGTGAGGAGCACTTGAGCCACCGATCCGTCAAAGGCTAACTTCCAAAACCTTCTAAGTGATTTCGGTGAGACCAACTCACTCAAACTCGGTCGAACCGAAAGCATTTAGATCGATCTAGGTTTTCACCTCGGTGAAACCGAGTTGTGATTTTCGGCGTGACGAAGTGCATAATCGCCTGCGCAGTTATCCATCTCGGTGCCACCGATTTTACAACTCGGTCCCACCGACAACAAGGGGTATATATACTCGAGGGTCGCGCTGATTTCTTCTTCAAACGCCGCCCCACACCCTTGCTGCCGCCGCCTGGTCTCCGGATCGTCTCCGTTGCCGCTTCAGGCGCCCTCGCCGCAGTCTCCGTCGCCGTCAACGGACATCTTCTCCGCGCCGTTGCCGCCAGAGAGAAACTCCACCAAGTTAAGGTGAGTTTTGATCCCACTCGTGCTCCCATCTCCGATTCAATGCACGTTTGGTTTGCCTAGAATCTTGCCACGATTGAAATCTTCCGAACACCGATTAGTTCGTTTGGACTAGATTCGAGTAAAAGTTTTAGGTTAGGTTTCCGCCGAACACATCTCGGTGAGACCGATTTTACATTTTCGGTATGACCGATTTGGCCTATGGCCATTGCAGATCGCACCTTCGGTCCAACCGAAGTTGTGCAAATCGGTGTGACCGAAATGACGATTCTGTGAAACCCTAGTGTTTTCGGCAGATCGAAACCCACTTCGTCCAACCGAAAGTGGTGTGAATGCTTCGTTTGAACACTTCGGATTCACGAATTTTAAACTCGGTCCGACCGAAATGTCTTCTATGAAAACCTAATACTAAAATTTGAACTCATTTTTTGCAAAATCTTCGCAATTTGTGATGACTCTTCTATTCTCGCCTACACCTTATCTATTCACGGGTTGTCGGCCATGTCGATGCGAAAGGTCAATGAACAGGTCGAGACACCCATTGCAGATATTCCAGAGCAGGCACTAGTCCCGATCCCAGCAGCTCATCGATGATAGTGAGAGGAGTACACCAAGTGGTTTGCCTCCTGCAGCCACGAGCGAAAGAAGAGGAACTCGGATGATGAGGATTCGATTTTGTTGTTGAGGAAGAGGTCACCTCAAAGCCCAAGAGGAAGGTTGTTGCCAAAGAGCCTCAAGGTGACAAACTAAGAAGGGCACCAGAAAAGTCAAGCAGTCCTTTGTTGCCAAGAAGCTGAATTTGGAAGTGGCAACAAGCAAGCAAGGTGAAGAAAACTTCCAAGAGGAAGAGATTAGTGCATGATGATGCAAAGCAGAAGATGAGGATGAGGAAGCACCCCAGCCTCCTCGAAGCCTAAGCTCATGGGTGATGCCATCAGGCTGGAGCCACTTCAAAGCCCAAGCAATCTGCTCCAGTCAAGGCAGCTCCAAAGAAAGCCTCGCCGCTAAGCCAAAGAAGACAATCGGAAACATTCCAAAGATCGAAAAGAACAAAGATGATGTGCCACCATTTGTGTGTCGATGATGAAGCACCAGCTTTTTGAAACTTCGGCGAAATTGCCACTACATAATGATGCTCATCCTCAAGCCGAGAATATGAAGGAAAGGAAAGATAGAGGTCTCAGGCTATGGAGACAAGCTGACCCATATGCCGTGAGAAGAAGAACTGCTGTTGATACCAGATTTCACACCAGAGAGCAGCCGGACTTCTATGAGACCGTGCTGATGGACAAGAAGCCCATAGTCGCAGACACTCGATATGATGATTGGAAGTACATTGACAGCGAAGAGCACAGAGACTTCTTTCCACATGTGCATGAAAGCTTCACTGCATGTGGTGTTGCAGACTTTGTAGGTCAGAAGTTGACAAATTGGAACGATGAGATGATCATGCAATTCTATGCCACAGCTCATTTCTATCCTGATGGAAAGATCACATGGATGACTGAAGGCCAAAGATTTTCTTCATCTGTTGAAGAATGGGCAGAACTTCTGAATGCTCCAGTGCAAAGAGAGGATGATATTGATGTATATGGTATTCCAAAGAAGAATCATGAATCCATGAAGAACATGTACAAAGAGGTTCCGGCTAAGGATTTGGGAATCTGGAAGCTCGGCTCGATGTACTATCTCGAGCAGGTCTACCTACCACTAACACTATTCTGAGGCATACCTTGATGCCCAAGTCTGGAGATCATCGCATGATCAGAGGATACTCTATCAACATGCTGCATATACTTGATGAGAAAGCACCTTTCAAGGTGATGGACTTGATAGTTGAGACCATTAAGAGGACTGCAGCTGACCAGAAAAGGTCGTGTGGATTTGCCCCGCATATTCAGATGCTTATCAATGCCAAGTTTGGCACGGGCACATTCTTGTTGGATAGAGAACACTTACCACTGCAGCCTGAGCATGAGGATAATGTTGTTGTGATGGATGAGGAGGATCCAACATCAGTTGAAGGTCAAGCAAAGATTGAAGCTGCCAAGAAAGCCAAAGTCGACAAGGAAGCAAAGAAGCAGCAGAGCAGCTAAACCAAAGAGTGTTGGAGAGCAGCTCCTTGAAGCTACCCAAAGGATTGAACAACGCTGGCCAGCATTGTACAGCCTCGGGAGAGCCTAGAGAGGATTGTTGAAGACAAGATCCACGCCTGGATGTGAAGTCGATCAAGTGCAAGTGATCACAACAAGCTTGAGGCGACATTGAGGAAGCAAAGAGGAGAAGGAAGAGCTTATGCGTGAGATGCAGGATGACTTAGTCCAGATGCTTATCAACAGATCGCTCCGGTTCCCACAGACCCGATCATTGCTATTCCAAAGGATGACACGGGACTACAGCTTCAAAGACCTCCCACAGTTCCGTCGGTTGCTCCAACTCCAGCTCCAAAGGACCACTCCTCCAAAGACAGACATCAGTGAAGTCTTCGCCGATGCTGCCATATCAACTCCAACATCAACCTGCATAGAGCCGCCAACAGAGTCCCCAAAGTGACGCTTAGCTCTATGCCTTTTTGAACTTTTGGTAACTTGTTACCAAAGGGGAGAAATTGTATAGATCATAGGACTTCGAGAGAGAGTGTTGTTGTCTTTGCGCTTTTGCTCTTTCGTTCTTTTGCGGTTTCTTTGAGATACTTTTGGTTTTCGAGACATTCAGTGTGTTTGATACTACGTTTGATCCTACTTTGATGAGTGCTTGGTCGTACTATGCTTTAATGTGTGCTTAATGCTTATCATATGCTATTCATATCTTGTATGACCATTTACTCATGTCTTGGTGATTGGGTGCATGCTGTTCATTCTTATCATTTTGTGCGCTCCACCAAGATGTATGTGACATGGAAGAGTGACCCATGATCCTAATCGATTGTGCATTTGCATTCAAACGCAAATCTTAAATAATGCACAAATTTAGGGGGAGCTCTTGCTTATCACATACTTCTCAAAGCGATTTATATTATTCATTGATTATATCCTTTGTCGAGCTTTGATCTATATGTTGTCATCAATTACCAAAAAGGGGGAGATTGAAAGTGCAACTAATCCCCGGGTGGTTTTGGTAATTAATAACAACATATATATCATTGAACTAATAGTTACTTGAGAATCATTTCAGAAAGTTCAGTGATATGGGTATGGCAAGGATCAAGAAGTGGACCCCTCAAAATGCTAAGGCAAGCATTGGCAAAAGCTCAAGACTCCATTTTTGGTTTAGTGATCCAAGATCACATTGAGTCCATAGGAAAGCCAATACTATTAAAAGGGATGAGGTTATGATAATGATCTGTTGCTCAAAGTGCTTAGTGATACATCTCCAAACTATCGCAACTCTCACCGCTATATACACTCATAAGTAATCTCGGTCCCACCGATATTCTAAACTCACCACACCGAGATGAACCACCTCACCATAAAGCCAAACCCTAGAAATCTCGGATTTTCCGATTCGAACTCGGTCTCACGAAACTTGAGTTGCCAAGCTTCAGAATCTTCATCATCAAATCGGTGTCACCGAGATGATGAAGTCGGTCCCACCGAGATTGGCAAGCTCCTGTCTTTGCACGAATCGGACTAACCGAGATTGTATTTTCGGTCCCACGAAAATCCCAACGCTCACATGATTTGAACTTTCGGTCTCACCGAGTTGTCAACTTCGGTCCCACCGAGATTGGTCAAATGTGTGTAACGGTTGGATTATGTGTGGAGGCTATAAATACCCTCCACCCCCTCTTCATTCGTGGAGAGAGCCATCGAAAGAACTACCACTCCTACCTTACATTTCGAGAAGAGAACTACCTACCCTTGTGTTGAGATCAAGTTGCTCCACTCCCACCATATGAAGCTTGATCTCTAGCCTTCCCAAGTCGCTTCCACTCAATCCTTTCTTCCACCACAGCCAAATCAGTGAGGAGAGTTGAGTGTTGGGGAGATTATCATTTGAAGCACAAGAGCAAGGAGTTCATCATCATCAACACCATCTATTACCTTTTGGAGGGTGGTGCCTCCTAGATTGGTTAGGTGTCGCTGGGAGCCTCCGTCAAGATGTGGAGTTGAACCAAGAAGTTTGTAAGGGCAAGGAGATCGCCTACTTGTGAAGATCTACCCCGAGTAAGGCTAGCCCTCCGTGGGCGTGAGGCCATGATGGCATAGACAAGGTTGCTTCTTCGTGGACCCTTCGTGGGTGGAGCCCTCCGTGGACTCTCGCAGTTACCCTCCGTGGGTTGAAGTCTCCATCAACGTGGAAGTACGATAGCACCACCTATCGGAACCACGAGAAAAATCACCGCGTCTCCAAAATTGCGTTTGCTCTTCTCCACCTCTCCTTACTACATGTGCAATTTACTTTCCGCTGCCTATACTCTAGAATTGCATGTGTAGGGTGATGCTTGACTTGATCATAACCGTGAATCTGCCAAAAACTTGTCTTTGTCAAAAGGCATAATTTTTATATTGTCAAGTAGTCTAATCACCCCCCCTCTAGACATACTTTCGATCCTACAGGTCCCATAAATCACCCGACCGCGTTAGGAACGCAAAATCCGGGAACATAACACCAGTATGACGGAAAGTAGGGCGGCAAGAGTGGAACAAAACACCAGGCATAAGGCCGAGCCTTCCACCCTTTACCAAGTATATAGATGCATTAATAATATAAGAGATATTGTGATATCCCAACCAAAATCCTGTCCACCATGGATCAATCTTCAACTTCACCTGCAACTAGCAATGCTATAAGAGGGGCTGAGCAAAGCGGTAACATAGCCAAACAACGGTTCGCTAGGAAGGTGTCAAAGGTTAGAGGTTCATGGCAATTTGGGAGGCTTGAAGAGCAATGATAGGTAACGCAGCATAGCAATAGAGCGAAGCAACTAGCATAGCAATGATAGTAGTGAGATCCAGGGTAGCGGTCATCTTGCCTGAAATCCCGCAAGGAAGAAGAACGAATCCATGAAGAAGATGAAGCCACGAAGATGAACCACATGTAGACGAACGAATCCTCACGATCGCAACGAAACGGGAACTATCGAGAAGAAGCACACAACATGGTAAACACACCACACATAGACAAGACATGATGCACAACAAGCATGATGCATGAGAAAGCTACATGAAGCTACTCATGGCAAGAGATGATGCAAACAAGAACAACACATCAAGGCAAGTTTAAATGAGGCCGGGAACAACATATAACAATTCCGGTAAGTCCTCATATGCATATTTCGAAATTGGTCCAGAACTGAATAAACCTTACATTCAAGTTATTAAACAGCAAGTTAAGATGCATCACGAAGATCTACACGAAATTCTAGTCAAGTTACATATAAAGTTCATTAGATTTGGAGCTACGGGCTAGAAGATATGAGCAAAACAAGTTAAACATGGCATTGACGCAAAATGCACCCAAACAGCAAGCAAACACACCAAAACAAGGATGCAACATGGTAATATGAAACTACATGCAAAATCAAGCAAGTTTCATATAGAGCACACTCAAAACGGAGCAACGGTTCAACACATACACTCTATACAAGTCATAACAACAATCTGTCCATAACAGCAAGTAGGCATCTTGCAAGCATCAAAACAATAAGCTACAACATCCCAACACAATAACAAAAGGCATGGGCATGAAGTACAGGTAAAGCATAACAAAACATGAACACTGAGCTATCTCCAGAAATCACTAGAACATGCTCAAAATGACATGGTAAGATTGCAAATTATAACAGGTTCAGACTTTA
The DNA here is from genome assembly GCA_021437245.1 of Aegilops speltoides. Lineage (NCBI taxonomy): Eukaryota > Viridiplantae > Streptophyta > Magnoliopsida > Poales > Poaceae > Aegilops > Aegilops speltoides. Next base: position 145,492,852 of record CM038142.1, read on the forward strand.
GCAGAAATAACATCAGGTTGCAATGTTTAGAGCTATCAAACAACATGTTACAGGAACATATCATGGCAAACAAAGGCATGACATGAATCTACTAATTGCATAGATCAAAAGTCCCTTACTAACCATGAGCCAAAAAGGATCAGAAAATATGATGGCACCCATGTAAACATGGCAAGTTATATTACAGATTCATACATGGCAGGAACAACAATAAGTAGGCATGTTGGTGAGCTTGAACCACTCACCACAGAGCAATACATGGCATGGAAAGGCAACCAACAGTAAGAAGACATGTTTATGAAGCTAAGCATGGCAAGAGCAAGGTCATAGGATGCATGGAACACTAGCAAAACACATGGGAACTAGTGAACTTAATGTTAACAAGCTGATAGCAACATTATCAAGCAACTTTGGAGCAAGAAATGAACAAGCTACAGTAAGCTATAAATGCAACCAGGGGCATGGATGGATAGGGCATAACATGTAGATCAAAACATGTTTATAGAACATCTCCAGATTATGCAAAGAATGATTAGTAAAAGCATGTTAACATAGCAACAAAATAACAGCAGAACAGGGACTAAAATCAGCAATATCACGAAGCCTAGTTTGCATGCTTGTGCTAGTCACCACATTGATCACAAAAATACATGGCATACACCCCTGGAAAGATGGCATGGCATAGATCAAAACACATGTAGACATCAACCTCATAGGATGCACACATCAATCATGGCAAAAATGACAAATGAGCATGTTATAACAGTTTCAGCAGATCAACATCAACATGCACCCTTCCAACAGCATTTCGGGCATCAAGATGAACTCAAATGAATATGATGCAATGGGATGAAATGAAGTACTCGTCGAGACGAACAATTTGACATATTACACGCACGAAACGGACCAGTATGCATGGAGATACAGCAGATCGAACATGGCATGATAATGACAAAAATCTGGGACTTAGGAATTTTCGGGGGTCAACCTCTGGTTCAGATCCGGATCGGGACGGCGCGGAAAATGAGGCGGGCCGGGGATCTCGCCGGAGCATGGCCGGAGACGGAGGGGGGAGGCGGATCCGCGGTGAGGGGTGCCGGATCTGGCCGCTGGACGCGCGCGGGGCCGGGGGCGAAGGGCGGAGCCGACGACGGAGCTTCGGCTCTCGACCATGGCGGGTTGGCGGGCCGAAGCGGGGCGCCAAGGCCTTGGCAATGGGGGAGGCGCTTCGCGGGCGAGGCGCAGGGCGACGGGCGGCGCGGATTCGTGGAGGAGGCGGCGACGGAGAGCTCTGGCGACGTGCTTGTGGCGGCGCGGCGATGGGCGTGGCGGGCGGCGGCGGATGGGCTGGGCGGCGTGGTCAGCAACCAAGGGCAGGCTGGCGGGTGGGCCCATGGGGGCGGGAGCGAGCCTCAGCGGGCGGCGGGCGGGCGTGGTTCGGGCGGCGCGACGTGGCGGCTCGCGATTCGCTGAGGGGGCGGTGGCGGACATGTCCGTGGGCGCGGACATGTCCAGCGCGAGAGGGTTTCGCCCCGTGCGCGAGGAGGAGGAGAGCTGGGGTTAGACCGGGATTTTTGGGAGGGGGAGGTGTATTTATAGGTAGAGGGAGCTAGGAGAGTCCAAATGAGGTGCGGTTTCGGCCACGCGATCGTGATCGAACGACCGAGAGCATGGAGATGACTTAGATGGGTTTTGGGCCACTTTGGAAGGGGTGTTGGGCTGCAAACAAAAGAGGCCTTCGCGGTTACCCGGTTAACCGTTGGAGTATCAAACGACCTCCAAATGGCACGAAACTTGACAGGCGGTCTACCGGTGCTATACCAAGGCCGCTTGACAAACCTTGGGCCATTCCGAGAAAGTCTAACACCTGCACAAGAGAAGAGGCAAAAAGGGGGCGCCGGGGAACATAGGAGTGCCGGATTGCAAAACGGACAACGGGGAAAAAGCTCGGATGCAAGAGACGAACACGAATGCAAAATGAGATGCACATGATGACATGATATGAAATACAGATGATGACATGGCAAAATGCAACACGCAAGCAAATGACATGGCAACAATGGCGAATAACAGGCAGACACCTGGCGCATCGAATTCGGGGCGTTACAACCTCTTCGTCTGCCGCTCTCTCGTGAGGACTGGCTTCTCCGTCCTCCTGTGCCGAATCTTGCTGGAGGGGGTTATCTTCGGCACTCTCTGGGGTGTTATTATCTCCGGTGCCGAAATCTCCATTCTTGCTGTGGCGGGATTTAGAGGGGCGCCACTGACGCCGGCGCTTGGGCTGTTTCTTAGAGGAATCTGCCTCTGCTGCTTCTTCGCCATTCCCATTCTTTGGGATGTCCACCATATATATGTCGTATGACGAGGTGGTCTTCCAGTGCCCCGTAGGCGCTGGTTCTTGGTCGTCTCCGGCATCGTCGCCCATACCATCGATGTCTTGAGTCGTAGTCTAGCATGTCGGTTAGATCGTCCGATGGCTACAAAGTGGGTGGTGGGTGGGGTTTGAATTTCTTCGTCGTCCGCATCCCAACCGTCCTGACCGCAGTCCGGCCAGGGCTCTCCTGATAACGAGAGATACTTTAGCGAATTCAGGATGTCACCAAAGGGTGAGTGCTGAAAGATGTCCCCAGCGGTGAACTCCATGATCGGCGCCCAATCGGATTCGATTGGTAGGGGCGCAGGAGGTTCGGAGTCTGGCGAGGAGTCCGGCACCTCGGAGTCACGGGCTTTACAAGGGACAAGGTTAGTATTCGGCTCTCGCTGTAGAGGTTGCAGCCCCCGAGGCGGTGTCTAGCCACCCATCCTCGATCTGCGCGGTCGGCTCTGAATTAAGGATCGGAGCGGACTCATGTGCGGCCTCCAGGGCACTGTCCGGCAGCAGAGCTAAATCATGCCCATCATGACAGTGCGGCGCGCTCGGCTGTGGCTCGAATCCATCGAAGATCAAGTCTCCGCGGATGTCAGCCGTGATGTTTAGGCTTCCAAATCGACCGATGGCAGGGCGAAGCTGATCGCTCCAGACGGCCAAGAGAATTGGCCCAGATGCAAAGCCGCCAACACGTAAGATCTGTTCGGGAGAAAAGTCGCACTCGGACTGCGTTGTTGTTGATGATCGAAGGAGCCATCAAGCCTATCGGTGACGCGACGCAGGAACTCTCAATAAAAGCACCAATGTCGGAGTCAAACCGGCGGATCTCGGTAGGGGGTCCCGAACCATGCGTCTAGGCGGATGGTAACAGGAGACAAGGGACACGATGTTTTTACCTGAGGTTGGGCCCTCTCGATGGAGGTAAAACCCTATTCCCCGCTTGATTGATATTGATGATATGGGTAGTACAAGAGTGGATCTACCACGAGATCAAGGTGGCTAAACCCTAGAAGCTAGCCTATGGTATGATTGTTGTAATGGTTGTTAGCCCCACGGACTAAAACCCTCCGGTTTATATAGACACGGAGAGGGCTAGGGTTACACAGAGTCGGTTACAATGGTAGGAGATCTACATATCCGTATTGCCAAGCTTGCCTTCCACACCAAGGAAAGTCCCATCCGGACACGGGCTAAGTCTTCAATCTTGTATCTTCATAGTCTTGGCGTCGGTCGATGATGATAGCCCGCTATCTAGACACCCCTATTCCAGGACTCCTCGGGGAAGTCAAACCGGCATGGGTCAACCCACGCCGTCAACGGTCGCGATTGCGGCGTTTAGCCACCGCGAAGTCCGGATGCGGTGCGCTGCGGGATTCGCCTCTGAGGCGCCTTTTGTGCCAAGCATAGCTATGGGATGCGGACGCTCGTCCGCATCCAACCGTGGTGGTGGCGCGGCCGGGGAGTGGCCGGAGTGGCACCGGTGATGACATCGGCGGCGGCCGAAGCTCGGTCGAGCTCGGGTTTCGAGCGGGAGCGGGCTCGGGGCACGGGGAGGCCACCCGAGGGGCTCTGCGGCACCCTCGTGGCACCAGGAGTACGGGGACGCACTCGGTTGCGGCCTGTGGTGGCCAGGGCGACGGCGGCGACATGGACGGCGGCGAGAGGCTTCGGCCGTGGTGGGGAGAAGGGGCTACAGCATGCGGGCGGCTAAACGGAGAGAGGGGAACGAGGCAGAAGCTCACTGCGGTGCCGATGGAGGCTTCGGCGAGCTCGGGGGAGGCTGGACGGTGACATGCGGGCGGTGGAGATCCACGGCGGCCGGCGGTGAAGAAGATGATGGTGGCGACGATGCAGCATGTCCCTGGTCGCTTGGCTCGTCGAGGACGATGCGAGCGACGAGGCGGAGCACCCGGACTCGAAGAGAGGGCGAGGGGGAGGCGGTGGCCGCAGTGGTGCTCGTCGGCGGCGGCGGGTGCGTTCGGTGAGGTGGGGAACGGCGAGGGAGAGAGCAGGGGGAGAGTGAGAGCGGGCGGGCGTGGCGTCGCCGCACGGGCATCCATCTGACGAGGGGAGAAGCGAGGAGGTGGCGGGGGCGTGGCCCGACCGGACCGTGGCGCCAGGCGGGCGCGTGCCCCGCTTCTCTGGCGCGAGGAAGGGGACGACTGGCACGGCCAGCTGGCTGGGCCGGCCTGCTAGGCCGCTGGGCCAGGCCAGGGCGCACAGTGCCAGGCCGCGGGTAAGTCCAGGTAGTTCCTCTTTTTTTCTATTTGTTTTTCTTTCTATTTTCTGACACTTGTTTTGATTTAATAAAAAAAATACTAAATCATTTATTTTTCTTATGCCAATTTTTGTAGGGGCTAGTTATATTATTCCAGAGCTCCTCAACAACTAGCATAAATCCTGGACAATATTGTATATATATAATAATATTTATCCAAAGCAAATATTTGCTGCATTAATTCAAATGGCCAAAAATAAATACTTCTGAGCTCCAAAAAATATTGGTTGGAATTTTACCTCTGGCCAATATTTTTAGAGAAAAACAGGAACATTTACTTGGGCCAAATTGAAGCAATTTTTATCTGGGTAATTTCCAGAAATAATTCTGAGGGTTTCACAAATCCCCATTTCAAATTTAAATGGAATTTAAACATGATGCACACATGACTAGCTGGTCTAGGTCATACCAGAACTAGGGATGTGACAACTCTTCCCCCACTTGAAAGAATCTCGTCCCGAGATTTAGGGGTCGACGGAAAGAAAGTGGGGTACTCTAGTCGAAGACGATCTTCTCGCTCCCAAGTAGCTTCTCTCTCGGAATGATGAGACCACTGAACCTTGAGAAACTTGATGTTATGACGTCAAGTGACACGCTCTGCTTGATCAAGAATGCGAACAGGGTACTCTCGACACATGAGGTTATCTTGGAGATCAAGCGTTTCGTGGTCCACTCAGCAATGCCTGAGTTGAGAGACGTGGAAGACATCATGCACTCTGGAAAGATGTGGGGGTAGTTCCAACTCGTAGGCAACCTCTCCTTGTTTAGCGAGAATGCAAAAAGGACCAATGTAACAAGGAGCCAACTTTCCCTTGATACCGAAACGATGGGTACCCTTTAGAGGAGTAACCCGAAGGTAAGCTTTGTCGCTAACTTCATAAGTCATATCCTTATGATGACAATCATACTGGCTCTTTTGACGAGACTGGGCTGTTTTCAAATTCTCACGAATGATGCGAACTTGCTCTTCTACCTCCTGGATCATGTCTCATCCAAAGAATTGTCTTTCAGCGGTTTCTGACCAGTTCAAAGGTGTTCGACATCTTCGTCCATAGAGAATCTCAAAAGGAGCTTTCTTAAGACTGGATTGATAGCTATTGTTATAAGCAAACTCGGCAAAAGGAAGGCATTTCTCCCAATCCATACCGAATGAGATGACGCAAGCTCTAAGCATGTCCTCCAAAATTTGGTTAACCCTCTCCACCTGACCACTCGACTGAGGGTGGAAAGCAGTACTGAAGGAAAGATGGGTTCCCATGGCAGTTTGGAAACTCTCCCAGAAATGAGAAGTGAAAAGACTACCACGGTCTGAATTAATCTCTAGTGGAACATGACACTATTTGAGAAATATATAAGTCAGCGAGCTGACTAGCAGTGATACTCTCTCGAACAGGAAGGAAGTGAGCCACTTTGGAAAGATGATCAACGACTACGAAGATAGCGTTATTCCCTTTCTTGGTCCTGGGAAAGCCGGTGATGAAGTCCATACCAAATTTATCCCATTTCCACTTAGGAATAGCTAAAGGCTGAAGGGTGACAGCAGGCCTCTGATGCTCTGCCTTAACGTGACAACAAACGTCACAATTAGCAACGAAGTCGGCGATTTCTCTCTTCATCCTAGTCCACCAGAACCTCTGGCGTAGGTCCTGATACATCTTAGTATTACCGAGATGAATTGTGAGAGGGGATTCATGCGCCTCCTTAAGAATCAATTTCTGCATCTGCTGACTCTTGGGAACCACCAAGCAGTTCCCAAAGTAAACAACACCTCGTTCATCCATAGAGAAACAACCAGCTACTCCCTTGGAGATATTTTTCTTGATTCGGGAGATTCCCGTATCATGCTTTTGAGCTGCGATAATCCGATCCTCAAGATCAGGTTTCACCACCAAGGTAGAAAGGAATCCGCGAGGAGCTATGTGAAGGTTAAGCTTACAAAATTCCTCATGGAGAAGTAGTTGGCCCTGCTGCAACATGAGATTGTTGCAATAGGATTTACGGCTTAGCGCATCAGCCATGACATTAGCTTTGCCTGGGGTGTAAGTAATCCCTAGATCATAATCTGAGATCACCTCGAACCAACGTCTTTGCCTAAGGTTTAGATCTGGTTGGGTGAAGATATACTTGAGACTCTGGTGGTCGGTGTAGATCTCGCAACGTTTACCAAGAAGGTAATGTCGCCAGGTCTTGAGTGCATAGACTACGGCTGCAAGCTCTAGATCATGTGTAGGATAATTCTCCTCATGTGGATGCAACTGACGAGATGCATAGGCAATCACATGACGATCCTGCATAAGAATGCAACCTAGTCCCTGTCGTGAGGTGTCGCAGTAGATAACAAAGTCCTTCGTGAAATCCGGTGGCACAAGTATGGGAGCAGAAGTCAGGCATCTTTTCAGTTCCTGAAAACTATGCTCACACTATGGGGACCACTCAAACTTTTTATCTTTCTTGAGAAGTTCTGTGAGGGGTTTGGCCACTTTAGAGAAGTTTTCAACAAAGCGGCGACAATAGCTTGCTAGACCAAGGAAACTCCTAACTTGTTTAACAGTTTCAGGTGGAGTCCAATCAAGAACGACCTTAACTCTCTCGGGATTGACAGCAATGCCCTTACCAGAGATTACGTGGCCTAGGTAGGTCACTTCTAGCAACCAAAATTTGCACTTGGAGAACTTGGCATAAAGGTGGTGCTCTCTGAGTTTTTCTAACACAAGTCTAAGATGTTCGGCATGCTCTTCCTCGTTCTTCGAGTAAATAAGAATATCATCGAGGTAAACCACTTATTTAATTTATCTAAGTACTCCATGAAGATCGAGTTCATCAAGCGAGAGAATGTAGCTGGAGCGTTGGTTAGACCAAAGGACATGACGGTGTACTCGTACTGGCCATAATGAGTGACAAAGGCTGTCTTGGGGATGTCCCCATTTCTGATCTTGATTTGGTGGTAGCCTAACCTCAAATCCATCTTGGAGAAGACTGAGGATCCAGCGAGCTGATCATACAAGTCATTGATCCTGGGGAGCGGATACTTGTTCTTTATCGTGACCAAATTAACGGGACGATAATCTACAACCATCCGGTCCGTACCATCCTTCTTCTTGACGAAGAGGATGGGGCAAGCCCAAGGAGAAGAACTAAGTCGGATGAAACCCTTTTGCAAGGACTCATCAAGTTGTTTCTTAGGCTCGACTAGTTCTAAGGGTGCCATTTTGTAGGGTCTCCTAGAGATTGGAGCGGTTCCTGGGATAAGATCTATGACGAACTCTACATCTCTGTCAGGTGGAACACCTGGCAGTTCCTCTGGAAAGACATCCGGAAAGTCACGGACTACCGGGATATCTTCAAGGTCTGGAAGAGGGCTGGCATTAAGAGAATAGAGTTGGCGCTTTGCAACTCTGGTGGAGACAGTGACTATCTTGCCAGATGGATGTGTAAGCTGAACAGACCTGGTGAAACAATCAATCTTGGCATGATGAGCTGTCATCCAGTCCATACCCAAGATGATGTTAATATCCAAAGACTTGAGGGCTATAAGTGATGCAAGGAATACAAGTCTGTCTACAAGGATTTCGTTACCATGGCTTACACTAGAAGTTTGCCATTTGGATCCAGGAGTTTGAATGAGTAGCGGGGAGGGCATATCACAAAATGACATGTCATGCAAGCGGGCATAGCTTTCAGAAATGAAGGAATGAGACGCTCCAGTATCGAACAGAACCGATGCTGGATGACAGTTGACAAGGAGTGTACCAAGAACAACATCTGGATCATCATGAGCGTCTTTAGCTGAGACATGATGCACAAGTCCAAGTTCAGGGTGAGCTGACCTGGCACTAATCATCTTGCGTGATGGCTTACCACGGCCAACAGACTTCTCGGGCTGGGGTGGAGCAACACCGTGCGAGTGCAAATCACGGCAATGTGGCCTGGCTCTCCGCACTTGTAACAAATCTTGGAGGTAGGACGTGGACCCACATTGGCAGTCGGGCCACCAATAGGCCTGGGTGGAGCATACTACTGAACTGGATAAGGTGCCACATAAGATGGCCTCGGTTCATATCTGGGTGGAAGAGCGGAGTTCGGAACCCAAATCTGGTGCTTTTGAGAATTAGAACCGGAGGAAGAACCCAAACCATGGGTGTACTTATGAGACTCCTCGTAAGTGAGCTGAGTTGTCTCTACATTAATAGCCTTGTTCACAAGAGCTTGGAATGTATCACAATGATGCAGGTGGAGATCACGACGCAACTTGGGGTTGAGACCCTTCCGGAACCTAGCCTGCTTCTTGGCGTCCGTGGACACCTCTTCTGTGGCATAGCGAGCGAGGTTCTCAAACTCTCTGCTGTAAGCATCAATAGCCATCTTACTCTGGGTGAAACTACAGAACTCTTCTCTCTTGCGATCAATGAGGGCCTGAGGAATGTGATGCTCGCGAAAAGCCTCGGTGAAATCCCTCCAGGTAGGAATCTGGCCAGCTGGAAGCATAACCTCGTAGTTCAGCCACCAAAGACTAGCAAGACCTTCCAGGTGGTATGTGGCATCGGTGACCTTGTCATCTTCAGCTACGTTCGCGGAACGCAGCTTATGAGTGATGCTACGGAGCCAGTCATCTGCATCGAGTGGCTCAATGGAATGATGAAAGGTAGGTGGGTGCAAGCGAATGAAGTCATGAATGGTTGCAGACCCTTTGAACTGAGGTGCGGTGTTCTCCTCGATACGTGCCAACAAGCGGTGACTCACGCTTGTTCCTCTCCATCTCTAACATGAACTCTGCTAGCGAAGGCTGGTTGGGAGGATCCTCATCCCTACCATCTCCGTGGTTCTGGCTACGAGCAACAGAACTTCCCTTAACTGATGCCATCTTGAGAAACGAAACCAAGGACGGAATCAACATCAACTATAGGCTGTAGAATGTAGGACAAGGAAAATAGTAACTCTCAAACTCCTAGGGAAATTCCGGCAGCATAACGATAGTAAAATGCTCAGAATGAGACATCCTGCTAAGATGGGGTAGTAACATACTCAACATCATCACTCAAGGTTCTGAGATAGTACTAAACAGACTACACCGGAAGTACTCGAAACTCGGGTAAGACTCTGATCAACCAATCATATGGGACTACGGAGTAGTAACACGTGATCCTGATAGACAGAAGAGAAAGCCTAGTTCCTTAACCCTGCAGGAAGTATAGGATGACTCAGATCAGAAGGCCATGAGGTAAAGGAGTAAAAAGAGCCTTACGTTCCTTCCCACAATCAATTCCCATACATAACTAAAGAATTTCTAGACTCAACTTCGACCAGTTTGGCTTGATAATCCTACAGGCAGTCAGGCTCTGATACCAAAGCTATCAGGACCCCGATTCTATGCCACACCGATCTAGCATGTAACACCTCATATCACTTTGCGGCCTCACACACGGTATTCCCACGGGTGTCGCCTTACCATGCCCGGGACCGTTTGCGCCTTTTGGCACACGTATATGATGTTGTCACTAGCATCCATATGACAATGAACCCGGGCTGACATGGCTAGTCGTGAACCCGAAGTGGCACTAACTTACAGGGACAGGCATACATGACCCAGCATCGAACGTGTCGGTCATTAGCGAGTGAATCCGGGCTGTAGCAACTGGGCTAGCAGGACTCCAGTAAACCGGGCTGTAGCAGGCTAACAGGACTCCGATAGACACCGCGTGACATTTTCCCGAAGGGACAGACACAGGAACGAAGAAGGACACATGCCGGCCAACCTAAATGTTAGGAAGCGGTAGCAAGCTACTGTGGCTCGATGGAAGCACTAGGAGACATTTCCCGGTAAGAGAGGCTACTAGGATAAACAACTAGATAGTCAGATCCCACACATAGCAATACACATTACACGTACGCATAACATGCAAGTATGTGTTGTACAACATGGCATCACAGCATAACTCAACAACTTATATAGATAAAGGCTCAGATGAGCCATCATAGCATTTATTACAAGCAGGGGTCACATGACCAAAATTCAGAGCATTCAAGCAACTGAAAGAAATATGCCCTAGAGGCAATAATAAAGTTATTATTATTTCCTTATTTCATGATAAATGTTTATTATTCATGCTAGAATTGTATTAACCGGAAACATAATACATGTGTGAATACATAGACAAACATAGTGTCACTAGTATGCCTCTACTTGACTAGCTCGTTTATCAAAGATGGTTATGTTTCCTAGCCATGGACAAAAGAGTTGTCATTTGATTAACGGGATCGCATCATTAGGAGAATGATGTGATTGACTTGACCCATTCCGTTAGCTTAGCACTTGATCATTTAGTATGTCGCTATTGCTTTCTTCATGACTTATACATGTTCCTGTAACTATGAGATTATGCAACCCCCCTTTACCGGAGGAACACTTTGGGTGCTACCAACCATCATAACGTAACTGCGTGATTATAAAGGAGTACTACAGGTGTCTCCAAAGGTACATGTTGGGTTGGCGTATTTCGAGATTAGGTTTTGTCACTCCGATTGTCGGAGAGGTATCTCTGGGCCCTCTCGGTAATGCACATCACTATAAGCCTTGCAAGCAATGTAGCTAATGAGTTAGTTACGGAATGATGCATTACGTAACGAGTAAATAGACTTGCCGGTAACGAGATTGAACTAGTTATTGAGATACCGACGATCGAATCTCGGGCAAGTAACATACCGATGACAAAGGGAACAACATATGTTGTTATGCAGTTTGACCGATAAAGATCTTCGTAGAATATGTAGGAGCCAATATGAGCATCCAGGTTCCGCTATTGGTTATTGACCGGAAACGTGTCTCGGTCATATCTACATAGTTCTCGAACCCGTAGGGTCCGCACGCTTATGGCTTCGATGAAAGTTATATTATGAGTTTATGAGTTTTGATGTACCGAAGGAGTTCGGAGTCCCGGATGAGATCGGGGACATGACGAGGAGTCTCGAAATGGTCGAGACGTAAAGATCGATATATTGGACGACTATATTCGGAGTTCGGAAAGGTTCCGAGTGATTCGGGTATTTTTCAGAGTACCGGAGAGTTACGGGAATTCGTATTGGGCCTTAATGGGTCATCCGGGAAAGGAGAGAAAGGGCCAAAAGGGTGGCCGCACCCCTCCCCTTGGACTAGTCCGAATTGGACTAGGGAGGGGGGGCGCCCCTTCCTTCCTTCTCCTTCTCTCTTCCCTTTCCTTCTTTCCTACTCCTACTACATGGAAGGGTTCCTAGTTCTACTAGGAAAAGGGGAATCCTACTCCCGGTGGGAGTAGGACACCCTAGGGCGCGCCATAGAGAGGGCCGGCCCTCCCCCTCCTCCACTCCTTTATATACGGGGGCAGGGGCACCTCATAGACACACAAGTTGATCTACGGATCGTTCCTTAGCCGTGTGCGATGCCCCCTCCACCATATTCCACCTCGGTCATATCGTCGCGGAGTTTAGGCGAAGCCCTGCGCCGGTAGAACATCATCATCATCACCATGTCGTCGTGCTGACGGAACTCATCCCCGACGCTTTGCTGGATCGGAGCCCGGGGATCGTCATCGAGCTGAACGTGTGCTGAACTCGGAGGTGCCGTACGTTCGGTGCTTGGATCGGTCGGATCGTGAAGGCGTCGACTACATCAACAGCGTTGTCATAACGCTTCGGCCGACGGTCTATGAGGGTGCGTGGACAACACTCTCCCTCTCGTTGCTATGCATCACCATGATCTTGCGTGTGCGTAGGAAATTTTGCAATTACTACATTCCCCAACGGTGGCATCCGAGCCTAGGTTTTATGCATTGATGTTATATGCGAGTAGAACACAAGTGAGTTGTGGGCGATACAAGTCATCTTGCTTACCAGCATGTCATACTTTGGTTGGCGGTATTGTGAGATGAAGCGGCCGGACCGACATTACGCGACGCTTACGCGAGACTGGTTTCACCGCTCACGAGCACTCGTGCTTAAAGGTGATTGGCGGGTGTCTGTCTCTCTCACTTTAGCTGAATCGAGTGTGGCTCGCCGGTCCTTGCGAAGGTTACAACAACACTAACTTGAGCGAACTATCGTTGTGGTTTTGATGCGTAGGTAGGAACGGTTCTTGCTAAGCCCGTAGCAGCCACGTAAAACTTGCAACAACAAAGTAGAGGACGTCTAACTTGTTTTTGCAGGGCATGTTGTGATGTGATATGGTCAAGACGTGATGTATGTTTTATTGTATGAGATGATCATGTTTTGTAACCGAAATTATCGGCAACTGGCAGGAGCCATATGGTTGTCGCTTTATTGTATGAAATGCAAATGCCCTGTAATTGCTTTACTTTATCACTAAGCGGTAGCGATAGTCGTAGAAGCAATAGATGGCATAAACGACAACGATGCTACGATGGAGATCAAGGTGTCGCGCCGGTGACGATGGTGATCACGACGGTGCTTCGAGATGGAGATCACAAGCACAAGATGATGATGGCCATATCATATCACTTATATTGATTGCATGTGATGTTTATCCTTTATGCATCTTATCTTGCTTTGATTGATGGTAGCATTTTAAGATGATCTCTCACTAAAATTATCAAGAAGTGTTCTCCCTGAGTATGCACCGTTGCCAAAGTTAAATCGTGCCCGGACACCGCGTGATGATCGGGTGTGATAAGCTCTACATCCATCTACAATGGGTGCAAGCCAGTTTTGCACACGCAGAATACTTAGGTTAAACTTGACGAGCCTAGCATATGCAGATATGGCCTCGGAACACGGAGACCGAAAGGTCGAGCGTGAATCATATAGTAGAGATGATCAACATAGTGATGTTCACCATTGAAAACTACTCCATCTCACGTGATGATCGGACATGGTTTAGTTGATTTGGGTCACGTGATCACTTAGATGACTAGAGAGATGTCTGTCTAAGTGGGAGTTCTTAAGTAATATGATTAATTGAACTTTAATTTATCATGAACTTAGTCCTGGTAGTATTTTGCAAATTATGTTGTAGATCAATAGCTTGCGTTGTTGCTTTCATATGTTTATTTTGATATGTTCCTAGAGAATCTGTGTTGAAAGATGTTAGTAGCAATGATGCGGATTGGATCCGTGATCGAGGTTTATCCTCATTGTTGCACGAATAATTATGTCCTAATGCACCGCTGGGTAGCGGACCTATTGCGGGAAGCGGATGCAAGCGTTATGAGCGTTTGGCTAGCTCAATATGATGACTACTTGATAGTTTAGTGCACCATGCTTAACGGCTTAGAATCGGGACTTCAAAGGCGTTTTGAGCGTCATGGACCATATAAGATGTTCGAGGAGTTGAAGTTAATATTTCAAGCAAATAGGCGAGTTGAGAGATATGAAGTCTCAACAAGTTCTATATCTAAAAGATGGAGGAGAATCGCTCAACTAGTGAGCATGTGCTCGAGATTATGCAGGTACTTCAATCGCTTGAATCAAGTGGGAGTTAATCTTCTGATAAGATAGTGATTGACAGAATTCTGTAGTCACCATCACCAAGTTACTAGAACTTCGTGATGAACTATAGTATGCAAGGGATGACGAAAACAATTCCCAAGCTCTTCGTGATGTTGAAATCGATGAAGGTAGAAATCAAGAAATAGCATCAAGTGTTGATGATTGATAAGACCACTAGTTTCAAGAAAAGGGCAAAGGGAAAGAATGGGAACTTCAAGTAGAATGACAAGCAAGTTGTCACTCCCGTGAAGAAGCCCAAAGCTGGACCTAAGCCTGAAACTGAGTGCTTCTACTGCAAAGGAAATGGTCATTGGAAGTGGAACTACTCCAAATATTTGGTGGATAAGAAGGATGGCAAAGTGAACAAGGGTATATTTTGATTTACAGGTTATTGATGTGTACCTTACTAGTGTTTATAGTAGCCCACGAGTATTTGATACTTGTTAGGTTGCTAAAATTTAGTAACTCGAAGCAGGACTTCTGAGAATAAACAGAGACTAGTTGAAGGGGAAGTGACGATGAGTGTTGGAAGTAGTTCCAAGATTGATATGATCATCACACACTCCCTATACTTTCGGGATTAGTGTTAACCCTAAATAAATGTTATTTAGCTTTTACATTGAGCATGAATATGATTTGATCATGTTTATTGCGATACGATTTTTCATTTGAAGTTAAAGAATAATTGTTATTCTATTTACATGAATAAGACCTTCGATGGTTATACACCCAATGAAAATAGTTTGTTGGATCTCGATTGTAGTGGTACACATATTCATAATATTGATGCCAAAAGATGCAAAGCTAATAATGATAGTGCAACTTATTTGTGACACTGCCGTTTGGGTCATATCGGTGTAAAGCGCATGAAGAAACTCCATAAACATGGATTTTCGGAATCACTTGGTTATGAATCATTTGATGCTTGCGAACCGTGCCTTTTGGGCAAGATGACTAAAACTCCGTTCTCGGAACAATGGAACAAGCTCTTGACTTATTGGAAATAATACATACCGATGTATGCGATCAATGAGTGTTGATGCTCGTGGCAAGTATCGTTATTTTTGACCTTCACAAAATGATTTGAGCGAGATATGGGTATATCTACTTGATGAAACATAAGTCAGAAATAGTTGAAAGGTTCAAAGAATTTCAGGGTGAAGTGGAAAAATCATCGTAACAAGAAAATAAATTTACGTGATCGATCGCGGAGCGAATATTTGAGTTCTGAGTTTGGTCTTCAATTAAAACAATGTGGAATAGTTTCACAGCTCCGCCACAGGAACACCACAGCGTTATGGTGTGTCGAACGTCGTAACCGCACTTTATTGGATATGGTGCGATCTATGATGTCTCTCACTGATTTACCACTATTGTTTTGGGGTTATGCATTAGAGACAGCTGCATTCACGTTAAAAGGGCACCATCTAAATCCGTTGAGACGACACCATATGAACTGTGGTTTAGCAAGAAACCCAAGTTGTCGTTTCTTAAAGTTTGGGGCTGCGATGCTTATGTGAAAAAGTTTCATCCTGATAAGCTCAAACCCAAATTGGAGAAGTGTGTCTTCATAGAATACCCACAAGAGACTTTGGGTACACCTTCTATCACAGATCTGAGGGCAAGATTTTCGTTGCTAAATTCGGATCCTTTCTAGAGAAGGAGTTTCTCTCGAAAGAAGTGAGTGGGAGGAAAGTAGAACTTGATGAGGTAACTGTACCTTCTCCCAAATTGGAAAATAGTTCATCACTGAAATCAGTTCCAGTGATTCCTACACCAATTAGTGAGGAAGCTAATGATGATGATCATGAAACTTTAGATCAAGTTACTACAGAACCTCGTAGGTCTTCAGTTAAGATCCGCTTTTGAGTGATACGGTAATCCTATTACGAAAGTCATGTTACTAGACCATGATAAACCTACGAACTATGAGGAAGCAATGATGAGCCCAGATTCCGCAAAATGGTTTGAGGCCATGAAATTTGAGATGGGATCCATGTATGAAAACAAAGTATGGACTTTGGTGGACTTGCCCGATGATCGGCAAGCCATAGAAAATAAATGGATCTTCAAGAGGAAGACGGACGTTGATAGTAGTGTTACTATCTACAAAGCTAGACTTGTTGAAAAAAGATTTTTGACAAAGTTCAAGGTGTTGAATACAATGAGATTTTCTCACTCGTATCGATGCTTAAAAGTCTATCCGAATCATGTTAGCAATTGCCACATTTTATGAAATTTGGCAAATGGATGTCAAAACTACATTCCTTAATGGATTTAATAAAGAAGAGTTGTATATGATACAACCAGAAGGTTTTGTCAATTCGAAAGGTGCTAACAAAATGTGCAAGCTCCAGCAATCCATCTATGAACTAGTGCAAGCATCTCGGAGTTGGAATATACGCTTTGATAAGTTGATCAAAGCATATAGTTTTATACAGACTTGCGGTGAAGCCTATATTTACAAGAAATTGAGTGCGAGCACTACAACATTTCTGATAAGTATATGTGAATGACATATTGTTGATCGGAAATAATGTAGAATTATTCTGCAAAGCATAAAGGAGTGTCTGAAAGGAGTTTTTTCAAAGAAAGACCTCGGCAAAGCTACTTACATGTTGAGCATCAAGATCTATTGAGATAGATCAAGATGCTTGATAAGATTTTCAATGAGTACATACCTTGACAAGATTTTGAAGTAGTTCAAAATGGAACAGTCAAAGAAAGAGTTCTTGCCTGTGTTGCAAGGTATGAAATTGAGTAAGACTCAAATCCCGACCATAGCAGAAAAATAGAGAGAGAATAAAAGTCATTCCCTATGCTTCAGTCATAGGTTCTATAAAAGTATGCCATGCTATAGACCATACCTATTGTATACTCTTTTTGGTTTGGCAAGGGGTACAATAGTGATCTAGGAGTAGATCCTTTGGTATGACCATTGAAGGTTTTATTCATGTAAATGTAACAACAATTATTCTTTGATTTTAAATGAATAACCGATTGCAATAAACATGATCAAATCATATTCATGCTCAACGCAAACACCAAATAACATTTATTTAGGTTTAACACTAATCTCAAATTATAGGAAGTGTGCGATGATGATCATATCAATCTTGGAACTACTTCCAACACTCATCGTCACTTTCCTTCAACTAGTCTCTGCTTATTCTCAGAACTCCTGCTTCGAGTTACTAATCTTAGCAACCTAACAAGTATCAAATACTGGGGCTACTATAAACACTAGTAAGGCACACATCAATAGTCTCAGATATCAAATATACCCTTGTTCACTTTGCCATCCTTCTTATCCACCAAATATTCAGGGCATTTCCGCCTCAAAGGACCATTTCCTTTGCAAGTAAACACTCGGCCAGTGCTATGGTCCAGCTTTGGGCTTCTTCGCAGGAGTGACAACTTGCTTGTCTTTCCACTTGAAGTTCCTTTCTTTCCTTTGCCTTTCTCTTGAAACTAGTGGCCTTGTCAATCATCAACACTTGATGGTTTTTCTTGATTTCTACCTTCACGATTTCAACATCACGTAAGAGCTCGGGAATCATTTTCGCCATCCCTTGCATACTATAGTTCATCACGAAGTTCTAGTAACTTAGTGATGGTGACTAGAGAATTCTGTCAATCACTATCTTATCCGAAGATTAACTCCCACTTGATTCAAGCGATTGAAGTACCTGCATAACTGAGCACATGCTCACTAGTTGAGCGATTCTCTCCATCTTTTAGCTATAGAACTTGTTGGAGACTTCATATCTCTCAACTCGGTATTTGCTTGAAATATTAACTTCAATTCTCGAACATCTCATATGGTCCATGACGCTCAAAACGCCTTTGAAGTCCCGATTCTAAGCCGCTACATGGTGCACTAAACTATCAAGTAGTCATCATATTGAGCTAGCTAAACGCTCATAACGCCTACATCCGCTCTTGCAATAGGTATGTCACCTAGCAGTGCATCAAGGACATAATTCTTCTATGCAAAGAATGAGGATTAACCTCGATCACGGATCAAATCCGCAACATTGCTACTAACATTTTCAACACAGTTTTCTAGGAACATATCAAAATAAACATATGAAAGCAACAACGCGAGCTATTGATCTACAACATAATTTGCAAAATACTACTAGGACTAAGTTCATGATAAATTAAAGTTCAATTAATCATATTACTTAAGAACTCCCACTTAGACAGACATCTCTAGTCATCTAAGTGATCACGTGATCCAAATCAACTAAACCATGACCGATCATCACGTGAGATGGAGTAGTTTTCAAAGGTGAACATCACTATGTTGATCATATCTACTATATGATTCACGCCAACCTTTCGGTCTCCGTGTTCCGAGGCCATATCTCAGATATGCTAGGCTCGTCAAGTATAACTCGAGTATTCGCGTGTGCAACTGTTTTGCACCCGTTGTATTTGAACGTAGAGCCTATCACACCCGATCATCACGTGGTGTCTCAAAGACGAAGAACTTTCGCAACGGTGCATACTGTGGAGAACACTTCTTGATAATTAGTGAGAGACCATCTTAAAATGCTACCGTCAATCAAAACATAATAAGATGTATAACAGATAAACATCATATGCAATCAAAATATGTGACATGATATGGCCATGATCATCTTGCGCCTTTGATCTCCATCTCCAAAGTATCATCATGATCTCTATCGTCACCGCACGACACCATGATCTTCATCATCTTGATCTATATCAATGTGTCATCACATGGTCGTCTCACCAACTATTGCTCTTGCAACTATTGCTATCGCATAGCGATAAAGTAAAGCAATTATTTGGCACTTGCATCTTATGCAACAAAGAGACAACCATAGAGCTTCTGCCAGTCGCCGATAACTTCAACAAAACATGATCATCTCATACAACAACTTATATCTCATCACGTCTTGACCATATCACATCACAACATGCCCTGCAAAAACAAGTTAGACATCCTCTACATTGTTATTGCAAATTTTACGTGGCTGCTACGGGCTGAGCAAGAACCGGTTTCACCTACGCATCAAAACCACAATGATAGTTTGTCAAATAGACTCCGTTTTAACCTTCGCAAGGACCGGGCGTAGCCACACTCGGTTCAACTAAAGTTGGAGAAACTGACACCCGCCAGCCACCTGTGTGCAAAGCACGTCGGTAGAACCAGTCTCGCGTAAGCGTACGTGTAATGTCGGTCCGGGCCGCTTCATCCAACAATACCATCGAACCAAAGTATGACATGCTGGTAGGCAGTATGACTTATATCGTCCACAACTCACTTGTGTTCTACTCGTGCATATAACATCAACGCATAAAACCTAGGCTCGGATGCCACTGTTGGGGAAGGTAGTAATTTCAAAAAATTTCCTACGCATACGCAAGATCATGGTGATGGCATAGCAACGAGAGGGGAGAGTGTCATCCACGTACCCTCGTAGACCTTAAGCGGAAGCGTCATGACAACGCGGTTGATGTAGTCGTACGTCTTCACGATCCGACCGATCCAAGTACCGAACGTACGGCACCTCCGAAGTTCCGCACACGCTCAGCTCGATGACGATCTCCGCCTCCGATCCAACCGAGCTCGAGATGAGTTCCACAAGACGACGGCGGCAGGACGGTGATGATGTTCTATCGACGCAGGCTTCGCCTAAACTCATGACGATATGACCGAGGTGAAATATGGTGGAAGGGGCACCGCACACGGCTAAGGAACGATCCGTAGATCAACTTGTGTGTCTATGGGGTGCCCCGTACCCCCGTATATAAAGGAGAGGAGGAGGGGAGGGCCGGCCCTCTACTATGGCGCGCCCTGGGGAGTCCTACTCCCACCGGGAGTAGGATTCCCCTCTTTCCTAGTCCAACTAGGAGTCCTTCCATGTATTAGGAGTAGGAGACTAGGAAGGGGAAGAAAGAAGGGAAGGAAGGAGGGGGTGCGGCCCCTCCCCTTAGTCCAATTCAGACTAGGCCATGGGGGGCGCGTGGCCTACCCTAGGCAACCCCTCTCTCTTTCCCGCAGGGCCCAATAAGGCCCAATACTTCTCCCCGGCGAATTCCCGTAACTCTCCGGTACTCCGAAAAATACCCGAATCACTCGGAACCTTTCCGAACTCCGAATATAGTCGTCCAATATATCGATCTTTACGTCTCGACCATTTCGAGACTCCTCGTCATGTCCCCGATCTCATCCGGGACTCCGAACTCCGTCGGTATATCAAAACTCATAAACTCATAATATAACCGCCATCGAAACCTTAAGCGTCACGGACCCTACGGGTTCGAGAACTATGTAGACATGACCTAGAACTATTCTTGGTCAATAACCAATAGCGGGACCTGGATGCCCATATTGGCTCCTACATATTCTACGAAGAT
Organism: Aegilops speltoides; assembly: GCA_021437245.1. Lineage (NCBI taxonomy): Eukaryota > Viridiplantae > Streptophyta > Magnoliopsida > Poales > Poaceae > Aegilops > Aegilops speltoides. Next base: position 145,513,365 of record CM038142.1, read on the forward strand.
CTTTATCGGTCAAACCGCATAACAACATACGTTGTTCCCTTTGTCATCGGTATGTTACTTGCCCGAGATTCGATCGTCGGTATCCAATACCTAGTTCAATCTCGTCACCGCAAGTCTCTTTACTCGCTCGTAATGCATCATCCCGTAACCAACTCATTGGTCACATTGCTTGCAAGGCTTATAATGATGTGCATTACCGAGAGGGCCAGAGATACCTCTCCGAGCAATCGGAGTGACAAAACCTAATCTCAAATATGCCAACTCAACATGTACCTTCGGAGACACCTGTAGTACTCCTTTATAATCACCCAGTTACGTTGTGACATTTGGTAGTACCCAAAGTGTTCCTCCGGTAAACGGGAGTTGCATAATCTCATAGTTACAGGAACATGTATAAGTCATGAAGAAAGCAATAGCAACATACTAAACGATCAAGTGCTAAGCTAACGGAATGGGTCAAGTCAATCACATCATTCTCCTAATGATGTGATCCCGTTAATCAAATGACAACTCTTTTGTCCATGGCTAGGAAACATAACCATCTCTGATAAATGAGCTAGTCAAGTAGAGGCATACTAGTGACACTATGTTTGTCTATGTATTCACACAAGTATTATGTTTCCGGTTAATACAATTCTAGCATGAATAATAAACATTTATCATGAAATAAGGAAATAAATAATAACTTTATTATTGCCTCTAGGGCATATTTCCTTCAATTGAAGCAATTTTTATCTGGGTAATTTCCAGAAATGATTCTGAGGGTTTCACAAATCCCCATTTCAAATTAAAAAATGGAATTTAAACATGATGCACACATGACTAGCTGGTCTAGGTCATACCAGAACTAGGGATGTGACAACCGAATTGTAGACGAAGAAGAACGTGCAAGTGTAGATCGTATTTGGAGTCCCTCAAACCGTTGATGAACGATACCTTGTGCCGCCCATGAACATTCCCTCGAACCGAAGACTGAATGCATGACCTCTCTACTTGGTTGCAAGCGTGCAGCCTTCATGATCCAACAGCACTTCACCGTTCAGAGCTAATCGTTGCTGGAGAATTAGAGGGAGGAGATTAGAACCACACTTGGCTTCTAATTATGAGGACAAGAGGATTGGTCTAGCTCTAATTAGTCAACTAGGACCAACTATAACTAGAACTAGAAGAACTAGAGGAGGCTCCAAAACTTGTGTGTCCAAAAGAGCAAAATCCCCTAGTATATATAGGTTGGAGGGGAGAGGGAGGGCTGCCACCAAGGGGAAGGAGTCCCCCTTGGTTCCCCATCTAGGGGGAGGAGTCTGACTCCTCCCCTTCCCCAATTCGTCCTCCTTACGGAAGGAGGCACCTCCCCCGCTTGGGCCTTTGTGGCCCAAGTTGCAATCCACCTCTTGGCCTTTTAAGGCCCATTGATATTAAATTAAATATAAAATTTTAATAAATACTTTCAGACCATTTTATATATAATTTAACATCCCCAGAAACATTTTCCACCTACATATATTTATCAGTAATACTCGGTATTACCCGATTCTCCGAAACCCTTCCAGTGACCTCAAAACGCTTTTGGCTACTCTCGAAACTATTCCATATATTAATGAAACAATTCCACAAGTATATTCTCATCTACTAACACTCAACAGATCGTGATTGCCTTAAGCTTGTGACCCCGTAGGTTCGATAACTCATAGACATGAACAAAACTGTTCATTCAATGACTGACAGCGGAACCGTGGATGTCCATATCGATCCCTGTGAGCACACGAATGATAGTCGAGTGAACCTTTGGTTATCATGTGATGTTCCCTTTGCTTCGTGATACTTTACAAAACCTAGGATGCATCATTATCCTCCTGAGTCATCACCATGCTCACTATACCGAAATACTTGTTACCGGTTTTGTTCTTCTTTCTCGTTATTGTATTCCAGCATCCTCGTGATGTAGTCACCTATGTCCGGCCAGACGATGATGGATGTCGTCACACCGAGAGGGCCCTAATAATATATCTCCGTCATGGGAGGAGCAAATCCCACTCTCAAACTATCTAGTCCCTTGTCAAACTTTTCGATGAACCTGTAAGTTGTCGTTATGATCACCGTGTTAAAAGTGACATTTGAGCAACCCCAAAGCCCACAAAAGGCTCAAGTTCAGCCCATCATCGACTGGATGCTAACCAATTTTCAAGATGGAAAACTAATCTTGTGAGTAAGGCAGGTCAAGCGGTTCAAGTTCAATTTGTGATGACTGCCATGCTAATCTACCTGGTGATGGCACTCGACTAGCCATAATGTGCCTTAAAAGTAGTCGACAAAATCACAAGAGGGTTCCTTTGGCGAGGAAGAAAATAGGCAAACAAGAGTCATTGCCTTGTCGCTTGGAGAAAGGTTGTGCGGCCTTGTGAGCTTGGAGGTCCGGGAGTTTCATATATAGAGAGCCTAGGATGGGTGCTTTGGATGCGATGGCTATGGCTACAAAAAACAGAACCACACCGGTCATGGATCGTGTTTCCAATTCGTGTACAAGGATAAGTTGAAGCGTTCTTTGTAGTCATTGAACTTGGGGATGGAACTCACACACTATTTTGAGAGGATAGATGGATCGATGGGCAATGCATTATCGCCACCCGCATTGTATGATGTCATTTCTAAAAGAATTGTCAAAAAACGTATGGTCACATAAGCTATTAACGAATGCCTCTAGATTCCGGGTGCACAATGAGCTTCATCGATCAGGGAACTATTTGAGTAGCTCGTTCTCTCGGATCTTCTCATGAATTTCTCCTTGCATCCTAAAGTGGAGGACGTGCACATATGGCGTCTATCCGCCACCAAACAGTATTCAACGAAATCTGCATATGAACATCTATTTTAGGGAGCAATTCAGTTCAGGCCATAGGAACGTATTTGGAAGACTTGAGCCCCTAAATGTTGGGGAATGTAGTAATTTCAAAAAAAAATCCTACGCACACGCAAGATCATGGTGATGCATAGCAACGAGAGGGGAGAGTGTTGTCTACGTACCCTCGTAGACCGAAGCGGAAGCGTTGACGCAACATAGAGGAAGTAGTCGTACGTCTTCCCGGTCCAACCGATCCAAGCACCGTTACTCCGGCACCTCCGAGTTCTTGACACACGTACAGCTCGATGACGCACCCCGATCTCCGATCCAGCAGAGGCGCTGGGAGGAGTTCCACAAGACGACGGCGTGGTGGCGATCTGATGTTCTCTGTCGCAGGCTTCGCCTAAGCACCGCTACAATATGACCGAGGTGTAATATCGTGGAGGGGGCACGACACGGCTAAGGAACGATCTCAATGATCAACTTGTGTGTCTAGGGTGCCCCCCGCCTCAGATATAAAGGAGGAGGGAGGAGGAGGCCGGCCTAGGAGGAGCGCGCCATAGGGGAGTCCTACTCCCACCGGAGTAGGATTCCCCTTCCTAGTCCAACTAGGATCCTTCCATGTAGTAGGAGTAGGAGACTAGGAAGGGAAGAGAGAAGGGAAGGAAGGAGGGGTGCGGCCCTCCCTAGTCAATTCGGACTAGGCCTTGGGAGGCGCGCAGCCTGCCCTAGGCAGCCCTCTCTCTTTCCTGCAGGCCCAATAAGGCCCAATACTTCTCCCAGCTAATTCCTGTAACTCTCCGGTACTCGATAAATACCGAATGACTCGGAACCTTTCCGAACTCGAATATAGTCGTCCAATATATCGATCTTTACGTCTCGACCATTTCGAGACTCCTCGTAATGTCCCCGATCTCATCCGGGACTCAACTCCTTCGGTACATCAAAACTCATAAACTCATAATATAATCACATCGAAACCTTAAGCGTGCGGACCCTACGGTTTGAGAACAATGTAGACATGACCGAGACACGTCTCCGGTCAATAACCAATAGCGGGACCTGGATGCCCATATTGGTTCCTACATATTCTACGAAGATCTTTATCGGTCAGACCGCATAACAACATACGTTGTTCCCTTTGTCATCGGTATGTTACTTGCCCGAGATTTGATCGTCGGTATCCAATACCTAGTTCAATCTCATTACCGGCAAGTCTCTTTACTCGTTCCGTAATACATCATCTCATAACTAACTCATTAGTTACATGCTTGCAAGGCTTAGGTGATGAGTATTACCGAGAGGGCCTAGAGATACCTCTCCGACAATCGGAGTGACAAATCCTAATCTCAATTATGCCAACCCAACATGTACCTTCGAAACACCTGAGAGCACCTTTATAATCACCCGATTCGTTGTAGACGTTTGGTAGCACACAAAGTGTTCTTCCGGTAAACGGGAGTTGCACAATCTCATAGTTGCAGGAACTTTGTATAAGTAATGAAGAAAGCAATAGCAACATACTAAACGATCAAGTGCTAAGCTAACGGAATGGGTCAAGTCAATCACATCATTCTCCTAATGATGTGATCCCGTTAATCAAATGACAACTCTTTTGTCCATGGCTAGGAAACATAACCATCTCTGATAAACGAGCTAGTCAAGTAGAGGCATACTAGTGACACTATGTTTGTCTATGTATTCACACATGTATTATGTTTCCGGTTAATACAATTCTAGCATGAATAATAAACATTTATCATGAAATAAGGAAATAAATAATAACTTTATTATTGCCTCTAGGGCATATTTCCTTCAGTCTCCACTTGCACTAGAGTCAATAATCTAGTTCACATCGCCATGTGATTTAACACCAATATTCATATTTGTATATGATTAACACCCATAGTCCACATCATCATGTGACCAACATCCAAAGGGTTTAAGGTGTGATCATGTTTTGCTCGTGAGAGAAGCTTAGTCAATGGGTCTGTCACATTCAGAGCCGTATGTATTTTGCAAATATTTTATGTCCACAATGCTCTGCACGGAGCTACTCTAGCTAATTGCTCCCACTTTCAATATGTATCCAGATTGAGACTTAGAGTCTTCGGATCGGTGTAAAAGTTTGCACCGATGTAACTTTTACAACAAACTCTTTATCACCTCCATAATCGAGAAACATCTCCTTAGTCCTTACTAAGGATATTCTTGACCAATGTCCGATGATCTACTCCTAGATCACTATCGCACTCCTTGCCGATTTGAGCAAGGTATACAATAGGTCTGTTACATAGCATATCATACTTTCTAGAACCTATGGTGAGGCATAGGGAATGACTTTTCATTCTCTTTCTATTTTCTCATTGTGGTCGGGATTTGAGTCTTACTCAATTTCATACCTTTGCAACACATGCAAGAACTCTTTCTTTGACTATTCCATTTTGAACTATTTCAAAATCTTGCCAAGGTATGTACTCATTGAAAATCTTATCAAGCATCTTGATCTATCTCAATAGATCTTGATGCTCAATATGTATGTAGCTTTTATCGAGGTCTTTTCTTTTAAAGAACTCCTTTAAAACACTCCTTTATGCTTTGCGTAAAAATTCTACATCATTTCTGATCAATAATATGTCACTCACATATACTAATCAGAAAGGCTGTAGTGCTCCCACTCACTTTATTGTAAATACAGGCTTCATTGTAAGTCCATATAAAACTATATGCTTTGATCAACTTATTAAAGCGTATATTCCAACTCTGAGATGCTTGCACCAGTCCATAGATGGATCGCTGGAGCTTGCATATTTTGTTAGCACTTTTAGGATTGACAAAACCTTCTGGTTGCATCATATACAACTCTTCTTTAATAAATCCATTAAGGAATGCAGTTTATACATCCATTTGCCAGATTTCATAAAATGTGGCAATTTCTAACATGATTCAGACAGAGTTAAGTATCGATACGAGTGAGAAAATCTCATCGTATTCAACACCTTGAACTTGTTGAAAACCTTTCGCAACAAGTCGAGCTTGGTAGATAGTAATACTACTATCAGTGTCCGTCTTCCTCTTGAAGATCCATTTATTTAACATGGCTTGCTGATCATCGAGCAAGTCAATCAAAGTCCATACTTTGTTCTCATACATGGATCATATCTCGATTTTATGGCCTCGAGCCATTTCATGAATCTGGGCTCATCATCGCTTCCTCATAGTTCGTAGGTTCATCATGGTCTAGTAACATGACTTCCGAACATGATTACTACACTACTCAGTGCGGATCTCATTCGGAAGTCCCACGAGGTTCTCAGTAGTAACTTGATCTCAAGTTTCATGATCAATATCATTAGCTTCCTCACTAATTGGTGTATTTGTCACAGAACTGATTTACGTGATGAACTACTTTCCAACAAGGAACAGTACAGTTACCTCATAAAGTTCTACTTTCCTCCCACTCACTTCTTTCGAGAGAAACTCCTTCTCTAGAAAGGATCCATTTTAGCAATGAATATCTTGCCTTCGGATCTGTGATAGAAGGTGTACCCAACAGTTTCCTTTGGGTATTCTATGAAGACGCACTTCTCCGATTCGGGTTTGAGCTTATCAGGATGAAACTTTTTCACATAAGCATCGTAGCCCCAAACTTTAAGAAACGACAGCTTTAGGTTTACTGCTAAACCATAGTTCATACGGTGTCGTCCCAACGGATTTAGATGGTGCCCTATTTCAAGTGAATGCAGCTGTCTCTAATGCATAACCCCAAAACGATAGTGGTAAACCGGTAAGAGACATCATAGATCGCACCATATATTATAAAATACGATTACGACGTTCGGACACACCATAATGTTGTAGTGTTCCACGTGGCATGAACTGTGAAACTATTCCATATTTGTTTTATATGAAGGCCAAACTCGTAACTCAAATATTCTCCTCAATGATCAGATCGCAGAAACTTTATTTTCTTGTTACGATGATTTTCCACTTCACTCTGAAATTCTTTGAACCTTTCAACTATTTCAGACTTATGTTTCATCAAGTAGATATACCCATATCTGCTTAAATCATTTGTGAAGGTCAGAAAATAACGATACTCGCCACGAGCCTTAATACTCATTGGTGTGCATACATCAGTATGTATTATTTCCAACAAGTTTGTTGCTCGTTCCATTGTTCCGAAGAACGGAGTTTTAGTCATCTTGCCCAAAAGGCACGGTTCGCAAGCATCAAATGATTCATAACCAAGTGAATCCGAAAATCCATCTTTATGGAGTTTCTTCATGCGCTTTACACCGATATGACCCAAACGGCAGTGCCACAAATAAGTTGCACTATCATTATTAACTTTGCATCTTTTGGCATCAATATTACGAATATGTGTATCACTACGATCGAGATCCAACAAACTATTTTAATTGGGTGTATGACCATTAAAGGTTTTATTCATGTTGACAGAACAACAATTATTCTCTGACTTTAAATGAATAACCGTATTGCAATAAACATGATCAAATCATATTCATGCTCAACGCAAACGCTAAATAACATTTATTTAGGTTTTAACACTAATCCCGAAAGTATAGGGAGTGTGCGATGATGATCATATCAATCTTGGAACTACTTCCAACACTCATCGTCACTTACCCTTCAACTAGTCTCTGTTTATTCTCAGAACTCTGTTTGAGTTACTAATCTTAGCAACCGAACAAGTATCAAATACTGGGGCTACTATAAACACTAGTAAGGCACACATCAATAATCAGTATATCAAATATACCCTTGTTCACTTTGCCATCCTTCTTATCCACCAAATATTCAGGCATTTCGCTTCCGGTTTCCATTTCCTTTGCAGTGTAAACACTCGGCCAGGCTATGGTCCAGCTTTGGGCTTCTTCGCAGGAGTGACAACTTGCTTGTCTTTCCACTTGAAGTTCCCTTTCTTTCCCTTTGCCCTTCTCTTGAAACTAGTGGTCTTGTCAATCATCAACATTTGATGGTCTTTTATTCATTTCTACCTTCGTTGATTTCAACATCACGAAGAGCTCGGGAATCGTTTTCGTCATCCCTTGCATACTATAGTTCATCACGAAGTTCTAGTAACTTAGTGATGGTGACTAGAGAATTCATCAATCACTATCTTATCTGGAAGATTAACTCCCACTTGATTCAAGCGATTGAAGTACCTGCACAATCTGAGCACATGCTCACTAGTTGAGCGATTCTCCTCCATCTTTTAGCTATAGAACTTTGTTGGAGACTTCATATCTCTCAACTCGGGTATTTGCTTGAAATATTAACTTCAACTCTGGAACATCTTATATGGTCCATGACGCTCAAAACGTCTTTGAAGTCCCGATTCTAAGCCGTTAAGCATGGTGCACTAAACTATCAAGTAGTCATCATATTGAGCTAGCCAAACGCTCATAACGCCCGCATCGATCCTCGCAATAGGTCTGTCACCTAGCGGTGCATCAAGGACATAATTCTTCTGTGCAGCAATGAGGATAAACCTCAGATCATGGATCAAATCCGCATCATTGCTACTAACATTTTTCAACACAATTTTCTCTAGGAACATATCAAAATAAACATATGAAAGCAACAACACAAGCTATTGATCTTACAATATAATTTGCAAAATACTACTAGGACTAAGTTCATGATAAATTAAAGTTCAATTAATCATATTACTTAAAAACTCCCACTTAGACAGACATCTCTCTAGTCATCTAAGTGATTACGTGATCCAAATCAACTAAACCATGACCGATCATCACGTGAGATGGAGTAGTTTTCAATGGTGAACATCACTATGTTGATCATATCTACTATATGATTCACGCTCGACCTTTCGGTCTCCGTGTTCCGAGGCCATATCTGCATATGCTAGGCTCGTCAAGTATAACCTGAGTATTCCGCGTGTGCAAACTGGCTTGCACCCGTTGTAGATGGACGTAAGAGCTTATCACACCCGATCATCACGTGGTGTCTCGGCATGACGAACTTTGGCAACGGTGCATACTCAGGGAGAACACTTCTTGATAATTTTAGTGAGAGATCATCTTAAAATGCTACCGTCAATCAAAGCAAGATAAGATGCAAAAAGGATAAACATCACATGCAATCAATATAAGTGATATGATATGGCCATCATCATCTTGTGCTTGTGATCTCCATCTTCTAAGCACCGTCATGACCACCATCGTCACCGCGCGACACCTTGATCTCCATCGTAGCATCGTTGTCGTTACGCCATCTATTGCTTCTACGACTATCGCTACCGCTTAGTGATAAAGTAAAGCAATTACAGGGCGTTTGCATTTCATACAATAAAGCGACAACCATATGGGCTCCTGCCAGTTGCCGATAACATCGGTTACAAAACATGATCATCTCATACAATAAAATATAGCATCACGTCTTGACCATATCACATCACAGCATGCCCTGCAAAAACAAGTTAGACGTCCTCTACTTTGTTGTTGCAAATTTTACGTGGCTACTACGGGCTTAGCAAGAACCGTTCTTACCTACGCATCAAAACCACAACGATGTTTGTCAAATAGACTCCGTTTTAACCTTCACAAGGACCGGGCGTAGCCACACTCGGTTCAACTAAAGTGAGAGAGACAGACACCCGTCAGCCACCTTTAAGCATGAGTGCTCGTAACGGTGAAACCAGTCTCGCGTAAGCGTACGCGTAATGTCGGTCCGGGCCGCTTCATCTCACAATACCGCTGAACCAAAGTATGACATGCTGGTAGGCAGTATGACTTGTATCGTCCACAACTCACTTGTGTTTTACTCGTGCATATAACATCAACGCATAAAACCTAGGCTCGGATGCCACTGTTGGGGAACGTAGTAATTTCAAAAAAAATTCCTACGCACACGCAAGATCATGGTGATGCATAGCAACGAGAGGGAGAGTGTTGTCTCACGCACCCTCGTGAGACCGAAGCGAAGCGTTGACGCAACGTAGAGGAAGTAGTCGACGTCTTCCGGTCCAACCGATCCAAGCACCGTTACTTCGCACCTCCGAGTTCTTGACACACGACAGCTCGATGACGCACCCGATCTCCGATCCAGCAAAGGCGGGGAGGAGTTCCACAAGACTGACGGCGTGGTGACGATCTTGATGTTCTCTGTCGCAGGCTTCGCCTAAGCACTGCTACAATATGACCAAGGTGTAATATCGTGGAGGGGGGCACCGCACACGGCTAAGGAACGATCTCAATGATCAACTTGTGTGTCTAGGGTGCCCCCGCACCCGTATATAAAGGAGGGAGGGAGGAGGAGGCCAGCCTAGGGAGGAGGGCGCCATAGGGGAGTCCTACTCCCACCGGAGTAGGATTCCCCTTCCTAGTCCAACTAGGATCCTTCCATGTAGTAGGAGTAGGAGACTAGGAAGGGAAGAGAGAAGGAAGGAAGGAGGGTGCGGCCCTCCCTAGTCCATTCGGACTAGGCCTTGGGGGGGCGCGCGGCCTGCCCTAGTCAGCCCCTCTCTCTTTCCCGCAAGGCCCAATAAGGCCCAATACTTCTCCCCGGCGAATTCCCGTAACTCTCCGGTACTCCGATAAATACCCGAATGACTCGGAACCTTTCCGAACTCCGAATATAGTCGTCCAATATATCGATCTTTACGTCTCGACCATTTTGAGACTCCTCGTCATGTCCCTGATCTCATCCGGGACTCCGAACTCCTTCGGTACATCAAAACTCATAAACTCATAATATAACTGTCATCGAAACCTTAAGCGTGCGGACCCTACGGTTCGAGAACAATGTAGACATGACCGAGACACGTCTCCGGTCAATAACCAATAGCGGGACCTGGATGCCCATATTGGTTCCTACATATTCTACGAAGATCTTTATCGGTCAGACCGCATAACAACATACGTTGTTCCCTTTGTCATCGGTATGTTACTTGCCCGAGATTTGATCGTCGGTATCCAATACCTAGTTCAATATCATTACCGGCAAGTCTCTTTACTCGTTCCGTAATACATTATCTCATAACTAACTCATTAGTTACATGCTTGCAAGGCTTAGGTGATGAGTATTACCGAGAGGGCCCAGAGATACCTCTCCGACAATCGGAGTGACAAATCCTAATCTCGAATTATGCCAACCCAACATGTACCTTCGGAAACACCTGTAGAGCACCTTTATAATCACCCAGTTAAGTTGTGACGTTTGGTAGCACACAAAGTGTTCTTCCGGTAAACGGGAGTTGCACAATCTCATAGTTGCAGGAACTTTGTATAAGTCATGAAGAAAGCAATAGCAACATACTAAACGATCAAGTGCTAAGCTAACGGAATGGGTCGTCAATCACATCATTCTCCTAATGATGTGATCCCGTTAATCAAATGACAACTCTTTTGTCCATGGCTAGGAAACATAACCATCTCTGATAAACGAGCTAGTCAAGTAGAGGCATACTAGTGACACTATGTTTGTCTATGTATTCACACATGTATTATGTTTCCGGTTAATACAATTCTAGCATGAATAATAAACATTTATCATGAAATAAGGAAATAAATAATAACTTTATTATTGCCTCTAGGGCATATTTCCTTCACTAAAAAATACAAATATTTCCTATGGTTGGCACATGACAGGTGATAGACTATTGACCGGCTTGTGCGTCGTGGACTTCCCCATCCAGAACTTTGTGTGTTGTGTGATCAGGATCAAGAAACGATCACCCATCTACTAGTGTCCTGCCCCTTTGCAAGGCAATTTTTGTACTCTGTCCTATGTCAAGTTGGGTTGCAACAGTTTGCTCCCCAACTAGTTGAAACATCATTTGATGATTTGTGGGCCAAAGCGTGGCAAACAATCCCGACTAGCTGAAGAGGGGTTCAGTTCCATGGTTGTGCTAGGTGCTTGGATTCTTTGGGCTCACCGCAATGCATGTGTGTTTGACGAAGCGACTCCAAGCATGGCAAGAGCGCTGAACACTGCCGGCAATGAGCGGCGTCCTTGGGAGATTGTGGGCGCATGGGGCCTCTCTTTCTTGACTGCCCGGCCCTTGGAGCTTAGTTGTTTGGTCGTAGTCCTTTCTAACCGTCTTTTTAATGATAAACATGCACAGATGCAATCTGAGAACAATAGTGTGGTGTGTGTAACATGTGTGAGTGGATGGTGTATGGATTCTTGTTCCATTTTCTTCTTAATTTGATGATACACATATCTCCTGCGTGTTTGAGAACGAAAATCACATTGTATATGAAAGAAAATCACATTGTATATGTGCCTATCAACTTCATTGAAACTTGCTTGACAACTTTTTAGTGCCTTTTATGTATAATCTGCGGCATTTTGTCTGCGGATGCCATGACAATTTCCACCTATGTAGCATTTGCATAGCATTTTTTATGTACACAACATTGCATGGTAACTTGTGTTGCATACATGGATTTAATATCAGATATAGGTGTACCAAAACCCATGACATGAGCGGCATGGGAGGAGAGGAGGAGGGCGGCGTGGGAGTAAGGATGAAGGTAGAAGAGAAAATCATTAGGGTCAACTTTAGTTCCTTGTGTCATTGTCTAATAATCAAACAATAGTAAAGATTATGCAATGAAGTGTTTGATATTCCATTAGGGTCAACTAACCCTACTGCTTCTATGTCATCTCCATCTCTTGCGCGCGCCGGAGGGGTGGGGGGAGCGGGGGCAAAAACAATGGCGGAATGAGAGGAGATGGAAACATAGAGATAGCATAGACATCTTACTAAGAATTTAGGGAAAACAAAATAATATTTCAAACTGACATGAAAAGGCATAACTGCGCAAAATTGTTCTCTCTTGATAACAAAAAGGGACGTTTGGTACAGAAATCTCCAAAGGAAGTAAAACTAAATATATTCACAATTGTGTGATATCAACGGGTCATGTTCCCACAATACACTTCTCATTAATACTTTTTTACAAAAGGCCATCATGGCTTGCTTTATTGAATGCAAACATTGGTTTCATCATCCACTTTTGTAGCATTGATCTTGTTTTACTTGATGTTCGGCATCTCTCACTGATAAGTGGGAAGTTTTGTGCTCACGTGGACAGTGAGACCTGAAATTTGATGGGACGTGTTAGCATCGGTCGAAATATAAAGATCCTACGTTAATATAGTGTACATAAGAAAGTGTGAAATATGAAAAATGAGAAGTAGCAGATTTACTTAAATGTCAAAAAAATGAGAAGTAACAACTTTACTAAACTATCTGATGAATTTAAGTAAAAAAAGGTGAATGTATAATATCTTAAAAAGTGAATCATTCTTGAAATGTTAAATACAAACATGAATGCAAGTGGGGCATTTCCTATCGATCTAGTTGTACCTAGGCACCAGTGTTAATCTATTCAATTATGTAAATTTTTATATTAAATGCTCAGCCTACGAAAAACTAGTAAGGATTATTCCTTCGCAATTTAGCTCAACAGGGAGCCAACGTGTCCAAAAGGAATCTCATACCTCCTCGCTCACTGGAAGCTTATTGAGCATATTGACAATGTTCTCTATGGAAGGTCTCTTCTTCTGATCAATCTCTACACACTGTAGACCAATATTGATACATGCTTCTACTTGATCGAAACCATGTTCTTCCAACTCAATGTACTCAGACATTATTTTCTCCGGTGTCCAATTTTCTTTTACCTGCATAAAAATGTGAAACCATCATAATGCAAGGAAATCAACTAAGAGAATATTCTCAATGTTAGTCTTCAAATGATAAAGTATATTAATTCTTACTCCATCAATATATTTCCTTGCATGCTTCTGGTCAATGCTAGAACTATTCATCTCTCTCGTGGATATCTCCATTATGATTAGGCCTAAACTATATATGTCTGACCGAGCCGAGATTTCGCCATTGTACAGATACTCCGGGGCCATGTACCCACTAACGGCATTAACATCAAGATATTAATCAGCATCATTAATTGGAGATGTGAAAATGAGTTTCACATTACAGTATAGGAACAAGATGGTTGATATATCATCATAATAGACATGCAGTAACTTACATCGATCCCACGACACTTCGTGTATTCTTTCGGGTTTGATCTTGGCCGAATATTCTGGAGAAACCAAAATCCGCAATTTTCGGTGTCATGTTGTCACCCAGTAGTATATTCTGAGGCTTCAGACCCAAATGGAGAACGGGACTAGGCAAGGTATGTAGAAAATGTATACCTTCACATATTCCCTTTATTATTTTAAAGCGCATATCCCAATCAATGCTACTGGATTCACCTGAAGTAACATGACATGGAATTTTATAATTTATCTAAGATGGTGGATAAAGACGATAACAATATTTCAGAATAATAACAACAGCAAAGATCTTGTGAAGTGAAAAATCTCCACCAAAAAAAACAGCACGATTCTTCTATTCATAACGTGTGATGATATCCTTTTTTGCTCAGTAAATTACTGGTGCGGAAAAAGAGGACCTTATGCAAAGTCATGCTAGAACTCCAAACAAGGTGCATGAAAAACAATACTAGCCCGGATAGTAAATGATACAACTATGACATACCAAAAAGATTCTTGTGAAGGCTCCCCTTAGGCAAGTATTCATAGCAGAGTACAGTGTCGGTGATCTCTGCAATGATATATCGTCCGTTGCTCTGCACCAATTTGTTTTGTGCTTCCCGGCAGTAGGCAACCAACTTGACGATATTTTCATGCTCGAGCACCATAATATTCTGAACCTCATTCGCGAATATTGTGTCACGTGGTACAGGCGAATTTTCTGCGAGCTTCTTCACAGCAACCACTCCATCGTCCAGGATCCCCTGTTCAATGTCACAAAAAACTAATCTAACTTGGCACCTTCCCGTATCAACATCTGAATTGACAGAAAAAAGTTGTGGCAAAATCATACGGTACTACGTACCTTATAAACTGACCCGAACGCGCCCTGACCAAGTAGTAGCTCATCGGAGAAGTTGTTTGTGATTTTGCTCAAGAAGTCTAATGGTAGCTCGTTCGGTAGGCTCTCCAGGGTCATACCTCCGGTGGCCATTAATGGCTGATGATGTAAGAAGCAGCCGATGCGATCGATTACAACTTGCAATTTACAAAAGCAAGGAAGTTGCTAAACAATATCAGACTAAGGATGCACAAGGAAGCTGTATCTGGGAATAATTAAGCAGTTCGTCAAGTGCACTGACCTTGGAGAGGAACGCTCCTAGTCTGGCGTCCGCGATGAAGGATCCACGCTGGGAAGAGAACACCGGGAGAGGGGGTGAACTTCAGATCTGAGATGAATAGACTGCTTGCTGCCGGTGCCACTGCCCACTAGTATGTGTGCAAAGCAAAAGGAAAGAAGAAAGGAGATATTTCTATGATCGGTTGACTTGACTGTCGCTAGCTTGGGTCCGCCCTCGTCAGTAGACGCGGTTTGGTCTGATTTTGCTTTTGGTTCAGCTTCCTTGTCAGCAGATAATTTCGGTCACATGCATTTTTAAAAAAACTTACGATCTAGGAGTATTCATCAAACACATGTGTTTTGGCTCGTAAGCATTTCGTTACTCAACTCGATATGTTCATATCAAGTGCATCACGCTGAAAAAACGATATATTTTCTGAGACAGGAAGCCAAACAAGATCCCAAGTCAACACGTCATATTCATATGCAGCCACGAGCATGCAGTTCTTTATCTTATATACTCCCTCCGTTCCTAAATATAAGTCTTTGGAGAGATTTACCACATATGGAGCATACACTCTAAAATGCATCTATATACATCCGTATGTGATTCATAGTGAAATCTCTCCAAAGACTTATATTTAGGAACGGAGGGAGTATAATTGTATAGATTGCTTCAAAAGTCATCCCATATTCGGTTTCTGCAAGAGCAGAGAAGCTATACCCAAAAGGGAGCATGATAGAACTTCGGCCAGTACGTGACTTAAGAAACTGTCAGATTAGAAGTACATGCTGTTTGGACCAACGAGTATTCTGTTGGAACTCTTCACGAACAACCAGCTTTTTTGGCAACAACTTCCCATGTTTAGAACACACTCATGTACAAGAAAAATAAATACATCCTGCCTCGATTACCCACACAGCCACACAAACATCTACAAGTTGAACACACACGCTTATTTCTGGTATAGAACTGGGGAAACAAATAGAGTTATCAACAGAATAATTTGACAGGTCACACTCTGTCTCCCTGTGTATCAATTGGCGCTGACGAGAAAAGCATGCTGGCACACTCCACACTCAACTGTTTCAGAGCCAGAGATTGGAACTTCAACCTGCAGTTCAACATTCATTTAATATGTTATGTTAGTGATCAACCAAGAATTATTACGAGGCCATTTCATATTTCAGCTATACACTCCCTATAATTTGTGACGGACCTGAAGATGGACTGTGCAGGTAGGGCACGCAACTTCTCGCATTCTTGTTCCAGATGCACCTCCAGGCGCCGTCCCTTTGACAGAAGAAAAATCAAAATTTTGTTGCATTACTAATGTTAAAAAATGCACTTCATGGGAACATTAAAGTACCTGAAGACTTGCGATTCCTCTCCAGTTCCTCCTGTTGTCAAAGGAATTTTTTGTTAAATCATTAGTTTCACAGAACAAATCACATTAGCTTCAGTCTTCCTTCGTAGTCATAATAATAACTATTAATGGTAACATAATTTTCAAAAATCTAACTAGTAATCGGATCTAGAATACAGTTTCCAAACACTATTAAGAATGTAGTTACTACAGCAATAGACACTGCACAAAAAATGCAATGCTGCCAAAATAACCATACTTCATTTGCAAGAAGTTCAAAAACAGGAAGATCTAATGTCCCAAGGGCACCTCAAATAATAATGCTGCTCCTCTGTGCTTCCACATTTGGTTATATTTTTTTGATCAAACAACACCAACAGCAACAAAGCCTTTCTGTCCCAAACAAGTTGGGGTAGGCTATAGTTGAAACCCATAATTCTGGCACATGGATAGCTAACTTCCTCGCACCCCTATCCATGGCTAGTTCTTTGGTGATATTGCAGTCCTTCAGATCTCTCTCTATATACTCCTCCCATGTCAAGTTTGGCCTGCCCCGACCTATCTTGGCATTATCAGCAATTCAGCACGATTTATCCGTCCGCTACGCCCTGGCGCTTCTGGAGGCCTGGCGTTGTATATGCCCAAACCATCTCAGATGATGTTGGACAATCGGTACTATCCGGCTATCACGTATATCAGCATTCCTGACCGATCCTTTTTTGTGTGGCCACATTCATGTCAACATGCGCATCTCTGCTACACCTAACTGTTGGACATGTCGCCTTTTATTTGGTCAACATTCTGCTTCATACAACATCACAGGTCGAATCGTTGTCCTATAAAACCTGCATCTTAGCTTTTGTGGCACTATTGTCACAGAGGAAGCTTGGCGGAACTTCTTCCATCCAGCTTTGATTCAATGGCTCACATCTTCATTGATATCACCATCCTTCTGCAGCATTGACCCCTAATATCGAAAATTGTCCTTCTGAGGACCACCTGCCCATCAAGGCTAACCCCCTCCTCGTGGCTAGTAGTACTGAAACCGCACCTCACATACTCGGTTTTAACTCTACCAAGCCTAAACCTTTCGATTCCAAAGTCTGTCTCGACACCTCTAACTTCCTTTATTAACCCCCGTCCGACTATCGTCGACAAGCACCACATCATACACCATGGGATATCTCGTTACCACATCATACACCATGGGATATCTCGTTGTATATCCCTTGTGACCTCATCCATCATCAAAGCAAAAAGAGAAGGGTTCAAAGTTGACCCTTGGTGCAGTCATATTTTAATTGAAAAGTCATCAGTGTCATTATCACTTGTTTGAACACTTGTCACAACATTACCATATATGTCCTAGATGAGGGTAACGTATTTTGTTGGGGTTTTGTGTTTCTCCATGGCCTACCACATGACATTCTATGATATCTTATCGTAGGCCTTCTCCAAGTCAATGAACACCATACATGTCCTTTTGCTCCATGTATCTCTCCATAAGCTCTCGTACCAAGAAATGGCTTCCATGGTTGACTTCCCGGGCATGAAACCAAACTGATTTTTGGTCACGCTTGTTATTCTTCTTGAGTGGTGCTCAATAACTCTCTCCCATGGCTTCATTGAATGGATATCAGCTTAATTCCACGGTAATTAGCACAACCTTGAACACCCCCACCCCGCTGTTCTCGAAGATTGGTCCTAATATACTCCGTGTCTCCATTCTTCTGGCATCTTGTTTGACCAAAAAATAAGGCTGAAAAGCTTAGTTAGCCATTTTATCGTTGTGTCTCCAAGGCCTCTCCACACCTCAATGGGGATACAATCAGGACCCATCGCCTTGCCTCACCTGAGACTCCTAGATTCGTCACATAAAACGTCTATTGATATCGTCAAAGGAGTCATCCAGCTCAATGGTAGAGCTCTCATTCTCACCATTGAACAGCGTGTCGAAGTACTCTTGTCATCTATGCTTGATCTTCTCGTCCTTGACCAAAAGCCGATATGCTTCGTCCATGATGCATTTGACTTGGTTGACATCCCTCGTCTTCATCTCCCAGATCTTGGCCATCTTATAGATGTCCCTTTCGCCTTCCTTCATGTTTAAACGCTAGTGGAGGTCCTGGTACACCCGACCCCCTTCACTCACAGCTCGCTTTGCGGTCTTCTTTGCCACTACTATGTTGTCAACACTCCTATTCACGTGTAGGTGTCTGAAACAGTCTTCCTTAGGAATACCATGGGAATAAGAAAACCATAGGAAGTGAGATGACATGTATCTCATTTCCTATAGGGAAAGGGATGTCATTTGACTCACATGACAAGAATTTTTCCATTGGATCTAGGCTTTTTTTTCCTTTGAAATGTGAAAGATTGGTTCTTATCTTTCATAGGAATAGGAATCAATTCCTACAAACCAAAGGGCTTCAAAGGAATTTTTTTCTACAAAATTCCTATAAACCAAAGGAGGCCTTAGCCTTCTGGACATAATTATTCCACTACCAGGTATCTTTAGCTTCACTTCTACTTTGCTCGGTCACCCCGGACTCCTCTGAAGCCAACTTCCAAAAGCAAGTTGCCACCTTCATCCACATATTGTTTGCATCACCTCCTTCTTCCCAAGAGCCCTCCTCAATAACCCTCTCCTTGAAAGCCTGAGATGCCTCCCCCTTGATCTTCATTCTAGAGACTTTGACCCACTTATACGCTGGACACAAGTTCGAATGAGGACGTCAGCCACCACAAGCTTATGTTGAGGGATAACACTATCGATGTATCACCATACAATCAAGGCAAGCACGCTTGTCTTCTCTTCTCGAGAGGACAAAATCAATTTGGCTAGAGTGTTGACCAATACTGAAAGTCACTAGATGGGATTCTCTCTTTCTGAAGAGGATGTTAGCTACGATCATGTCGTAGGCTAAAGCGAAGCTTAAGACATCCTCCCCATCTTCATTCCTGCTGCCATAGCCCTCATGCCCCCCTTCAAAACATGTGTTAGATGTACCCACGGGGCCATTCAGATCTCCTATGAAGAGCTTCTCGCCAATAGGTACACTCCTAACCATGTCCTCCAAGCGTTCATGGAACTCCCTCTCGATGCCATTGTGGCCTACTTGTGGGGCATACGCGCTGATAACATTGAGAACTAAGTCCCGAACGACCAGCCTGGATCCAGTCTCCTTGCCTCTTGACGTCTACCACTCCATACTCGAGGCTCTTGTTGATCAAGATGCCTACGCCATTTCTGTTTGTAGTTGTCCCGGTGTACCACAACTTGAAGCCGGAATCCTCCAACTCCCTCGCCTTATGTGCCTTCCGTTTCGATTCTTGGACACATAGGATATCAACACCTCTCCTCACTAATGTGTACCCAACATTCCAGCTACCTAAGAGGATCCTACTAGGCTCAGCTATCTTCCTTACCCTTCGCACTTTTTAGATCAAAAAAAAGGAAAGAAATCAAAGTACGGCTAGGGGACTCCTTTTAGCACAAAAGTAAGTTCTCAAATTTGGTCGTATTGGGCGGAAATGGCTTGTATATCTGGTTTGTGGCCAAAACTATGGCAATATTCCTTTTCTATTGGCATCCAAGTTCATTTTTTGCCACTTATATGGGTGTATCGCATAGAGAAAGGGTCATCTAGTATATTACCTTCAGTTTTCTTGCAAGATCTCCATGACTTTGCACTGTGGTAGATCTGTTTGCAGCTTCCTGTGCCATACTAAGCCTCTGAGAAACCTCTGCCTGTGGAAGACAAGAATTATTATGAGAACTTGGCAGCATCTCTTTACACGTTAAGCATATTTTCACACACAACTATCAAAAGCTTGGAATAGTAGTGCAGCGAAATGCTACCCATAATACAGCCGCTACACTGGTAATAATAATGAAAGACAAATAAATGCAAAGGATCTGAGCCACTGAGTAGGAAAAACACCACCAATAAAAAACACAATAAATAGCTTTAACAAAATGAATGATGACAAAAACAACTACAGCGAAGTCAAAGGCATGCCTAGGGAGACATGCTAAGCAACCCAACAAAGGCTGAAGAGCTGTAACAAACTTGGCGACATAATTCTTTTTCCAGTTGGCTAGCGGGGAAAAAGTATGAATTGGACACCTTTTTTTTAGTAAGGTAATTATTGTCAGTAATATTTGGAAGGAAACAGAGAGCTAGAAAGTGAATACAGCAAACATTAAACTAAATCCACACAGTAGCAGAACATACCATGCATCTATCGCAAACACGGACAAGTGGAGCATTATCTTCAGCTGTCAGAGCAATTCTTCCTTGGCTGCATTTATCACAGAAGATCTCTCCACAGTTCCTACAATGATGCTGGAACAAAGAATAACAAACTCATATCAATACATTATAACTTCATTGTTCTGATGATAACATGAATAGCTGAACAAAGCTACTATATAAATTACCCTGCGGTTGAAATGACTGAAATCACCAGCACAAGACTGGCATTTCTTAGCAGCCTCATCTGGAACCTGAAAGTGGAGACACAGTAACAGTACACATTAAGTATATTGCAACATTTGATGCAAGAATGCGAGAAGAAAATTATTCATACGATTATTAAGAGATGGAGGTCCCGCCTGAATTAATTACTTCAAAGGGTCAAGAGTTTAAGGGATCATGGATGACAAGAAGTGCTCCTAAACAGTTCTAAAGAAATAAGTAACAAAATGATGTGTTTCAAACAATCATGTGACTACCATGCAAGTAAATGGGTATTGAGCAGCTTCATCTTACCCAATGATCTTTCACTTCATCAACAGGTTTCGCAAACATCCAATCAAAACCTTTTTTCTTCTCATTTGATTGTATTGAGGATTTGCCAGCGTCTACTGTTCCTTTGGCTCTTGCATCTTCACCGATCTCCTTAAACTGTGTTATAGAATCACAAAAGTAAACAAGGCTTAATCTAAGGAAGAAATTCCTAATGCAACATGTAGAATCAAACACAGTGTCAAGTATGTAGTTCCAGACTAGTAACCAAGCTGGGCAACAAAAATATCGAATACTAACATAAAAATCCATGTAAATAAAAATATAGCTAAAATAGAATCAGCAAGATAGGAGCAATTCAAACACAACAAGAGTAACAGAACAGATAAAAACATGTTAGCACACAACAAAAAATTGGCATGAGATTTTACTCGTCCGGTCATACTATAGAAGGCGAAATATTCATGAAAAAAATACATATTTCATTTTTTACTGCCCATCTTCGGTCCAAAATATGTCATTTCAGTACTAAACAGTTCTCACCAAATAACCCTATTGATGGTTTATCGATAGTAATATTGACTGATCAGCATATACATGGGTAAACCATGCAAAAAAATAAGACATTAGCTCCTTAGATAGCTAGAGTAAACCATTCGTACTGATAGTTATTACAGATATAGTTGAAATGTGAAGCAGCAACACGCCCCATAAAGCATTGAGAAGAAAGATTTTCACTGTTTTCAATATAGTTAGGAGGCTACTCACGGATGGTGAAA
Source organism: Aegilops speltoides (assembly GCA_021437245.1). Lineage (NCBI taxonomy): Eukaryota > Viridiplantae > Streptophyta > Magnoliopsida > Poales > Poaceae > Aegilops > Aegilops speltoides. The sequence continues at coordinate 145,535,282 of CM038142.1, forward strand.
AGAGAATGGTAGTGTTGTAATACCTGGACTGTTGCTGCTGTCACAGTGTCAAGCAAAGTATTGGAAGTATAGCTGTTTGACTTCAGCCTTATTCTCTTTGCTTCAAAATCCACTGAGGTCTTTGCCCAAATCGCAAATACAGTTGAATCCAAAACCTAAATAAGCAGTGTCAACCATTAGAATGCCCTCACTACTGCGTATCATATCAGTGATGAGAAAATATAACCATAATCTTCTGCAAAAATGCTGTCCAACACACCTCCCATTTCGTCAGTGTATCAAGGGGATAAATCCTTAGGGTCCTGCTTGTGCTGGGATCAAGCATGCGGATTCCATCCAGACCAACCTGCAAGAGCATATAATTATTAAGTACAGATTTCATATATCATAACAGTCCTTATCATCAATATGGAAGTTGGAACAAGTACATGTATGTTGCAAAACCATAGAACGATATCATAATTTCGGAGTAAAACAATACACCTAACATGCGTAAACTGATATCTTATCGTTACTGAAGTTGTACCTGGCAAAGCACATCGGTAGGGCTTCCAGCACCCTCTGGCAGCAGCTTAACCCGAAACTTCTGTGCACCACCATTAGCATCCTCATGGGTTTCTGCTTTTGGAACAGCCCTCGCAATCTTCCCAAAGCTCCCACCCACACTGCCGCCCCCGCCGCCGTGTGGCTGCTCCGCCCCTCCGGACGAGAGTCCAATCGACCGGCCGTAGTCATCAAACATCGCGGCTCCTGACCGGGTCGGCGCCGTGCCCCGCGCTCCGTACGGCTCGGGGCCTGCGTCGCCGGTATAGGCATACGCGCCCTCGTTCAGGTAATCGTCGTCGCCATACCCAGCGGCGGGCTGCTGGTAGCCTCCGCCGTAGTACGGGGCATCATAGGGAAGGGGCGGTGGGCTGGGTTCCGCTGCGGGAGTCGGCTGGGTGGGCTGCGAGTAGCTGTAGTACGGCGCCGGCGTGGGTTCCGGGGGGTAGGGCGTGGGGTTGTAGGGCGGGTACCCGGCGTACTGGGGCGGCTGCGTGTAGGACGGGGCGGATGGCGGCTGCTCGGGGTAGCCGCCGACGGAGTAGGGCGGCGCGGAGGCGTAGCCCCCCGGGATCGGGGGGTCGGCGGCGGCGGCGGGGTGAGGGGTCGGCCCCGGCGGCGCGTACTGGTGAGGGTAGTAGTGGCCCGCGGGGGCGGAGGAGGCGTAGTCGCCGCTCCCGTGCTGCATCGCCGGCGAGGTGGAAGGCGACGGCGATTTCCTCTCTGTCTGTCTTTTTTCCCCAAAACTCTGATCCGATTCGATGCTTCGCGATTGCGTTTGTTTGCAGGGGAAGAAAGGGTAAAGAAGGTGGGGGTTCGTTTCGGAGGTTGACGCGTTAGTTCTGGAGCGTGTCCGCGCGCGGTGGCCGTTGGATCTCGTCGGCGGGTGGAAGTGGACGGTCACGATGGTTGCTGTGGTGGTATTGGGTTCGCCTTTCGCGGGAGTTGTTTTGTCTGCCGCACTACGCGTCCGACACGGCGGGTTACTGGTGTGTGGATCGAATTGGGCCGTGCGGGTCCGTCAGTGTAAAGGCCCACGTGATACGGATTGGCTTTGAAAACCAATGCTTTTTAAACTGCAAATTAATGATTTAATTAGGAGCAACTAGTTAACGAGCGTTGTCAGAGGACAAACGATTGTGACACGGGTTAGTGAATTGATAGACCCTATAACATGTACATGGGATGAGGAGTTAATCAGGTCTATATTCATACCGGTAGATGTTCACAGAATCATGCAAATTCCTGTTAATCTTCAAGCCTTTGAAGACTTCATTGCGTGGCATCCAGACCGAAAGGGACTATTCATAGTTCGGTCAGCGTATCATGTTCAGTGGATACAAAAATACAGGGCACATGCAAACACTATGGCGCAGCCAGGAGGGTCCCAAATCCCGGCTATATGGAGTTCTCTATGGAAATTACAAATCCCACGTAAAGTCCAAATTTTTTGTTGGCGGGTCCTGCATGGAATTATCCCTTTAAAAGCTATACTTACTAATAGACATATTGGATCTAATGGAGCTTGTCCAATCTGCCATCAAGCGGCTGAGGATGTTCGGCACCTCCTGTTCGAATGTACGCATGCCAAGGAGTTGTGGAGCAAGTTGGGAATGCTCGATACTATTAATGAAGCTATCATCGTTGACCGTTCAGGCTCGGTCATTATGGAATATCTATTGCTACTACCGGCAATGTCGTCACATATAAAACCACAATTGGATATGAAGCGGATTCTTGTTGTAGGGTGTTGGTACTTATGGTGGATCAGAAGGCAAATTACTCATGATGAAGCTACTCCACCCCCTACAAGATGGCCCATTTCTGTTTTAGCAATTGCGAGTAATTACCAACGTTCGTGTGTGCGGAAGCCTAAAGGAGGAGAACATAAATGCGCCAGACCCGAGCCAAAATTCATCAAACTTAATGTTGACGCAACATATCATGAAGATGAGGGTGCGGGTGCTACTTCTGCAGTGCTAAGGGATGGACATGGTAATCTGTTGGCGGCTCAATGTGTCTATGTCCCCTATGCTGCAAATGTGGTAATTATGGAGGCAATGGCGATGCGCGATGGATTAATTCTTGCAAACAACTTGGGACTTCACCGTGTAGAAGCGGAGTCAGATTCCCTCATTGTTGTAGATTTCTACACTGGCGAGTCACGTTGGTGGGATGCTGCTTCAGCAATCTTCGCGGAATGTGTGGATATTAGTGTTTCTATTGGGAAGGTTAAGTTTAAACATTGTTTTTGGTCCGCTAATCAAGCGGCTCATGAGCTAGCTCAGTATTGCTTTGTAATAAGATCTCGAGTAGCTGGTCTTAGGAGCCCCGGGTTGCCTCACATCTAAACTAGTGGACGATGTACTGATTATTTGATCTTAATAAAGCTAGCCATGATGGCCTTCCCTAAAAAAAAACTAGTTAACGAGCGCTCCTTTGGGAGGCTCACAACGATCAGCGCCACTTGGCGCGCTCTCAGCCGTCCGCCACGTGTCGCGCTCTGGGCGCTCCCTCTGAATTTTTTTCCGACACGCGTTTTCGGCCATTTAAACGGGTTTTTTCGGGGGGTTTCGACTTTTCGGTTTTCTACCGGTCTTCCTTAACTTTTGGAACAAAAAAATCGAAAAAAATAATTTGCGCGAAAAAACGCATTTTTGTCCGCAAGAGTCACGGTTTTGCTTCCGCGAGAGGCATGGTTTTGTTTTCGCGAGAGTCACGACCACTTGGAAACGAAAAAAAAACGTGTTTTCTGTTTGTTTTTTCCTTCCACTAGAGGCACGGTTTTGCTTTTAAGAAAGGCACGGTTGTGCTTTCGCGAGAGGCATGGCCATACCTCTCGGAAAATGGAAAAAAAAAACGTGTTTTCTGTTGTTTTCTTTGAGAAAGACACGGTTTTGCTTCTGCGAGAGGCACGGTTGTGCTTTCACGAAAAAAAACACGCTTTCTGTTTTTCTTTCTTTCGGCATAGTTGTGCTTTCGCCAGAGGCATGGCCGTGCCTCCTCAGAAACGGAAAAAAAGTGTTTTCTCTTCTTTTTTTTCCTTTCGCGAGAGGCACGGTTTTGCTTTCACGAGAGACACGAGCGTGCCTCTTTCGGAAAGAAAAAACCGTGCTCCTGGTTCGTTTTTTTGTTTGGTTTTTTTTTTGAAAAAGAAGTTCGTCAAAACCTATCAACATGGGATCTAATTTTGAAGATCTTGATGCAAGGAATCCAACGATGAAAACGGTTCGAGATTTGGACGCACAGTTTAAGATATATAATGTTTTGAATAAACAAATCTACGAAAAAAACTCTCAGGTTGCGACAAGTGGCGCACTTTGTCGCAACCTGAAAAGGTGAGAGTGATCTTTGCAAGGAGTACTCCTTAACTAGTGATTTCGTTTAATTAGTGAGGGTAGATTTGCCCAAAAGAAAAAATAATGGGGCAGTTAATTGTGGTACCCTAACAAATACTTCTTGAATTCACTTTATTTTTGTTTGCTATAAATATAAAGAGCCACCAACCATGTAACAACAGCTGCACATTCACTACCACACACTAATGCGTCTGGTATTGTATTTATTGTCACTACCTCCACGGTTGCACATCTGCTAACTACTTGCAACTATATTTATGTATTTTTTTAAAAAATGGTGAAGAAAACTAGACAAAAAGGGAAAAAGGTAAAATAAGAAAAAAGAATAGTCAATGACCGATTGTGAGGCAGCAACAACACATGTAGTCCAGGCACACCATTGTTTTTCGGGGAAGAACATGACGTGGTAGAGTTGGGCGATGGCATTTCTTACCACCAACAAGGTCTCAGCAATGAGTTTTGAAAGTCGTGGTCACGAGACGACGAATAACAACGAAGTTTTGGCCTTCCAATTTTTTTCCTTCTCTTTGTAAGGTATGTCGCTTGAGAGAATGTTGCATAAGCTTTATCCTTTTGCGGGCTGGGAGCCAGAATAATGTGTTCTCTACCTTACCTCCATTCCAGTGGAGGTGGAGGATACTTGGGGGTATGTCTACTGCGGATTTTGCTTGGGTCCTGCCAGCTTTAGTCTTGAATCTGTTTTGATCCATTCAGCATTCTTCTTCGATAATTCCACTTGGATTTGGTGTCCAACAAATCTGTTTTGGGTCTGGCAGATGTTGATCTCAGTATATCTGCTTGGATTTGGGCTGACACTCGCGGTTGTTGGTGTGTTTGAAGGTACGGTTTTTTCGAATTTTGATCTGCATTTTCTTCGATGTTGACGGTGCTTCTGTGGTTCTCTAGCTCATCGGGTCTTAGCATGACGATTTTCTACTGTCAACTATAGTAAGTTTTGCCCGGCTTCAATGAGGAGGGGCGATGATGGCATCATCATTCGTCTCGTCTCAGTGCTCGTGTACATCTTTATTAGGTAGTCCATGGATCAGGTCACTTCATTTACTTTTGTGTATCTATGCACATCTTATTCATAGATCGAAATAATCACATCTATTGTGTGTCAAATGCCTAGGCGCGCCTTGCCATTGGGAAAAGAAGTCTAGATGCATCTTGCACCTAGCTATTTTTTTAAGTAATACATTTATTTTATTAATCTTCAGAAATATTACGCCGATTTTTTTTTACAAAAATAATACATAGTCAGCCATCTAGTGGCCGATTAGTACCCCGTCGGCTAACAGCAGGCCGATTGGGCTCATGCCCACTCCTATCGGCTAACTGTTGGCCAACTGGAACTAATTGGCTTCCAATAGGCCGGTTGGAACTAATTGGCTTACTGTAAGCTGATAGGTGCATGCCCCATTTTCTCAGCCCTAAGTTTTTTGCTTCTCAACACTAAGGTGGGTAAAAGTGTAGTCTCGTACTCTCGCCAAGACATGTCCAAATCCGGATATCCTTTTAAGTTGTATGTTTCCTCTCATAGTCTCGTACTCTCAACGGAGGAAACATACAACTTAAAAAGATATCAGGATTTTGACATATCTTGGCGAGAATACGAAACTCCACTACACTGCTTACCCATCTTAGTGCCCAGAAGCGGGAAACTTAGGCTTGAGAAAATGAGACATTCACCTATCAACTTATAGGAAGCCAATTAGTTTCAATAGGCCTACTGTAAGCCAATTAGTTCTAGTCGGCTAACAGTTAGCCGACAGGAGCCCAATGGACCTGTTGTTATCCGACAGGCTATTAATCGGCCTACTCTTGGCCAACTGGATCCAGTCGGCCACCAGATGACTGACTATTTATTATTTCCACGTAATATTTTTTCAAAATTAATAAAATAAATGTATTATTTTAAAAAATAGCTTGCACCTACACGTACCTTTTCATGGATAGGGGGCCATCCAGATGACCAAAACCCTAGTCGTCATCCCATCTGCACGTACCTCTTGCCGCCACCAGGCAAATCCCATGCGGTGCTAGTGCCTGATACGTCTCCGTTGTATCTATAATTTTTGATTATTCCATGCGAATATTATTCAACTTTCATATACTTTTGGCAACTTTTTATACTATTTTTTGGACTATCATATTGATCCAGTGCTCAGTGCCAGTTCCTGCTGTTGCATATTTTTTGTTTCGCAGAAACCCAATATCAAACGGAGTCCAAACGGGATAAAAATGGACGGAGATTTTTTTGGAATATTTATGATTTTGGGGAAGTAAAATCAACGCGAAACGGTGTCCGGGGTGGCCACGAGACAGGGGGCGCGCACTCCTCCCTGGGCGCGCCCTGGACTCTCGTGGGTCACTCGTAAGGCGGTTGACGCTCTTCTTTTGGCGCAAGAAAGCTAATTTTATGAGAAAGATCTGGGCGAAAGATTCACCCCAATCGGAGTTACGGATCTCCGGATATTTAAGAAACAGTGAAGGGGTAGAATCTGAGAACGCAGAAAGAGAGAGATAGATCCAATCTCGAAGGGGCTCTCGCCCCTCCCAAACCATGGGAGCCAAGGACCAGAGGGGAAACCCTTCTCCCATCTAGGGAGGAGGTCAAGGAAGAAGAAGAAGGGGGGCTCTCTCCCCCTTGCTTCCGGTGGCGCCGGAACGCCGCCGGAGGCCATCATCATCGTCGTGATCTTCACCAACACCTCCATCATCTTCACCAAGATCTCCATCACCTTCCCCCATCTATATCCAGCGGTCCACTCCCCCGCAACCCGCTATACCCTCTACTTGAACATGGTGCTTTATGCTTCATATTATTTTCCAATGATGTGTTGCCATCCTATGATGTCTGAGTAGATTTTTGTTGTCCTATCGGTGATTGATGAATTGCTATGATTGGTTTGAGTTACATGTTTTATTATTGGTGTTGTCCTATGGTGCCCTCCGTGTCGCGCAAGCGTGAGGGATTCCCGCTGTAGGGTGTTGCAATGCGTTCATGATTCGCTTATAGTGGGTTGCGTGAGTGACTGAAACACAAACCCGAGTAAGGGGATTGTTGTGTATGGGATAAAGGGCACTTGATGCTTTAATGCTATGGTTGGGTTTTACCTGTCATGCCCAATATGTGACCCTATCCTAAAGGAACTCGAAGGTCCCACCAAGGATAGAAGCGCATCTTGAAGACGCTTTTGCAAGGTGGATATCATTACATCAACATTACATAATAGTGGGGATACAACCGATACATACAATGTCACATGAATACAACAATACAACATACAAGAACAATATCCGACTACGGATGTATCATAAACAGAAACTCAAACAATATCCACCCTGCTAGCCCAGGCTGCCGACCTGGAACCTATCCCCTGATCGAAGAAGAAACTCCAAAACAAGCAAACATCACTCTCGCGTCAAGATCATCGCATAAACACTGCACTGCAATCGTTGTTGTAGTAATCGGAGCCACGAGGACTCAGCAATCCCATTACCATGGGTATCAAGACTAGCAAAGCTTAATGGGAAAGGAAGGGGTAAAGTGGTGAGGTTGCAGCAGCGACTAAGCATGATATGGTGGCTAACATACGCAAATGAGAGCGAGAAGAGAAACAAGCAGAACGGTCATCAACTAGCAATGATAAAGAGGTGATCCTGAACTCCTACTTACGTCAAACATAACACAGAAACCGTGTTCACTTCCCGGACTCCACCGAGAAGAGACCATCACGGCTACACACGCGGTTGATGCGTTTTAATTCGGATCTGGTGTCAAGTTATCTACAACCGGACATTAACAAATTCCCATCTGCCACATAACCGCGGGCACGGCTCTCGAAAGTTTATACCCTACAGGGGTGTCCCAACTTAGCCCATGACAATCTCTCGCGATCAACGAAGGAATAGACCTTCTCCCAGGAAGACCCGATCAGTCTCGGAATCCCGGTTTACAAGACATTTCGACAATGGTAAAACAAGACCAGCAAAGCGCCCCACAGCCGACAAATCCCGATAGGAGCTGCACATATCTCATTCTCGTGGCACACCGGATGAGCAAGACGTCGGGTTGGCATAGACCTCTGGTTGCCTGTGGGCGCCGGACATCGCTTCGGTTCGGACCAGCACTTAGACAAGCACCGCCCGGGGGCTAAAATAAAGATGACCCTCGGGTTGGCCGACCCAAGGTAAAGGTATAGGTGGTGGTGAGGCAAATGGTAAAACCAAGGTTGGGCCTTCTTTGGACAAGTTTTATTCAAAGCGAACCGTCGGGGGTCCCATAAATCACCCGACCGCGTAAGGAACGCAAAATCCGGGAACATAACACCGATATGACGGAAACTAGGGCGGCAAGAGTGGAACAAAACACCATGCATAAGGCCGAGCCTTCCACCCTTTACCAAGTATATAGATGCATTAATAATATAAGAGATATTGTGATATCCCAACCAAAATCCTGTCCACCATGGAGAAATCTTCAACTTCACCTGCAACTAGCAACGCTATAAGAGGGGCTGAGCAAAAGCGGTAACATAGCCAAACAACGGTTTGCATAGGAAAGGTGTCAAAGGTTAGAGGTTCATGGCAATTTGGGGAGGCTTGATAAACAGGTAATAGATAGCGCAGCATAGCGATAGAACGAAGCAACTAGCATAGCAATGATAGTAGTGAGATCCAGGGTAGCGGTCATCTTGCCTGAAATCCCGCAAGGAAGAAGAACGAGTCCATGAAGAAGATGAAGCCACGAAGATTTAACCAAGCGTGAGCGAACGCATCCTCACGATCGCAACGAAACGGGAACTATTGAGAAGAAGCACACAACATGGTAAACACACCACACATAGACAAGACATGATGCACAACAAACATGATGCATGACAAAGCTACATGAAGCTACTCATGGCAAGAGATGATGCAAACAAGAACAACACATCAAGGCAAGTTTAAATGAGGCCGGAAACAACATATAACAATTCCGGTAAGTCCTCATATGCAAATTTCGAAATTGGTCCAGAACTGAATAACCATTAAGTTGAAGTTGTTAAACAGCAAGTTAAAGAGCACCAAGAGGATCTACACGAAATTCTAGTCAAGTTACATATAAAGTTCATTAGATTCGGAGCTACGGCCTAGAAGATATGAGCAAAACAAGTTAAGCATGGCATTGATGCAAAATGCATACAAACATCAAGCAAACACCTCAAAACAAGGATGCAACATGATAATATGAAACTACATGCAGAATCAAGCAAGTTTCATATAGAGCACACTCAAAACGGAACAACGGTGCAACACACACACACTATATAAGTCATAGCAACAATCTGTCCATAACAGCAACTAGGCATCTTGCAAGCATCAAAACAATAAGCTACAGCACCCCAACATAATAACAAAAGGCATGGGCATGAAGTACGGGTAAAGCATAATAGAACATGAACACTGAGCTATCTCCAGAAACAACTAGAACATGCTCAAAACACATGGTAAGATTGCAAATAATAACAGTTTCAGACTTTAGAGAAATAACATCAGGTTGCAATGTTTAGAGCAAGCAAACAACATGTTATAGGAACATGTCATGGCAAACAAAGGCATGGCATGAATCTACTAATATCATAGATCAAAAGTCCCTTACTGACCATGAGCCAGAAAGGATCAGAAAATATGATGGCACCCATGTAAACATGGCAAGTTATATTACAGATTCAAACATGGCAGAAAGAACAATAAGTAGGCATGCTGGTGAGCTTGAACCACTCACCACAGAGCAACACATGGCATGGCAAGGCACCCAACAGTAAGAAGGCATGTTTATGAAGTTAAGAATGGCAATAGCAAGGTCATAGGATGCATGGATCACTAGGAAACAATCATGGAAACATTGAACTTAATGTTAACAGGCTGACAGCAACATTTTCAAGCAACTTTGGAGCAAGATTACAACATGTTCCAGCAGGCTATAATTGCAACCAAGGGCATGAATAGATAGAGCATGACATGTAGATCAAAACATATTTATAGAACATCTCCAGATTATGCATAGAATGATTAGTAGCAACATGTTTACATAGCAACAAAATATAACAGAATCTGTCTAGCAAAACAGTAACAACAAGTACCCTCCTTAACAAGCTCGATTCACTCACCACAAGTCATTGAATGACAAGATAAGCATATCATCATCAAGAAGACATGTTTGTGAAACAAACCAAGTCAAGAACAAGTCCATAGCATGCAAGGATCAAATATAGCAACCTTGGCCAAATTGAATAACATATAAACAATCTGCCAGGAAACATTTTGAAGCAAAAGTAGAGCACTCAAATGACATGCTAGGCTACTCCATAATTGCAAACAAGGGCATGAATGGATAGACAACAACCATATGTTCAAAACACCCTTACTGAAGTATCTCAAAATATGCATGGATCTCTCTGTAGCATCAAGTTTACATGGCACCAAAATAACAGCAGTAGCAGGACTAAAATCAGCAATATCGAAGCCTACTTTGCATGCTTGTGCTAGTCACCACATTGATCACAAAAATACATGGCATACACCCTGGAAAGATGGCATGGTATAGATCAAAACACACGAAGACATCAACCTCATAGGATGCACACATCAAACATGGCAAAATGACAAATGAGCAAGTTATAGCAGCCAGAGATTAATATCAACATGCACTCTTCCAACAGCATTTCGGGCATCAAGATGAGCTCAAATGAAAATGATGCAATGGAATGAAATGAAGTACTCGTCGAGATGAACAATTTGACATATTACAAGCATGAAACGGAGCTACGGATGCAGAATTATAGCAGGTCAAACATGGCATGATTATGCAAGAAATCTGGGACTTAGTGGTTTCGGGGTCAACCTCTGGATTTGCACGGATTACGAGGCACGTCGGAGATGTCGCCGGAGTCGGGGAAGAAAGTGGCCGGAGATGCTCGGGGACGCCAGATCCGGCCCTCTCGCGGCTGGATCTGGCCGGCGGAGGAGAGGAGAGGCGGGCTAGGCTGGCTGGCACGAGGTCGGCGTCGGCAGCGATGGCGATGGCGGCGGAGGGCAGCCGCCTTGATTCGCCCGGCGAGGACGGGGCAGGCAGGGGCGCGCAGATCCGCCGGGAAGCAGCCCTCCGGGCGGAGGAAGACGGCGCAATGGACGCCTGAGGGCGGGGCCGGCGACTCGGGAGGCGAGGCGGCGAGGCGCGATCGGCGTAGTAGCGCCCGTGGCGGCAGCGGGCAACAAGTGGGCCTCATGGGTTCTGGCGCTGGCTCATGGTGGTGGCGGGTGGGTGGGTGGGGTAAGCCCGTGGCTGGCGATGGGTGGGCGCGAGGCGGCGACGCTGAGGTGGCAGGCCGCGATTGGCCGGGGTGAGGTGGAAGATGGACATGTCCGGCTGGAGTGGACATGTCCGGCGCGCGAGGGGAGCGGGGCTAGGGTTTGCACCGGGATTTTTGGAGGGGGAGGTGTTTATATAGGTAGAGGGAGCTAGGAGAGTCCAAATGAGGTGCGATTTTCGGCCACGCGATCGTGATCGAACGACCGAGAGCATGGAGGGGAGTTTGGTGGGTTTTGGGCCACTTTGGAAGGGTGTTGGGCTGCAAAGAGAAAGGGGCTTTACGGTTACCCGGTTAACCGTTGGAGTATCAAACGACCTCCAAATGGCACGAAACTTGATAGGCGGTCTACCGGTGCTATACCAAGGCCGCTTGGCAAACCTCGGGCTATTCCGTGAAAGTTTAATACCCACTCAAAACGAGAGACAAAAAGGGAACGCCGGAGGACATAGGAGTGCAGGATTGCAAAACGGACAACGGGGAAAATGCTCGGATGCATGAGACGAACACGTATGCAAAATGAGATGCACCAGATGACATGATAAAATGCATATGATGACATGGCAAAGTGCAACACGTAAGCAAATGACATGGCAACAACGACAAATAACTGGAAGACACCTGGCGCATCGAATCCGGGGCGTTACATTACCTTAATGAATCTTTAGTATTTGCGTATGTGTGACGCCCGGATAATTAGGCTACAGTAAAACTCTGCTAATGATGCCACGTCACCACTCTTACTGTCGTAAACCTCGCGATGATTCAATCCCGTCCGAATTCAAAATTCAAAATCAAGGCAAACAAGAAAAGTTTTCAAACATTAAAACTAAAATGTTACAGATTTGCCAAATATTGCCTTTCGTAATTATGGTGAAGCAAACACCTTTTGTAAAATGACTAAATGCCCTAAAACTAAATAAAAGCGAAAAGGAAAATAAATAAAATAAAGAAATTACAAAAGAAACAAAAAAGAAAAGAAGAAACCCCCACAGCTAACTGGGCCTCGGCCCGACTAGTGGCCGCCAGCCGCCCCAAAGGCCCAGGCCACTCCTCCTTATCTCCTCACACCCACTCCCGAACCCTAGCCCGCCCCACTCGCCCCACGTCTCCTCTCGCTCCCTCACCTCTCGTTGGATCTGGATCGAGGGCCCGATCCGTCTCGTCGCCGCCGCCAGCTTCTCCGCCGGACCTCCCGAACTCCGCCGAGAACACCGCCTGTTCCCTACTCCCTTGTGAGCCCCGACCCTCCCTCTCTCGCTCGCTCGCTCGCGCCACGCCCGCGCCGCGCTCAAGACGCCGCCTCGCCGGCGCCAGACGCGCCACGCTGCCACAGCCATGCCCCACTCGCTTGTCCGCGTGGCGCCACAGAGCCGCCGGCCGCACTGCCGTTAGCCGCGCCATGACCGTGTTTCACCGCGCCCGGCTTCTTCTCGAACGTTTCGCCCTTTCGCTGCTCGCGCGATGCGCCGCGCTTCGGCCAAGGCGGCGATCAAGCGCTCCCTCATCCGCCTTTCGCCTGCCGCCGCCGCGCGCAGCGCTAAGCGCCGCCACTCCGCTTACTTGCCCATTGCCTTGCCGCGCCATGTGCCGCATCGCCTCCCCGCCATTGCTCTTGCCGCCCTCGTGGCGCCGCCTCCGTTCCTTGGCCGGCGTCGTGGCACCGGCGGCCACGCCGGCTGACCTCGCCACGCCTGTGGTGGCGCCTCTACTGTCCATCTGGCGCTTGCCCGATCCGGCACCGACGCCCGGCCTGCACTCAAGAAACCCAATTGCCCCTCAGGGCCTATGACAAGGCCTCATGCCCAAAATTTTTAATAAAAAAAAAAGTTTTAAAAAAAATAAAATATAATAATAAAAATAATTAAATAAATAATTAAAATAATTAAAATATTAATTAATTAATTAAAGAATTAATTAAGTTAATTAATCATTATTAGATTAACCTAATTAACTAATTAGTTTAATTAAGCAAGAGTTAGATTAGTTAAACATGATTAGGCTAAGCAGTTAATGACGATGGGTCCCACACGTCGGTTTGACCCGATCAACGTCCCGTTGACTGCCGACGTCATCTCGACGTCATGATGACGTCAACATACATCATTCGATAATGTTGGATTTAAATAATTAATTAAATCCCAGAAATTAATAAAATCTTTAGAAAATCATATCTTTTAATCCGTAACTCGGATTAAAATATTTTCAACCTGAAAGTTGCTCAGAACGACGAGACGAACCCGGATACGCAGCCCGTTCATCCACCACACACCCCTAACATATCGAACACGCAACTTTCCCCTCCGGTTCACCAGTCCGAAAACGCGGAACACCGGGAATACTTTCCCGGATGTTTCCCCCTTCGTCGGTATCACCGCTACGCGATTAGGCACACCTAGCATTGTTACTGTCTTGTCATGCATCGATATGCACTTGTTTGCATTGTATTCATTGTTTCTTCCCTCTTCTCTCGATAGACTACGAGGCCGACACTGCTGCTTGCAAAGACGACTACGGAGTTGACGACCCTCTCTCTTGCCGAGCAACCAGCAAGCCCCCTTGATCACCGGATATCGCCTATTCTCCTCTATCCGCTTGCATTAGAGTAGTGTAGCATGTTCTTCGCTTTTCGATAATCCTATTACGATGCATAGCCCGACATTGTTGCTACATCTGCTGATACCTTACCGCAATCCTAAATGCTTAGTATAGGATGCTAGTTTATCATCATTGGCCCTACATTCTTGTCGACCGCCTTGCTATACTATTGGGCCGTGATCACTCGGGAGGTGATCACGGTATATACTATACATACATACATACTACGGATGGTGACTAAAGTCGGATTCTCGTCAAGAGTACCGCGAGTGATTCACTTGATTAAATGAAAGGACCTTTGTCCCGACGGCCCTCTGTGTGGATCTTTGTGGCGGAGCGACAGGCGAGTTGAGACCACCTAGAGAGAGGTGGGCTCGCCTCGATCGTTGTCGCGATTGCTTCATAATAACACGCTTAACGAGATCTTGGTATTTGATCCGAGTCCGCCATTTGGTCTATACGCACTAACCATCTACGTGGGAGTAGTTATGGGTATCCCGACGTCGTGGTATCACCAAGCCTTCTTGACGTCGGCCGACGGAGCGGGCGCCGGATTGGACCGCGTAACGTGACTTCCTTTGTAATGGAGGTTGCTAGGTGCGCTTCGGCCGTGCACGCAACGCAGGTGTGCTCGAGGCGATGGGCCCTGCACTGCTGGCGCTTAGGTTTAGACCGCGTGTTTGACCTCTCTGTTGTGCCTAGGTGGGGCTGCGACGTGTTGATCTTCCGAGGCGGGCATGACCCAGAAAGTGTGTCCGCCAAATGGGATCAAGTGTGTTGGGTTATGTGGTGCACCCTGCAGGGAAGATTAATCTATTCGAATAGCCGTGTCCCTCGGTAAAAGGACGACCCGGAGTTGTACCTTGACCTTATGACAACTAGAACCGGATACTTAATAAAACACACCCTTCTAAGTGCAGATACAACCCGTGATCGCTCTCTAACAGGCGCCGAGGAGGGATCGCCGGTAGGATTATGCTATGCGATGCTACCGAGAGGCTACTTGGAGATGCTACTTGGAGGACTTCAACCTACTCTCTTCTACATGTGCAGAAGACGGAGGCTGCGAGCGTAGTCTTGACTGTGATTAGCTATCCCCTCTTATTCGGCATTCTCGCGATTCACCCACCGATATGGCCTTCTTACACATATACCCATGCATATGTAGTGTAGCTCCTTGCTTGCGTAGTACTTTGGATGAGTACTCACGGTTGCTTTCTTCCCCTTTTCCCCTTTTCCTTTCTTTACGGTTGTCGCAACCAGATGTTGGAGCCCAGAGCGACGCCACCGTCGATTTACGACTACTACTGGAGGTGCCTACTACTACGTGTGTGGCGCGATTTACGACTGGGAGTAGTTTAGGAGGATCGTGCGGGAGGCCTGCGCCTCTTCGATCTGATCCCGGTTTGTGCTAGCCATCTTATGGCAACTTGTTTAACTTATGTCCGTACTCAGATATTGTTGCTTCCACGACTCGTCTATGATCGAGCACTTGTATTCGAGCCCTCGAGGCCCTCGGCTTGTATGATGATGCTTGTATGACTTATTTTACTTTTAGAGTTGTGTTGTGATATCTTCCCGTGAGTCCCTGATCTTGATCGTACACGTTTGCGTGCATGATTAGTGTACGATTAAATCGGGGGCGTCACAAGTTGGTATCAGAGCCGACTGCCTGTAGGAATCCCCCTTCCACACTCCTTGGCCGAAGTCGAGTCTAGTCACTACAAAACTTTTACTAACATGGCTGTGTGCCTTACGGGCCCACGTCGCCATTGGGTGGTACTAGGATCTTTTACTCCTCGTCTATACTCTGGGACTCCTATCTCTCTTCTATTCGGGATAAATGAATTTTGCTAAATCTAACATTAGGATCTCGTTATCACTTTCACCCGGAGGGCACCTTATGATCGATGATCGTCCACGCACTGTAAGACCTCAAGATACTCTCATTTGTTAACCCGAGAACTTGTGGTCATCGCCTTTGTAATTCATTGCCACCAATATATCCCTATGGATATCTGCATGCACTTGTCATTCTCATGATCATTCCTCGTCACTCTTGGTGTTACAAGAGGCCTCAAATATTCTCCGTTGTCTAGAAAATCCTTCGAGTTTCTTGTCTTGCAGTTTTATTTCACATGAAAACCCTTATGGTTATTTCCTCACATTTATCGAGGATCCGTTCTTCTAAATTGATCATGTGTCTCACAAAAATCTTCTGAATACTTTTCGATCTTTCAAACGTCCTCTGCAGCATGTTACTCTTGAAATTCTTACCTGCTTGCATTATGGTTAATTCCATGTGACTAGTAGTCTTCGTTAACATCCCTTGCTTTATCCATTTTGAGCCTATTGATTCAATGTGCGTATGCACACAGATCATCGATTATCCTTTCTAAAATTTATCTTTCCAACTCAGACGTCATTCAGGACATGAGTTGGTTCTCGGCAATTCAAACCTTTATTGATTGTCGAACTGAGTGTTTTCAACTTATCCAACCTTGATCAGAGCGTCTGCTTTTGATCCTTCCTTTTGAAACCATAATTTCTTTTTATTTAAGCATGAGACTAATCGTAATTCTTGAATTTGATGCCTCAAAGATTCTTTCTTCCTCTCGAGTGAGTACCGATACTCACATCAGCTCCGTTAGGATCGCCTGATCCATTGTTGGATTGGTATCCGATGGTGTCCTTCATATTCAACCATCTTATGAGTTCTTCCCCTGATACATAATGCCTTTGGTAAATTGTATCCTCTGTTTGGCCAACCATGCTCTACTTTCGAGCTGGTGAAACTACTTCTGAAATTTGTGGTGTATGTTACTAAGATGCCCGATGGGTTGAACCTAGGCCTTCCCCTAATCCGTGAAAACCCGAAAGTTTTCACAAGTCATACTCTTCCGTTGTCTCACCAAATGATATTCCAACACTACAGTTTTATCAAAGCGAGAGGTGAATGAAATGATATGCATTGAAGAAGTGGGAGTCGACCTTGAACTTGTGTTCATGCCCATGAAAATGATGTAGACCGTCTCGGAAGCTTCTTGCAAAATGATTATCCAGCTATACGATTCTTTGAAATTTTGAATTGATTACTTACGTTATGGTTCCGACCATCTCGTCCTTATTCAATATATTTGGAATAAATCGATTCCGTGCCTCGTCAATTTTTGACAAGGTTAAGCATCTCCGTCATAGGTCAATGACCTAGTTCAACCTCTATCGTGTTCTACCTTCAACTTTTACCCTCTAATATCTCGAGGATATCATGCCTTTGCACTACACCTTTTGAACTTTTGGTGAAGTAATACCTTTGCTTGTCGTAATCACTCTACGGGTTCTAGGTTGCCGCCAACCGAGGACACCGCTTAGTAAATCAAATCTGCTCTAAAATTCAACATCCCTAGTAGATGTTCTTGGGAAATTTTAAACTCAAGATGGTTTATTCCTAGACTATCGGTACATCCCTTGTCTAGCTATCTTTGACCGTGCTACCTCGTCCTTCTTTGGTGCATGAATTCTTCAGAGATTGAGCACAACTTACGCCGAGCTTTCAAAGATCCGGTTGCTTGTTCAAGAAAGCAAATTTGATTTCGAGCTTGCATCTTATATATTGATCCTATAACTTGCCACTTCGTCATTCCCTTGCTTGTTGCCGTTGTCGCTTGATTGCATCCCTTGAAACCCTCCCGACAAATGTGTCGGATCACCTTCAACACTTTGACTACATATGAGATGTCAACTCTGATCGTCATGAGAAATACCCTCCTTGCCCTCGATGATTTTTAATATCATCGACAACACCTTGACTTCCTTTCATCGCAAACTTGTCCACATTATAATTGCAACTTGCTCTCTAGGTAGTGTTGTGTTCGCCTTGAAGTATTAATGTCTTTTATGTCGAGAATGTTGTGGGAATTGCTCGCCTCTTAGAAAATTCTCGGTATGATGATACTACTCACCATCACCATTCTTCCTTGGACCCGTGTTGTTTTCAACCGATACCAATATGCTAAAGATGCTACTTGAGTTCGCACTTCTAGCAACCCTATTGCTATGAAGTTAATGACCGACAGTTTGTTTTTAGACTGTTGGTTATTGAATCGCCCTCTAACATTGATCTTGCTGCTTAAGGTCATATTTGGCGCACCTTTCAACTAATGATTAATGGTGTATGTTCTCCTCGAGCATACAACATTATATCATTTGAATTGATAAGTGTCGTCTTCTTGTTCACATTATTGTGGAAATCCCTCCGTTTGGAACTCTCGATGAATTGTCGCTGAGCCCATCAGTCACCTCCTCATCCTCTCCTTGGTTTAATGATGAACTATTGTTTCGGGGACCCACTCCCATAGTTCATTTCCCGAGAATCTTGCCATGTCATTTCATCGATTTGTGTTGCACCTTTTCTTCTCGAACATCCCGAGTCTGAGTTATCATGATACCAATCGGATCTGAATCTCGGTCAGATATGATGGTTGGGACAACTTTCCAGTAGTTAAAATGTTGGTCCTTTGCTGACCCGGTAATATGATGTCATGCCCAACACCCCTGGCTGGAGGACCCATCATTATATTTTCTTCTGCAAGGATAACTATTCTTCCAGGAGGAAATTGTAAGACTTATTCTATAAGTTGCTTCTGATGGATCATTTGTGTATCCAAGGTCTGGCCCTTGATTGAAACACCATATCATTGCTACCTCGAAGCATGGCTATGATACCCCACTCATCAACAAGAACAATGGAGGCGTGATGCTAAATGTTTCTTGGTCATTATCCAAACACCGTTGTATGGGTAACATCTTGATTAATCCTCGCCTCTTTATCTGAACGTTTGGGTACTTGCCTTCCTACCCTGTATGCCATGTTCTTCCTCTCCATGAGAAGGATATACCCCTAATAATTGTGTGTAATCACAATTTTCCTTTCCATTTGTTTGTTTAACCTTTCTTTGATCTACATATAATCTAAGCAGTAATAATTCTCGCTTATGTAAACACCTCGTTGTACAACTCACAAGACGACCGTGATTCTATTGTTGTCTTGCCGGTGGGCGAAAATTTTGTTTACCGTCCGCCTCGCTTCAACGAAGCGGAAAATGATTCTCTCGATCCCCGCCCTGGTTCCGACATTGTTACCGACATAGTCGACAAGCTATCCACCGACATGCCTCCTCGTCGTGGCTGTGCAAGATGTCACCACCCTTTCTACTTTCAACCCACATGGTGGGCCCATAACCCACAGTTCCACTGGATCGAAACCTGACTCTTCATTACAACCCGGATTCTAGAAGTATCCTTTGCACCTGGCTTCATATGTGATTCACGAACTAAATTCTATACCATTATTCGTCCTGGAAACAAACACCAAGTTATTCTCGTTGTTCAAGCCCCATTCCAGCTTCTGTCTAGGCATCGAATGATTGCCTACCCGATTGAATCTTTGGTACCATCGCTTATTGTTCTCAACGCATTCACTGAAATACTACTCGTAAGGTACTTCGTGTATCACTTTCTGAATTCGCCATTGTATGCACAGACTTCGTGGAGATGCGTTTCCCCAAAGTTTCCCCCTTGTCGCGTTTGTAGGACGATGGAGACCCCGAAGAAAGGATGATGACATGATCACGATGACTTGAAGCAGAGAAATGAAGACATCAACGCATGGAGTCAACCTCTTTAAGAAGGGCAACCAAGACCAAGAAGATCCGTTAGAATTTCGTAACCAGAACTTCCCCCTTACTCCCCTCCTAAATCTCGGGACGAGATTTCTTGTAGTGGAGGAGATTTGTGACGCCCGGATAATTAGGCTACAGTAAAACTCTGCTAATGATGCCACGTCACCACTCTTCCGTCAGTAAACCTCGCGATGATTCAATCCCGTCCAATTCAAAATTCAAAATCAAGGCAAACAAGAAAAGTTTTCAAACATTAAAACTAAAATGTTACAGATTTGCCAAATATTGCACTTTAGTAATTATGGTGAAGCAAACACCTTTTGTAAAATGACTAAATGCCCTAAAACTAAATAAAACAGAAAAGGGAAAATAAATAAAATAAAGAAATTACAAAAGAAACAAAAAAAAAAGAAAAGAAGAAAACCCCCTCAGCTAACTGGCCTCGGCCAGACTAGTGGCCTGCCAGCGGGCCCCAAAGGCCCAAACCGGCCACTCCTCCTTATCTCCTCACACCCACCTCAACCCTAGCCCGCCCCCACTCGCCCCACGCCTCCCTCTCGCTCCCTCCCTCTCGTTGATCTGGATCGGAGGGCCCGATCCGTCTCCGTCGCCGCCGCCAGAAGCTCCGCGGACCTCCTCAACTCCGCCGAGCACACCGCCTGTTCCCTACTCCCCTTGTGAGCCCCGACCTCTCCCTCTCCTCGCTCCTCACGCGCCACGCCTGCGCCGTCCAAGGCCCAAGACGCCGCGCCGGCTGCCGCCAAGACGCGCACACGCTGCCACAGCCGCTGCCCCCACTCGCCCTTGTCCTGTGGCGCCACAGAGTTAGCCGGCCGCACTGCTGCTCACCGCGCCCACTGCGTTTCACCGCGCCTGCTTCTTCTCGAACGCTTTCGCCAAGGCATGCTGCATGGGCGATCTTCGCCGCTTCGGCCGCTGCAGGCGATCAAGGCTCATCATCCGCTTTCGCTGCCTGCTGCTGCGCGCTGCGCTAAGCGCCGCCACCCGCTGTACGCTGCCATGCTTCTTGCCTTGCTGCCATGGCCAGATCGCGTCTCCCCGCTGCTCTTGCCGCCCCCGTGGCGCGCCTCCGTTCCTTGGCCGGCGTGTGGCACCGGGCCACGCCGGCGGCCTCGCCACGCCTGTGGTGGCGCCTCTACTGTCCATCTGGCGCTTGCCCGATCGGCACCGACGCCCAGCCTGCACTCAAGAAACCCAATTGCCCCCTGGGGCCTATGACAGTGGGCCCCCATGCCCAAAACTTTTAATAAAAAAAAAGTTTTAAAAAAAATAATAATAAAAATAATTAAATAAATAATTAAAATAATTAAAATATTAATTAATTAATTAAAGAATTAATTAAGTTAATTAATCATTATTAGATTAACCTAATTAACTAATTAGTTTAATTAAACAGTAGTTAGATTAGTTAAACACAGATTAGGCTAAACAGTTAATGACCAGTGGGTCCCACACGTCGATTTGACCCACCAACGCCCTGCTGATCGCCGACGTCATGCTGACGTCATGATGACGTCAGCATACACTGTTCTGGATAATGTTGGATTTAAATAATTAATTAAATCCCAGAAATTAATAAAATCTTTAGAAAATCATATCTTTTAATCCGTAACTCGGATTAAAATATTTTCAACATGAAAGTTGCTCAGAACGACGAGACGAACCCGGATACGCAGCCCGTTCATCCACCACACACCCCTAACATATCGAACACGCAACTTTCCCCCTCCGGTTCACCAGTCCGAAAACGCGGAACACCGGGAATACTTTCCCGGATGTTTCCCCCTTCGTCGGTATCACCTGCTACCGCGATTGGGCACACCTAGCATTGTTACCTGTCTTGTCATGCATCGATATGCACTTGTTTGCATTGTATTCATTGTTTCTTCCCCCTCTTCTCTCTGATAGACTACGAGGCCGACGCTGCTGCTGCCCAGTACGACTACGGAGTTGACGACCCCTCTCTCTTGCCAGAGCAACCAGGCAAGCCCCCCCCTTGATCACCAGATATCGCCTATTCTCCTCTATACTGCTTGCATTAGAGTAGTGTAGCATGTTACCGCCGATAATCCTATTCGATGCATAGCCCGACATTGTTGCTACATCCGCTGATACCTTACCCGCAATCCTAAATGCTTAGTATAGGATGCTAGTTTATCATCATTGGCCCTACATTCTTGTCACCGCCTTGCTATACTATTGGGCCGTGATCACTCGGGAGGTGATCACGGTATATACTATACATACATACATACTACGAGATGGTGACTAAAGTCGGGTCTCGTCAAGAGTACCATGAGTGATTCACTTGATTAAATGAAAGGACCTTTGTCCCGACGGCCCTCTCGTGTGGATCTTTGTGGCGGAGCGACAGGCAGGTTGAGACCACCTAGGAGAGAGGTGGGCTGGCCCCGATCGTTGTCGCGATTGCTTCATAATAACACGCTTAACGAGATCTTGGTATTTGATCCGAGTCCGCCATTTGGTCTATACGCACTAACCATCTACGTGGGAGTAGTTATGGGTATCCCGACGCCGTGGTATCACCGAAGCCTTCTTGACGTCGCCGACGAGCGGCGCGCCGGATTGGACCGCGAACGTGACTTCCTTTGTAATGGAGGTTGCTAGGTGCGCTTCGGCCAAGACGCGAACGCGGTGTGTGCTCAGGCGATGGGCCTGCCCTGCGGCGCTTAGGTTTAGACCGGCGTGTTTGACCTCTCTGTTGTGCCTAGGTGGGGCTGCGACGTGTTGATCTTCCGAGGCGGGCATGACCCAGAAAGTGTGTCCGCCAAATGGGATCAAGCGTGTTGGGTTATGTGGTGCACCCCGCAGGAAGATTAATCTATTCAATAGCCGTGTCCCTCGGAAAAGGACGACCCGAGTTGTACCTTGACCTTATGACAACTAGAACCGGATACTTAATAAAACACACCCTTCTAAGTGCCGATACAACCCGGTGATCGCTCTCTAACAGGCGCCGAGGAGGGATCACGGTAGGATTATGCTATGCGATGCTACTTGGAGAGGCTACTTGGAGATGCTACTTGAGGACTTCAACCTACTCTCTTCTACATGTTTGCAAGACGGAGGTCGCCAGGCGTAGTCTTCGCTGTGATTAGCTATCCCCTCTTATTTCGGCATTCTGCAGCTCGGTCCATCGATATGGCCTTCTTACACATATACCCATGCATATGTAGTGTAGCTCCTTGCTTGCAGTACTTTGGATGAGTACTCACGGTTGCTTTCTTCCCCTTTTCCCCTTTTCCTTTCTTTCTCGGTTGTCGCAACCAGATGTTGGAGCCCAGAGCGACGCCACCGTCGGCGGCGACTACTACTACACTGGAGGTGCCTACTACTACGCAAGGTGTCTGGCGACGACGACCACCAGAGTAGTTTAGGAGGATCTGTGCGGGAGGCCTGCGCCTCTTCGATCTCAGATCCCGCTTTGTGCTAGCCATCTTATGGCAACTTGTTTAACTTATGTCCGTATCAGATATTGTTGCTTCACGACTCGCCTATGATCGAGCACTTGTATTCGAGCCCTCGAGGCCCCCGGCTTGTATGATGATGCTTGTATGACTTATTTTACTTTTAGAGTTGTGTTGTGATATCTTCCCGTGAGTCCCTGATCTTGATCGTACACGTTTGCGTGCATGATTAGTGTACGATTAAATCGGGGGCGTCACAGTATGCTTGCTAGAGTTCCAATCATAAGTGCATATGATCCAAGTAGATAAAGTATGTTAGCTTATGCCTCTCCCTCAAATAGAATTGCAATAGTGATTACCGGTCTAGTAACATAGTCAATTGTTTAGGGGCAATTTCACAACTCCTACCACCACTTTTCCATACTCGCTATATTTACTTTATTGCATCTTTATCTAAACAGCCCCTACTTTTTATTTATTTGTTCTTTATTATCTTGCAAACCTATCCAAAAACACCTACAAAGTACTTCTAGTTTCATACTTGTTCTAGGTAAAGCGAACGTCAAGAGTGCGTGGAGTCGTATCAGAGGCCGATAGGACTTGAGAGAGTATTTGTTGTACCTTTAGCTCCTTGTTGGGTTCGACACTCTTACTTATCGAAAGAGGCTCCAACTATCCCGTATACTTGCGGGTTATCAGTGCCAGAGTCGGCAGGGAGGTCCAGATCGGGGGTGGCATGTTTGTGGAAGGTTGCTGCCGAATGGCAAAGGAGATGTGTGCTCGAGTGACAATCTTCGTCAAGCAGTGCTCGACGACTACGTCAGTGATCCAGCGCGGCAATCGTCAACGGTGGCCCAACCTGGCTAGGTCACTGGAGAAGAGGGAATCGGTGCATGGTCCTGGATGGCGATAATCTTGACATCAGAGCCTGTCCTATCGCGCAATGACATGTGTGGTTTTTCCCCATGCTTTCTTTAGGGAGTCTTTGAGTTTGGGTTTAGGTTTCTAATGCCCTGCCGGCTTCACATGGATCCATCTGGATTCGGCCGGCTTTCGTTGTATTCGGAGTTTCGACAAGTATTTATCAACGTTATCTTCTTCGGGACCGTGATTTGCTTCATTGTATTGGTATGCAACGATGACTTCTCGAGTGCTGCTTCTACAAGTTCATGGGTTCAAAAAAATTGCTCCGCCGAGGTGAAGCTATCCTCACAATACACTGCCAGTGGATGCAAGAGGAAAAAGACTTCGACACCCAAAGATTTGAATGTAGTTTTATTTTTTCTGCATGGGTGTGTTGTGAGGACATGTAGTGCTGGGTCCCATTCGTTGCCTCTAAGTTTAAGAAAAACATGTAATGTATAGAGGTTGTGGTCATCTCTTAGATTGCAGGTTTAGAAAACAAGTTTCTCAATATATTTATTCTACCATAGTCGTTCCCTAGAACTGACATATGAGGTCACTCAATTTTTATATTCTTTAGATGCCACGCTAACAATTTTGGGTTAGAGGTTGAGGTTTGCAATTTCTGGAGGTTGCCTCTAAGGGAGGAGAGCTTAGAGGCAGCAAAAACCATACATCGTCGATGCTCTTAGGTCCTTTTGCAGTAAAAAAAACATGATGAACAATGGTCCCCGTCACCACCAACAATTGGTCCATTTCACCTAATAAACAATTGGACCAATTGTTTATTAGGTGCATTTCACCTAATAAATAATTACCGCTAAAAAACCAAGTTCTCTCCTATTAGTAGCACGACAGCTAAAAAATAGCATTATTTTTTGATAAAACAGCGCTAACGCCCACACGTGTGGTGAGAGCGAAATTCGCCCACACACCCTATAACACACAGACTGCTCCACGTCACCGCATGCATGCATGTGAGAATCTTTTTGGATTTTCAGTTTTTAAAATGTTTTATCTCTTAAATGAAAAATCCGATTGAAGATCCGTTTCACCATTAAATACCTCGCGACGAGATCTTCGAACTAGATCTCATATCAATATATTTTGATGATTTTTTTTGGGTTAAAAGTTGTCATCTCTATTGCACATGAATTGCCATAGTGTTTACACTGAAATTGCCATGATATGTTTTAGCTATTTTCTTCTACATTTAAAAGTAAATTTTGACATATTATAAAATGGGGAATTAAGAAACTAGACTTGCCATGAACCATAAACTAAAATTGCCATGATACATGCACTTAAAATTGTCATGGTTCATACAAAAATTAATTTTCATGGTCAAAGTACTGGAATTGTCATCATCAAACACTAAAATTTTCATGCTCTACAAACTAAAATTGCCACATGACAACTTTAGTTTAAGCACTATGACAAACATCATAGCAACTTTTGGGCAAAAAAAAATTCGTCGAAACATATCAACATGGGGTCTAGTTTTGAAAATCTCGTCGAGACGGATTTAATGGTGAAACGGATTTTTAATTGGATTTTTTAATTAGAAGATAAAACATTTTTAAGCCGAAAACCAAAAAGATTCCTGTTGATGTCATCTCTTAGCACGTGGCAAAATGAGTGGTAATGCAGACGTGTGGGTGATGTGCAAGATGTCACACGGTGTGGGCGTTAGTTTTTTTCCTTTTGATATACCATGACAAGGACAGGAGAAGAAGCTTTTTTTTTTTTGACAGGAGGAGAAGAAGTATTCTTCGTTTAGAACCTTGTTTCCTTTCTGCACCAACTGGCATAATTTCTACTCTGTTATACAGTGTTTCAACTTTCAGACCAAAGAATCGAAAAAGAAACCAAATGTGAAAAACCGTCTTGATTTCTCGCTGAAGCCAACCAACCAAGCCAATCTGTACAGCGTTTATACAGTTATTACTACAAAGAATGGAACGGACAAAGCGGCACCACCGCCTAGCTAACACAAGCCCGACACGACGATCTACATATGCACATCACGGCTTTCCTAGTCATCCGAGTAATACAGCCCCTCCTCGTCGGAGCCGCCCATCCACGTGGACGACGAGGAGCCGCCGTCGGAGGAGAGCGAGAGGGACCTCCGGTAGCTGTACAGCACGGCGCCGGGCGGCCGGCGCGCCATCCAGCCCCCGCGCCCGGACGCCGGCACGTAGTACTGGTCCGGCTCCGGCAGCGGCAGGCAGAAGAAGACGTAGAGGCAGTCGGCCAGGCGCTCCAGCTCCCGCGCGGGCGGCGTGAGCAGCGCGCGCAGCACCTCGTCGGCCCGCAGCCGCCGCCGCTGCCCCGGCCGCGGCGGGCCCTGGCACAGCTCCGCCGGCACCCGCGCCGCCGCCGCCAGCCACGCGCCGCTGAACACCATTCCGATCCTTTTGTTGCTGCTGCTTCCTCGCGGCCCTCGCTGATCGTCGCGTGCCGTTTTGTTTGGCGCCGTTGATCGGTTGCGTGCGCGTGCTCTGGCTTGCGCGGAGTGCGGGGGGAGGGGAGGGGAGAGGAGAGGAGAGAAGTCGGGCGCGCGAAGTGGTGGCGTGGAAGGGAGCGCGCGCGGGGGGAGTTTATAAATGTCTCTGGGAGGTCGTTTCGTTGGGAGGGCGTCAGGGGCGGGGAAGGCGCGGGTGGCCGGCGGGGGTGGGTTTGTGAGTACGTGCCGGCGCGGTCGTCGTCGACTCGTCGCTTCCGCCGGCGGGCGCGCGGCCTGCTCCGAGGATGTTTCGTTGGTTTTTCCGCGTTCTGGGTCTGTGTTTTGAATGGTTGTGGTTTGTGTCGCAGTCGCACCCGCACGGGTACAGAACGCGTGCGCCGGATCCAGAGACGGTGTATGGTCCGGTGCCTCCGATCGGTCGTCTCTTCGTACGATGGAGAATACAGTCCCCAAGTGTCGTAGCCATCGTGAATGGTTCATGTATCGCCGACGGAGACGGAGACGGAGAAGGATTGACCCGGTAAAGAAGACACACGTCGTGGCCCGCTCAGCCATAACCATCTGCCGTAGCCGGCGTTCCAATGTCACGAGTTAAGAGTTGGCTGCAGATCAGTTTACCATTCCAGGATATGCGCTTCCTATCACTTTATTGAACAGATAAACATTTCAGGATATGCGCTTCCTATCACTTTATTTATTATCTCGAGTTAGCATTCGCTTAGGATAATGCAAGAACGTACTACTAATACAATTGTTTTTCTTTTTTTTTAATTTGAAAGGATACTGCAATTGTTTTGGTATGTGCTGCAAGCAACAACAAGGCAGACGACTCTCAATAATTGGAAATTGAAATGGTCAGCATAACTGCTGTTGTACCTCATCACAACAACCAGGAAAAGCACAAGTTGTAGGGCAAATAAATTAGCAACAAACTCCTACCACCCTGCTCTGGATGCCATTGCAATTTGCACACTACATTTTCCTGGCGCGGCTAAGAGAAGTTAACACGACAGAAACTACGAGTAGACAGATCAACGCACACAACCAATCTGAACAAGCACAGAAAAAAAAACTGCCAGCGCTTGACTTATTCTGCCGCGCCGCTAATCTGGTGGAAATACCCTCTAGCAACTAGCATGACAAGAGGCTCATGGCTTCCATCACGGTCTACTCGTGCAGAAAGCCTTTGTCCTCGAGATAAGTAATCACTTGTGCCGCCATGTCGGATGGTGAAGGGCACACGCCATCCACTTCCTTGATCTCAATCTGCAATCAAAGCAAAGTCCTCATGCTTCTAGGTGAAGGACAAAACTGGCAACTGCTTGTCAACGGCAGGAAAGAGCATCCCAAGACATCATGACAACTTCTTACAAGCGGCTTAGCTGTATTAAATATTATTATTGTTAAACATAACAACTAGTACTAGGAATTATATGAATTTGAGTGTCTCCTGCGGCTGTAAGTTCAACGTTTATGATGGAGTATTCACAGTAAAGATCAACCTATGCATTTAACCACTGTACTTGGTAATTAACCATATCAAACATGTACCCTCTAGTACTGTCCTCAAGTATAGAGCATATTGACGATTCTCTTTAGCATGTTAAGCATGCGTTCTTGATTATGTTTAAAAGATAATGAAGCGTGCTCTATTTTCCCAATTCAATCGTTTTAGGCTAGAATATCAGTGAGCCAACTACTAAATACATGACGGCAGAAGCAATCACATTAACGCCTTAAATAATGCACACTTGACCATGCGAAAATGATAGCACTTAGCATGTATGATATGATGATGTACCTCGCAATTTAATGGCGCTTCATATGGGTCATCAATACCAGTAAACCCTGCAGAAAGACAAAATTAGAGCTTGAAGGCTTGAAGGATGAGTGCACCACACAAGGTTTAACAAGACAGGCCAAAAAAAACTATTGCAAGATTATTTGCAAAGAATGGTCAAACAGAGGCAACAAAGTGAAAGTAAGTATCCACATGGGAACTTATTTCACTGCAAAAACTTACACAAAAGTATGGGAGGCAAAAAGAGGGTTTCAGATTTATTATTTTCCTTGCATTTTCCATTTCCAACTGGATAACCGCCTAACCCAACATAAAAATGCACACACAAACCGAAAAAGATGTTTAATAGTTGTCACAAAGACCAGTTCAACTGTTCTTGTCTTAAGCATTAGAAACAAAAACAACTTGAATGCGATGGAGCTCCTAGAAACTCACAACACATATCAATTAAAATACGAGAAAATCAGATAGTTCCAATGGTGATGTCTAGTTATGCAGTTAGAGACAGAACCTTTCCTACAAACGGTGATCCCACGATGATCATACGTAACACCATTACACAATGAAAATACTAATCTAAATAGTATGTGCATCAATACATCTAAGCATGGCTGTCAGCTTGCAGTTACAAATCACAATCCTCACAGAATTGATGATTTCAAGACTTGGAGAATGACCGAGTATGGTATTTTTCCTAACCAGTTTTGCTTTCCCGAAATATGCATAGTGTGGTTAGTGTAATTACAAATTTGATTGTAAACAAAAACAGGAAATATTTTAGATAAACTGAAGAGGAAGCACTAATCGATTATTTTCAGCTTGGACATCAAAGATTATATGATAATCTCACCCTTTATTTTTCCTGCACGGGCGAGCTTATAAAGGCCCTTTGGATCCCGTGCTTCACACAATTCCAAGGACATGTTCAAGAAAACCTGTAAAAAAGTTCATGGGAGTTTGTTCAGCAGTCATGACAAAAACCCAGTAGGAGGCTAAGTTCAATACAGATGAAGGTAAGATAAGAAGAATTCCTTACTTCAATAAAACTACCGTCTGACAACAGTGCACGACATGACTCTCGGTCTCTCCTATACGGAGATATAAAACTAGCAATGCACACTAGACCTGCATCTGCAAATAGCTTTGCAACTTCACCTGCTCAAAAAATAGATGAAACAAAACGTAAGTGCAAATGGATGGACAGACAAGCATGGTTTTCCTGTTTACAATACTTCTATCTTCATGAGAACTTTGTTAGATCTACAAATACAGTTCTGTGTTCAGGAGATACTTGCCAACTCTGCGTATATTTTCAGCACGATCTTCAGCTGCGAAGCCAAGATCCTTGTTAAGACCATGTCTTAAGTTATCGCCATCAAGAACATACGCAAGCTTCCCTCTTGTATGGAGCTCTCGACCTAATGTGCATGCCAAGGTACTTTTACCTTGACAAGGTGAAGTATAACAATATAAAATTAGATAAAGGAACTAATAAAGTATCAGTAAAATAAAAGAAGTTTACATCGAGAATAAATGCTACATTATTATAAATTTTTAGTTGGTGAATTTTCTCTGCAAATAACAGAGTGCTGATTTACTGAAATGTTAGACACTGGTGAAGAACAAACGAAACACTAGCAAGCACAATGAACATCAGCCACATAGCACAATATATTAATATTCTCTTATTGTACTCTTGACAATTTTAAGAGTTGCCCTTTCACCACTTGGAAATTATTTTGTGATGAATTTAATACTTGAATGTGATGTAACCTATAAAGATGGAGTGAACAATAACAATATAAAAAATTTGACAGCTAAATTATGAAGAGTCGTAGAATTGACCCCTTTTGGCCTTAATTAATTGTGTCAAGCTGAAATGATTAATGTAAAGATATACCAGTCTGTACTCAAAAAATGTACTCGCATTTCATGAAGCACACATCACAATAATTCCAGGTAATCTTTAATTACCTGAACCGCTAAGGCCTGTAATCCAAACAACACACCCTTTCTGCTTCAGTAGATTTTGCCGGTCAGTCTTGCCCACTGGGCAATCGTGCCAGAAGATATTTGATGACTTCGGCACAGTTGACGACATCTCCAAAGCTCTGTGCTCGCCTTCTACACAATTACAGTAATTAACACGATAATAAGAAAAGGCACAGTAATGATATAAACGGCCTTACAGACAAAAGAAAGGTAAACAGAAATATTCATTGCCAATGTCATCAAGTAGCAGCAACTCTTCCCTGAGCTCCATCTAGGGCTGGAATTCGAGCCGAGTCGAGCCGGCTCGGCTCGACTCGCTAGAGCTCGTTTTGTTAACGAGCTAGCTCGACTCGACTCGTTACTATAACGGGCTCAAACCCAAGATTGGCTCGACTCGTATAACTATCGAGCTGGCTCGTTTAGCTTGTTAAGCTCGTTAAATATATGAACATAAAACCCTCAAATATGATAAAAATGATTATGTATATATTAAACATATATATCACTAAACAATGGTAATTTCCTTGTAACACATGAGTCTCCTGGGCGGCTGGGCCTTGTGTTGTGCGCCTGGGATGCAGGATGCTGAGTTGCTGATCTTTTTTTTTTTTTGCATTTGGAGTAGCTGATCTTTTATACCGAGCCTAACGAGTTACACGAGTACTCGTGAGATTGGCTCATTTAACTTGGTCTATAAACGATCTTAAACTAAAGCTCGACTCGACTCATTATTCTTCGAGTTCGAGTCGATTCGAGCCGAGTCACGAGCTACTTGTTTAGCTCGCGAGCTTCGAGCTTTTTTTCCAGCCCTAGCTCCATCAGAAGTCAGCTACCAGTCAGCGATGTAACAAGGGGAAAGGATTGTGCATTCTAAGCCCAGGTCAAGATTTCAATAGAAAACAATTCCACTAGGTGCTAGTATATGCCGGCAACCCACCCCGATCCAAGGGCCGAACCGGAATTTTTAGCATGGAAAATAAACATTTCCGGCGGCTGCTGCGACGGCCCCGCTGATCTAGAATTCCCGCGAAGCCCCGGCCACAATGCGACTGAGATTTCACGCGGCCACGCTCCCCGATCACCAGGCATCAACCACATTGGATCAGATAATCAAATTGCCCCAAGGAGCAGAAACGAGAGAAAGGAAAAGGAGAGGGAGGTACGTGCCTAGGCTGATCCCGATGTGCTCCGCGCTCGACCGGCCGCCCGCGCATTCGGCGCGGGAGTCCCGGGCTCGGACCGGCGGCGCCCCGCCTGCTATCCTCCCCGCGGAGCAGGGCGAGACGCGGCGGCGCGGGAGCAACCCTAGATCCGCTGGGCTTCCGCCGCTTGAAGAGGAGGAGGAGGAGGAGGAAGTGGCGGCGCGCGGTTGGCGAGGGCGCCAGCGGCTCGCGCGCTGTGGGCCTGCGGTGGAGGCGGTGAGGCAGACAGTGGCGCGCGGGCGTGGCGCTGCTGCTGCTGCCGCTGCCTCCATCGGGGAAGAGTAGTGATGGTTACGCCGGGCCTTTTTTGTTTTCTGGAAATGCTTTGGACCAGGAATCCGATTACTTCTATTTCTGGCGGCGAATTCGGAGGAACTGGTACCGTTGCAAAGCGTATTAGCAAGTGAACCTGGTGTGTGAGTGCGTCTAGGTGCACTCATGCAACGGGGCCATCGTGTTTGACCGGTTAACAAAGGTTTCCATCCAACTCTGAAACACGGCATCAATTCCTCCTCGCGGTTGCATGCGTTTCCCGCAAAAACAATTGGTGAGTGTACCATGCGGCGGCCGACCATAATTTACACTTTTCACACGGAAAAATGGGCACCGGCCATGCATTCAGTGATCACAAGCATTCTGTTTTCCCGGCTCCTCTACCACGCGTCCACGGCATGGATCAGGCGAGCATTTATACCGGTGAAACAACCATTGTAGTAGGGGTTGTTTGTTTCCAGTGACTTTTTGGTGTAGCTACTAGAAAAAGTCCCTAGCAAACCAAATAGGGTGGGACTTTTTCAGGACTTTTTGCTAAAAGTCCTTTAGAAGCACCTCCTTCAGAGTCTTTTCCAAAAGTTCCAGGGACTAGAAAAAGTCCTAGGACTAGAGAAACAAACACCACCTAAAAACGTCTCCAACAGGCGCGCCAAACGACGCGCCCGTGCGGTAAAATCGCATTTTAGCGCGCGTCGCCCGGTTTCGCGCGCTTTAGTGGGGGCGGAAAATTACCGCTGCGAAGAAAGCGGCAATGGCGCGTAGATTTACGCTTGGCAGCGCTTATAAAATCCAATACGCCACGTGCTTAGCACATTGCTACGCACCCTCCTCCTCGCCACATCGCTACTCTTTCTCGCCGCTTTCCCGCCAAAGACCGCGTCGCCGGGTTCTTCGCTACCGCGCGCGTCGTCGCGAAGCGCTCGGCCGGTACTCCGCCGAGATCCGGTCCGCGACGTTCGCTCAACCTCGGCTCGTTCGGAGCGCCAAGACGAGGCGGCCAGCAGACGACGCGGCGGCGTGTGGCGCTGGACCAGCCCGGTCGCAGATGAACTTCCGCGACGTCTTCACGCAGCAAAGCGCAGCAGCCGCCTCCACCTCGCTCTCATCACCGACCAGACCGTGCGGACCACGCGCAAGAAGAAGCCGCCTCCTCATCGCCGAGGAGGCCGAGCGAGCCATGGCGGAGTGGCGTCGTCGCCATCCGGAGGACGTCGTCACCGAGAACGACTTCTGGGCAGAGAGGACGGCAAGGCGCCGCGCGGAGCGTGCCGACAGGTGTCAGCGCAAAGTACTGGCGATATCGCAGTGCGATATCGTCGAGAACGGCTGGCAGTCGATCTTCTCCCCCAACGATCTGCGTTGGGAAGACATATGGCTCGATACCATGGACAACACCACCGAAGATGATGATGGTGATGATGATGGCGGCTGGGAGTCACCGTAGTTTGTCTCGTTGCACCGTAGTTTTTTAATATCTAGTTGCACCCTAGTTCTATCTATCTATGCTTTCGAACGATGTAAAATACTTTTGTATCCTTTTTTATCCACTAGTAGAAAACCACCCATTAGTCCCGGTTCGTAAGGGCCTTTAGTCCCGGTTCAAGAACCGGGACTAATGGGTCGTTATTAATGCCTCCACCCATTAGTCCGGTTCTAACACGAACGGGACCAACGTGTTTCCACGTGGCCTCGCGCCGAGCCGGTCGAGGGCCTTTGGTCCTGGTTGGTGGCTCCAACGGGACCAAAAGTCATTTTTACAAAAGTGGCTGCTTTAGGGTTTTGGGGTTATTTTTAGGTTGTTATTATAGCTAGCTAATAGAGAGAAGTGTCCTCTCTTATATCTTCGTCCTTGGTTTATCAACGCTGCTGCTATGTTCATTGCACCCACAGATATAACATGCTCATGCATGCTTGCATCATACATCATCATATATATATAATAACAAGTCCTACTAATCATGCATCATCATACAACTTCTACTCGTTATTAATAATAAATCATACGATCATCATTCTCATAGTCATCGAACCCAACCCTACATAATTGTTCTTAGCACATGATCATCAAGATCGTAGGACCTAAACACCCTTAAGGTAAAATAGCATAAAACAATATAGACCCCGACTCTCCATTATGAAGAATGGCGATCATCCCAGATCCAATTCTTGCCCTTCACGCTTATTGCTTCCAAGAAGCTCCTTACGACCGTCCATACATTTTTCCATTCTTTGATTGTTATGTCTCCACTTTTTTAGAAACCCGGTATGGACGGTTGAGATTCAGAGGACGACACTGGTTGTATGTTCAAAACATAAAGGCTACCATGCGTATACATCGATGAGGCACACAATCATTCGGGATTATCTGTTGAAAAACATAGTAATAACTTCGTAGTTAGCAATGATGTACTAGTTTTAGAAGTGTGCAAAAAGATGCACGGATGTTGTAATAGTAAAAAATAATCTTACCAGGATATCTCCATGGTAGTTACCGTAGTTCAACACGTGCACTAATGGCACGTATTGACCATAATGTTGAGGAGTTTGATTGTAGATATTGTAATTCTCAATATCAGTACAAAATCCGACCAGATGATTTTTCTTCTGATAAGTTAATTCGGAGCCTTTGGTGTAGTACGTTCTGTCTACCATCTTCCGCACATTCTTTGAAGGATGAAAATAAGCTGTCAATGGAGATAAGTTGTCAACTATATATTTTGAAATAAACAATATAAATTACTTAATAACTATGTTTAGCTCACATGAGGGAAGAATTGGAGGTGTATCCACAAGGACCCAAATCGAAGGTCTCTCTTGCTCGATTGTAGGATCACCAAGATCCATGGTGACAAGCATACCCTCATCAAGACCATACATCTTGCAAAATGCATCCTAGTTTTTGCAACCGAAATGGGTTACACTCTGAGCATTGTACAGCTTTATTTGAAAATCCACACCATGATGGGTACTTAGGATAATTTTTTTGGTTTCAAAACTTTCATGGTCTTCAAAACCCATCCTCTCCAAGACATAGCGTCTTGCAAAGTATGGGATAAGCTAGTCGAATTGGAAAAGATGAAAAATACACGTTAAAATAGTTGAAGTCGTGCTTAATTACGAAAAAAAAAACTATTGTCATTGTTGCGCATCGTATGAACATCGCAGGTCTCCTCAAGCTTAATCTTCGAAAGCGCCGATCTTCGCCCCGACTCAATGAACTCGTCGCAGATACCTCGGTCGTCGTGGCACCATCAGACTCCCGAGGCGGTTTTCGCTGATTCGATGAGTACGACATTTCCGCCTACGCTCATAATTCAAATATTAAACTAGATCATTATTATTAATCACGGGTTGACTATCGATGATCGATGTACGTAGCTCCTCTTTCATTCCCGAATGCATTATTATACCAAATTGTCTAGCACACAGGAATGAAGGAGAACTTATCCAATATGAGCATTCAATAAGCAAAACCAAATCATAAAATAAGCAAAACCAAATCATAAAATAAAGTATAGTATTCAAATTAGCATGCATTCAATAATTATAAGCAAAAGTACATCATCTCTTGGTGTCCGTACAACGTCAAATATTATCACTAATACAACTAGAACCGTAGCGCCCGACGGGTATCGACGCGGGCGGTGGACACCCAAAGATAAGGAACCTGAAGGAAATATGCCCTAGAGGCAATAATAAAGTTATTATTTATTTCCTCATATCATGATAAATGTTTATTATTCATGCTAGAATTGTATTAACCGGAAACATAATACATGTGTGAATATATAGACAAACAGTGTGTCACTAGTATGCCTCTACTTGACTAGCTTGTTAATCAAAAGATGGTTATGTTTCCTAACCATGAACAAGGAGTTGTTATTTGATTAACAAGGTCACATCATTAGTTGAATGATCTGATTGACATGACCCATTCCGTTAGCTTAGCACACGATCGTTTAGTATGTTGCTATTGCTTCCTTCATGACTTATACATGTTCCTATGACTATGAGATTATGCAACTCCGTTTACGGAGGAACACTTTGTGTGCTACCAAATGTCACAACGAATCGGGTGATTATAAAGGTGTTTCAGGTGTCTCCGAAAGTACTTGTTGAGTTGGCGATTTCGAGATTAGGATTTGTCACTCCGAATGTCGGAGAGGTATCTCTGGCCCTCTCGGTAATACACATCACTTAAGCCTTGCAAGCATTTCAACTAATGAGTTAGTTGTGAGATGATGTATTACGGAACGAGTAAAGAGACTTGCGTAACGAGATTGAACTAGGTATTGGATACCGACGATCGAATCTCGGCAAGTAACATACCGATGACAAAGGGAACAACGATATTGTTATGCGGTCGACCGATAAAGATCTTCGAGAATATGTAGGAACCAATATGGGCATCCAGGTCCCGCTATTGGTTATTGACCGAGACGTGTCTCGGTCATGTCTACATTGTTCTCGAACCGTAGGGTCCGCACGCTTAAGGTTTCGATGCGATGCTTATATTTTGAGTTTATGTATTTTGATGTACCAAGGTTGTTCGAGTCCGGATATGATTACAGACATGACGAGGAGTCTCGAAATGGTCGAGACATAAAGATTGATATATTGGATGGATATATTTGGACACCGGAAAGGTTCCGGAGAAGTTTGGAGCTCCGGGAGGTTACCGGAACCCCCCGGGAGGTATATGGGCCTTATTGGGCCCATATGGGAGGAAGGGAGAAGGAACAAGGGAGGGGGGCGCGCCCCCCCAGCCCAATCCGAATTGGGGAGGGGGCCGGCCCCCCCTTTCCTTTCTCCTTCCCCCTCTTCCTAATACTACTACTAGTACTACTTCCTACTACTAGTACTCTTTTCTTCCCCCTCCAAATAAGATGAGGAAAAAGAGGGGAAACCTACTTGGAGTAGGTTTCCCCCTCCCCTATGGCGCGCCCCCCTTGGGCCGGCCTCCTCCTCCCTCCCTCCTTTATATACGGGGGTAGAGGGGCACCCTAGGACACACAAGTTGATCATTGAGATCGTTCTTAGCCGTGTGCGGTGCCCCCTCCACGATATTACACCTCGGTCATATTGTAGCGGTGCTTAGGCGAAGCCTCGCGACAGAGAACATCAAGATCGTCACCACGCCGTCGTCTCGACGGAACTCCCCTGAGCCTCTCTGGATTGGAGATCGAGGGTGCGCCATCGAGCTGACGCGCGTGTCAAGAACTCGGAGGTGCCGGAGTAACGGTGCTTGGATCGGTTGGACCGGAGGACGACGACTACTTCTTCTACGTTGTGTCAACGCTTTCGCTTCGGTCTCACGAGGGCACGAGACAACACTCTCCCTCTCGTTGCTATGCATCACCATGATCTTGCGTGTGCGTAGGAAATTTTTGAAATTACTACGTTCCCCAACAAAGGGCATCCGAGCCTAGGTTTTTATGGTTTGATGTTATATGCACGAGTAGAACACAAGTAAGTTGTGGGCGATATAAGTCATACCGCTTACCAAAGCATGTCATACTTTGGTTGGCGGTATTGTTGGATGAAGCGGCCGGACCGACATTACGCAGACGCTTACGCGAGACTGGTTTTACCGCCGTGCTTTGCACAGAGGTGACTAGCGGTGTCGGTTTCTTCAACTTTAGTTGAACCGAAAGTGTGGCTACGCCGGTCCTTGCGAAGGTTAAAACAGCATCAACTTGACAAACTATCGCTGTGGTTTTGATGCGAGGTGAAATTGGTTCTTGCTTAAGCCCGTAGTAGCCACGTAAAACTTGCAACAACAAAGTAGAGGACGCCTAACTTGTTTTTGCAGGCATGTTGTGATGTGATATGGCCAAGACATGATGCTATATTTTATTGTATGAGATGATCATGTTTTGTAACCAAAGTTATCGCAATCGGCAGGAGCCATATGGTTGTCGCTTATTGTATGAAATGCAACGCTCAGTAATTGCTTTACTTTATCACTAAGCGGTAGCGATAGTCGAGAAGCAATAGATGGCGTAAACGACAATGATGCTACGATGGAGATCAAGGTGTCGCGCCGGTGATGATGGTGATCATGATGGTGCTTCGAAGATGGAGATCACAAGCACAAGGAGATGATGGCCATATCATATCACTTATATTGATTGCATGTGATGTTTATCCTTTATGCATCTTATCTTGCTTTGATTGACGGTAGCATTTTAAGATGATCTCTCACTAAAATTATCAAGTAGTGTTCCCCGAGTATGCACCGTTGCCAAAGTTCGTCGTGCCTGCACACCACGTGATGATCGGGTGTGATAAGCTCTCACGTCCATCTACAACGGGTGCAAGCCAGTTTTGCACACGCAGAATACTCAGGTTATACTTGACGAGCCTAGCATATGCAGATATGGCCTCGGAACACGGAGACCGAAAGGTCGAGCGTGAATCATATAGTAGATATGATAAACATAAGATGTTCACCATTGAAAACTACTCCATCTCACGTGATGATCGGTTATGGTTTAGTTGATTTGGATCGCGTGATTACTTAGATGACTAGAGAGATGTCTGTCTAAGTGGGAGTTCTTAAGTAATATGATTAACTGAACTAAAATTTATCATGAACTTAGTACCTGATAGTATCTTGCTTGTCTATGTTGTTTGTAGATAGATGGCCCGTGTTGTTGTTCCGTTGAATTTTAATGCGTTCCTTGAGAAAGCTAAGTTGAAAGATGATGGTAGCAACTACGCGGATTGGGTCCGTAACTTGAGGATTATCCTCATTGCTGCAGAGAAAAATTACGTCCTGGAAGCACCGCTGGGTGCGAACTGCTTCTTGATGTAACCGACGACGTTAAGAACGTCCGCGAGCAAAGTTGATGACTACTCGATAGTTCAATGTGCCATGCTATACGGCTTAGAACCGGGACTTCAACGACGTTTTGAACGTCATTGAGCATATGAGATGTTCCAGGAGTTGAAGTTGATATTTCAGAAGAATGCCCGGATTGAGAGATATGAAGTCTCCAATAAGTTCTATAGCTGCAAGATGGAGGAGAATAGTTCTGTCAGTGAGCACATACTCAAGATGTCCGGGTATTGTAATCACTTGATTCAACCGGGAGTTACTCTTCCGGATGATAGCGTCATTGATGTAATTCTCCAATCACTTCCACCAAGCTACAAGAGCTTCATGATGAACTATAATATGCAAGGGATCGATAAGACGATTCCCGAGCTCTTCGCAATGCTAAAGGCTGCGGAGGTAGAAATCAAGAAGGAGCATCAAGTGTTGATGGTTAACAAGACCACTAGTTTCAAGAAAAGGGCAAAGGGAAGAAGAAGGAACTTCAAGAAGAACAGCAAACAAGTTCTTTGCTCAAGAGAAGAAACCCAAGTCCGGACCTAAGCACGAGACCAAGTGCTTCTTCCGCAAGCATCCGACCTCGAAGCGGAACTTCCCCAAGTATTTGGCGGATAAGAAGGATGGCAAAGTGAACAAAGGTATATGTGATATACATGTTATTGATGTGTACCTTACTAGAGCTCGCAGATAGCACCTAGGTATTTGATCTTCGGTTCATTGCTAATATTTGCAACTCAAACAGGACTACGGATTGCTTAACACCGCAAAGGACGAGGTGACGATGCGCGTGGGAACGGTTCCAAAGTCGATGTGATCGCGGTCGGCACGCTACCTCTACATCTACCTTGGGATTAGTATTAGACCTAAATAATTGTTATTTGGTGCCGCGTTGAGCATGAACATTATATCTGGATCTTGTTTGATGCGAGACGGTTATTCATTTAAATCAGAGAATAATGGTTGTTCTATTTATATGAGTAATATCTTTTATGGTCATGCACCCCTGAAGAGTGGTCTATTTTTGATGAATCTCGATAATAGTGATACACATATTCATAGTGTTGAAGCCAAAAGATGCAGAGTTGATAATGATAGTGCAACTTATTTGTGGCACTGCCGTTTGGGTCATATCGGTATAAAGCGCATGAAGAAACTCCATACTGATGGACTTTTGGAACCACTTGATTATGAATCACTTGGTACTTATGTAACCGTGCCTCATGGGCAAGATGACCAAAACGCCGTTCTCGGTACTATGGAGAGAGCAACAAATTTGTTGGAAATCATACATACAGATGTATGTGGTCCAATGAATGTTGAGGCTCGTGGCGGATATCGTTATTTTCTCACCTTCACAGATGATTTAAGCAGATATGGGTATATCTACTTAATGAAACATAAGTCTGAAACATTTGAAAAGTTCAAAGAATTTCAGAGTGAAGTTGAAAATCATCGTAACAAGAAAATAAAGTTTCTACGATCGATCGTGGAGGAGAATATTTGAGTTACGAGTTTGGTCTACACTTAAAACAATGTGGAATAGTTTCGCAACTCACGCCACCCGAATACCACAATGAAATGGTGTGTCCGAACGTCAGAATCGTACTTTACTTGATATGGTGCGGTCTATGATGTCTCTTACAGATTTACCGCTATCGTTTTGGGGTTATGCTCTAGAGACAGCCACATTCACGTTAAATAGGGCACCGTCGAAATCCGCTGAGACGACACCTTATGAACTACGGTTTGGCAAGAAACCAAAGTTGTCGTTTCTTAAAGTTTGGGGTTGCGATGCTTATGTGAAAAGCTTCAACCTGATAAGCCCAAACCCAAATCGAGAAATGTGTCTTCATAGGATACCCAAAGGAGACAGTTGGGTACACCTTCTATCACAGATCCGAAGGCAAGACATTCGTTGTTAAGAATGGATCCTTTCTAGAGAAGGAGTTTCTCTCGAAAGAAGTGAGTGGGAGGAAAGTAGAACTTGATGAGGTAACTGTACCTACTCCCTTGTTGGAAAATAATACATCACAGGAACCGGTTTCTGTGACGTCAAAACCAACTAGTAAGGAAGTTGATGATGATGATCATAGAACTTCAGATCAAGTTAATACAGAACCACGTAGGTCGAACAGAGTAAGATCCGCACCAGAGTGGTACGGTAATCCTGTTCTGGAAGTCATGCTACTAGATCATGATGAACCTGCGAACTATGAAGAAGCGATGGTGAGCCCAGATTCCACAAAATGGCTTGAAGCCATGAAATCTGAGATGGGATCCATGTATGATAATAAAGTATGGACTTTGATTGACTTGCCCAATGGTCGGCAAGCAATTGAGAATAAATGGATCTTCAAGAAGAAGACCGACGCTGACGGTAATGTTACTGTCTAGAAAGCTCGACTTGTTGCAAAAGGTTTTCGACAAGTTCAAGGGGTTGACAACGATGAGACCTTCTCACCTGTAGCGATGCTTAAGTCTGTCCGAATCATGTTAGCAATTGCCGCATTTTATGATTATGAAATTTGGCAAATGAATGTAAAAACTGCATTCCTGAATGGATTTCTGGAAGAAGAGTTGTATATGATGCAACCAGAAGGTTTTATCGATCCAAAGGGAGCTAACAAAGTGTGCAAGCTCCAACGTTCTATTTATGGACTGGTGCAAGCCTCTCGGAGTTGGAATAAACGTTTTGATAGTGTGATCAAAGCATTTGGTTTTATAAAGACTTTTGGAGAAGCCTGTATTTACAAGAAAGTGAGTGGGAGCTCTATAGCATTTCTAATATTATATGTGGATGACATATTATTGATTGGAAATGATATAGAATTTCTGGATAGCATAAAGGGATACTTGAATAAAAGTTTTTCAATGAAAGACCTCGGTGAAGCTGCTTACATATTGGGCATTAAGATCTATAGAGATAGATCAAGACGCTTAATTGGACTTTCACAAAGCACATACCTTGACAAAGTTTTGAAGAAGTTCAAAATGGATCAAGCAAAGAAAGGGTTCTTGCAGTATTGCAAGGTGTGAAGTTGAGTAAGACTCAAAGCCCGACCACCGCAGAAGATAGAGAGAAAATGAAAGATGTTCCTATGCTTCAGCCATAGGCTCTATCATGTATGCAATCTTGTGTACTGACTGATGTGTGCCTTGCTATAAGTCTAGCAGGAGGTACCAAAGTAATCCAGAGTGGATCATCGGACAGCGGTCAAGAACATCCTGAAATACCGAAAAGGACTAAGGATATGTTTTCAGATGTGGAGGTGACAAAGAGCTCATCGTAAATGGTTACGTTGATGCAAGCTTTGACACCGATCCGGATGATTCTAAATCGCAAACCGGATATGTGTTTACATTAAACGGTGGAGCTGTCGGTTGGTGCGTTCAAAGCAAAGCGTCGTGGCGGGATCTACATGTGAAGCGGAATACATAGCTGCTTCGGAAGCAAAGAAATGAAGGAGTCTCGGATGAAGGAGTTCATATCCGATCTAGGTGTCATACCTAGTGCATCGGGTCCAATGAAAATCTTTTGTGACAATATCGAGCGATTGCCTTAGCGAAGGAATCCAGATTTCACAAAAGAACCAAGCACATCAAGAGACGCTTCAATTCCATCCGGATCTAGTCCGTGGGAGACATAGAGATTTGCAAGATACATACGGATCTGAATGTTGCAGACCGTTGACTAAGCCTCTTCCACGAGCAAAACATGATCAACACCAAGACTCCATGGGTGTTAGAATCATTCTTGTGTAATCTAGATTATTGACTCTAGTGCAAGTGGGAGATCAAGGAAATATGCCCTAGAGGCAATAATAAAGTTATTATTTATTTCCTCATATCATGATAAATGTTTATTATTCATGCTAGAATTGTATTAACCGGAAACATAATACATGTGTGAATATATAGACAAACAGCGTGTCACTAGTATGCCTCTACTTGACTAGCTTGTTAATCAAAAGATGGTTATGTTTCCTAACCATGAACAAGGAGTTGTTATTTGATTAACAAGGTCACATCATTAGTTGAATGATCTGATTGACATGACCCATTCCGTTAGCTTAGCACACGATCGTTTAGTATGTTGCTATTGCTTCCTTCATGACTTATACATGTTCCTATGACTATGAGATTATGCAACTCCCATTTACCGGAGGAACACTTTGTGTGCTACCAAACGTCACAACGAATCGGGTGATTATAAAGGTGCTCTCTGGTGTCTCCGAAAGTACTTGTTGAGTTGGCGATTTCGAGATTAGGATTTGTCACTCCAATGTCGGAGAGGTATCTCTGGGCCCTCTCGGTAATACACATCACTTAAGCCTTGCAAGCATTTCAACTAATGAGTTAGTTGTGAGATGATGTATTACGGAACGAGTAAAGAGACTTGCCGTAACGAGATTGAACTAGGTATTGGATACCGACGATCGAATCTCGGGCAAGTAACATACCGATGACAAAGGAACAACGTATGTTGTTATGCGGTCGACCGATAAAGATCTTCGTAGAATATGTAGGAACCAATATGGGCATCCAGGTCCCGCTATTGGTTATTGACCGGAGACGTGTCTCGGTCATGTCTACATTGTTCTCGAACCGTAGGGTCCGCACGCTTAAGGTTTCGATGACAGTTATATTTTGAGTTTATGTATTTTGATGTACCGAAGGTTGTTCGGAGTCCCGGATATGATTACAGACATGACGAGGAGTCTCGAAATGGCCGAGACATAAAGATTGATATATTGGATGGATATATTTGGACACCGAAAAGGTTCCGGAGAAGTTTGGAGCTCCGGGAGGTTACCGGAACCCCCCGGGAGGTATATGGGCCTTATTGGGCCCATATGGGAGGAAGGGAGAAGGAACAGAGAGGGCGCCCCCAGCCCAATCCGAATTGGGGAGGGGGCCGGCCCCCCCTTTCCTTTCTCCTTCCCCCTCTTCCTAATTGAAAGTGCAACTAATCCCCCGGTGGTTTTGGTAATTAATAACAACATATATATCATTGAACTAATCATTTCTTGAGAATATTTCAGAAAGTTCAGTGATATGGGTATGGCAATGACTGATGATGTGGACCCCTCAAAATGCTAAGGAAAACATTGGCAAAAGCTCAAGACTCCATTTTTGGTTTAGTGATCCAAGATCACATTGAGTCCATAGGAAAGCCAATACTATTAAAAGGGGATGAGGTTATGATGATGATCCGTTGCTCAAAGTGCTTAGTGATTAATCTCTCAAACTATCAGCAATCTTTCACTCCAACATAAACCCATAAGTAATCTCGGTCCCACCGATTCCAAACTCACCACACCGAGATGAACCACCTCACCATATACCCAAACCCTAAGATTCTCGGATTTTCCGATTCCAAACTCGGTCATACCGAAATTGGTGTTGCTAAGCTTCAGAATCCTTCAGACTCAAATCGGTGTCACCGAGATGAGAAAGTCGGTCCCACCGAGATTGGCAAACCCTAGACTTTGGAAGAATCGGACTAACCGAGATTGTATTTTCGGTCCCACTGAAAATCCCAACGCTCACAAGATTTGAACTTTCGGTCTCACCGAGTTGTCAACTTCGGTCTGACCGAGATTGGTCAAATGTGTGTAACGGTTGGATTTTGTGTGGAGGCTATAAATACTCCTCCACCTCCTCTTCATTCGTGGAGAGAGCCATCAGAAAGTACTACCACTCCTACCTTACATTTCGAGAAGAAAACTACCTACCCTTGTGTTGAGATCAAGTTGCTCCACTCCCACCATATGGAACTTGATTTCTAGCCTTCCCAAGTTGCTTTCCACTCAATCCCTTCCTCCACCACAGCCAAATCAGTGAGGAGAGTTGAGTGTTGGGGAGATTATCATTTGAAGCACAAGAGCAAGGAGTTCATCATCACCAACAC
The DNA here is from genome assembly GCA_021437245.1 of Aegilops speltoides. Taxonomy (NCBI): domain Eukaryota; kingdom Viridiplantae; phylum Streptophyta; class Magnoliopsida; order Poales; family Poaceae; genus Aegilops; species Aegilops speltoides. Next base: position 145,579,657 of record CM038142.1, read on the forward strand.
CATCTATTACCTTTTGGAGGGTGGTGCCTCCTAGATTGGTTAGGTGTCGCTTGGGAGCCTCCGTCAAGATGTGGAGTTGAACCAAGAAGTTTGTAAGGGCAAGGAGATCGCCTACTTCGTGAAGATCTACCCCGAGTAAGGCTAGTCCTCCGTGGGACGAGGCCATGATGGCATAGACAAGGTTGCTTCTTCGTGGACCCTTCGTGGGTGGAGCCCTCCGTGGACTCTCGCAGCCGTTACCCTCCGTGGGTTGAAGTCTCCATCAACGTGGATTGACGATAGCACCACCTATCGGAACCACGAGAAAAATCTCCGTGTCTCCAAATTGCGTTTGCTCTTCTCCACCTCTTATTTACTATACGTGCAATTTACTTTCCGCTGCCATAACTCTAGAATTGCATGTGTAGGGTGATACTTGACTTGATCATCATTGTGAACTTGCTAAAAACCTACTTTAATCAAAAGGCATAAACTTTTAAGTTGTCAAGTAGTCTAATCACCCCCCCCTCTAGACATACTTCCGATCCTACAAGTGGTATCAGAGCTTTGGTCTCCATTGGATTGGTTTTCATTGCATTGGATTCCATAAGCTTGGTTTCACAACCTAGGAGAGTATGGCGTCTAGTGAGGGTAATTTCCGTAGAGGTCCTTACTTTGATGGTTCAAATTTTGCTAGTTGGAAGCACAAAATGAAAATGCATATTCTTGGACATAACCCTGCCGCATGGGGCATTATTTGTGTTGGCTTGCAAGGTGAGTTCTTCGAGGAAGGAAAAGTTCGGATCGCGAAGCTACTGCGGATGAGTTGCGGATGTTCTGAACAATGCTCAAGCTGTGACATTCTCTTCAATGCTTTGTGTCCCGAGGAGTTCAACAAGATCAGCCGTCTTGAGAATGCAAAAGAGATTTGGGATACTTTGATCGAAATGCACGAAGGTACCGAGTCCGTGAAGGAATCAAAGCTAGATGCTCTTCAAGGTCAGCTTGACAAGTTCAAGATGAAGGAAGGTGAAGGAGTCGCTGAAATGTACTCTAGGCTTGCTCTCATTACCAATGAGATGGCAGGCTTAGGAAGCGAAGAAATGACCGACCGATTCATCATCAAGAAGATTCTCAGAGCTTTGGATGGAAAGTATGACACCGTGTGCACTTTGATCCAAATGATGCCAAACTACAAAGATCTCAAGCCTACCGAAGTCATTGGAAGAATTGTTGCTCATGAGATGACACTTAAAGACAAGGAAGAGCTTCACAGCAAGTCAAGTGGTGCTTACAAAGCTGCAGTTGAAGCTCCCACTATCTCAAGTGACAAGCTAGTTTCCAATGAAGAGATAAGCCTAATGGTGAAGAACTTCAACAAATTCTACAAGAGTAGAAGCAAGGAAAGAAGCTCAAAGTCTAGATCATATGATGAAAAGAGATCTTCTAGTCGTGATCGAAACTGCTACAATTGTGGAAGACCTGGACACTACTCAAATGAGTGTTCGACTCCCCACAAAAGAAGAGAAGAATCTCCAAGAAGAAGAAGCTCAAGAGAAGAGTCGCCTCGAAAAGAGAGAAGGAGTAGAGATGATCGTTATGAACGAAGATCCTCTCGGAGAAGCAAGGATTCGGAAAGGAAAGACAAGTCATCAAGGAGCTACACAAGAAGAAAACATCAAGCTCATGTTGGTGAATGGATCTCGGCCCGACTCCGACAATCACTCCAAAGAAGCTATCACTCCAACTCCGAATATAGTCAAGATGAAGGTGTTGCCGGTCTTGCTCTCGTGTCCTCCAACTCCAACTCCTACGACATATTTGATTCACCAAATGAGGGAATTGGAAGATGCTTCATGGCAAAAGGCCCCAAGGTATCACACCTGAGTTTATTGACTTTGATAGTGATGAGGATGATTTGCTTGGTGAAGATGAGCTTTTACATGACAAATCTAGTGAACTTAGTAATGATGAACATGCTAATAGTCTTTATAGTCGAGAAGAGTCGAATGACAATGCTATGAAGGAGATTGAGCGTCTAACTAAAGAACTAAACACTCTTAAGTTAGCTCATGAAACAACTCAGAAGATCATAGAGAGCTCCTAAGATCTCATGAGAAGCTACGCTCGAGAAGCTCAATCTAGAGCAAGAACATGAGTTTCTAAAAGCTATCAATGACGATCTTCGAAAGAAGAGTTCTTCATATCTTGCCAAACGACTTCTCTTGTCTAATTTCTTGCCACCTATCAAAACTAAGCATGACAAGCATAAGAAAAATTCTTCATCTAGTAGTAACAATAATCATGCTAAATCAAATGTTGTTACTTCTAGTAATTCTCTTGATTCCACTAACAATGTTTCAAGCCAAGTTTCACTTGAGCAAGAAAATAGTCTATTGAAAGGGATTATAGAGAAAGGTGTCTACAAGAGTCTTGCCGGAAGCAAGAGCTTTGAGGAAATTGTTTGCAAGCAAGGAAGACACCGGAAGAATCAAGGAATTGGTTTTGAGCGAAAGTTCAACGCCGAGGGTGTTGAATGGGAAGAAGGTCAATATCCCACTCCAAAGTTTGTCTCTCAAGAGAAGAAGTATGATCCTACTTCTTCAAATGAAGAACAAGCTCAAGATGACCTTCCACCACAAGACCACAAGCTAAAAGGGAAGGACAAGCTTCAAGAGGAGATTGATGCATTCATTGAAGCACCCAAGGCCATGGTCAAGTGGGTTCCCAAGGCTACTTCAAGTTCTACTTGACAAGCTCAACTACTACCCCAAGGATTCCCATCAAGATGATGTGGATCCCAAGAAGAAGAACTAGAGAGTTCTTGAGGGTGACTCGCCAACATACTTCACTCACATTCATTTTGGCAAGAACTTGTGCAATCAACTTTCACATCTTGCACTAGTTCATGGAGTCACAAACCCTCATGTTGGTAAGTCAAGGGACAAGGTAATCATTGCTTTCATGGACATCATCTATTGTGTACTTCAATCTATGTCCATGGATATCCTTGTTTGTTCCTTGTGGGACTAACCCATGTAGGTATTGAAAGTGCCCGAATCCAAAGGATTGCTCCCAACTCTTGATGATCTTCATCAACATTGAGCATCCACATCTTCAACATCTACATGAAGTCTTCAACGACAACCCAAGGTTAGTTTGACCCTTTAAAGGGGTTCTCACATCAAGGGGGAGCTTTGCTCTAAAGAAATGAGCTAAAGCATCTTCTAATGATGTGAACACATTAATGCTTTATGGAAAAGTGGTAACCCCACTTGTGCTTAAACGATGAGTATGACCTATGATCAAATGTCTCTCATTTGACTCCTAAGTCAATATACTCATATATAGATGACCTAGTCATCGCCAAAGTGTGTGCTAGAAGCTAGTGTCTTGTTTGTGCATGTTTGACACATACTTCTTTTGCTATCTTATTGTGTGAGCATGTTGGATGCATGATTTTATCCATTCGAGGACATCCATTTGTTGCTTTGGTCTTTTGGTTTTCCTTTTGACCAAATGGATGGACAAGAATGCCTAAGTTCCTCCCCTAGCTATCTATGCTTTCTTGTCTCAAACTCTATTCATGCTTATATCACAAACTTTGAACAAGACTTTTTTGGACAGCACCGAGTGAGGAGCACTCGGAGCCACCGATCCGTCAAAAGCCTAAACTTCCAAAACCTTCTAAGTACTTTCGGTCAAACCGATATACTCAAATCGGACGGATCAAATCACTTGGATTGATCTAGGTTTTCACCTCGGTGAAACCGAAGTTGTAAATTCGGCGTGACGAAGTGTGTAATCGCACGCATTAGCCATCTCGGTCCCACCGAAGTTTTCCAACTCGGTCCCACCGACACCGAAGGGTATATATACCGAGGACAGCGCGTTGATTACTTCTTCAAACGCCCGCCCTCAAACCCTTTTGCCGTCGCCGTGGTCTTTGGATCGTCTCCACTGTCGCTCAGGCGCCTCGCGCTGGTCTCCATCGCCGTCAACGGACTTTCTCATCGCGCCGTTGCCGCCCGAGTGAAGCTCCACCGCATTGGGTGAGTTTCATCCCTCTCGTGCTTCAAACCGCTGATTCTATGCACGATAGGTTTTGCCTAGTTTCTTACCAAGATTGAAATCCTTCTATCCAGCAGATTAGATCATAGAACAAAATTCGAGTGAAAATTTTAGGGTTAGGTTTCCGCCGAACACATCTCGGTGTGACCGATTCTACATTCTCGGACCGACCGATTTGGCCTCTGGTCATTCAGATCGCACTTTTCGGTGAAACCGAGTTGTGCAAATCGGAAAGACCAAGTGAAGATTTAGTGAAACCCTAGTGGTCTCGGCCAGATCGAAACCCATTTCGTCCAACCGAAAGTGGTGTATATGGTCTGTTTAGACACTTCGGATTCACCGAATTTATAGACTCGGTCGAATCAAATGTATTCTGTGAAAACCTAAAACTAATGTTTGAACTCATTCTTTTGCAAAATCCTCTGCAGTTTGTGATAACTCTTCTACTCGCCTATACCTATTATTTTCACAGGTTGTCGGTCATGTGCGATGGAAGTGACAATCGAACAGTCTGAATTGCCGTTGAGATTCCAGAGGCAGCTACAAGTCCCAAGAAAGCAGTTTTCAGATGATGGAGAGAGAGCACTCCAAGTGGATACTGCGGCTGCCACCAGGCTGTGGAGGAAGAGGAATTCGATGAGGAGGATTTCGATTTTGTTGCAGATGAGGAGATAACTTCAAAGCCAAAAGGCAAGTGGTTGCCAAGGGCTATCAAGGAAACAGACAAAGAAAGGCACCAAGAAGGTGAAGAAATCCATTGTTGTACGTGAAGCTCGGCATGGAAGAAGAAACCTCCAAAGAAGATCAAGAAAACTTCCAAGAGGAAGAGGCTAGTTCATGAAGAAGTCGATGATGATGACTCAGATGAGGAAGCACCCCACCTCCTCGAAGCGAAGTTGATGGGAGATGCCATCGAGGCAGGAGCACCCACAAAAGCTAAGCCATCAGCTCCAGCAAAGGCAGCCCAAGCCAAACCTGCTGCCAAGCCAAAGAAAACTGTGAGGAACATACCTGCTTCAGAGAAGAAGAAGGACAATGTGCCACCTGCAGAATCTGATGATGAGGCACATGTTTTGCTAAAGCTCAGACAGAAGTTGCCAGTTCATAATGATGCTCATCCTCGAGCTGAAAATATGAAGGAAAGAAAGGACAAAGGTCTCAGGCTATGGAGGCAAGTTGATCCATATGCCACCGGAGAAGGACAGCAGATTGACCCAAGATTCCACACCAGAGAGCAACAAGACTTTTATGAGGCAGTGCTCATGGATAAGAAGCCAATTGTTCTTGACACGGATATGTAGATCGGGATTACATTGTGAGTGAAGAGCACAGAGACTATTTCCCACATGTGCATGAGAGCTTCACCGCTTGTGGGATTGCAGAGTTTGTTGGTCGAAATTGACCGCTTGGAATGATGAGATGATCATGCGAGTTCTATGCCACCGCACACTTTTATCCGGATGGCGAATTGTATGGATGATGAAGGACGTAGATTCCATTCAACTGTTGAGGAATGGAGAGCGTTGCTGAATGCACCAGTCTCAAGGGATGATGACATTGATGTCTATGGCATTCCGAAGAAAAATCACGAGTCTATGAAGAACATGTACAATGAGGTACCTGACAAGGATGTTGAGTTCTGGAAGCTTGGATCAGTTTATCATCTTCAGGCAGGTCTCCCAACCACCAACACCATTCTGAGGCATACTTTGATGCCTAAGTCAGGAGACCACCGCATGATAAGAGGGTATTCTATCAACATGCTGCACATTCTAGATCAAGGCACCTTTAAGGTGATGGACACGATAGTTGAGACTATCAAGAGGGCAGCAGAGACGAAGAGGTCGTGTGGGTTTGCTCCGCATATTCAGATGCTCATAAATGCCAAGTTTGGCACGGACACCTACCGTTGGATAGACCCCACTTGCCACCGCAGCTGAACACGAAGATAATGAGGTTGTGATGACCGAGGATGCTCCCACATCCGTCGAAGGACATGCAAAGTCTGAAGCTGCCAAACAAGCTAAAGCTGAGAAGGAAGCAAGAAGCAAAGCCCAAGAGCGTTAGAACAACTTCTTGAAGCCACTCGGAGAATTGAGCTACGCCTGGCCAAAGATAGTGCGATCTCGGAGAGCCTTGAGAGGATAGTTGAAGATAAGTTCCATGCTCTGGATGTCAAGTCGATCAAGTGCAGGTCACCGTCAACAAGCTTGAGGCGGACATCGAGGAAGCGAAGAGGAAAAGGCAGAGCTCATGAGGGAGATGGAAGATGATCTAGTCCAGATGACTATGAGCAGCTGCTGCAGTGCCCACAAAGCCCAGATCACTGCTATTCCAAAGGGCAGACCCTGTGGCTACTACATCGGCACCTCCTACAGCTCCGTCGGTTCGGCCCAAAGACCAGCCCAAATATCACTCCTCCAGCTCCACAGACTTCAGCAGAAGCTTTGCAGATGCAGCTATCTCCACTCCATCGACGCAGACAGAGCCGCCAGCAGAGTCCCGAGTGACGATTAGCTCTATACCTTCGAACTTTTGGTAACTTGTTGCCAAAGGGGAGAAATTGTATAGATCATAGGACTTCGAGAGAGAGTGCTCGTTTTTGCTCTTTCGTTTGCGGTTTTCCTTGAGATACTTTGAGTTCTTTGAGACATTTCGTGTGTTTGATACTACGTTTGCTCTATCTTGATGAGTGCTTGATCATACTATGCTTAATGTGTGCTTGATGCTTATCATATTCCATTCATATCTTGTATGATCATTTACTCATGTCTTGGTGATTGGGTGCATGTTATTCATTCTTATCATTTTGTGCGCTCCACCAAGATGTATGTGACATGGAAGAGTAACCCATGATCCTAATCGATTGTGCATTTGCATTCAAACGCAAATCTTAAATAATGCACAAATTTAGGGGGAGCTCTTGCTTATCACATACTTCTCAAAGCGACGATGTTATTCATTGATTATATCATTTGTCGAAGCTTTGATCTATATGTTGTCATCAATTACCAAAAAGGGGGAGATTGAAAGTGCAACTAATCCCCGGGTGGTTTTGGTAATTAATAACAACATATATATCATTGAACTAATCATTTCTTGAGAATATTTCAGAAAGTTCAGTGATATGGGTATGGCAATGACCGATGATGTGGACCCTCAAAATGCTAAGGAAAACATTGGCAAAAGCTCAAGACTCCATTTTTGGTTTAGTGATCCAAGATCACATTGAGTCCATAGGAAAGCCAATACTATTAAAAGGGGATGAGGTTATGATGATGATCTGGTTGCTCAAAGTGCTTAGTGATTAATCTCTCAAACTATCGCAATCTTTCACTCCAACATAAACCCATAAGTAATCTCGGTCCCACCGATTCCAAACTCACCACACCGAGATGAACCACCTCACCATATACCCAAACCCTAAGATTCTCGGATTTTCCGATTCCAAACTCGGTCATACCGAATTGGTGTTGCCAAGCTTCAGAACATACGTACTCAAATCGGTGTCACCGAGATGAGAAAGTCGGTCCCACCGAGATTGGCAAACCCTAGACTTTGGAAGAATCGGACTAACCGAGATTGTATTTTCGGTCCCACTGAAAATCCCAACGCTCACAAGATTTGAACTTTCGGTCTCACCGAGTTGTCAACTTCGGTCCGACCGAGATTGGTCAAATGTGTGTAACGGTTGGATTTTGTGTGGAGGCTATAAATACCCTCCACCTCCTCTTCATTCGTGGAGAGAGCCATCGAAAGTACTACCACTCCTACCTTACATTTCGAGAAGAAAACTACCTACCCTTGTGTTGAGATCAAGTTGCTCCACTCCCACCATATGGAACTTGATTTCTAGCCTTCCCAAGTTGCTTTCCACTCAATCCCTTCCTCCACCACAGCCAAATCGGTGAGGAGAGTTGAGTGTTGGGGAGATATCATTTGAAGCACAAGAGCAAGGAGTTCATCATCACCAACACCATCTATTACCTTTTGGAGGTGGTGCCTCCTAGATTGGTTAGGTGTCGCTTGGGAGCCTCCGTCAAGATGTGGAGTTGAACCAAGAAGTTTGTAAGGGCAAGGAGATCGCCTACTTCGTGAAGATCTCCCCGAGTAAGGCTAGTCCTCCGTGGGCGTAGGCCATGATGGCATAGACAAGGTTGCTTCTTCGTGGACCCTTCGTGGGTGGAGCCCTCCGTGGACTCTCGCAGCCGTTACCCTCCGTGGGTTGAAGTCTCCATCAACGTGGATTGACGATAGCACCACCTATCGGAACCACGAGAAAAATCTCCGTGTCTCCAAATTGCGTTTGCTCTTCTCCACCTCTTATTTACTATACGTGCAATTTACTTTCCGCTGCCATAACTCTAGAATTGCATGTGTAGGGTGATACTTGACTTGATCATCATTGTGAACTTGCTAAAAACCTACTTTAATCAAAAGGCATAAACTTTTAAGTTGTCAAGTAGTCTAATCACCCCCCCTCTAGACATACTTCCGATCCTACACTAATACTACTACTAGTACTACTTCCTACTACTAGTACTCTTTTCTTCCCCCTCCAAATAAGATAAGGAAAAAGAGGGGAAACCTACTTGGAGTAGGTTTCCCCTCCCTATCATGGCGCCCCTTGGGCCGGCCTCCTCCTCCTCCCTCCTTTATATACGGGGTAGAGGGCACCCTAGGACACACAAGTTGATCATTGAGATCGTTCCTTAGCCGTGTGCGGTGCCCCCTCCACGATATTACACCTCGGTCATATTGTAGCGGTGCTTAGGCGAAGCCTGCGAGAGGAGAACATCAAGATCGTCACCACGCCGTCGTCGACGGAACTCCCCTGAGCCTCTCTGGATTGGAGATCGAGGTGCGTCATCGAGTTGTACGCGTGTCAAGAACTCGGAGGTGCCGAATAACGGTGCTTGGATCGATTGGACCGGAGGACGACGACTACTTCCTCTACGTTGTGTCAACGCTTCGCTTCGATCTCACGAGGGTGCGTAGACAACACTCTCCCCTCTCGTTGCTATGCATCACCATGATCTTGCGTGTGCGTAGGAAATTTTTTGAAATTACTACGTTCCCCAACAGAACCATCACAGGATCATAGTTCCAGTGAGATCCCTGAAGAACCTGTCAGGTATTGTCGAACCTCCCCTCCAATGCAACCATGTAGCGACGGACGTGCTCGTCCTCCTCGCTGACACGGTGACGTACCACCTCCGCGGTGTCCGTATGCCTCACCATCATCACTGGCCCACGCGACCGCCACCAAACAAGGATCGGGTCAACAACGGGCTGCCTCCTCACCAACCTACGTCCCCCGAAAGGTAGCACCTCCCAATACCAGCCCGGCGGAGCCTAGTCCCGAACATGGCCCTGATCAAGCAGGCCTCCACCGCCGAGTCGACGACGACGAGGATGCGGGATAGGCATCGCCGATGTCGACGCGGGAACTACTTCTCTATATAGTTAAATAAAAGTAGTTTTATTAATTAAATCAACTATCTAGTTCAACTACTAAGCACTTACTATAAATAAATAAGTAGTACTTACTAAAAACAAACTACCTCTATATATAGTAAAATAAATTAGTTTATTAAATCAACTAGCTAGTTCAACTATATATAAACTACTTCTTATTTTTTCCTTTTTCTAAATACTATGAACAACAAAATCATTAAAATTCTATGAACAAAATTAATTACACAATCTAAATATCACCAAAAAATCTATTAACAATAATATCAGCAAACATGCATATTCAATAATAATATCACCAAAAAATCTATTAACAGAAAAAAATCTAACATTATATGAACAAATTAATTACTACACATATCTAATCTAACAAAAAATCTAATTAATCTAACAAAAAATCTAACATAATATGAACAAATTAATTACCACACATGTAATCTAACAAAAAAATCTAATCTAACAAAAAAACTGTGAACTACATGTCTAAATTACTACACATCTAACCTAACAAAAAATCTATGAACTACAAAAGAATCTAAAAAAATCTAACAAAAATAAAAAATGCTCACGACGGCGCCGAGGCGGGCAAGGGGGCGACGAGGACGGCGGGCTCGGGCAGCGACGGGACGGCGGGCTCGGGCGGCAAGGTGGGCGCGGCGCGGGGTGGCGACGACGTGGGCGGCGGCCTGGTAGCGATGATGATGATGGGCGAAGGACCTTGGCGGCGATGGTGGCGGCGATAGCGTCTGTTGCGGCGACAACGGCGGGCTCGGGCGGCGACGGGATGGCGGGCTCGGGGCGGCAAGGCGAGGCTTCAGGCGGCGGCGAGGAGCAGAGGCATCGGGCGAAAGAGATGGGTTTTGGCGAAGCTCGCTAAGTCCTGTATATATAGCAAGAGCATTGGTCCCGATTGGTGGCTCCAATCGAACTAATGCCCCTTTTTAGTCTCGGTTGGTGCCACCAACGGGACCAAAGACCTTTTTCAAAGAGCCCAAAGGGCGGAAACGAGACCTTTGGTCGGTTGGTGGCTCCAAATGACTAAAGATAAAGATTCGTCGGTTGGTCCAACCAACCGGGACCAAAGAGTGGCATTTGTACCGGTTGGTGCCATGAACCGTACCAATGGACCCGATGTAACTACTTTTTATTTTCTGCAGCTATTTTTTTGTTGATTCTTCTGCAGCTGTTTTTTAGTCCCACCTTGTAGCGAGAGGCACTCGCACTGTTTATAAGCCTTGAGTGCAGAGACGATGACGAAGAGGCTTAATGCTCAAGACGTTGGTTAGCTTCAAGCCTTGAGGAATACGGTAGACGCACAGAGCTATGTGCGGTGCGGATTGGCACTATTCAAAGGCTTGAAGCAAATTAACGAGCATTGCGCCTCTTTTTATTTTTAATGACTTATTACAACTAGGAAATAAAAAAGAAAAAAATAAATGTAGCAGAAAAGAAAAAAAACTATATAAAAACCACTCAGAAATAAATAGAAGAAAAATAATTTTGATTAACTTTACTAAAAAAATAGCATAGATGCTTATTTTTAATGACTTATTACAACTCAGAAATAAAAACAAAAAAATAAATATAACACAAAAGAAAAAAAACTATATAGAAAACTACCCAAAAATGAATAGAAGCAAAAAATAGTTGTGATTAACTGTACTAAAAAAGGAGCATATATGCTTATTTTTAATGGCTTATTACAACTCAGAAATAAAAAGAAAAAAAATAAATATAGCAGAAAAGGAAAAAAACTATATAAAAAACTACTCAGAAATGAGCATAGATGCGCTTATAGAGGAAATTCAACTTAAATTCATAACGAATTTCAAGAGAAATCCGTATGAAGTTAGGCTAAATTCCCTATATAAGGGCATCTATTTTCATTTTCAGAGGAGCTCAATAAGGCAGAGAGGGAGGGGCTTATAAACCGGCCCAATTCCCCTTCGATTGGCGAGGTGGGACTAAACTCTGGCCGCAACGAGGACCAACCCTTTAGTCCCGGTTGGTGGCATGAACCGGGACTAATGGGTAGCCTTTGGTCCTGTTCAAGCCACCAAGGGACCAATGGTGTTGGGCGAGAGCGAGCCCATTGGTCCTGTTCGTCCCACCAATGGGACCAATAGGTCCATTTAACCGGGACCAATGGCCCACGTGGCCGGCCCCACAGGGCTCGAGGAACCGGTCCAATGCCCCATTGGTCGGTTGGATTGAGCAGGACTAATAAATTTGGACCGGCCCGGACCATTGGCCCCTTTTCTACTAGTGATCTATGCTATGATGGATTATGTATCGTTTTTTATCTATGCTAGAACTATGTATCGTTTTTATCTATGCAAAGTTAATTAAAAAAATGTTGTAGCATCAGCGCGCGCTCAGCGCGGCCGCTGGAGCCAGGGCTGCGCGCCGCGCTAAACCTGGCGAAGGGCGCGCCGTAAAGTAAAATTTAGCGCGCCGCGCGTTGGGGACCTGTTGAAGATGCTCTAACACAGTGAATTTATACTTCCAAACATGTAGTAGCAGGTCGTCTTATTACACCACATGAATATACGTATGCCAGGACGCATCAGCCAACTCCCGTCAGTGCATGCACACACCATCTCAATTCTCAACCAATAATAATAACCAACCAAAGAACACAAGATCCGGCACCAAAACTAGACCTCCACAACGCCATGGCCGCCCCGTTCCCCCGCCGGCACGGTCGCCGGCCGGCTGGCCGTAGCGCCAGCCACGCACGCCAGGCGCTAGCTGCATCTCGATCGCCAGCGATCTGATCGCTCGCTCGCTAGCTACTCGGCGGCGGCGCCTTGGTCGAAGTTGAGCGCGTAGCTCTTGGAGTCGTAGCTGAACCCGGCCTTCCTCCTCCGCGCCGCACCTCCGCCGCCGCCCCTCCTCCTCGCCATGATCTCCTGCGCCACCGCCTTCCACCGCAGCTTCGCCCTGGCCGACCGCTCCTCCTGCGCCATGCGCCTGATCTCCTCCCCGCCCTCGCCGCTCAGCGCCCTGTACTCCAGCCGCCGGGCCGACGACGCCCGAGACAGCGACCGCCCGAAGCACCCGAAGCTCTGCGGCATGAAGTCCTCGTCGCTGCACGCCATCGGCGCCGCCGTCTGGTGCACCAGGCTGGCCATGGGAATGCACGAAGCTAGCTAGCGATCGATCACAGTACAGGAAGAGGTGAGTAGCGGAGTGTGGAGACGGGACGCGATCAATGCGGGGCTGTGATCTGCTAGATCCAGAGACGGATATATAATGCCCCGGGCGCGGCGATGAACTGTCCGATCTCGAACGGCGCCATGGCAGCATGGCCCAAGATTAGGTGCGTTGTTTATTGGCCGCGGCCCATAAAGAAATGGCAAGGTGTACCCGAACGTCCTTGTTTTTATCCTGCATTTGGCGCCATCAGGGAATTCCTGCCGGGCTTTGACTGCTCACAACGTGAGCCCATGTGTTTCTGATGAATGTTTTAAGAGTACTCCCTCCGTCTTTAAAAGAGTATACTTTCAACTTTGTTAAAAAGTTAAAAAAATTTATGTTTAGCCACATTTATACAATAATAGACCAATATTAATGCGATCAAATTAGTAGTATTAGATTCGTGATAAAATATATTTTCGTCATACACCCATTTGGTTTCACAAGCATTGATATATTTTTGCACAAACTCGGTCAAACTTTGAAATAGTTTAACCCTTCAACAAAGTTGAAAGTATGCTCTTTCAAGGACGGACGGAGTACATTCACAAAAATAAAATGACAGTGGTGATAGGTAGTAGGTGTGCAGTAAACGCCCAGCTGCCTTATGGCAACTCAGTGCACCAGCTGAACTGGCCTAGGAGTACAAATCAAGGAGAGTACGTAGTGAGAGAAAAATCCAAGCTTTCTAACAACCGGGAAAAGTGTATCACTATGTCAGCAACTGCATCTAAGAAAAAATGCATAGTACTGTAGCAAGCAGAACATCCCGAGAGTATGTTTGAAAGTTGCCTAGATGTTGAAGCCAAAGTTGTTAAGTACAGGCTTATAGAGTAAGCATGGTGGCATCATTATATCAGCAAAGCCAGTTGTGAAAGTGGTCCAAAACCTAGAATATCGCTAACATCAACAGACAACGGCATCTCCCATAAACAAATGCGCACACCGAGCACGATATCAGCAGTACAGTACGACAGCCGAACGAACCAAACCTCCCGGACTTGATTGAACCACCAGCTCATGCATCTTGGTTGGGATCAATCCAAACAGAGATCTTGAATCCCTTAAAAACCTACAAGTCCTCATTTTACTCCTCTAACAGTACCTAGTCGAACCCTCAAATATTCGGAGGACTAAAATTTGAAGGACTCAAGTTTACTTCAACGCTCAACTCTCCTATTTTCACTCCTCTGCGATGCCGCTCCTTGACCGGGAAAATGGGTGCCCCCCCCCCCCCACCCACCCACCAATGCCCTCACAACTCCGGCGATCCTCGCCGGCGGCATGGAACTTCATAAAATCGTGCTTGTGCGGATATGTATACGCTGTCGGTTGTGTGTGCTTGCCTCTGTGGCATCCTACAATGGCCGCCACGTCCTGGAGCTCTGGTGGCGTCCTGCAACGCCTGTGCTGCCGCCGACCGAGGCCTTCTAGCTGGTCGTGCACGCACACCACACACGCACCTGGTATGTAGCCGTTGTTTTTTATGGCGAGCACGGCCAAACCTTCAGCTAGGCAGCATGGTCGCAGGCGCGTTGGACCTCGCCATGGTGGCGAAGACCGGTCGCGAGGCGGCGGTATTAAGGTTGGGTGACATGCGGTGGTATCAAGGCTGGGGGACCTCGTCGTGGTGGCAAAGACCTGTGAGTGCCGGAAGGAAGAAGGTATTCCCTCCGTCCGGAAATACTTGTCATCAAAATGGATAAAAGAGGATGTATCTAGACGTATTTTAGTTCGAGATACATCTCTTTTTATCCATTTTGATGACAAGTATTTTCGGACGGAGGGAGTAGAAGATGAACAAATACTTTCATGTGGGGTCAGTTCATTCGGGGAGTGAAATTTAAGGGTTAAATTTTGAGGAGTTAAATATACCCTATCTTTTGATCCTCTAAATTATAAGGGATTCCATTAGAGATGCGCTAATGACCCATCCCGCTGCAACCAACTTAAAGAAGCAGCGGTCAAGTCCCCGGAACACGGCACTTGGAAATGTATGCAAGTTGAGGGGCAGCATATGCTGCCGATTAGTTTGAGATTCAGCCAGCAAACAAATCTACAAGGCAAGTGCGTACGATATCTCCAATCTATTCAGATCAAGCATCCAACTTGGTTGAGATCATGCACGCACCATTATTCAAGCCAGCGGCGCGGATACCTGCTTCCTTTTGATCAATCAATCATTGCAAAGGGTTTAGCGTTCGTGTTACAAAACATGCCTGATTGCTTCATGTGCGGCACGCCATCTGAGTGCTGGACTAAATGGACAGGATAGCGGATTGGCAGATCACACGTATTTGGCTTATGGTCGCAGCTGATGCTTGCTTTCAGTTAAGTTACTACCGGCCAAAAGAAATTAGAAAGAAAATATCCCCCCTTGGTAACAAGTTTGGTTTGTCCGAAGTAATATTTCGAACACCTAAAAGCAAAAAACAATGGTATGGTTGCACCGCATATTCACGAGAACGTCACCAAGTCTAAATGACACAATCAAGAACAAGATAATGGTCTATCGGCAACGGAAAAGTTTGAGCACAGAAAAGATAGTACGTGAAAAGACCCTTGGATGCTAGGATAGGTCATCTAGACAAACATTTGTCAAACAAAATCTTCAACACCTGTTAGTGCTACAATTAAAAAGACCCTTGTTTGCAATCATCTTAGTGCTGCAATCGAAATGCGAATGCGTGCTGCACATAGGCATCTGATGAAAGGAAAATAACATCATCCAGGTCCACTGCTAAACTAGATTTTTTTAACTCAAACTCCAAGACCTAAGATTAACAGCATAGGCAAGAAAAGGCCTGAGATTAACAGCATAGACAGCAAAGCAGCTGCAGCTGCAAAGCTATCATAGACAGCTGCAGCTGCAGCATAGACAGAACCACCATTTGGAACTTCATACGGATGTATATAAACATAGTTTAGAGTGTAGATTCACTCCATATTGCAATCTCTAAAAAGACTTATATTTAGAAATGGAGGAAATATTTTTTCAAGCAGATATTACTCTACTCCGAGCTTTAGTACGTGCACAGTAAGCATCATAACCGAGAACAATACATGGTATGAATCACATGTTTGGCGTATGTAGTCGCAACTCACAACCCCATGACCACTGTCTTCAGTTAAGTCAGGGCAAAGGGATTTAAAAGGAAAAAAAATCCCACTGAACAAGTTTGGATTGTCCGAAGAAACTTTTGGAACGGTAATAACCAACCATGATACAATAGCACCACATATTCACAAGATCGTCACCAAGTAAAGTAAACATAAACAACACAATCAATAACAACAAATGGTTTGAGCACTTGATATATCATCTAAACAATAATGTCAAACAAAATATTCCGATGCAATAATGTTAGTGCTACAATCTAAATGTGAATGTCTGTTGCACATAGGCATCTGAAATGTAATTAGATTATAGAGCTCCAACCTCCAAGGCCTAAGATTATCAGCATAGAAAAAAGAAAAGCTACAGTTGCAAAGCTCATTCTCAATGTAAAGAACCACCATTTGGAAGCTAACTGATAATTTAAACATTCGTTGGAAATTTTATTGTATCATTATGGGCAGACAGGGGACTGATCTTCCATAGGAAATGCTACAGGCCAGGGTACTGATTCCAGGCCAAATAATAGTTCCAAGCAAAAAAACACAAGTAAAATCTCCGACCAAATACTGGTAGAGGTGCAAACTAATGAATTAATGATGTGATTTTGGCAAATTAGTTCATTTGATCAAAGGTATTTATTGCAGGTTACATCGTTACTCCCTACACAGGAAGTATCACAACAAAGAACTACCTGGTATGTATCCTACTCCCTCCGTTCCAAATTACTCGTCATGGTTTTAGTTCAAATTTGAACTAAAACCACGACGAGTAATTTGGAACGGAGGGAGTACATGGCATGAACAACTGATTTACTACTGACCAAACATAGGAAATGTATAACTTAACAGGACATGGATTCCAGTCCAATAGTCCAAGGAACAAAGAAAAGCAAGTAAAACCTCCAGGCCAATAGTCCAAGGAGCAAAGAAACATAAGTAAAATCTCAGAGCAATAGTACTACTAGTAAAGGTGCAAATTATTGACCTAAGGTTACCCTCCACTCTTCTTCAGTTCAAAAGAAGGAACTGGTTTTGCAAAAGCTGTGTGATTTTGGCAAATTAAATCATTTGATTAAGATCTTTATAGCAGGTTGATCATTACCTGATGAAGATTTCATCACTCAAGTTGTTAACGGCACATGTTTCATGTTTGTATACTCTTATAGGGTTATATGCTTAATGTTTGAGCTACAAATTATGCACATTCCACAAGCAAATGGATAGTAGCTCATTAGAAAGCCTAAACAAGAACAGAAACATTTCAAAAAAGACCTTTCTCCGTTATTTTGTTGATAGCCAGGCTATATAGAAAGTAAATCTAGCCTGCATCAACTGTGAGTTCGCAACAACAATAAAACAGGATAAAACATGAAGAGTGCATTAGCAAGTTTCATACTCCACTGCAGGATTTGTGACAGCAATACACCTACGAAGAGCATTACCAGCCTACTCGAAGTTAGGAAACCAACACATTGTAAATAGTCTCAACTTCCAAGGATCAAAACCTGATCCAGTCCCACTAAACTCTGAAATACTTCTGTCCAGGCACACGAGCGGTAGCTGATAGGTTTAACAGCTTACATCCCAAAAAGCATTGCTTACTGGAGTACTTAACAAAAAACCGAAGTCCAAGCTGCAGAGAATTACGTCAAAGAACCGAAGCTTAACCGAATCAGGCGACGAGAGTGCTCGCGGTGGTGGACTCGTACTTCCAGGCGGCGGGCATCTTCTTGGTGAGGCGGTAGTAGCGGGTGAGGCGGTGGACCCTGCTCTCGACGAGGATGAGGCGGAACTTGGCGTCCACGTCCGACCTGTTCCTCTCCAGGTGCTTCCGGATCGCAACGGCCTTCTTGATGAGGAAGTAGAGGTCCTCGGGCATCTCCGGCGCCAGCCCGCGCGCCTTGAGCAGGCGCACGATCTTGGCGCCGGTGACGGCCTTGGACAGCGGGATGCCGTAGCCGTCGCGGAGCAGGGCGCCGATCTGCGACGGCAGCTGGCCCTTCTTGGCGGCGCGGACGATGATCTCCTCCACGTCCGGCGCGGACGTCTTGACCCAGGCCGGGGCTTCCCGCTTGTAGGGGATCACCGAGGACGACATGCCCTTCCCGTTGCTGTGCATGCGTCCCATGGCGGCGAGCGGAGGGCGGCGGCGAGGAGGGAGATGGGGAGAAGCTGCTGTGGCGGCGGAGAGGGAAACCTAGCAAAAATGGGGCGGTACCCTTCCCTGCCAGAGTCAGTCTGTTATATCTGCTCGCGTTGCAAACTGGGCTTAGCCCATAATGTTTTGGACGCGAATACCGCGATCGCGACCCAATATCCCCCTCGCTGACCCATCAAGCCTTTGAAAATTGTTAAAGATGCATTCGAAAAAATGTTAGCAAGCATTTCGAAAAATGTTGAATGTGTATAAAGGAAATGTTTCTCATGTATACGAAAAATATATACAATGTGTATGAAAAAAATGTTGATCCTGTATTTAAAAAGTATTTAAAACATATTAAAAAAATTTATAGTATATACAAAAAATGTACAATATACATTAAATAAAAGTATAAACAAAAGTTACGGGTGTATAAAACATACATTTGAAAAGGCTAATTCTATATATAAAAATGTTAAACATGTATATAAAATGTTCTTGATATATAGGAAAAATTACATTGTATCTGAAGAAATGTTTATTTCAGTAGAAAATGTCGTGGTGTAGTAGAAAATGTTGACCATGTATTAGAAAGTGTTAATATTATATTTGAATTTTTTTAAATATGTATTAAATGGTATTAAATATATAAAATTAATGTACAATGTGTATGGAAAAAGTTGACATAAAAAGTATACAAGGTTCAAGAAATGATAATCATGTATTTAAAAAATACGAAGACAGCTAATAAAAACCAAAAGATAATTTGGAAACCCCAAAAAACCAATGCAAAAGAGTGGAAACAGAAAAACCAGAAAGCAACATAGAAAAAATTAAGAATGTCGATGAAATCCAAGGAAGAAACAAATAAAAAGAACAGAAACAAAGAAAGAAAAACAAAAAACCAAGAAAGAAATAAGAAATTGAATAAAAAAGATAACCCAATGAAAACCATGAAAGAAATGAAGAAAACAGGTGAAAATGAAGAAAAACTCAAAATAAAGAAACCTATTAATAAACAGAAAAACAAAAATAAAAAATAAAGGAAAAAAGAAAAAGGAAAATAATGGCAAAATGGGTCGGCCCACTACTGTGCATCCAAGAAAAAGCTTGAGGCGAGACGAGAGCTACTCTTGCATTAAGCGAGGTATACCTTTCGCGTCAAGCGGGGGCACGACTATACCTCGCCTAACACGAGTTGGAGCAACCGCTCGTGTTAGGCGGTACCTGCAGAAAACAGGGTAGTGTAGCACTTTCGCAGAAGTATCCCAATGAGTAATCGTCCAAACAAAGAGCAAGAGAGTATTTATGGAGGCGTTTCTGTCACACACAAGGTGTCACAACTCTTGTGTGAAATACTGCTTGAGGTTCTGCAAATACTATAACTGTCCATGGTAAACGATAAACTAAAAAGGCTAGTAAAAAGATAATTTAAATATGTCTACTAAATAACTAAATAAAATAAATAACAAGAGCTTAAAATGTAAATGGTGTTTTCTGCAATGAAGAGATTAGGTGCGGAGAGATTTCAGTTCATGGTAAGAATATATGAATTGTCCCAGTGGGACGGTAAACCAGTTACCTTGTATTGTACTCATAGTATTTGATCTAAACCTTCTATAGGCGGTTCTCCCTAGAGTTATGAAACTCCTCCTCTAGGGGCTCGTTTGGTTGTCAGGTATCCCTCCGGGAGCCCCGTCGAAACCCAGGGCGCGTAATCCATGGGGCAAGTCAGCCCGGGGAAAACCCACGGCGCATTTGGTCACTCGCCCACCACGGGCTTTCCTCCCCGATCCCCGTCATTTCCACGGAGAAACAATCCACGCATCAAGGGGTCGGGGTAAAAAACCCTCCAGGCGACGGCGCTAGCGGCAGAGAACAACGCATCCACCTTCCTCCGGCGACGGATTCCAAAGCGATGGCCGCGGCGGCGATGACGATGGCCCAGTGATCGTCCTTCTCCGGTCCCCAAGACCCCTCTTCAAAGCTCTCCCACGAACAGCGAGGACCCGACGGTCGTCATCCTCCTACTTCGAGATAGGTTAGCTCTCTCCTCCACCCCCACCACCAGTCCACCACCACCACCTCTTCTTGTTTCTCCCATTCATGCCCAATGAATTGTGGCTGCATATCTAACGTGAGCACTGATGAGTAATGGCTGCAGATCTAACTCACTTGTTCCTCTTCTTTCACCTGCAAACCAGTAATGGCTACAGATCTAACTCACTAGCTAGTGCACTGATGAATGAGCTCTTTTTTATTTGGGGTTAATAAAGTTGTGATCTCTAATTTAATGCCTTCATACGACTAAGTTTAGATCAGAATCACTACTACTAAGTTCATATCAAAAGCACTACATTGGTAGCATATCCAGTGGTTGAATTGTATGGAGCCAACCTATATAGTAAAAATCTCAATTCTTGATTAGAGTGTGCAGTTTGATGCTATTCTTCACATATCTTACTATGGTTGCTGCCCTTTTTTATATCTATATATGCATGTTTGATTATTTCTCATGTAGCTATGGGATGTATCTATGGATGTTGCCTGTACTTGCTTTGTAGTATGACAAATCTTAGTTCTTTGGATGTTGGTCATACCTATTCTTTTATGGAGGTGTAGTAGCAGCTTTCTTTTGTAAATGGTTAGCACAATACAACATTTAATTTCACCCTAAATGAGCAGTTAATATGGTTAGAAGCAGATATGTTCACTTTTATCTTGCTGTAATTTTTGTTATATGTTCTTTAGGTCGTTGCTGACGAAAAGTATAGTAACTTAGTGATGATAGAAAAGGAAATAGAATAGCTTGTCAGATAACTAAGAATGCTACTTTTTGTTTGATCGAGATAGTTATTTGAGATAATATATGCTTGTTTGTTGTTTGGTCGAGATAGTTATTTGAGATAATCTTTGGTGCAGTCAAATAACCCCATTAGCTGGCTGATCCAGTCTTCTAGTTTGATTTCTTTGATTTTGTTCAGTTCATCAAAGGTGATTGGTTCCTAGTCCAGTGAAGGAGTTAGGAGTACAACATAGGTGACTCCAGATATGCAGCAGTGTATGTCTTCTCATATTAATTATGACGCATTAGACATTGATAAGCAATTGAAGAAGCTCGCCCTGCTTCTTGTTCATTAATATGTGTACTAGCATTCTCAGGTTTGTGCCAATTAAGTCGCTCTTGTTTAGTTAGTTTTGTTAGTGAAGCTCAACCAAACATCCTTTTGCAACGGGCTTAAAGACTTGATCCCCACACAGACTTTAGACTTGATTATTAACCTAATATATTTTGCTTTAATAAATACATGATCCAAAGGTGAAAGGACAATGCAGTTTGGCCTGGAGATTGAGACAAACAAAGTTACTACTTCATGCAAGATAGGTGAGGTATGTTTCTTGAGAAATGACTGAAAATACCTATATAAAATATCCGGAGGCATCGGCGGCGGTGAGGTGCTATTAAGGACCTCTTCCAACTTATGCAAAAGTTTTCTACGGAACTTCTTCCAAAATAATAATACTTCTCATGTTAATCTTATAATATTTCTGTGATGTATATATATGCTCCTCGTGATCATTGTCACGTAGTAGCAATAGTAATAATAAAGCTTGATCATGTTAATCTTACAATATGTTTGTTCTGCTCTGCTAACCAAATGCCTCCCTCTCTTTTTCTTCCTTGACTGCTTCAGTTTATCCCAGATTGTATTATTTTCTTAAACTGAACGTGTGTAGCGACCACGATCCAATTGACCGAAGTCTCTGTGCATCAGTGTCATCCCTGGATCGGTAATGCTGACACACACAATACAACCACACACTTATTACATCGAGTCCTTATAAAGAGTGCACGAAAATATCATGGTTGAAGACCATCTAAACTAAATAACTGCGGAAGCTTCGAAGGTAAATGTGTCCATCAACTCCAACGGCATAACTGAGTGCAAAACAATGACATATCGCACCTTATTCGTCGTCTGAGTAGTCTGCAACATGAGACGTTGCAGCCATGTAGGTCGGCACATTGAATATGCTGGCAGAGTTACACTACAAAGCAATGAAATGCAAGAACTATATCTACATGCAATATTTGGCTGGTGGAGGCTCTAAGTTTATAATTTTGCATAAAGCTAGTTTTTTCCTACAACAAAGGAATAAATTTATTTAACTATTCCCAAGTTGAGCAATATTTGAGAAGGTAACCCCAACTCAAATCCCAATTAAAAGTATCACCATTAAACCCAATTCAATTAATTAAAGAGTGATGAGATCAAATCAATAATTCAAGTACCATATACTCAAGATGTCCATAACCGGGGACACGGCTGACCATGATTAGTTTATACACACTATAGAGGTTGCACACTTTTCCCCACAAGACTCGACCGCATCCATGATCGGATGATCGAGACATAGTCTTTCTGAAGCACTTACCCTCTACTCCGGGCGGACCGGTACGCCTACTTTCCCCTACATCTGCTAGTCCACCTCTTCAAGAGCTCATGCAGCTTACTCAACTATGCTAGAGCCCATAATGGCTTGTGGGTGCACACGGAAGTTTCTACCATGAATAATCTTATGATCCCTTTGAGCCTGGGTGGCAAACCGAAGGAAAAATCACACGGGTACTCCAGGATTTCCTTAAATAGACAACACTAGGTTCCCCAGGTGCCTCAACCAATCAACCCAGATGTATATTAAAGTTGCCACCTTAATGTTATCCATGATTAATAACTCTCAAACTTCCATGTGTAAATCACGATCCAATCCCTGTCTACGAGCATATCTAAGGAATAAATAAGCATAGCGTATATTCCCAGGGTGATCAAAAGGTATTAGGTTCCTACCTCAAGTACTACAACCAAACCACATGTTCCCAATCCTACTCATGCAATTGTTTGCGGGGTAATACTAATGCATAGTAAAAATTGGGTATAGAAGTGTATGATCAAAGTGTAACTTGCCTTGCTAATAATCTGCAAACTCTAGAGATTCATAGTAACAAGCTTCGCACTCCGGGTAATCTAGCATAGATAAACAATAGCATACATAAGCAATCACTCATACAAAGCAACGAGAAAACCGAGAAAAGATCCAAATCAAACACGAAACAAGCAAACGGCTTAAACTAAAAATTCAAACCTAACAACATTATTATCATGTGGATTAGATCTTAACAGTAGGTACAAGTGATTAGCTACGGTTCGCAAAAAGAAACAACTCAAACGGAGAAATGAAATTCAAAATATGAATGAAACAAGATCGTTTACTAATCTGAACTAAACTCAAATTTTACAGTGTCAAAATCATGTTCAAGTTGGTTAACTGGAAGAACAGAATGATACGAAGATTTAGGCGTTGGTTTCATCTAATTTGAATAAACGAGTAAAAAGTTACGCTAGTTTTAAGTTCACGGGCTAAATCGCGAGAACTATTCGCGGATAGATCCCTGGCCGAAAATAAACTAAAAAGAAAAAGACTACGGCACGAACGTTTGTTAATAGAACTAATCCGACGAAAACTGTCCATTGAAACGAACGAACGAACGTTCGTTAATTGGTAAACCTAAAAAAATAAACCGATCTAATCTACCGAACCAACTAAACCAAAAAAAGGAAATAAACCGAAGAACCGACGGTTCTTACCGGTTCGACGACGGTGGTCAACGGCGGCGGCGCGAGCGGCGGCGAGGCTACGACGGTGACGACGGGCGGCGGCGGTGGTGCAACAGTAGCAGCAGCAGCATGGGCGGTGGCGTCTTGGCAGCATGGCGGGAGGCGAATCGACGGCTGCGCTTCGGGATCGGCGGTGGTGGCTGCAGGCGAGTCGGAGAGACAATGAAGCAGCGACGGTATATAAAGGGCCTCGGGGGGGGGGGGCTCGGCTCCCGACTTGGACTCTAAGTCGGACCGGCGGTGGCGGCACGGACTCCTCGGAGTCCGGCGCGGCTACGCGTCGCGACGGGGAAGGCGACGCTCGGCCTGCTAGCTGCTGGGCCGGCTAGGCTTCGGCCCAGTCGGTCCGAACTCTTCTTATAAACAATTTCGCTACGAAGGAAAAAATCCTAAATAAATATTTAAAAAAATCAGAAACAATTTTCACCGTCCAAACCTAATATTTAGGACAAGGTGAACATTTTCGTGGACTAAGATGCAATTTTCAAAAATGCAATATTTTTCTAATTAAAATAAAATATCAAAAAATAAATAATTTGATTTTAAAATTCTTTCTCCAATATTTATCTTAGGTTGAAGTAGTCATATTATCTTCTCTCATTTATTTTTAATATTGGAAATAATTGGAGAAAAAATTATAAAATCAAATTGATCCTATCTTCAAATTTGAAAAGAATTCAAATATGAACTTTGTGAAACCTCCAACTCTCTCCTTGGGTCCTTGAGTTGCTTAAGATTTCTAGGATCACAACAAAATGCAAGAATAAATATGATATGCATATGATGATCTATGTATAACATCCAAATTGAAAATTGGGATGTTACAATGTGTTGCTTGAGTGCTTGACTAATTTGGACCGATCAGTTTTCTTATAGCCGGTTGTCGGAAAGTTCAGGCAACCGAGAGGTACAATATCATGTCTGCTTCCTGTTAATTCCTTTAGTGGAACACATGCTGATGCAGGTTTTGTTACTTAGATTAGGATCAGTCGAACTAGATTAGCGATGTCCATAACAAATTGCATCTTTTCATGCTCAGTTTACCTTGTGCAGCTAGTATGTGTGCCCTTTTTTATCCAGTAGAGAGGTTTCTGATTTGTTTAACCACTTGGACAGAAAAATCCATGCTTATATTTGATAATGTAATATCGTACAATGATTGTTGTTTTTAAGAAGTAAAAAATATACTTAAAATCACTACCTTTTCTCTACAGGTTTCTTGCCGGAAGTTGATGGAAATCTTCAAGAAGTTGATGATGGAAGTTACTCCGAGCTTAGTATGGACAGTTCACATAACTGCAATTTAATAAATGGAACAAAATATTGTATACTTTTGGACTTGTAACCACAAGTACCATTTTCCCTGCTGATGATGCATAATTTGTTTGACTTGACATGTAATTAAGACTAGTATGCATGTGTGGATGTGAGTTGAATATATTCTAAATTTATGTATTTTGATATTCCTGAATTTCCCTTCAAAATTATATTTCAGTTTTTATTCTCAATTGTTTTCAACCTCTGTGAAACGAGACAATATATATACTGGAATTGCTATGACGTTTTTTGTGGAAAATATTGTATTCATTTGTGGCCAGTTTTGATTAAAATGGCTGAATTCGATTTTTGCATGTCCCCTCCCTTTTCCCATGGTGTCCAAACAGCAAAGGGGTATTTCCCGTGGTGGTCCTGGGATACCAGGTGAGCAGGGAAATCTCCCCTTGGGGGTTTATTGCCCAGGGTTTGCCATCCCCAACAACCAAATTAGTCCTAGGGGTTACATTTCATCCTATGGTCCTGCTTCTCTGCTGCCACAGAGTGGTCATTTCCACAATTAAGGTCATAAGACCGGAACCAAGCATTAAGTTCAATGGATCATCGTTATTTCATATTGTCTTTCGTTCTCATAGATATCTCCGCCTGTCACATCGGAGGTCACAAAGTTCCTAAACAATATGTGTTACCTGTATAGGTCTTGAGATCATGTTGCATGGGCCCTTAATTTGGGCAACACACATAGAGTTCACCACAATATAACAACATGCTAAATAGATCATGCTACTACAAATTCAAATGATGACATATGGGATAGGCACATATCAATCTTACCATTCACCTACATCTCCCACACCTAAGGGAATTACTCACACGTCTTAAGAGGGGAATCAATCACAACAGAGAGAAAACCCATGGAAACCATATCGATAATATTGAGGGGATCCACAATGAAATGAAATGGTGCTCAAATAGTCTTGATCTCAATTGAGATGGAATAGAGACTACAAGTTCCGATCCCTCTTATAATACTGAAGGAGGTGATGATGACGATGGAGATGAAAGGACCAAAAACTACAATGATTTTCTTGAGTTCTCCCGATCCTCTCTTCTCCTGTTCTGGATGGTGTGGCGGCGGGTAGGGTTCCCTTCTCCATGTGGTCCCTTCATGAAAGTTGCTTGTATAGACGAGGAGGGGCCATGGGCACCCCAAACGACCGCTCAAACGATCGAGTGCGGTCGTATGAAACACCGTCGTTCACTCCGGTGTGCCTGTTAACAGTGCTCTCTTCAGGAAAATTGCTCAAATTGACTTGATTTGCCCCAATCTCCTTTGGTTTCCTTCCAAATGTGATATTTCCTGCCATCCAAAGGACAAAGTAGATTCTCCTCTCTTTTGTTGGATTAGCATTAGAAATATCCGAAGAATAACAAAAATCCAACAAAAACAAACAGAAATCATTATGAAAAACATCACAAATTCTCGAGTCATCAACTCCCCCAAGGTTAAGATTGCTCGTCCCCGAGCAAGCAAGAAATCAAGAGAGTGAAAAGGAGCTCGGTTGAATAGAAAGAACTTTACCAGCTCAAGAAAATACATCATATCCATCTTCTCTTATCATGCAAGATCATTCAAGAAAGTATTTGCTATTGAATAGTTGCACCTAAACTCGTTGCCTAACCATGTACAGTTTCATACCAATAGTTATAACTTCTCAAAGCAAATCTTCTTTCCTAACCAAGTGTTTAGGCAAATGAAGGTGTTCATCGATTAGATGGATATTCAACTCGAGCTCAATCATCAAAATGTATTTAGAAGGTCCGGAGATCAAAAATAGCGAAGTACTCAAGTTTTCATTAACACCCACTAATGCCTCCTAGTCATGGCTCTCAAACACTTCTCTCAGTTATTTTTCTTTGGGATTTCGATTCTCGGTGAAGGGGTTATGCCAAAATTCACTATATGCAATTGGGTTCCAGCGTGGCTTAATTCCATGCAGTATGGATCAAGAATAGTTGTCTCTTTCGAGCTCAGCGGTCAGTGCTTTTATTTACCACTTACACACTCTGATGGGAAAGGTCGATCATTTACCACACAATCCCCAAGTTTGTGATGGAGTTGCAGTTATGCAAATTATCTCAACATATAGCAACGAGACGTAAAGCCAACCTAGGGCTGGAGCTCCACGATTTAGGTATAAGTTTTGGCATAACCTCAACCGCTGCAAGTATTCATTCCTCTAAACAATTACATCAATAGGTGTCATCAAGTCAATCAAAATCAGCATGTGGAGTTGAATTGCTGAAGTACTCATTCTCTTTGAAAGCTCCTATCCTCTAAAATTTTCAGATTTTCATTAAGACAAAAACATGTTTTCTCACAAGGTTTGACTAGCAAAATCTGAATTTGGGACTTATGACTAGATGATATTCAACTAATGCAGGGAACTGATTCAAGTGCAGCCAGCCAATGAAAATTTCTTCTCAAATAATATTGCAAGACAAGGGATTATGTAAATGTCATAGCTTCTTGCGCTGGCTCGTTCTTCCCCTTCATCAAGTCCCAACTCATTTTCTTCATTTCCCCTCGCTAGGTGAGAACAAACCTGTAGGATCAAAGAAAATAAACGAAGAGAATTACAACAAGGCAAGGCCAGAATGTGCTTCATTTTATTATGCAAACTTAAAATAAACATGCAAAATATGAAAACAAATAAAAGAAAAATAAATATGCGTGCATGGATAACTAGGGTATGAGCTCCCCCAAGCTTAGGCTCTTGGCCTACTCTCTAGTGCATGTCCTCATCATCGTTGTCCCCTTGGCCAAAGTGTGGGGAAAGGATCGAGAAGAGGTGTCTAGAGGGGGGTGATTAGACACTCAACAAGCAAAAGTAGCATTTTTATGTTCTTTAGGTTGAGGTGGAGAAATAGCACAATTTCAAGCATTCCCAATACATTTCAAGCAAGCATGGCAAGAGTATAAGCAGCGGAAAGAGTAAAGCATGTTAGTTGCAAGAAAGTAAAGGGATGGGATTGGAGTGTGCAAACGCAATGAAGACACAGAGATTTTTGGCGTGGTTCCGATAGGTGGTGCTATTGTATATCCACTTTGATGGAGACTTCGGCCCACGAAGGGTAACGGTTGCACGAGTCCACAGAGGGCTCCACCCATGAAGGGTCCATGAACAAGCAACCTTGTCTATCCCACCATGGCCATCGCCCATGAAGGACTTGCCTCACTCGGGTAGATCTTCACGAAGTAGGCGATCTCCTTGCCCTTACAAACTCCTTGGTTCAACTCCACAATCTTGTTGGAGGCTCCCAAGTGACACCTAACCAATCTAGGAGACACCACTCTCCGAAAGGTAATAGATGGTGTGTTGATGATGAACTCCTTGCTCTTGTGCTTCAAATGATAGTCTCCCCAATACTCAACTCCCTCTCACAGATTTGGCTATGGTGGAAAGAAGATTTGAGTGGAAAGCAACTTGGGGAAGGCTAGAGATCAAGATTCTTGTGGTTGGATTGGAATGTCTTGGTCTCAACACATGTGTAGGTGGTTTTCTCTCAACAAATAAGTAGTGGAAGTGTAGGCACATTCTGATGGCTCTCTCTCAAATGGAGAAGGGGGTGGAGGGGTATATATAGCCTCCACACAAAATCCAACCATTACACACATTTGACCCAACTCGGCCAGACCGAATAGAAGAACTCGGTGAGACTGATTCAATTCAAAATGTGAACGTTAGGAATCTCGATGGGACCGATGTGAACAACTCAGCGGGACCGATGTGATAGGGCTAGGGCAAAACCTCATCTCGGTGAGACCGATTGCATGAACTCGGTGAGACTGATTTCAGCAATGATCAAATAGAGAGTTGGTCAGGCAAACTTGGTTGGACCGATTGCACATTTGGTGAGACCGAAATAATTGCAACAGGCAACAGAGAGTTTGCAAGGCCATCTCGGTGAGACCGAGATATGTATCGGTGAGACCGAATTGTCTAGGGTTTCTAGCAGTGGCTATGTCAAATGAACTCGGTGGTGCTAGATAGATAAAATCCATGGGGCCGAGTTTGACTTTAGGTTTTGGACATATGTGGAAATGAGAAAGTGGCTGAGGGTTTTGGAGCAATATCACTAAGCACTTTGAGCAAGTAGACCATTAAGCAACACCTCATCCCCTTTTAATAGTATTGGCTTTCCTATGGACTCAATGTGATATTGGATCACTAAAATAAAAATGAAGAGTATCGAGCATTTGCCAATCTTTGTCCTTAGCATTTGGAAGGGGTTCCACATCCTCTTATCCTCGCCACGCCATTGTTGAACTCATCTGAAATGTACTCGATAAAAGTATTAGTCCAACAAGAGATATGTTGTCATTAATTACCAAAATCACCCAGAGAGCACTTGTGCTCTCAATCTTCCCCTTTTGGTAATTAATGGCAACATACATCAAAGCTTTAGATAAAGATATGAATAGTAACAAGTAAAGCTTTGGAAGGACATGTAACATGCATAGGCTCCCCCTACATGTAATGAGTGAGTGCTTTGTACTCTATTTGGATATGGACATGTCCCCGAGGATTAAAGATATGCAATGAATTCCAAAGATTTTATTCCCTTAGATATGAACTCTTTCTCCCCCGGAATCTGATATTGGATAATGGGAGAAGGTAGGGTAAGAGAGAATCAGAGCAAGAAACATTAAAGCAAGAAATGGTACAATCAACTATATTAACATGTCTTTCCCCTCTTAAAGACACGTGACTTCTCTTCTCTGTTGTTTAACAAGCATCCGGAGAAGCTAAGATGTGCTTTCTCTCCCATGTGATAAGCTTTGATGTGCTCTCTATCCCCCTTTGACAACAATTTCCAAGAAGGGAACTTCTGGAGTATGAGTCAATTGAGTTTGGTCCTTGAGAGACATTACAAGCAGCATGTAGTTTATGATGCGGGTAGAGGATAAGAGTCATTGAGTGAAGCTTGAAAATATGTGCAAAATGCAATGGCAAAATGTTTTCTTCAGCAATGAAATCGGTGACATCGAGTGGTTTTCATCGGCAACTCCGAGATATTAGAGCCACTGAGAGTGCGCATCGGTTAGACCGAGCTAGTCCTTTTCGGTTGAACCGATGAACTATATACAAGGAACACTTGTAATTCAATCTAGCCGATTTGCTGGACTTGGTGTGTCCGAGTTCAGTGTAGAGGGAAAAACTTGTCAACTCAGCTCACTAGGCAATCGAAATTTCACAAAGATTTGCAAGGAATTTACAAAAGGATTTGCAATGAATTAGATAAGGAAACACATAAAAGAAAAGAGATCTAGATGAAGTTTTTTTATGATAAAAGGAAACACAAAGATAAGAACAAAGAAAAATAGGGAACATAGAAACGCGAGAGAACTTCATCTAGAAGGGTCGGTGACAAAGTCACCTATGTTAGAGTATATTGACTTAGGAGTCAAGTGAGGTCACTTGATCATAGGTCATCCTCATCTTTTAAGCTCAAAATGGGGTTACCATTTTTTTCGTTTAAGCACTTTGATGTATTCATTTTCGTTGAGTTGCTGTGATTCATGACTTGGGTCAAAGCTTCTCTAAGATGAATAACATACCTTGGGTTGTGTTGATCTTGGTCATGTAGTTGAACTTGTGTTGGATGCTCAAGGTTGATGTAGTCCATCAAAAGTTGAGAGCACCACTTGTAGTTTGAGTTCATATTCCTACATGGGTTAGTCTTGCAAGGAAGAGCACCTGTGTATCCAAAATTACAATCATGAAACTTGATACCAAATAAATTTGATAAATAGAAATTGTCAAAGGATATGTCGAGTGAGCTCATCCTTCCTTGTATTCCACAACCATATAGTAGAAACTTGGTGATGTAGAGATTGCTTAAGATGTGAGTAACTTGCAATCTAATGGATTTGGGCTCATCCAAGTACCTACAAGGGTTAGATAACATGAAAGGGTACAAGTAGATCCAAGGCATATGATCATCATCTTAAGAGAAATATCAAGGATTAGCCATAGAAAGGCTCACGCCTTGCATGCATCTAGATGGAGTCCTACTCCAAATTTGAGGCATCAATGATGTTCAATTCACCTCTCAAATGGCAAAACACTTTTTCATCAAGCGGTTTGGTGAATATATTCGCCAATTGCTTATCGGTACGAACATGCTTAAGATTGATGTCTCCTTTAGCAACATGATCCCGAATGAATGATGACGAACTTCAATATGCTTTGTTCGAGAATGTTGCACGGGATTGTGAGCAATTTTAATAGCACTTTCATTATCACAAAGCAATGGAACATGTTTCACATGTATCCCATAATCCTTAAGGGTTTGGGTCATCCAAAGCAACTGACCACAACATGATTCGGCGGCAATGTATTCCGCTTTGGCGGTGGATAAGGATACCGAGTTTTGTTTCTTGGAGGACCAAGATACAAGAGATCTACCAAGAAATTGACAAGTACCCAAAGTGGACTTTCTATCAACCTTGTCTCTGGCATAGTCCGAGTCGGAGTAGCCAACAAGATCAAAAGAAGACCTCTTAGGATACCAAATGCCAAAGTTTGGTGTATGAATTAAGTATCTCACTATCCTTTTCACAACCTTAAGATGACATTCTTTAGGGTCCATTTGATATCGTGCACACATGCACACACTTAGCATAATATCGGGATGAGAGGATCATAGATATAACAATTAACCAATCATATAGCGGTAAACCTTTTGGTCAACCGGTTTGCCATCCTTATTCAAGCCAGGATGTCCGCTAGTAGGCATGGGTGTTTTCATACCTTTTCTTTCTTGCATATTGAACTTTTTGAATAAGTCCTTGGTATACTTTGTTTAGGAAACAAAGGTACCCTCCTTAGTTTGCTTGATTTGCAAACCAAGAAAGAATTTGAGTTCACTCATCATAGTCATCTCGAAATTCTCCAACATTAGCCTTCCAAACTTTTCACTAAAATGAGGGTTAGTTGAACCAAATATGATATTGTCCACATAAATTTGGCACACAATAATTCACCATTAACCCTTTTAGTAAAAAAGTGTAGAATCAATTTTCCCAATTTCAAACCCTTTTTCAATAAGAAACTTAGTCAAGCATTTATACCATGCTCTAGGAGCTTGTTTAAGACCATAAAGGGCTTTGTGAAGTTTGTAAACATGATCGAGTTTCTTAGGATTAACAAAGCCGAGAGGTTGTTTAACATAAACTTCCTCCTCAATTTCACCATTTAGAAAAGCGCCTTTTTATGTCCATTTGATATAAAGTAATGCCATGATGATTGGCATAAGCAAGTAAGATGCGTATGGACTCAGGTCTAGCAACAGGGGCATATGTCTCATCATAGTCCATACCTTCGACTTGAGTGTAGCCTTGAGCGACGAGACGAGCCTTGTTGCGTACAACTTGTCCATCTTCATCTTGCTTACATTAAACACCTATTTGGTTCCAATGACATTGTGCTTCTCATCGGGCTTTTCAACCAACGTCCATACTTGGTTCCTCTCAAAATTGTGTAGCTCTTCATGCATAGCGTTCACCCGATCTGGATCATCAAGAGCTTCTTCAACCTTCATAGGTCCAATACTAGAAATTAATGAGTAATGTTCAGAAAAGTTAGCCAATCGAGTTTTAGAGCGAGTAGTTCTCCCGGTTTGAATATCATCGAAGATTTGTTCGACGGGATGATCTCTTGAGACTCTTGCTCGAACTCATGAGAGATTTTGTCGAGGTGGAACATCCTCTTCATTGTCTTGTTCCTCCTCTTGTCTTTCTTCATTGTCGTTGGCGTTGTTGTTCTCTTGTGGAGGTGGAGAGGGAGGTCAATAAGGTTCATCTTGTTGTACTTCCTCGTTTCCTTCGTATTGACGTGTTCCACTTGTGGATGCTTCCAAGTCAACTTGTGGTTCACCTTGGTGTGAAGTTGAGGCTTCCACTTGAACGGAGGAGGTACCCCCCTTCACCTCCGTTGAGCGAATCTTGCCAATAGAAGTCTTGAATTACTTCCAAGGGATCTTTATCTCCTACACCAATTGGCAATTGCTCTACTCGCGAGCCGTTAGATTCATCAAACTTCACATCTACCGTCTCTTCAACCTTTCGGGTGAAATTGTTGTAGACACGGTAAGTGTGAGAGTTTGAGCCATAACCGAGTAGGAAACCTTCATGAGACTTAGGGGTAAATTTTGAACGATGATGCTTATCAAGAATGTAAAATTTTGAACCAAATACTCAAAATTATCCGACTTGGGCTTTGTTACCGGTGAGAAGCTCGTATGCCCCCTTGCCAAGAAGCTTGTGAAGATATAATCGATTTGTTGCATGACAAGCTGTCTCAATCGCTTCTGCCTAAAAATGTCTTGTTGTCTGGTATTCATCAAGCATCATTCTTGCCATCTCAATCAATGTCCGGTTCTTCCTCTCAACAACTCCATTTTGTTGAGGCGTGTACGTAGTCGAGAACTCATGTGAAATCCCTTCTTCGTCAAGAAAGGTATCCACATTAGCGTTCTTGAACTCTGTTCCATTGTCACTCCGAACCTTCTTGATCTTCACTTCAAATTGATTTTGGGCCTTCCTAGTGAAGTTCCTGAAGATCTTTTGGACCTGCGATTTGTCATCAAGAAAGACCATAGTATGTATAGATCACCTCTACGTATACCGGTAAAGACCATATTATGATTATCTCTTTGAAACACTTGGCAATCTACTTCAGTAAATAGGACATTGAAAATGAAATCGGCTAGTCTAGATACGGAAAGTAAATTATAGCCAAGAGTGTAGGATCGAAAGTATGTCTAGAGGGGGGGAGGCGATTAGACTACTTGACCAAATAAAAATATATCCTTTTCCCAATTTTAAGTCTTGGCAGATTTTAGCAACTTCACTCAAGTCAAGCAATAAACCAACACATGCAATTCTAAGAGTATAGCAGCGGAATGTAAATCATTGCATATGAAGGTAAAAGTGAGGAGTTTGGAGGGAGCAAACACAATGTAGACACGGAGATTTTTGGCGTGGTTCCGATAGGTGGTGCTATCATACATCCACATGGATGGAGACTTCAACCCACGAAGGGTAACGGTTGCGTGAGTCCACGGAGGGCTCCACCCGCAAAGGGTCCACGAAGAAGCAACCTTGTCTATCCCACCATGGCCATAACCCACGAAGGACTTGCCTCACTTGGGTAGATCTTCACTAAGTAGGTGATCTCCTTGCCCTTAAAAACTCTTGGTTCAACTCCACAATCTTGATGGAGGCTCCCAAGTGACACCTAACCAATCTAGGAGATGCCACTCTCCAAAAGGTAATAGATGGCGTGTTGATGATGAACTCCTTGCTCTTGTGCTTCAAATGATAGTCTCCCCAACACTCAACTCTCTCTCATAGATTTGGATATGGTGGAAACATGATTTGAGTGGAAAGCAACTTGGGGAAGGCTAGAGATCAAGATTCTTGTGGTAGGATTGGAATGTCTGTTGGAAACGTAGCATGCAATTTCAAAAAAAAATCCTATGCTCGGCAAGATCTATCTAGGAGATGCATAATCACGAGAGGGGGAGAGTGTGTCCACGTACCCTCGTAGACCGAAAGCGGAAGCGTTTGTTAACGTGGTTGATGTAGTCAAACTTCTTCTCGTTTCGAACGATCAAGCACCGAACGTACGACACCTCCGAGTTCTACACACGTTCAGCTCAATGACGTCCCTCGAAATCTTGATCCAGCAAAGTGTCGAGGGAGAGTTGCGTCAGCATGACAACATGGTGACGGTGATGGTGAAGTGATCCACGAAGGGCTTCGCCTAAGCACTGCATGAATATGACCAGAGGCGTAAACAATGGAGGGGGCGCCACACACGGCTAGGAATAGTTGATGTGTGTTCTAGGCGCCCCCTCCCCACGTATATAAAGGAGGGAGGGGGAGGGAGCCAGCCCTAGGCGCGCCTAAGTAGGAGGAATCCTACTTGGGCTCCTAGTAGGATTCGCCCCCCTTTTTTTAAAGGCAGTTTTGTACCTTAGCCTTTCAAAGCTTATGGACAGTGAGCGATGGTTTCCCTTTTTCAATTTCGAAGGTAAAGACACATATCTAATACTCTCTAGTCCCTGCCGCTTTTACAAAGTCTAGCCAATTGTTGTTATCGTTGGTCTCTTGTCCGTACCCATCATCATCTAGACCTGTCTCATAACATCTCCAGCGCTGAGACTAACCATCACATCCTCGACCGGTCATTGAGATGTCCCTTGTTCGAAATATGCCCTAGAGGCAATAATAAATTAGTTATTATTATATTTCCTTGTTCATGATAATCGTTTATTATCCATGCTATAATTGTATTGATAGGAAACTCAGATACATGTGTGGGTACATAGACAACACCATGTCCCTAGTAAGCCTCTAGTTGACTAGCTCGTTGATCAATAGATGGTTACGGTTTCCTGACCATGGACATTGGATGTCTTTGATAACGGGATCACATCATTAGGAGAATGATGTGATGGACAAGACCCAATCCTAAGCCTAGCACAAAGATCATGTAGTTTGTATGCTAAAGCTTTTCTAATGTCAAGTATCATTTCCTTAGACCATGAGATTGTGCAACTCCCGGATACCGTAGGAATGCTTTGGGTGTACCAAACGTCACAACGTAACTAGGTGGCTATAAAGGTGCACTACGGGTATCTCCGAAAGTGTCTGTTGGGTTGGCACGAATTGAGACTGGGATTTGTCACTCCGTGTAACAGAGAGGTATCTCTGGGCCCACTCGGTAGGACATCATCATAATGTGCACAATGTGACCAAGGGATCGATCACGGGATGATGTGTTATGGAACGAGTAAAGAGACTTGCCGGTAACTAGATTGAACAAGGTATCGGCATACCGACGATTGAATCTCGGGCAAGTACAATACCGCTAGACAAAGGGAATTGTATACGGGATTGATTGAGTCCTTGACATAGTGGTTCATCCGATGAGATCATCGTGGAACATGTGGGAGCCAACATGGGTATCCAGATCCAGTTGTTGGTTATTGGCCGGAGAACGTCTCGGTCATGTCTGCATGGTTCCCGAACCCGTAGGGTCTACACACTTAAGGTTCGATGACGCTAGGGTTAGCAGTTGAGTTGTCAATTCAACCACACCTGGATAACTTAATATCTGCAGCAAAGTATTTAGTAGAAAAGTAATATTTTTGGTGTTTTGTAGTGATTGTAACAGTAGCAACGGAAAAGTAAATAGCGAAGAACAATATGTGAAAAGCTCGTAGGCATCGGATCGGTGATAGAGAATTATGCCGGATGCGGTTCATCATGTAACAATCATGACATAGGGTGACACAGAACTAGCTCCAATTCATCAATGTAATGTAGGCATGTATTCCAAATATAATCATACGTGCTTATGGAAAAGAACTTGCATGACATCTTTTGTCCTACCCTCCCATGGCAGCAGGGTCCTAATGGAAACTAAGGGATATTAAGGCCTCCTTTTAATAGAGTATCGGAACAAAGCATTAGCACATAGTGAATACATGAACTCCTCAAACTATGGTCATCACCGGGAGTGGTCCCGATTATTGTCACTTCGGGGTTGCCGGATCATAACACGTAGTAGGTGACTATAGACTTGCAAGATAGGATCAAGAACACACATATATTCATGAAAAAATATAGGTTCAGATCTAAAATCATGGCACTCGGGCCCTAGTGACAAGCATTAAGCATATCAAAGTCATAGCAAAATCAATCTCAGAACATAGTGGATACTAGGGATCAAACCCTAACAAAACTAACTCGATTACATGATAAATCTCATCCAACCCATCACCGTCCAGCAAGCCTACGATGGAATTACTCACGCACGGCGGTGAGCATCATGAAATTGGTGATGGAGGATGGTTGATGATGACGACGGCGACGAATCCCCCTCTCCGAAGCCCCGAACGGACTCCAGATCAACCCTCCCAAGAAGTTTTAGGGCTTGGCGGCGGCTCTGTATCGTAAAACGCGATGAATTCTTCTCCTTGATTTTTTTCTCCCCGAAAGCAAATATATAGAGTTGGGGTTGAGGTCGGAGGAGCTCCAGGGGGCCCACGAGGTGTGGGCCCCCTGGTCTTCATCTTTGGAAAGGATTTTTTATTATTACCAAATAGACGTTCCTTGGAGTTTCAGGTCATTCCAAGAACTTTTGTTTCTGCACATAAATAACACCATGGAAAGTCTGCTGAAAACAGCGTCAGTCCGGGTTAGTTCCATTCAAATCATGCAAGTTAGAGTCCAAAACAAGGGCAAAAGTGTTTGGAAAAGTAGATATGATGAAGACGTATCATGGAACTCTCAATGAAAGCACCAATGTCGATGTCAAAACCGGCGGATCTCGGGTAGGGGGTCCCAAACTGTGCGTCTAAGGCGGATGGTAACAGGAGGCGGGGGACACGATGTTAACCCAGGTTCAGGC
Source organism: Aegilops speltoides (assembly GCA_021437245.1). Taxonomy (NCBI): domain Eukaryota; kingdom Viridiplantae; phylum Streptophyta; class Magnoliopsida; order Poales; family Poaceae; genus Aegilops; species Aegilops speltoides. Next base: position 145,617,078 of record CM038142.1, read on the forward strand.
CCTCTCGATGGAGGTAATACCCTACTTCCTGCTTGATTGATCTTGATGATATGAGTATTACAAGAGTTGATCTACCATGAGATCATAGAGGCTAAACCCTAGAAGTTAGCCTATGGTACGATTGTTATCGTCCTACGGACTAAACCCTCCAGTTTATATAGACACCGGAGGGGGCTAGGGTTCACTACTAGGGAAAACCTTATACACAGACTCTTACTAGGTAGCAGTAGCGAGGGTTTTTAACCCTCGCTACTACTAAGCGGTCTCTACCGTGCCCCCCGGGACATGCCATAGTAGTAGCGCGGGTTTTTAACCCTTGCTACTACTAAGTTGATAGCAGTAGCGTTGGTTTTTAACCCTCGCTACTACTAAGTGGTCTCTACCGTGCACCTAGACCATGCCATAGTAGTAGCGATGGTTATAAACCCGTGCTACTACTAAGTTGATAGTAGTAGCGGGTTTTTTACCCCTCGCTAATACTAATCGTCTGCCATAGTAGTAGCGCGGGGTATGGCATGTTTGCAAATTTTTCAAACTCTACCCCCCCCCCCCGTGGATCGCCTTTTCAGTTAAAAAAAAAGAAAATGATGAAAATGTCAAAAAATAAAAGAAAATAAGTTTCCCATGTGATATGTGGTCTAGTTGTTGGGAAAATTTGCAAATATGAATTTCGACTTCATTTGCAAAATCTCTCGAGAATTTGTAAAAATGGGCATAACTTTTGCATACTAACTCGGATGAAAAAGTTTTTTATATGAAAAAACATCTACTCGAAAAGTTACATCCAAATTTAATGGGGGGAACCCCGTTAAAAATTTTCAAAATCCTCAAAAACCTAACAGAAAAAAGTTAGGGGGCTTTTAAGATCTGGAGGCAAAAAAATCATCATATTTCAGTTTTTTTATTTTTTGTTAAATCTGGTCAAACTATGGTCAAACTAATTATTTAAGAATATTAGTGTTACTAAATAATTATTTCAGTTTTTTTGAATTTTGGTCAAATCTGGTCAAACTATGGTCAAACTGTGGTCAAACAATGGTCAAACTAATTATTCAAGAAATATTAGTGTTACTAATTTTTTAGAACAATAGTTTCAAACTCAAACAGTGAAATGTGTGACTTCATGCTCAAGCTAAATTCCTGAGGTTAATAGGATTGACATCTTATTATTGTCAGGAAAACAAGTGCAGACTTGGAAATGAGGGAGAATAGAACCCGAAAGTTAAGCGTGCTCAGGTTGGAGTAGTGAGAGGATGGGTGACCGTCCGGGAAGTTAGATGATTTGGAATGATGAGGGGTGATTAGAGATTAGAGATTAAATTGAGCAGCGATGAGGGGTGATTAGAGATTTGAGCTTAAAATAATTCAGAAATTTGAAAATTAGGGGGAAAATCATTTTTTTCAAAAAAATCAAAAATAATAATCAGAGATTAGATATTAGTAGTAGCGCGGGTTTTTACCCACGCTACTACTGACGGACGTAGTAGTAGCGTGGGTGGCACCCGCGCTACTGCTATACGTTAGCTGTAGCGCCTTATTAGTAGCGCCGGCCCCCGCGCTACTAATAGGCCCAAAACCCGCGCTACTGTTAGGCTTTTCCCTAGTAGTGGTTACACAAAGTCGGTTACAAGGGAGGAGATCTACATATCCGTATTGCCAAGCTTGCCTTCCACGCCAAGGAGAGTCCCATCCGGACACGGGACGAAGTCTTCAATCTTGTATCTTCGTAGTCCAACAATCCGGCTAAAGTATATAGTCCGGCTGTCCGAGGACCCCCTAGTCCAGGACTCCCTCAGTAGCCCCTGAACCAGGCTTCAATGACGATGAGTCCGGCGCGCAGATTGTCTTCGGCACTGCAAGGCGGGTTCTTCCTTCGAATACTCCATAGAAGATTTTGAACACAAGGATAGTGTCCGGCTCTGCAAAACAAAATCGACATACCACCGTAGAGAGAATAATTTCCACAAATCTAATCTGCTGACAACTTTTTATAACATGACATCATACCACGGCCTGGTCATTATTCGAACCGTTTATCCCAGCCTGCCACTGCACGTTTCGCGAGGCGGTTTTATTGTCATGTCTTCTCGAACCAGAGATCATGTTCCCCTTATCACGGGATTCTCGTCAATACGGGTATGGATAACCCAATCGTGCCTGTTGGTATGACCCCTCGATTTCAGGCAAGTCCCAAACGGCCACGCGGAGGACGCTTGATATTCATCCTCTTTGTAAAGGGGCCAAGGCCTGTCCTTTTCTTCTCGCGGTCAATCGAATCCTTCCCCTACCTTGAGTTCCAACACCCAAGGCTTAGGCTAGGCGCTTCGGACCTTCAATCATGTCCGGATCAAACCTTCAAGGTCGGTGGATGCCCTCCTCTGTCACAGAGGAGGACATCAAGAGGCTAAGAGAAGCCAGGTATCTGACCGCCAAAATCTCACACAGGCTGCCTGCTCGAGGGCAGGTCATTCCCACTCTCGAACCCAGCGAGAGTGTCGTATTCGTTTCCCACTTCCTCTGAGGGCTAGGCTTTAGTCTAGATCCCTTTGCTAGAGGGCGCATGTTCTATTACGGGCTCGATTTCCATGATCTGGCCCCGGATTCCATCCTTCACATCTCGTCGTTCATCGTCGTGTGTGAGTCCTTCCTCCATGTCACCCCACACTTTGGCTTATGGCTCAAGACCTTTAATGTGAAGCCGAAGATGATAAATGGGCGACACGAAGAATGCGGAGGTGCCATAATAAGCAAAGGCGCCGATGCTCCATGGCCAAAGGGTTCCTTCCCGGAGGGTCCAGCTTAGTGCAACGGGAGTGGTTTCACATCACAGCTCCCCGAGGTACTAAGTGGGTAGCCGCCCCTGCCTTCTGCTCGGCCCCCCCGCCACAACTGGCGTCATGGGTCAACAAGGGGCTGGACTGGGGGCCAGTAAATGATGTGCCGACATTGCAGAGTCGCATCTGAGATCTCCTCGAGAGAGATGTCAGCCTTGTCAAGGTAATGCAAGTCATGCTAGTTCGTCGAGTCCTGCCTTGCAAATGTCGACCTCTCCGTATGTGGGAGTTCAACCCGGAAGGACCGTGAACTATTCAGCAATTCTTCGGCATGACGCTCGAAGAGATGTATGGATTGTTCTTCGGATCACAAATAAAGTGTCCGGACACCACCAAGGATGCAGGTCTGAGCTGCAATCGTCCATATACCCAAGTAAGTAACTCTCCGGCCGAACATGTTGTCTCTTTATTTATCACAACATCATTCTGAAAAGTCGGTCTTCGACCAGGACTGGATAAAAAAAGCGAAGATGATCAGGTGTTCGACCCCCTTCCCGAAGGCTCAACGGATCCAGTACTGGCTAGAATGCTTGAGCTCGCGCCTTATCAAGCGCCATCAGGGGAAGGTAAAGGGAGGAATAAACAAGCCGAAAGCGGGCCTCACTCATTATTCATCCAAACCGGGGGATTTAGTGCCTCCGCGAAGGAGGATAACCGGGGAGAAGGATCTATAGTCACCTCTCCCCAAGGAAGGAAGAGGACCGCCTCTGAAGACTTGGAAACAATGGTTTCCAAACGAGGGAAGAAATCTTTGTCAGGGGGCCCTACCCTGGAGGGTATCCTTACCGCACAGTACCCGCAAGGGGATCAGCCCTCCACTGAGCTATAAGTAAACAAAAGTACTCTATAGTAAATATATCCTGCTTTATTTCCAAGGACAATAACTGAGACGTATGTCTTGTATTTCGGATCGTAGCCCTTCTCGACAGAGTTCGACTTCAGGGGATCTTCTTCCGGAGATGATGGAGAGCGAAACACCTCCCCATGCCTCCCCGCCTCATGAGGCGGACGACCCTAAGGTGTCGTCATGAAGGATTTCTCCTGATCCACCAAGGCCGGAAGGTAACCCTTTGGCCACCTGGAGTCCGGAGTATTCGACTCCTAAGGGGAGCAACAGAAAGAGTCCGGAACTGTCCGGTGCGCGACAAGACTCACTAAGGAATCTTCTGGAGCAAGCGGCTATCTCAGAAGCGCATCGTACGTTAATGGGTACGGTAGTTGAGAAGATTTCATCCACCGAAAGCGGGTTGCATGAAGCTTTTATGAGCCTGCTGAGAGGCTTTGAGGTACGCAAAGTAATATGTATATTTTTGACGGTACCGCACACGCCAGGTGTGCCCTATGCAGATAGTAGCCCCTGAGACTCTGGTTGCTGTCGAAAAAGGCGACAAATAGAGGATCATAGTCCCAGGTAATAATCATGCCGACTTCATGTGCAGGTGGCCGAGGGTCCGGTGGCTAGCCGGACTGGTGAGTTTGCAAAACTGAAGCGGCAACTTGATGCGGCAGATGCCGACATCGTGCTTGTAAACAGGCGGCTTGACGAGGCACCGGGTATGTATTCTCCGGTAGTCAACATATATTAAGAGGAGCATAATGCTAGTATCTATAATATGTTGTGACTGCAGATGGAGCTGCCGCTGTGGAGACCCTTCGGGCGGAACTTGCCCGAGCCAAGGAACAAGCCAGGAGGAGTGATGCGGCCGCCCTAAAGGCGGTCAAAGAGTTAAGAGCCGAACAGGCTACGCATTGCCAGAGCAAAGAGAAAATAGCCAAGATGGTTGTTGAGTTGAAAGATGCCGCCGACCGTTATGAGCTTCTCGAAAGGGAAAGTCAAACAAAGACGGCAAACCTGGAGAAAGCCATGGTATCATCTAAGGAAACCCGCTCTAAAATCAAAGCGGCGAAGGAGGAGTATGTCAAGCCGGAAATATCACGGCTGGGAAGCCCTTTTTGTTCCAGACAAAGTTCGGAGATCCTAAGTATGCCCTTCTGGATCAATTATGGAGTTCTGCGGACGCCTACCTGGATTTGGCAGCGAGTGCTGCTGATGCGACCAAAATTTTCAAAGATCAAAAAGGTCACGAAGTGGAAAAGTTGTTCTAGTCGCAGTTCAATGCTCCAGCGCATCCGCTGCTATTAAATGAGCCAATGGCCGAGTGGGCCGAGCTCCATAGGTTGCCCGGGCTTGCCATGAGGTCTGTTATGGATCGTCTCTGGCCGGAAGGACCAAGGCCGAATAGTTATTTTGGTCTTGTGCAACGATTCCTTGGTGCTGTGCCGCATATCGACGCTGTAAAGAGGTCGGCGTGCATAGACGGTGCGCAGATGGCTCTTGCCCGTGTCAAGACATACTGGGCAGAGATGGAGGCTACCGCTATTGCAACCCAGAATCCAGCCGTAGGCCAGGTTTCGGCTAAGCACTATTTAGAAGAAGTCCTGGAAGGTGCTCGTTTAATAGAGGCTCGGTGCTCGAAGAGTGTCATGTTCGAGTGACATGTATCTCGATTGTAAGAACAATGCTTATTTAAATTATAAAGGCTGTGTTTATACTTTTGCCTGAAAGTATTATGATGCCTCCTTTGCGGTCGTTTATGTATATATGTATATAACCCGAAAATTTGCAGTCGTCGGCTTCAGCCCCCACGCATATAATGCGGGGGTGTTCGCAAAAGCGCGTGTTCACACTTGATCCAATGTCTTGGTCCATTAAGGAGGTGGTAGCGCGGCAAACGAGGCAATCGGACTATATTGCTTTAACACTTTCACATAGCCATAGGAGTTTGACAGTGGGGCTACTATATAGCCCCTGGTACTTCCGCGCTCATCCGAGTACGGGGCGCATACGTACATGGCCGGGAAAACCGTCCCTTCGTTAATGCCGAGGAATCCCGAAGATCCCGCTAAGTCATCGAGTGGTTGACCAGTCTCGCGCTTTATCATGACAGGCAGTTTTCGGCTTTCTCTACTGAGGTGCTCATCCGGATGAACCAGGGCACAATCGCAGTAGATCTCCCAGTGCCACCTTAGCCGATAGAGCGGAACGTAAGGTAGCAAAATGCGGGAGCCGGGCAAACCCAACATTTGACCAAAGACATGATTCGGAGCTGATGCATATAAGGCCAAACTCGCGACGCCGAACACTCCCTAAGGTATTCGGTCTTTACAACATATACCGGGCTGAGTAACGCCCTTGATAATGAACCCTGAGTGTCCAGGTACGTGCATCATTCTGACATGGCGAAATGCCAATAATGTCAGCATCCCTCTCGGTTATGCTGAGTATCCAGAGGATGTGAAGCAACAATAGACAGTAAAAAAGGTTTACACAGGGTCTTAATCTAAAAAGAAACCTTTGAGCGGGGCCCTGCTGCACGTCTGCGCTTGTGTCTCCATTGTGCTGTATCCTGGAAGGGTGTAGCACGATTATCATCTGTAAAAGAGAAGAACTTAGGTGAAAGTTGTCGTGCGAAAAATTGGTTATTCTCAATAAAACATTAAAATTCAAGATAAGTAAGGTCGAGCCGAATTGTAGTCCTTTTTACATGCGGGAAGCCCCTGGTACTGCCTATGGGGGTATATCCATCAAACCAATCTCAGGTTTATCTAAGCTGTTATAGCTAGTGGTGCGCCGGACTCGTCTAGCCGTGTCCACGGTCTTGACGACCGATCATTTATTCTGGTTGGAGAGGCCATTTAGTGTTCGGCTGCTAAAGCTGCCACACGTTCTTCCGCTTGTAAGGAACGCTCAACATTTCCGCTAACTGTGATGATGCCACGTGGACCAGGCATCTTAAGCTGAAGAGAAGCGTAATGCGGTACGACATTAAAACGAGTGAAAGCTATTCTTCCGAGTAGTGCTTGATAGCCGCTTCGGAATGGAGCGATGTCGAAGGTTAACTTTTCACTTCCGAAGTTGTCGGGAGAACCGAATACAACCTCTAGTACTAGAGAACCCGTACAGCGGGCCTCTGGGCCTGGTATTACCCCTTTAAAGGTAGTATTGCTTTGGCTGATTCTTGTCGGGTCTATCCCCATTTTGCAGACTGTGTCCTGATATATCAGATTAAGACTGCTGCCGCCGTCCATGAGGACTTGGTGAGGTGGTATCCGTCGATAATTGGGTCTAGCACCAAGGCAGCCGATCCTCCGTGCCAGATACTTATCAGGTGATCCCTGCGATCAAAAGTGATCGGGTAGGCCGACCCAGGGTTGAACTTAGGGGTGACGGGCTCTACGGTGCATATGTCTCGGAGTGCATGTTTGCTCCTTCTTTTTGTTACGTGAATCATGTTCACTATTTTGACCTCTTGTCACGCCCAAGATGCGACCCTATCCTAAAGGAACTCGAAGGTCCCTCCAAGGATAGAAGCGCATCTTGAAAACGCTTTTGCAAGGTGGATATCATTACATCAACATTACATAATAGTGGGGATACAACTAAGACATACAATGTCACATGAATACAACAATAGATCATACATAAGATCAACATCCGACTATGGATGAAACAGAAACAAAAACTCAAACAACATCCACCCTGCTAGCCCAGGCTGCCAACCAGGAACCTAACCCAAGATCGACGAAGAAGAAGAAGAACTCCAAAACAAGTGAACATCGCTCTCGCGTCATGAAAATCGCATAACTTGTACCTGCAACTAGTGTTGTAGTAATCTATGTGCCACGAGGACTCAGCAATCCCATTACCATGGGTATCAAGACTAGCAAAGCTGAATGGGTAAGGAAGGGGTAAAGTGGTGAGGTTGCAGCAGCGACTAAGCATGTATGGTGGCTAACTTACGCAAATGAGAGCGAGAAGAGAAGCAAAGATGGCGGTCGTCAACTAGTAATGATCAAGAAGTGATCCTGAACTCCTGCTTACGTCAAACATAACCCAAAAACCATGTTCTTCTTTCGAACAACCCCGAAAAGAGACAATCACGGTTACGCACACGGTTGGTGTATTTTAGAAGGGTTTACTTCAAGTTTACTACAACTGGACATTAACAAATTCCCATCTGCCATATAACCGTGGGCACGGCTTTCGGAAGTTCAAACCCTGCAGGGGTGTCCCAACTTAGCCCATGATAAGCTCTCGTGATCAATGAAGGATATTCCTTCTCTGGGGAAGACCCGATCAGACTCAGAATCCCGGTTACAAGACATTTCGACAATGGTAAAACAAGACAAGCAAGACCTCCCAGCGTGCCGACATCCTGATAGTAGCCGCGCGTATCTCGTCTCAGGCCACGATCGGATGAGCACTACGTACAACTAGAACCAGCCCTCAAGTTTCCCCGAGGTGGAGCTGCAAGTGGATCTAGTTCGGACCAACACTTAGAGAAGCATTGGCCCGGGGGGCTAAAATAAAGATGACCCTCGGGTTAGCTACTCCAAAGGGAAAGGTATAGGTGGTAGGCAAATGGTAAAACCAATGTTGGGCCTTGCTGGAGGAGTTTTATTCAAGGCAAACTGTCAAGGGGGTCCCATAAATCACCCAACCGCGTTAGGGACGCAAAATCCGAGAACATAATACCGATATGACGGAAACTAGGGCGGCAAGACTGGAACAAAACACCAGGCATAAGGCCGAGCCTTCCACCCTTTACCAAGTATATAGATGCATTAATAATATAAGAGATATTGTGATATCCCAACATAAACATAATCCAACATGGAGCAATCTTCATCTTCACCTGCAACTAGCGACGCTATAAGAGGGGCTGAGCAAAAGCGGTAACATAGCCAAACAACGCTTTGCTAGGACGGGTGACAAAGGTTAGAGGTTCATGGCAATTTGGGAGGCTTGATAAGCAAGTGGTAGGTAACACGACATAGCGATAGAACGAAGCAACTAGCATAGCAATGATAGTAATGAGATCCAAGGTGACGGTCATCTTGCCTGAAATCCCGCAAGGAAGAAGAACGAGTCCATGAAGAAGATGAAGCCACGAAGATGAACCAAGCGTAGACGAACAAATCCTCACGATCGCAACGGAACGGGAACTATCGAGAGAAGCACACAACATGGTAAACACACCACACAAGAACACGGCATGATGCTCAACCAAGTATGATGCACGACAAGGCTACATGAAGCTACTCATGGCACGAGATGATGCATACAAGAGCAACACATCAAAGCAAGTTTAAATGAGGCCGGAAACAACATATAACAATTTTGGTAAGTCCTCAAATGCAAATTTCGAAATTGGTCCTGATCTGAATAAACCTTATTTTCAATTTGTTAAACAGCAAGTTAAGATGCACCACGATGATCTACACGAAATTCTAGTCAAGTTACATATAAAGTTCATTAGATTCAGAGCTACGGCCTAGGAGATACGAGCAAAACAAGTTAAACATGGCATTGATGCGAAATGTATTCAAACATCAAGCACACACCTCAAAACATGGATGCAACAAGGTAACATGAAACTACATGCAAAACCAAGCAAGTTTCATATAGAGCACACTCAAAACGGAGCAACAGTTCAACACATACACACCATACAAGTTTAAAGGACAAGCTGTCCAAAACAGCAACTAGGCATATTGCAAGCATCAAAACAACATGCTACAGGATCTCAACATGAAAAAAAGGCATCGGAATGATTTGCAGGTAAAGTATTACAAAACATGAACACTGAGCTATCTCCAAAAACTAAGAGAACATGCTCAAAAGGACATGGCAAGATTGCAAATAATAACAGGTTCACAGACTTGGCAGAATTCACAGGACATGGCAGAAATAACATCAGGTTGCAATGTTTAGAGCTATCAAACAACATGATACATGAACTTATCATGGCAACCAAAGGAATGTCATGAATCTACTAATTGCATATAACAAAAGTCCCTTACTGATCACGAGCCAAAAAGGCACAGAAGATATGATGGCACCCATGTAAACATAGCAAGTTTTATTATCAGGTTCAGACTCAACAGAAAAACAGAGCATGGCATAAACAGAATTATGAAGGCATCTTTGCGAGCTCGATTCACTCATCACAAGGCATTGCATGACAAGATAAGCATAGCATCAGCAAGAAGACATGTCCATGAAGCTAACCAGTGCAATAGCAAGTTGATATCATGCCTGGATCAACTACAACAACCTTGGCAAAATTGATTAACATGTAAACAATCTGCCAGGAACATTTTATAGCAAAAGTAGAGCAAGATTAAGACATGCTAGAGCAATCTATAAATGCAAGCATGGGCATGGACGGATAGAGAATAACCATATGAACAAAACATCCTTACTGAACATGCTCAAAAGAGGCATGGATCTCACTGTAGCAACATGAATACATCACGGACTTAGTGAAATTCTAAGACCCTGAAATAACAGTAGAACAAGGACAGTGAAATTCTAAGACCCCTTGGCGGCAAGCCGAGCACCTTGCGGCGCTGGTCAGTGGCGCATGGCGGTGGCGGTCCGCGCTGGGTCGCCATGGGACGAGGCGCTGGGTGGTGGGCGGAGGCCGAGGCACGGAGGCGAGACGGCGGCGGGTTGGCGCAGAGGCCAAGGCCGACGGAGGCGGCGACCGGCGTGGCGGCGGGCGCGGAGGGCTTCGGGCGAAGCGAGGCCAAGGCTGGCTGGCTGTGCGGCCTGTTCTGGGGGCCGCACCTAGGCCAGCAGCAGCATGGCGGGAGGCGGCACAAGGACAGGCTCCGGATTGGGCAGGGGCGATGGCGGACATGTCCGGGCGGCGGGTGGACGTGTCTGTCGGCGGGAGGAGGAAGAAGCTAGGGTTGGACTGCGTAAAAGTTCGGGGAGGGGCACATATTTATAGGTAGAGAGAGCTAGGAGACTCCAAATGAGGTGCGGTTTTCGCCCACACGATCGTGATCGAACGACCGAAAGCATGGAGGGGGTTTGGATGGGTTATTGGGCCACTTTGGAGGGGTGCTGGGCTGCAACAAAAGAGGCTTTTACGGTTCCCCGGTTAACCATTGGAGCATCAAACGACCTCCAAATGGAACGAAACTTGACAGGCGGTCTACCGGTGGTGTACCAAGGCCGCTTGGCAAATCACAGTCCATTCCGAGAATGTTTAACACCCGCTCACAAAAAGAGACAAGAGGGGAACGTCGGAGGACATAGGAGTGTCAGATTGCAAAATGGACAACGGGGAAAATGCTCGGATGCATGAGACGAACACGTATGCAAATGCGATGCACATAACGACATGATAAAATGCAACATGCAAGCAAATGACCTGGCAATGACGGTGAATAACTGGCAGACACCTGGCGCATCGAATCCGGGGCGTTACAGCCATGTCAGACGAGGGGTGTACACCTTGTACGCCCGCACTGTGGCCACGTTTCGTCCGTGATTCGGGGGCGACAGGTTGCACTATTGACGCGCCCTATCTTGTCGTAGCACGTGGGTGCAGACTTTGAGGAGGCGAAGGGCCGCCTAGTAGGAGTCGGCCAATGCCCTCGCCGCCTACTGGGGTGCGCTGCCTTCTAGGAGGCGGCCTGTTGGTGCCAGCCGGCCGCGAGGGGCGGCTTTGCAACCAGTCGGGCTGAGGAGTTAGGCTAGCCCCGATGTCTTTGAAATCTGCTAGGGTGTGGATGAGGCTACCCAGGGTTTATCCCCCCATCAGCAGTCCCTGAAGCTGGTGAGGTTCTAAGGCTTTGGGCAGCCGGAGAGCCTCAACAATTTCCCTCTTAAGTGGCCTTCCGCCTTTTGCTCCTTCCGGCTGGGAGGATTCGGACGCCAGGAGCCGGACATAGCTGCGGCCGCCTAGTGGAATTCGAATAGTCGCGGTGGGGGCCAGGTGGCGTGCCAGTGATACGTCTCCAACGTATCTATAATTTTTTATTGCTCCATGCTATATTATTTACTGTTCTGGACTATATTGGGCTTTATTTTCCACTTTTATATTATTTTTGGGACTAACCTATTAACCGGAGGCCCAGCCCAGAATTGCTATTTTTTGCCTATTTCAGTGTTTCGAAGAAACCGAATATCAAACGGAGTCCAAACGTAATGAAACCTTCAGGAACGTGATTTCTCTCACTGAACGTGATCCAGGAGACTTGGACCCTACGCCAAGGCACAAAAGAGGCGGTCACGAGGGTGGGGGCGCGCCCCTGCCTCGTGGCCCCCTTGTTGCTCCATCGACGTACTCCTTCCTCCTATATATACCTACGTACCCCCAAACGATCAGATACGGAGCCAAAAACCTAATTCCACCGCCGCAACTTTCTGTATCCACGAGATCCCATCTTGGGGCCTGTTCCGGAGCTCCGCCGGAGAGGGCCGTCATCACGGAGGGCTTCTACATCATCATAGCCACTCCGATGAAGTGTGAGTAGTTTACCTCAGACCTTCGGGCCCATAGTTAGTAGTTAGATGGCTTCTTCTCTCTTTTTGGATCTCAATACAATGTTCTCCCCCTCTCTCGTGGAGATCTATTCGATGTAATCTTCTTTTTGTGGTGTGTTTGTTGAGATCGATGAATTGTGGGTTTATGATCAAGTCTATCTATGAATAATATTTGAATCTTCTCTGAATTCTTTTATGTATGATTGGTTATCTTTGCAAGTCTCTTCGAATTATCAGTTTGGTTTGGCCTACTAGATTGGTTTTTCTTGCCATGGGAGAAGTGCTTAGCTTTGGGTTCGATCTTGCGGTGTCCTTTCCTAGTGACAGAAGGGGCAACAAGGCACGTATTGCATTGTTGCCATCGAGGATAACAAGATGGGGTTCATATCATATTGCATGAATTTATCCCTCTACATCATGTCATCTTGCTTAAGGATTACTCTATTTTTAACTTAATACTCTAGATGCATGCTGGATAGCGGTCGATGAGTGGAGTAATAGTAGTAGATGCAGGCAGGAGTCGGTCTACTTTGTCTCGGATGTGATGCCTATATACATGATCATACCTAGATATTCTCATAACTATGCTCAATTCTGTCAATTGCTCAACAGTAATTTGTTCACCCACCGTAGAATACTTATGGTCTTGAGAGAAGCCACTAGTGAAACCTATGGCCCCCGGGTCTATTCTCATCATATCAATCTCCATCACTTTAATCTTGCTTTGCTTTTTTACTTTGCCTTTTACTTTTCACTTTGCATCTCTATATCAAAAATACCAAAAATATTATCTATCATCTCTATCAGATCTCACTCTCGTAAGTGACCGTGAAGGGATTGACAACCCCTAATCGCATTGGTTGCGTTGAGCTATTGTTTTTGTGTAGGTACGAGGGACTTGCGCGTGGCCTCCTACTGGATTGATACCTTGGTTCTCAAAAATTGAGGGAAATACTTACGCTACTTTGCTGCATCATCCTCTCCTCTTCGGGGAAAACCAATGCAGTGCTCAAGAGGTAGCAAGAAGAATTTCTGGCGCCGTTGCCGGGGAGTCTACGCAAAAAGTCAACATACCAAGTACCCATCAAAATCCCTATCTCTCGCATTACTTTAGTTGCTATTTGCCTCTCGTTTTCCTCTCCCCCACTCCACCCTTGCCGTTTTATTCACGCTCTCTTTCCCAATCTCCTCCTCCTTCTCCTTTTTCTGTTTGCCTTTTTCTCGCTTGCCTTTTGTTTGCTCGTGTGTTGGATTGCTTGTTTGTCGCGATGGCTCAAGATACTACCAAATTGAGTGACTTCACCAATACCAACAATAATGATTTCCTTAGCACTCCGATTGCTTCTCTTGCCAATACTGAATCTTGTGAAATCAATACTGCCTTGTTGAATCTTGTTATGAAAGATCAATTCTCCGGCCTTCCTAGTGAAGATGCCGCTACTCATCTGAATAGCTTCGTTGATTTATGTGTTATGCAAAAGAAAAAAGATGTCGATAATGATGTCGTTAAATTGAAGCTATTTCCTTTTTCGCTTAGAGATCATGCTAAAGCTTGGTTTTCGTCTTTGCCTAAAAATAGTATTGATTCTTGGAACAAGTGCAAAGATGCTTTTATCTCTAAGTATTTTTCTCCCGCTAAGATCATCTCTCTTAGAAACGACATTATGAATTTTAAGCAACTTGATCATGAACATGTTGCACAAGCTTGGTAGAGAATGAAATTAATGATACGTAATTGCCCTACTCATGGTTTGAATTTGTGGGAGATTATACAAAAAATTTATGCCAGATTGAATTTTGCTTCTAGAAATCTTTTGATTCGGCCGCGGGAGGCACTTTTATAGAAATCACTTTAGGAGATGCTACTAAACTCCTAGATAATATTATGGTTAATTATTCTCAATGGCATACTGAAAGATCTTCTAATAAAAAAGTGCATGCGATAGAAGAAATTAATGTTTTGAGTGGAAAGATGGATGAACTTATGAAATTATTTGCTGCTAAGAGTGTTTCTTCTGATCCTAATGATATGCCTTTGTCTACTTTGATTGAGAATAACAATGAATCTATGGATGTGAATTTTGTTGGTAGGAATAATTTAGGTAACAACGCTTATAGAGGGAATTTTAATCCTAGGCCTTATCCTAGTAATCCTTCTAATAATTATGGAAATTCCTACAACAACTCTTATGGAAATTTTAATAAGATGCCCTCTGAATTTGAGAATAGTGTTAAAGAGTTTATGAATTCACAAAAGAATTTTAACGCTTTGCTTGAAGAGAAATTGCATAAAGTTGATGATTTGGCTAGGAACGTTGATAGAATTTCTCTTGAGGTTGATTCTTTAAAGCTTAGATCTATTCCTCCTAAGCATGATATCAATGAGTCTCTCAAAGCCATGAGAATTTCCATTGATGAGTGCAAGGAAAGAACCGCTAGGATGCGTGCTACGAAAGATGCCTTTACTAAAGCGTGTTCTTCCAATTCCTATGAAAATCAAGATGAAGATCTAAAAGTTATTGATGTGTCCCCTATCAAATCTTTGTTTTGCAATATGAATCTTGATGAAACTGAATATGATCTTTCTTTACCTAGAAGGCATTCTAAAAATTTAGAGTATTTAGATCTTTATGATGAAATTGATGAAAGTGGGATTGAAAGAAATAAAACCCTAGATGTTGGTAAACCCACTATATTGGATTTCAAGGAATTTAATTATCATAGTTGCTCTTTAATTGATTGTATTTCCTTGTTGCAATCCGTGCTAAATTCTCCTCATGCTTATAGTCAAAAGAAAGCCTTTACCGAACATATTGTTGATGCCTTGATGCAATCTTATGAAGAAAAACTTGAGTTGAAAGTTTCTATCCCTAGAAAACTCTATGATGAGTGGGAACCAACTATTAAAATTAAAATTCAAGATCATGAGTTTTATGCTTTGTGTGATTTGGGTGCTAGTGTCTCCACTATCCCCAAAACTTTGTGTGATTTGCTAGATTTCCGTGATTTGATGATTGCTCTCTAAACTTGCATCTTGCGGATTCCACTATTAAGGAACCTATGGGAAGAATTAATGATGTTCTTATTGTTGCAAATAGGAATTATGTGCCCGTAGATTTTATCGTTCTTGATATAGATTGCAATCCTTCTTGCCCTATTATTCTTGGTAGACCTTTCCTTAGAACGGTTGGTGCGATTATTGATATGAAGGAAGGGAATATTAGATTTCAATTTCCATTAAAAAAGGGCATGGAACACTTTCCTAGAAAGAAAATAAAATTGCCATACGAAACTATTATGAGATCCACTTATGGATTGCCTACCAAAGATGGCAATACCTAGATCTATCCTCGCTTTTATGCCTAGCTAGGGGCGTTAAACGATAGCGCTTGTTGGGAGGCAACCCAATTTTATTTTTAAGTTTTTTTTGTTTTTTCTCTGTTTAGGAATAAATAACCCATCTACCTTCTTTTTGGATGTGGTTTTGTGTTTTAATTAGTGTTTGTGTCAAGTTAGACCTATAGGAACTTCTTGGATGATAATTATTCGATCTTGCTATAATTTCCAGAAACTTTCTGTTCACGAAAACAATTGTTAAAACTTACCAGAACGTGATAAAATACTGATTCAAATTGCTGCTGATCAATAAACAAATTGTCTAGGTAGTCCCATGGCACCCCCAAGATAATCCAAGGACACCAAAAAGTCAAAGCTTGGGGATGCCCCGGAAGGCATCCCCTCTTTCGTCTACTTCCATCGGTAATTTTACTTGGAGCTATATTTCTATTCACCACATGATATGTGTTTTGCTTGGAGCGTCTTGTATTATTTGTGTCTTTGTTTGTTAGTGTGCCACAATCATCCTTTCTGCACACACCTTTTAGAGAGCCATACATGAATTGGAATTTGATAGAATACTCTATGTGCTTCACTTATATCTTTTGAGCTATGTAGTTTTGCTCTATGTGCTTCACTTATATCTTTTGAGCGTTATAATTTTGCTCTATGTGCTTCACTTAGATCTTTTAGAGCACGGTGGTGGATTTTTTAAAAGAAACTATTGATCTCTCATGCTTCACTTAGGTTATTTTGAGAGTCTTAATAGCATGGTAAATTGCTTAATAATAATATGCTTGGTATTCAAGATTTGTGAAATTTTCTTTTGAGTGCGTTGAATACTAAGAAAAGATTGATGCTTGATAATTGTTTTGAGATATGAAGATGGTGATATTAGAGTCATGCTAGTTGAGTAGTTGTGAATTTAAAGAATACTTGTGTTAAAGTTTGTGATTCCCGTAGCATGCACGTATGGTGAACCGTTATGTGATGAAGTCAGAGCATGATTTATTTATTGATTGTCTTCCTTATGAGTGGTGGTCGGGGACGAGCGATGGTCTTTTCCTACCAATCTATCCCCCCAGGAGCATGCACGTAATACTTTGATTTGGTAACTTCTAGATTTTTGCAATAAGTATATGAGTTCTTTATGACTAATGTTGAGTCCATGGATCATATGCACTTTTTCCCATCCTTCCACCATAGCTAGCCTCTCTAATACCGCACACTTTTTGCCGGTATCATACACACACCATATACCTTCCTTAAAATAGCCACCATACCTACCTATCATGGCATTTCCATAGCCATTCCGAGATATATTGTCATGCAACTTTCCACCGTTCCATCTATTATGACACGCTCCATCATTGTCATATTGCTAGCATGATCATGTGGTTGACATCGTATTTGTGGCAAAGCCATCGTTCATAATTCTTTCATACATGTCACTCTTGATTCATTGCATATCCCGGTACACCGCCGGAGGCATTCACATAGAGTCATATTTTGTTCTAAGTATCGAGTTGTAATTGTTGAGTTGTAAGAAAAATAAAAGTGTGATGATCATCATTTTTAGAGCATTGTCCCAAGTGAGGAAAGTATGATGGAGACTATGATTCCCCCATAAGTCGGGATGAGACTCCGGACGAAAAAAAGGCCATAAAAAAAGAAGAGAAAAGGCCCAAATAAAAAAAATGAGAGAAAAAGAGAGAAGGGACAATGTTACTATCCTTTTACCACACTTGTGCTTCAAAGTAGCACCATGATCTTCACGACAGAGAGTCTCTCATTTTGTCACTTTCATATACTAGTGGGAATTTTTCATTATAGAATTTGGCTTGTATATTCCAATGATGGGCTTCCTAAAAATTGCCCTAGGTCTTCATGAGCAAGCGAGTTGGATGCACACCCACTTAGTTTCTTTTGGTGAGCTTTCATATACTTATAGCTCTAGTGCATCCGTTGCGTGGCAATCCCTACTCACTCACATTGATATCTATTGATGGGCATCTCCATAGCCCGTTGATACGCCTAGTTGATGTGAGACTATCTTCCCCTCTTTTTGTCTTCTCCACAACCACCATTCTATTCCACATATAGTGCTATATCCATGGCTCACGCTCATGTATTGCGTGAGGATCGAAAAGGTTTTGAAAATGTTAAAGTATGAAACAATTGCTTGGCTTATCATCGGGGTTGTGCATGATTTAAATACTTTGTGTGGTGAAGATAGAGCATAGCCAGACTATATGATTTTGTAGGGATAACTTTCTTTGGCCATGTTATTTTGAGAAGACATAATTGCTTTGTTAGTATGCTTGAAGTATTATTATTTTTATGTCAATATGAACTTTTGAATCTGAATATTCATACCATAGTTAAGAAGATTTGCATTGAAATTATGTCAAGTAGCACTCCGCATCAAAAATTCTCTTTTTATCATTTACCTACTCGAGGACGAGCAGGAATTAAGCATGGGGATGCCTGATACGTCTCCAACGTATCTATAATTTTTGATTGCTCCATGCTATATTATTTACTGATTTGGACTATATTGGGCTTTATTTTCCACTTTTATATTACTTTTGGGACTAACCTATTAACCGGAGGCCCAGCCCAGAATTGTTATTTTTTGCCTACTTCAGTGTTTCGAAGAAACGGAATATCAAACGGAGTCCAAACGGAATGAAACCTTCGGGAACATGATTTTCTCACCGAACGTGATCCAGGAGACTTGGACCCTACGCCAAGGGACAAAAGAGGCGGTCACGAGGGTGGGGGCATGCCCCCCCAGGGCGCGCCCCCTGCCTCGTGGCCCCCCTGCCTCATGGGCCCCTTGTTGCTCCACCGACGTACTCCTTCCTCCTATATATACCTATGTACCCCCAAACGACCAGATACGGAGCCAAAAACCTAATTCCACCACCGCAACTTTCTGTATCCACGAGATTGCATCTTGGGGCCTGTTCCGGAGCTCCGTCGGAGAGGGCCGTCATCACGGAGGGCTTCTACATCATCATAGCCCCTCCAATGAAGTGTGAGTAGTTTACCTCAGACCTTCGGGTCCATAGTTAGTAGCTAGATGGCTTCTTCTCTCTTTTTGGATCTCAATACAATGTTCCCCCCCCTCTCTCGTGGAGATCTATTCGATGTAATCTTCTTTTGCGGTGTGTTTGTTGAGACCCATGAATTGTGGGTTTATGATCAAGTCTATCTATGAATAATATTTGAATCTTCTCTGAATTCTTTTATGTATGATTGGTTATCTTTGCAAGTCTCTTCGAATTATCAGTTTGGTTTGGCCTACTAGATTGGTTTTTCTTGCCATGGGAGAAGTGCTAAGCTTTGGGTTCGATCTTGCGGTGTCCTTTTCCAGTGACAGAAGGGGCAGCAAGGCACGTATTGCATCGTTGCCATCGAGGATAACAAGATGGGGTTCATATCATATTGCATGAATTTATCCCTCTACATCATGTAATCTTGCTTAAGGCGTTACTCTGTTTTTAACTTAATACTCTAGATGCATGCTGGATAGCGGTCGATGAGTGGAGTAATAGTAGTAGGTGCAGGCAGGAGTCGGTCTACTTGTCTCGGACGTGATGCCTATATACATGATCATACCTGGATATTCTCATAACTATGCTCAATTCTGTCAATTGCTCAACAGTAATTTGTTCACCCACCGTAGAATACTTATGCTCTTGAGAGAAGCCACTTGTGAAACCTATGGCCCCTGGGTCTATTCTCATCATATCAATCTCCATCACTTTAATCTTGCTTTGCTTTTTACTTTGCCTTTTACTTTTCACTTTGCATCTCTATACCAAAAATACCAAAAATATTATCTATCATCTCTATCAGATCTCACTCTCGTAAGTGACCGTGAAGGGGTTGACAACCCCTAATCGCGTTGGTTGCGTTGAGCTATTGTTTTTGTGTAGGTACGAGGGACTTGCGCGTGGCCTCCTACTGGATTGATACCTTGGTTCTCAAAAACTGAGGGAAATACTTACGCTACTTTGCTGCATCATCCTCTCCTCTTCAGGGAAATCCAACGCAGTGCTCAAGAGGTAGCAGCCAGCCGGGCGACAGGCTCTCTGCCCGTTGCCCGCCCGCCACGCGGCGCCAGCCGGCCAGGTCGGCCTGCCAGCCCACGCGTGCGACGGGACGTCACCGCAGGCCTGGCCCCGCCACTACAGGGCCACAGCACGCGCGCGGATCCGCTGCAGCCGAGGCAGACGGTTGCGCTTCCTAGGCGCGGTTAATGCACGCCTTTACAGCGTGGAAGATGCGAGGTCGTGGGGGGAGTGGGCGCAGTTAATCCTATGCCCCCCACGTCTCTCCCCCTCGGCTCCTCCGCCAGGGGGCT
This sequence comes from Aegilops speltoides, assembly GCA_021437245.1. Taxonomy (NCBI): domain Eukaryota; kingdom Viridiplantae; phylum Streptophyta; class Magnoliopsida; order Poales; family Poaceae; genus Aegilops; species Aegilops speltoides. The sequence goes on from CM038142.1 coordinate 145,636,963, forward strand.
ATAAGTAGGGGGAGGAGGGGGTGGCAGAACGCACACGCGCCCTCCTATGCCTTCGCATCGCTTCTCTCCTTCTTGCTGTAGCTACGCCTTCTCCTCTCGCGGGAGTGCTGCCGCAGCTCGCTGTCGCCGAACTTCTTCACGCCGCAGCCACTCCACGTCGCCGCCGAGCTTGGAGCCCATGGTGCACAACGGCCGCGCCAGCGACTGGGACGGCTCCACCGTCCACGAAGACCATCTGGAGTTCCTCCGCCAGACGCGGTGGCTCCCCCAATCCTCCAATGTCAAGGTGCACCCCCCGCAAAGGAGATCTCGCTGACGCCGGAGGGCGACGAGCGCGTCATCTTCCGATCACACTTCCTCTGCGGCTTCGGCCTGCCGGCGAGCGGGTTCCTCTGCTTGTTTCTTGATTTCTACGGAGTGCAGCCCCACCCGTGGATGTGTTGTAGTTGCCTTTGTGTACCCAAATTATGCAATGACGTGGATGAGCACTGTAACCAGGGAAATTGGAACCAAAAATTTTGACGTTCAAACTCATCGCACACGGGTTAAGCTATCTGAATCATTTGTGATGTTCACATATCGTACATAGTTCTGAATAAGGGACCGTATCTGATGACACTTTGCGCGCCAGTTTTTCGCTGAAGCAATTCCAAATTTTTGGCTTTCGCGGAAATATCTACCTCCCCGCCCCCCTTACCAAAAGCCACATTTCCCCTGTTTCCGCCTTCCTTTCCAAGTTGAAACCTTCACTCCTTGCTTGGAGCGCCGCCCCCCTCGTCGGCGACCCTCCTTCACACTGCTCGGCCTTGTCTATCTAGGCAAGTAATCCACACCAGACCCCCATCCTCCTCCTCCTCCTCCTCCTCCTTCCACATCCCACATGCCCCGACCACCGACATGACACCTTCCACCCAAATCACTGACCCATCCACCAAATAAGCGCCACCCTAAGCCATGGTGCATGCAGTATAGCCAGGAGCTCAAGGAGCATTTGGCAGCGGAGAAGCAAATCGTGGCCTCACGCGCGGATGAGGTCGTGATGGCTACCATTCATGTCAAAACCCAAATATTGGAGGAGCACCTTGCCATTTGCTAGCTACGCCAGTTAAGCATGCTCGGTTTACCCGTTGCATGTGCTGCTCCTGCCTTTCCTTAACAAATTCTAGTGAATTGTGCTATCTAATTTTACCATGCAATTTGTTGCTCCTGTGTATATGTTCTATATGTCATGCCGTGTGGTGCTCACTTATTAACTATTTGGTTAATTAGTTGTCGTCTTCAGGTAACTGTTTGGTTCAATTCTGCAAATGTGATGTTCAATTCTTCAGGCTGCAATTTTGTATTGTCTTCCATGTGAGAAATAAATCGAATTTATCTTTAGAATATACATGAGAAACGAATACAATTGAGAAAAAGATATATCCTGTTATTATTAGTGCTAACCTTTCAGAGCATGAAGAAGAGAGATTATTGAAAACTCTGAAGAAGCACCGTGCTGCTATTGGATATACTCTTGATGATCTTAAGGGCCTTAGTCCCACTCTATGTCAACATAAAATAAATTTGGAGGAAGATGCCAAACCAGTTCGTGATCATCAACGACGGCTGAATCCTAAAATGAAAGAAGTGGCAAGAAAGGAAATACTAAAGCTCCTTGAGGCAGGTATAATGTATCCCATTGATGATAGTCAGTGGGTAAGTCCTGTCCATTGTGTCCCTAAGAAGGGAGGTATTACTGTCGTTCCTAATGATAAAGATGAATTGATTTCGCAAAGAATTATTACAGGTTATAGGATGGTAATTGATTTCCGAAAATTAAATAAGGCTACTTAAAAAGATCATTACCCCTTACCTTTTATCGATCAAATGCTAGAAAGATTATCCAAACATACACATTTTTGCTTTCTAGATGGTTATTCCGGTTTCTCTCAAATACCTGTGTCAGCCAATGATCAATCAAAGACTACTTTTACTTGCCCTTTTGGTACTTTTGCTTATAGACGTATGCCTTTTGGTTTATGTAATGCACATGCTACCTTTCAAAGATGCATGATGGCTATATTCTCTGACTTTTGTGAAAAGATTTGTGAGGTTTTCATGGACGATTTCTCCGTTTATCTTTTGATGATTGCTTGAGCAACCTTGATCGGGTTTTGCAGAGATGTGAAGAAACTAACCTTGTCTTGAATTGGGAAAAGTGCCACTTTATGGTTAATGAAGGCATTGTCTTGGGGCATAAAGTTTCTGAAAGAGGTATTGAAGTTGATAAAGTCAAGGTTGATGCTATTGAAAAGATCCCATGTCCCAAGGACATCAAAGGTATAAGAAGTTTCCTTGGTCACGCCAGTTTCTATAGGAGGTTCATTAAGGACTTCTCAAAAATTTCTCAGCCTCTGAATAATTTATTACAAAAAGATATACCATTTGTCTTTGATGATGATTGTGTAGAAGCATTTGAAATACTTAAAAAAGCATTGATCTCTGCACCTATTGTTCAGCCACCTGATTGGAATTTACCCTTTGAAATTATGTGTGATGCTAGTGATTATGTTGTAGGTGCTGTTCTAGGGCAAAGAGTTGATAAGAAATTAAATATTGTTCAATATGCTAGTAAAACTCTAGACAATGCTCAAAGAAATTATGCTACTACTGAGAAAGAATTTTTAGCAGTTGTATTTGCTTGCGATAAGTTCAGGCCTTATATTGTTGATTCTAAAGTAACTATTCACACTGATCATGCTGCTATTAAATATCTTATGGAAAAGAAAGATGCTAAACCTAGACTTATTAGATGGGTTCTCTTGCTACAAGAATTTGACTTGCATATTATTGATAGAAAGGGAGCTGAGAACCCCGCTGCAGATAACTTGTCTAGGTTAGAAAATATTCTTGATGACCCACTACCAATTGATGATAGCTTTCCTGATGAGCAATTAAATGTCATAAATGCTTCTCGTACTACTCCATGGTATGCTGATTATGCCAATTACATCGTTGCTAAATTTATACCACCTAGTTTCACATACCAGCAAAAGAAAAAGTTTTCTATGATTTGAGACATTACTTTTGGGATGACCCACATCTTTATAAAGAAGGAGTAGATGGTGTTATTAGACGTTGTGTACCTGAGCATGATCAGGAACAGATCCTACGCAAGTGTCACTGCGAGGCCTATGGAGGACACCACGCTGGAGATAGAACTGCACATAAGGTATTGCAATCCGGTTTTATTGGCCTACTCTCTTCAAGGATGCCCGTAAGTTTGTCCTATCTTGTGATGAATGTCAAAGAATTGGTAACATTAATAGACGTCAAGAGATGCCTACGAATTATTCACTTGTTATTGAACCATTTGATGTTTGGGGCTTTGATTATATGGGACCTTTTCCTGCCTCTAATGGATATACACATATTTTAGTTGCTGTTGATTACGTTACTAAGTGGGTAGAAGCTACTCCAACTAGTAGTGCTGATTATAACACCTCTATTAAGATGCTTAAAGAAGTTATTCTTCCAAGGTTTGGAGTCCCTAGATATTTAATGACTGACGGTGGTTCACATTTTATTCATGGTGCTTTTCGTAAAATGGTTGCTAAGTATGATGTTAATCATAGAATTGCATCTCCTTATCACCCGCAGTCTAGTGGTCAAGTAGAATTGAGTAATAGAGAACTCAAATTAATTTTGCAAAAGACTGTGAATAGATCTAGAAAGAATTGGTCCAAGAAACTTGATGATGCATTATGGGCCTACAGAACTGCATATAAAAATCCTATGGGTATGTCTCCGTACAAAATGGTTTATGGAAAAGCATGTCACTTACCTCTCGAACTAAAACATAAGGCTTATTGGGCTATTAAAGAGATCAATTATGATTTCAAACTTGCCGGTGAGAAGAGGTTATTTGATATTAGCTTACTTGATGAATGGAGAACTCAAGCTTATAAAAATGCCAAGTTGTTTAAAGAAAAAGTTAAAAGATGGCATGATAAAAGAATACAAAAGCATGAGTTTAATGTTGGTGATTATGTATTGCTATACAACTCTTATTTAAGATTTTTTGCAAGAAAACTTCTCTCTAAATGGGAAGGTCCTTACGTTATCGAGGAGGTCTATCGTTCCGGTGCCATAAAAATCAACAATTTCGAAGGCACAAATCCGAAGGTGGTGAACGGTCAAAGAATCAAACATTATATCTCAGGTAATCCCATAAATGTTGAAACCAATGTTATTGAAATCATAAGCCTGGATGAATACATAAGGGACACTTTCCAGAACGTTTCAGACTCCGAAAAGGAATAGGTATGTGGTACGGTAAGTAAACCGACTCCAAAACAATTTTTATGGCAATATTTCTCTGTTTTGGAATATGTAGAAAAATAGAAAAATAAGAAGCAGTCCGGGAAGGTCACGAGGCCTCCACGAGGGTGGAGGGCACGCCCTACCCTACTGGGTGCGCCCCCTACCTTGTGGGCACCTCGTGTGCTCTCCGGACTCCGTTTTCTTGCACGGCACGTATTTTGGTCGGTAAAAATTCATTATATAATCTCCCGAAGGTTTTGACTCCCGTATCACGCAATTATCCTCTGTTCTTGTTTCGGCCTGTTTTTCTGACAGATCCAGATCATCATGACGTCTCCAAGCGCCCCAAGGACAAGTTCTTCGAGAAGGTCATCAACCCCTACCTCACGGAGGTACTGCAACACCCTCAAACCATTGAGATGCATGATGGGTTGCTGCACATCCGTGATGTTGAGGGACCACGGAGGACCAGAAGCATGGAGACAAGGCTTGAAGCAATGGAGCAACAAGTTTTCAAGTGCCAGGAGATGGTGGAGCGTGGACTTGACTCCAATCACATAATGATCACGGAGTTCACCAACAACCACAAGCTGGATGCCAAGGACATTGGGGAGGCTATCTTCAAGCTTCACAAGAAGATCGAGCACCTCCAAGCCCAAATTTATGACCTGTAAAACCAAAACTGTGAGTATGAATATAGATTCAAGAGGATGAGTTTGGCTGCAGATTTGAGGCTTCTGGAGACTCGATCATCCTTCTATGATGGTGAGCCTATGCCTTCGAAGATGGACGACAAGCCTACATTATCAATAACCCCTTCACCAACAAAGGAGATATAATCACACGGGTATGGGCACTCCCCTTGGCAACTGCCAAGCTTGGGGGAGATGCCCCGGTATCGTATCACAACCACAACTCCTATCTTTACTGTTTTTCTTAGTTCGATCCTATTAGTAGTATCTTGATCTAGTAGAATAAAGTTTATGGCATGATCTAGTTTTGAGTTTTGCTTTATGATCTCTCTTTGTAATCGAGTCCGTGAGCTATATAATAAAGAGTAGTGTTGAGTCAAGGGCTTGATTATTTTGCCATGATCTTGAGTGAATAAAAGAAAAAAAGAGAATAAAAAGAAATAATAAAAAGTGATCATATTGATCTTATTGAGAATAATGACTTCACATAGAAAGAGTATGATGATTAAAAATTGTTGAGAGTTGACAAACATAGCTTTGGTCATCGTTGCAATTAATAGGAAGTAATAAAGAAAGAGAGGTTTCACATATAAATATACTATCGTGGACATCTTTTATGATTGGGAGCACTCATTAAAATATGACATGCTAAAGAGTTGATGTTGGACAAGGAAGACAACGTAATGGGTTATGTTTTCTTATATCTGAGATAAAGTATATTGTCATGGATCATCCAACATGTTGAGCTTGCATTTCCCCCTCATGCTAGCCAAATTCTTTGCACCAAGTAGAGATACTACTTGTGCTTCCGAATACCCTTAAACCAGTTTTGCCATGAGAGTCCATATCTACCTATGGATTGAGTAAGATCCTTCAAGTAAGTTGTCATCGGTGCAAGCAATAAAAATTGCTCTCTAAATATGTATGATTGATTGGTGTGGAGGAAATAAGCTTTATACGATCTTGTGATGTGGAAGAAATAAAAGCGACGGACTGCATAATAAAGGTTCATATCACAAGTGGCAATATAAAGTGACGTTCTTTCACATTAAGATTTTGTGCATCCAACCCTGAAAGCGCATGGCAACCTCTGCTTCCCTCTGTGAAGGGCCTATCTGTTACTGTTATCCTCTACCTTATGCAAGAGTCATGGTGATCTTCACCTTTCCTTTTTACATTTTATCATTTGGCAAGCTGAAAGTGCAACTAATCCCCGGGTGGTTTTGGTAATTAATAACAACATATATATCATTGAACTAATAGTTTCTTGAGAATCATTTCAGAAAGTTCAGTGATATGGGTATGGCAATGACTGAAGAAGTGGACCCCTCAAAATGCTAAGGCAAGCATTGGCAAAAGCTCAAGACTCCATTTTTGGTTTAGTGATCCAAGATCACATTGAGTCCATAGGAAAGCCAATACTATTAAAAGGGGATGAGGTCATGTTAATGATCTGGTTGCTCAAAGTGCTTAGTGATATATCTCCTAAACTATCAGCAACTCTCACTTCCATAATACACTCATAAGTAATCTCGGTCCCACCGATTTTCTAAACTCAGTCACACCGAGATGAACCACCTCAGCCATATAGCCAAACCCTAGAAATTTCGGATTTTCCGATTTTGAACTCGGTCTCACCGAAACTAGTGTTGCCAAGCTTCTGTAACCTTCTGTCATCAAATCGGTGTCACCGAGATGATGAAGTCGGTCCCACCGAGATTGGAAAACCCTAGTCTTTGGAAGAATCGGACTCACCGAGATTGTATTTTCGGTCCCACCAAAAATCCCAACGTTCACATGATTTGAACTTTCGGTCTCACTGAGTTGTCAACTTCGGTCCCACCGAGATTGGTCAAATGTGTGTAACGGTTGGATTTTGTGTGGAGGCTATAAATACCCTCCACCCCTCTTCATTCGAGAGAGAGCCATCGAAAGAACTACCACTCCTACCTTACATTTACGAGAAGAAAACTACCTACCCTTGTGTTGAGATCAAGTTGCTCCACTCCCACCATATGAAGCTTGATCTCTAGCCTTCCCAAGTTGCTTTCCACTCAATCCTTCTTCCACCACAGCCAAATCGGTGAGGAGAGTTGAGTGTTGGGGAGATTATCATTTGAAGCACAAGAGCAAGGAGTTCATCATCATCAACACCATCTATTACCTTTTGGAGGGTGGTGCCTCCTAGATTGGTTAGGTGTCGCTTGGGAGCCTCCGTCGAGATGTGGAGTTGAACCTAGAAGTTTGTAAGGGCAAGGAGATCGCCTACTTCGTGAAGATCTACCCGAGTAAGGCTAGTCCTCCGTGGGCGTATGCCATGATGGCATAGACAAGGTTGCTTCTTCGTGGACCCTTCGTGGGTGGAGCCCTCCGTGGACTCTCGCAGCCGTTACCCTCCGTGGGTTGAAGTCTCCATCAACGTGGATTGACGATAGCACCACCTATCGGAACCACGAGAAAAAACTCCGTGTCTCCAAATTGCGTTTGCTCTTCTCCACCTCTCTTTACTACATGTGCAATTTACTTTCCGCTGCCTATACTCTAGAATTGCATGTGTAGGGTGATACTTGACTTGATCATCATTGTGAACTTGCCAAAACTTGTCTTTATCAAAAGGCTGAATTTTTATTGTCAAGTAGTCTAATCACCCCCTCTAGACATACTTTTGATCCTACAAGTGGTATCGAGCTTTGGTCTCCATTGTATTGGTTTCCATTGCATTGGACTCCATAAGCTTGGTTTCACAACCTAGGAGAGTATGGCGTCTAGTGAGGGTAATTTTCAGAGAGGTCCTTACTTTGATGGTTCAAATTTTGCTAGTTGGAAGCATAAAATGAAAATGCATATTCTGGACATAACCCCGCGCATGGGGCATTATTTGTGTTGGTTTGCAAGGTGAGTTCTTCAAGGAAGGAAAAGTTCGGATCGTGAAGCTACAGGATGAATTGCGGATGTTGCAAAACAATGCTCAAGCTTGTGACATTCTCTTCAATGCTTTGTGTCCCGAGGAGTTCAACAAAATCAACCGTCTTGAGAATGCAAAAGAGATTTGGGATAATTTGGTCGAAATGCACGAAGGTACCGAGTCCGTGAAGGAATCAAAGCTAGATGTTCTTCAAGGTCAACTTGACAAGTTCAAGATGAAGGAAGGTGAAGGAGTCGCTGAAATGTACTCTAGGCTTGCTCTCATCACAAATGAGATTGCCGGCTTAGGAAGCGAAGAAATGACCGACCGATTCATCATCAAGAAGATTCTCAGAGCTTTGGATGGAAAGTATGACACCGTGTGCACTTTGATCCAAATGATGCCAAACTACAAGAATCTCAAGCCAACCGACGTCATTGGAAGAATTGTTGCTCATGAGATGACACTTAAAGATAAGGAAGAGCTTCACAACAAGTCAAGTGGTGCTTACAAAGCTACATGTGATGCTCCCACAACCTCAAGTGACAAGCTAGTTTCCAATGAAGAGATAAGCCTAATGGTGAAGAACTTCAACAAATTCTACAAGAGTAGAAGCAAGGAAAGAAGCTCAAAGTCTAGATCATATGATGAAAAGAGATCTTCTAGTCGTGATCGAATCTGCTACAATTGTGGAAGACCGGACACTACTCAAATGAGTGTTCGGCTCCCCACAAGAGAAGAGAAGAATCTCCAAGAAGAAGAAGCTCAAGAGAAGAGTCACCTCGGAAAGAGAGAAGGAGTAGAGATGATCGTTATGAACGAAGACCCTCTCGGAGAAGCAAGGATTAGGAGAGGAAAGACAAGTCATCAAGGAGCTACACAAGAAGAAAACATCAAGCTCATGTAGGTGAATGGGTCTCCGGCTCCGACTCGACAATCACTCCGAAAGAAGCTATCACTCCAACTCCGACTACTGACCAAGATGAAGGTGTTGCGGTCTTGCTCTCGTGTCCTCCAACTCCAACTCCTATGACTTATTTGATTCACCAAATGAGGGAATTGGAAGATGCTTCATGGCTAAAGGCCCCAAGGTATCACACCCTGAATTTATTGACTTTGATAGTGATGAGGATGACTTGCTTGGTGAAGATGAGCTTTTACATGATAAATCTAGTGAGCCTAGTAATGATGAACATGCTAGTAGTCTTTATAGTCGAGAAGAGTCGAATGACAATGCTATGAAGGAGATTGAGCGCCTAACTAAAGAACTAAACACTCTTAAGTTAGCTCATGAAACAACTCAAGAAGATCATAGAGAGCTCCTAAGATCTCATGAGAAGCTACGCTCGAGAAGCTCAATCTAGAGCAAGAACATGAGTTTCTAAAAGCAATCAATGACGATCTTGAAAGAAGAGTTCTTCATATCTTGCCAAACGACTTCTCTTGTCTAATTTCTTGCCACCTATTAAAACTAAGCATGACAAGCATAAGAAAAATTCTTCATCTAGTAGTAACAATAACCATGCTAAATCTAATGTTGTTACTTCTAGTAGTTCTCTTGATTCCACTAACAATGTTTCAAGCCAAGTTACACTTGAGCAAGAAAATAGTTTATTGAAAGGGATTATAGAGAAAGGTGTCTACAAGAGCCTTGCCGGAAGCAAGAACTTTGAGGAAATTGTTCGCAAGCAAGGAATGCACCGGAAGAATCAAGGAATTGGTTTTGAGCGAAAGTTCAACGCCGAGGGTGTTGAATGGGAAGAAGGTCAATATCCCACTCCAAAGTTTGTTTCTCAAAAGGAAAAGTATGATCCTACTTCTTCCAATGTGGAACAAGCTCAAGATGACCTTCCACCACAAGACCACAAGCTAAAAGGCAAGGACAAGCTTCAAGAGGAGATTGATGCATTTATTGAAGCACCTAAAGCCATGGTCAAGTGGGTTCCCAAGGAAACGTCAAGTTCTACTTCGTCAAGCTCAACTACAACCCCAAGGATTCCCATCAAGATGATGTGGATCCCGAAGAAGAAGAACTAGAGAGTTCTCGAGGGTGACTCCGCCAACATACTTCACTCACATTCATTTTGGCAAAAACTTGTGCAATCAACTTCCACATCTTGCACTAGTTCATGGAGTCACAAACCCTCTTGTTGGTAAGTCAAGGGACAAGGTAATCATTGCTTTCATGGACATCATCAATTGTGTACTTCAATCTATGTCCATGGATATCCTTGTTTGTTCCTTGTGGGACTAACCCATGTAGGTATTGAAAGTGCCCGAGTCCAAAGGATCGCTCCCAACTCTTGATGATCTTCATCAACATTGAGCATCCACATCTTCAACATCTACATGAAGTCTTCTACGACAACCCAAGGTTAGTTTGACCCTTTAAAAGGGGTTCTCACATCTAGGGGGAGCTTTGCTCTAAAGAATTGAGCAAAAGCATCTTCAAATGATGTGAACACATCAATGCTTTATGTAAAAGTGGTAACCCCACTTGTGCTTAAACGATGAGTATGACCTATGATCAAATGTTCTCATTTGACTCCTAAGTCAATATACTCATATAAAGATGACCTAGTCATCGACAAATTGTGTGATAGTAGCTAGAGTTTTGATTGTGCATGTTTGACACATATTTCATTTGCTATCTTATTGTGTGAGCATGTTGGATGCATGATTTTATCCATTCGAGGACATCCATTTGTTGCTTTGGACTTTTTGGATTTTTCTGACCAAATGGATGGACAAGAATGCCTAAGTTCCTCCCCTAGCTATCTTTGCTTTTTTGTCTCAAATTCTATTCATGCTTATATCACAAACTTTGAACAAGCCATTTTCGGACACACCGAGTGAGGAGCACTCGGAGCCACCGATCCGTCAAAGGCTAAACTTCCAAAACCTTCTAAGTAATTTCGGTCAGACCAACCCACTCAAACTCGGTCAGACCGAAAGCACTTGGATTGATCTAGGTTTTCACCTCGGTGAAACCGAGTTGTACTTTTCGGCGTGACCGAAGTGTGTAACTGCACTGCAGTTATCCATCTCGATGCCACCGAGTTTTACAACTCGGTCCCACCGACAGCAGAGGGGTATATATACTCCGTGGGTCGCGTGCATTGATTTCTACTTCAAAACGCCTCGCCCCCACACCCCTTGCTGCCGTCGCCGTGGTCTCCGGATCGTCTCCGTTGCCGCCAGGCGCCCCGCCGCAGTCTCCGTTGCCGTCAACGGACATTCTCTCAGCGCCGTTGCCGCCAGAGAGGAACTCCACCAAGTTAGGGTGAGTTTCGATCCTCTCGTGCTCCCATCTCCGATTCTATGCACGATTGGTTTGCCTAGCATCTTGCCACATTTGAGATCTTCCTTAACACAGATTAGTTCGTTAGAACGAAATTGAGTAAAAGTTTTAGGTTAGGTTTCCGCCGAACACATCTCGGTGAGACCGATTTACATTCTCGGTATGACCGATTTGGCCTCTGGCCATTGACCGCACCTTCGGTTCAACCGAAGTTGTGCAAATCGGTGCGACGAAATGAGGATTTAGTGAAACCCTAGTGTTCTCGGCAGATCGAAACCCACTCGGTCCCACGAAAGTGGTGTGAATGCTTCTGTTTGAACACTTTGGATTCACCGAATTTTAGACTCGGTCCGACCGAAATGCATTCTCGTGAAAACCTAAAACTGAAATTTGAACTCATTTGTTTTGCAAAATCTTCGCAGTTTGTGATAACTCTTCTACTCGCCTACACCTAATCTATTCACAGATTGTCACCATGTCGATGCCGGTGACAGCCGTAACAGGTCCGAGTCACCAATTGCTGAAATTCCAGAGGCAGTGCACTAGTCCCGAGGCCGCAGCTTTTCAGATGATGGTGAAAGGAGCACACCAAGTGGTTTGCCTCCTGCAGCCACCGGGGCGTAAAGAAGAGGAATTCGATGAAGAAGATTCGATTTTATTGCCGAGGAAGAGATCTCCTCCAAGCCAAAGAGAAAAGTAGTTGCCAAAGAGCATCAAGGGCAACAAACCAAGAAAGGCACCGATAAAGTGAAGAAATCCTTTGTTGCTAAGAAGCTGAGTATGGAAGAGGAAACTTCAAGCAAGGTGAAGAAAACTTCCAAGAGGAAGAGGATTGTGCATGATGAAGCAGCAGATGATGATGATGAGGAAGCACCCCAGCCTCCTCAGAAGCCTAAGCTCATGGGTGATGCCATCAGGGCTGGAGCCCCTTCAAAATCCAAGCCATCTGCTCCAGTCAAGGCAGCTCAAGCCAAGCCTGCTGCCAAGCCCAAGAAGACTGTCAGGAATATTCCAGCTTCAGAGAAGAAGAAAGATAATGTGCCACCAGCTGAGTCAGATGATGAGGCACCTGTATTGCTGAAACTTCGTCAGAAATTGCCAATTCACAATGATGCTCATCCTCGAGCTGAGAACATGAAGGAAAGAAAGGATAGAGGTCTCAGGCTATGGAGACAAGCTGATCCATATGCTGTGAGGAGAAGGACTGCTGTAGATCCAAGGTTCCACACCGAGAGCAAAGCAGGACTTCTATGAGATATGCTAATGGACAAGAAGCCCATAGTTGCAGATACTAGATATGTTGATCGGGCATACATTGACAAGTGAAGAGCACAGAGACTTCTTTCCACATGTGCATGAGAGCTTCACCGCATGTGGTGTTGCAGATTTCGTTGGTCGGTCGATGATTGGAATGATGAGATGATCATGCAATTCTATGCCACTGACTCATTTCTATCCGGATGGAAAGATCACATGGATGTGAAGGCCAAAGATTCTCTTCAACTGTTGAAGAATGGGCAGCACCGCTGAATGCTCCAAAGGCTGAGAGAGGATGATGTTGATGTCTATGGTATTCCCAAGAAGAACCATGAATCTATGAAGAATATGTACAATGAGGTACCACTAAGGATGTGGAAATCTGGAAGCTCGGCTCGGTGTATCATCTCCAGCAGGTCTACCTACCACAAACACAATTTCGAGGCATACCTTGATGCCCAAGTCTGGAGATCATCGCATGATCAGAGGGTATTCTATCAACATGCTGCATATACTTGATCGAAGGCACCTTTCAAGGTGATGGACACGATAGTTGAGACTATCAAGAGGACTGCAGCAGACTGTAAGAGGTCGTGTGGATTTGCCCGCACATTCGGATGCTTATCAATGCCAAGTTTGGCACGGGCACATACTTGTTGGATAGACCACACTTGCCACTGCAGCCTGAGCATGAGGACAATGAAGTTGTGATGGATGAGGAGGACCCAACTTCAGTTGAAGGTCAAGCTAAGAGTGAAGCTGCCAAGAAAGCTAAAGCTGAGAAGGAAGCAGCAGCAGCAGCAGCTAAACCCAAGAGTGTTGGAGAGCAGCTCCTTGAAGCTACCCAGAGGATTGAACAACGCCTGCCAGCATTGTGCGATCTCGGGAGAGTCTTGAGAGGATTGTTGAAGATAAGATCCATGCTCTAGATGTCAAGTCGATCAAGTGCAAGTCTGTCAACAAGCTTGAGGCAGATATCGAGGAAGCAAAGAGGGAGAAGGCAGAGCTCATGCGGGAGATGCAGGATGACCTAGTCCAGATGATTATGAACAGCCTGCTCCGGTTCCCACAGACCCGATCACTGCTATTCCAAAGGATGACACGGGACTACAGACCTCAAAGACCTCCCACAGCTCCATCGGCCCAGCTCCAGCCCGGTGACCACTCCTCCAAAGAAGACAGACATCAGTGAAGCCTTTGCAGATGCAGCCATCTCAACTCCATCAACCTGCATAGAGCCGCCAACAGAGTCCCTAGTGACGCTTAGCTCTATACTTTTCGAACTTTTTGGTAACTTGTTGCCAAAGGGGGAGAAATTGTATAGATCATAGGACTTCGAGAGAGAGAGAGTGCTTTGTCTTTGCGCTTTTGCTCTTTCGTTCATTTGCGGTCTTTTTTTGAGATACTTTTGAGATTTTCGAGACATACCATGTGTTTGATACTACGTTTGCTCTACTTTGATGAGTGCTTGGTCGTACTATGCCTTAATGTGTGCTTAATGCTTATCATATGCTATTCATATCTTGTATGATCATTTACTCATGTCTTGGTGATTGGGTGCATGCTATTCATTCTTATCATTTTGTGCGCTCCACCAAGATGTATGTGACATGGAAGAGTGACCCATGATCCTAATCGATTGTGCATTTGCATTCAAACGCAAATCTTAAATAATGCACAAATTTAGGGGGAGCTCTTGCTTATCACATACTTCTCAAAGCGATTTATATTATTCATTGATTATATCCTTTGTCGAGCTTTGATCTATATGTTGTCATCAATTACCAAAAGGGGAGATTGAAAGTGCAACTAATCCCGGGTGGTTTTGGTAATTAATAACAACATATATATCATTGAACTAATAGTTTCTTGAGAATCATTTGAGAAAGTTCATTGATATGGGTATGGCAATGATCAAGAAGTGGACCCTCAAAATGCTAAGGCAAGCATTGGCAAAAGCTCAAGACTCCATTTTTGGTTTAGTGATCCAAGATCACATTGAGTCCATGGGAAAGCCAATACTATTAAAGGGATGAGGTTATGTTAATGATCTGGTTGCTCAAAGTGCTTAGTGATATATCTCCTAAACTATCGCAACTCTCACTTCCATAATACACTCATAAGTAATCTCGGTCCCACCGATTTCCTAAACTCACCACACCGAGATGAACCACCTCAGCCATATAGCCAAACCCTAGAAATTTCGGATTTTCCGATTCGAACTCGGTCTCACGAAACTAGTGTTGCCAAGCTTCAGAACATACGTCATCAAATCGGTGTCACCGAGATGATGAAGTTGGTCCCACCGAGATTGGCAAACCCTAGTCTTTGGAAGAATCGGACTCACCGAGATTGTATTTTCGGTCCCACGAAAATCCCAACGCTCACATGATTTGAACTTTCGGTCTCACCGAGTTGTCAACTTCGGTCCCACCGAGATTGGTCAAATGTGTGTAACGGTTGGATTTTGTGTGGAGGCTATAAATACCCTCCACCCCTCTTCATTCAGAGAGAGCCATCGAAAGAACTACCACTCCTACCTTACATTTACGAGAAGAAAACTACCTACCCTTGTGTTGAGATCAAGTTGCTCCACTCTCACCATATGAAGCTTGATCTCTAGCCTTCCCAAGTTGCTTTCCACTCAATCCTTCTTCCACCACAGCCAAATCGGTGAGGAGAGTTGAGTGTTGGGGAGATTATCATTTGAAGCACAAGAGCAAGGAGTTCATCATCATCAACACCATCTATTACCTTTTGGAGGGTGGTGCCTCCTAGATTGGTTAGGTGTCGCTTGGGAGCCTCCGTCGAGATGTGGAGTTGAACCAAGAAGTTTGTAAGGGCAAGGAGATCGCCTACTGTGAAGATCTACCCCGAGTAAGGCTAGTCCTCCGTGGGCGTATGCCATGATGGCATAGACAAGGTTGC
The DNA here is from genome assembly GCA_021437245.1 of Aegilops speltoides. NCBI lineage: Eukaryota > Viridiplantae > Streptophyta > Magnoliopsida > Poales > Poaceae > Aegilops > Aegilops speltoides. The sequence goes on from CM038142.1 coordinate 145,652,348, forward strand.
TTCTTCATGGACCCTTCGTGGGTGGAGCCCTCCGTGGACTCTCGCAGCCGTTACCCTCCGTGGGTTGAAGTCTCCATCAACGTGGATTGACGATAGCACCACCTATCGGAACCACGAGAAAAATCTCCGTGTCTCCAAATTGCGTTTGCTCTTCTCCACCTCTCTTTACTACATGTGCAATTTACTTTCCGCTGCCTATACTCTAGAATTGCATGTGTAGGGTGATACTTGACTTGATCATCATTGTGAACTTGCCAAAAACTTGTCTTTATCAAAAGGCTGAATTTTTATTGTCAAGTAGTCTAATCACCCCCCCTCTAGACATACTTTCGATCCTACACAAGCATAGGATGTTGGAAAGATCCTGATAGATATATCTAATTGGATGTGGGTTAGCATGAACTATTATTGTTGACATTACCCCTGAGGTAAAAGGTTGGGAGGCGAAACTATAAGCCCCTATCTTTCTCTGTGTCCGGTTAAAACTCCGTAACCACAAGTATTGCGTGAGTGTTAGCAATTATGAAAGACTAAATGATAGTTGAGTATGTGGACTTGCTAGAAAGCTCTGACATAGACTCTTTTTGACGTTATGATAAATTGCAATTGCTTCAATGACTGAGATTATAGTTTGTTAGTTCTCAATAAAGTTTCTGATTCATACTTTCCATTGTGAATAGATTATTACTTGAGCATAAGAAATCATATGACAATATCCATATATGTTGTTGTTATGAGAATAATCATGATGCCCTCATGTCCGTATTTTATTTTATCGACACCCCTACCTCTAAACATGTGGACATATTTATCGTTATCGGCTTCTGCTTGAGGACAAGCGAGGTCTAAGCTTGGGGGAGTTGATACGTCCATTTTGCATCATGCTTTTATATCGATATTTATTGCATTATGGGATGTCATTACACATTATGTCACAATACTTATGTCTATTCTCTCTTATTTTACAAGGTTTACATAAGGAGGGAGAATGCCGGCAGCTGGAATTCTGGGCTGGAAAAGGAGAAAATATTAGAGACCTATTCTGCACAACTCCAAAAGTCCTGAAACTCCACGAAAATTATTTTTGGAAATAATAAAAAATACTGAGCAGAAGAAATACGTCAGGGGGGCCACCACCTGTCCATGAGGATGGGGGCGCACCCTACCCCCCAGGGCGCGCCCCCTTGCCTCGTGGGCCCCCTGTTGGCTCTCCGATGCCCATCTTCTGCTATATGAAGTCTTTCGTCCAGGAAAAAATCATAAGCAACCTTTCAGGACGAGACTCCGCCGCCACGAGGCGAAACCTTGGCGAAACCAATCTAGGGCTCCGGCAGAGCTGTTCTGTCGGGGACACTTCCCTTCGGGAGGGGCAAATCATCGCCATTGTCATCACCAACGCTCCTCTCATCGGGAGAGGGCAATCTCCATCAACATCTTCACCAGCACCATCTCCTCTCAAACCCTAGTTCATCACTTGTATCCAATTCTTGTCTCCAAGTCTGGGATTGGTACTTGTAGGTTGCCAGTAGTGTTGATTACTCCTTGTAGTTGATGCTAGTTGGTTTATTTGGTGGAAGATCATATGTTCAGATCCTATATGCATATTAATACCCCTCTGATTATGAACATGAATATGCTTGATGAGTAGTTACGTTTGCTCCTGAGGACATGGGAGAAGTCTTGCTATTAGTAGTCATGTGAATTTGGTATTCGTTCGATATTTTGATGAGATGTATGTTGTCTATCCTCTAGTGGTGTTATGTGAACGTCGACTACATAACACTTCACCATTATTTGGGCCTAGAGGAGGGCATTGGGAAGTAATAAGTAGATGATGGGTTGCTAGAGTGACAGAAGCTTAAACCCTAGTTTATGCGTTGCTTCGTAAGGGGCTGATTTGGATCCATATGTTTCATGCTATGGTTAGGTTTACCTTAATACTTTTGTTGTAGTTGCGGATGCTTGCAATAGAGGTTAATCATAAGTGGGATGCTTGTTCAAGTAAGAATAGCACCCAAGCACCGTTTCACCCACATATCAAATTATCAAAGTACCGAACGCGAATCATATGAACATGATGAAAACTAGCTTGACGATAATTCCCATGTGTCCTCGGGAGCGCTTTTCTCTATATAAGAGTTTGTCCAGGCTTGTCCTTTGCTACAAAAAGGATTGGGCCACCTTGCTGCACTTTATTTACTTTTGTTATTTGTTGCTCGTTATAAATTATCCTATCACAAAACAATATGTTACCTATTATTTCAGTGCTTGCAGAGAATACCTTGCTGAAAACAGCTTATCATTTCCTTCTGTTCCTCGTTGGGTTTGATACTCTTACTTATCGAAAGGACTACGATAGATCCCCTATACTCGTGGGTCATCATATAGCATGGCAGACGGACAAGAATGTAGGGCCACTGATGGAATTCTAGCATCCTATACTAAGCAATTCGGATTGCAGGTAAGGGTAACAACTGTAGCAACAATGACAGGCTATGCAGCAGAATAGGATTAACCGAAAGAAGTAACATGCTACACTACTCTAATGCAAGCAGTAGAGAGAAGGAATAGGCGATATCTGGTGATCAAGGGGGGGGGGGCTTGCCTGGTTGCTCTGGCAAGAAGGAGGAGTCGTTGGTGATGTAGTCGTACTCAGTGGCACCAGCGCCGGTCTCGGGGTCTACCGGAGAAGAAGAGGGTGGAAGAAACAGTAAATACGGAGCAAACAAAGCAACACAAAATATAACAAGGCAATAGGCGGTGCTAGGGTTGATCTAATGCAGGGATAGGTGATACTGGTGAAGGGGAAAACATCCGGGAAAATATTCCCGGTGTTTGACGTTTTCGGGCAAATGAAATGGAGGTGGATTGTTGCATATTCGCTATGCTAGGGACGTGTGGCAGACGAACGGACTGCGTATTCAGATTCGTCTTGTCGTTCTGAGCAACTTTCATGTACAAAATATTTTCATCCAAGTTACAGTTTATTTTATATTAATTTTCAAAGATTTAAACAATTTCTGGAATTTCTGGAATTATATTAATTTGAACTAAAAAAACAGAATATTCTTTTGTCAACTAGTGCTATCTAGCCGGTGTGTATGACAGTGGGGCCAGGGGCTTGGGTTGACCCAGTCAAGGCTGACAAGTCAATAGGGGCATGGGGTCCATGTGTCATTGGCTATTAGGCTAACTACTTTATTAATAACTAGTCTAACTAAACACATGCGGCCACTTAGCTTAGACTAAATTAGTCCCTAATTACTCCACAAACCTAAACTGAAATTAGTGCTAAACTAATCCTACCCCTAATCAAATGGGCAGCGCTAGGCGCCGGTGCGCCGGCCGAAACTTTCGGCCGGTCTGTTTCCCACCGTATGATTAAGGCTTTTATAACCGTCCGATGTGAGTCGTCTTCCTCCTCTGTCTATCACACAAATCTCGCCACGACGCAAAACAAAAGCAGCGCCATCAACGCCTCCACGCCAGGTCGTCAGCTCGTCCTCCCCCGGCCATCACTCTCGCCTCAGCTTGGGAACTCGCCGCCCTCACCCTCGCCGCCGAAGCTCGCCGCCCTCGCCCTTGCCGTCGAAGCTCGCCGCCCTCTCCCTCGCCCTCGTCGTTGCGGCCGTGGTCGTCGAACTCCGACGAGGGTACGTGATAACCGCAGTGGTAGCAAAAAAGCATATCGGCTGTAGCAATCCTGCTCGCCGTGGTCACCCCATGTCGCCGCCCGTCGCACCACCGCACAACGGGCTTGCACCACCGCACGCCAGTTGCAGCAAAAACGATCACCGGTGGTATCTTTCTTGGTGCCGTTTGAAGCAAATCGCGAAGGCGGTTGTAGCTTTCGTCAACGCCCAGCCGTAGCTTCGCTGGCGTTCCCGTAGCTCTCCGGCGTCGTTGTTGAAGCTTTTTGCGATGCCAATTGTAGCTTTCTTCGCCGCCCCTTGCAACTTTTTCCTTTAGCAGTGGCCAACCCCAGCATCAATTGCCATGGTTGGAGCTTTTTGCGACGTCAGTTGTAGCTTTTTGCGATGCGGTTGCAGCTTTTTCGGTATTGACAGTAGCCAGCCCTGACATATGTCGTCATGGTTGAAGCTTTTTGCGACACCGGTCGAAGCTTTTTGCGACGCCGGTCGAAGCTTTTTGCGACGCCGGTTGTAGCTTTTTGCGATGGCACTGAGAGGTTCCAGCATTTGGCGTCACCGGTTGAAGCTTTTTGCGGCGCCTGTGGTAGCTTCCTTGAACACCAGTTGTAACATGGGAGCTGTCGCTTGATTTTCGCAACTCCGGTGAGATTCTCCCAGTAGCAAATGCTCAACAGCGTCGCCCGTAGCAGCTTGCAATCTCCCCCGTCGCCGTTCTTCCCCTGAGCTCATAAGCCATGGCACCCATAGCAGCTCGTAGGAGCCCCTGTAGCAGTCTGCTCCGAGCTCGTAAGCCATCGCCGCCCTGACCTTGAGCTCACAGGCCATGGCGCCCAGTGGTAGGAACGCCTCGGGGTGATGACGCATGGGAGCAGCACCCCCATGGAGGAGCTGCAGCCTGAGGTGCGAAGGGAGGAGTGCTCGGAGCTGCCTGGTGCTATGGCAGAGGAGGCGAGGCGGAAAGCGATGGGGGAAAGCGATGTCATGGCAACGAGGAAGGAGTGGATGCAGGCGTTGGGGAGAGGATAAGGTACACGTGTTGTCTTCTTGGTGGCTAGCGCCAGCGTGGCGAAACGACCGGCCCGAGCGTTCCGCCGGCGCACCGCGCGTAAACGTTTCCCTAATCAAATTGGGACGGCCACAAATGTCAAGGCACAGCCGTGCCTCACACACATGTGAACACACATCTCACCTAATGGCCATGGCCAAGCAGCAGCGATAGCTAGGGGCAGCAGGCAACGCAAGCAAGAGCAGCAGCAGTGCAAGAACAGCGGCGACAGCAAGAGCAGCAAGAAGCAAGAGCAGCAGCGGCAGCGGCGCTATAGGCAGCAGCTGTAGCTGGCGAGCAGCAGAAGCAGAGTAGCAGCAGCAGCAGCATAGAGCAGCGGCAGCAAGGAGCAGAGAGCAGCAGCGGCAAGCGTGGGAACAACGGGCCGCGGACAGCTGCGGGCGCACGCAGCGAGGCATGCGCGGGCGTGCGCGGGCTGGCTAGCAGGACGAGCGGGAGCGCGGCCACGGGCACGAGCGCGAGCTCCGGTGAGTTCAACCGCGGCGGTGTACGGTGTCTACGACGACGGATTCGACGGGAGGCTACCAAGGGGTGGAGGAGGAGCTCACCACGGACTCGTGGGGCTGCTCAGGAGGCTCGGGGATGGTCGGGGATGCGTAGGTCGACGATGAGATGCGGCGGCCGAGGTTGGGGAAGATGGTGCAGGCGACGGCCGTGGCGCTCCCCGGCTCCGATATTTCGGCGAGGGAGACGAAGAGGAGCCCGTAGGAGCTGATGGAAGCGGTGAGGCGGCGAGGGGGGTGCGGTGGCTACGCGATCGACGATGACAGTGGCGGCCATGGCAGACGAGGATGGAGCAGCGCGAGGGGATAGGGGAAAATGATCCTGAGGATCGTCCAGCGCGTGTGTGGCGTCGATCTTATCCGCGCTAGGGCTACAGGGATCGTCGCGGTGGAGCGCATCATGCGGTTCATCGGCTCTGGACGGCCATGGCGTCTCGCGCGTCCAGAGGTGCCGGAGAGGGATGAAAGGCCGGCTTGGGCGGGCCAGGCCGCACTGTAGGAACAACTGGGCCAAGTGCACAATGTGGTTGTTGTTGTTTTAATCTTGGTTTTTCTATTTTCTTTTATTTATTCTTTTCTGTTCTCTTTTAGTTTCCTTTCGAATTTAGTTTTATAAAAATTACCACTAGTACCTAAATTATTATTTATAAATATACTACTGCCACATTAATTCTTATCCCAAAATAAAATGGTTTAATATTTTACAAAATTCAATAGGCATTAATTTAATTGTTTTAACTACTGTTTTAGTTATTTTAGAGCCTTTAGTTACTTTATAAAGATGTGGATTCTCCACCATAATTACTTATGACTATTTGCTTCATTCCAAACATTTTATTTTTAATATTTGAAATCTTTTATTGTTTGCTTAATTTTGAACTTGAATTTGAATCGGTTTCGAACTAACGCAAGATTAGCAACATGTGACGCCCCCGATTCAATCGTACACTAATCATGCACGCAAACGTGTACGATCAAGATCAGGGACTCACGGGAAGATATCACAACACAACTCTAAAAACATAAATAAGTCATACAAGCATCATAATACAAGCCAGGGGCCTCGAGGGCTCGAATACAAGTGCTCGATCATAGACGAAGTCAGCGGAAGCAACAATATCTAAGTACGACATAAGTTAAACAAGTTTGCCTTAAGAAGGCTAGCACAAACCTGGGATACAGATCGAAGAGGCGCGGGCCTCCCGCTCAGGATCCTCCTAACTACTCTCGGTCGCCGCCACGTGAGCCGCACGTAGTAGTAGGCACCTCCAGTGTAGTAGTCGTCATCGACGGTGGCGTCTGGCTCCTGGGCTCCAACATCTGGTTGCGACAACCAGAAAGAAGGGAAAGGGGAAAAGGGGGGAGAAAGCAACCGTGAGTACTCATCCAAAGTACTCGCAAGCAAGGAGCTACACTACATATGCATGTGTATATGTGTAAAGGGCCATATCAGTGGACTGAACTGCAGAATGCCAGAATAAGAGGGGGATAGCTAATCCTGTCGAAGACTACGCTTCTGGCAGCCTCCGTCTTGCAAAGCATGTAGAAGAGAGTAGGTTGAAGTCCTCCAAGTAGCATCTCCAAGTAGCATCTCCAAGTAACATCTCCAAGAGCATCGCATAGCATAATCCTACCCGGCGATCCTCTCCTCGTCGCCTGTAAAAGAGCGATCACCGGGTTGTATCCGCACTTGGAAGGGTGTGTTTTATTAAGTATCCAGTTCTAGTTGTCATAAGGTCAAGGTACAACTCCGGTCGTCCTTTACCGAGGGACACGGCTATTCAATAGATTAATCTTCCGCAGGGTGCACCACATAACCCAACACGCCGATCCCATTTGGCGGACACACTTTCTTGGGTCATGCCCGCCTCGAAGATCAACACGCCGCAGCCCCACCTAGGCACAACAGAGGGTCAAACACGCCGGTCTAAACCTAAGCGCCAGGGCAGGCCCATCGCCTCGAGCACACTCAAGACGTTGCGAGGGCGGCGGAAGCGCAACCTAGCCTGGTGGCGTTCGATCCAATCCGCGCGCGCGGCCGTCGCCGACGCCAAGAAGGCTTCGCCGATACCACGACGCGGGATACCCATAACTACTCCCACGTAGATGGTTAGTGCGTATAGACCAAATGGCCGACTCGGATCAAATACCAAGATCTCGTTAAGCGTGTTATTATGAAGCAACCGGACGCCGATCAGGCCAGCCCACCTCTCGCCTAGGTGGTCTCAACCTCGCCTGTCGCTCCGCCACAAAGATCCACACAGAGGGCCGTCGGGACAAAGGTCCTTTCACCCTAATCCGTGAATCACTCGCGGGTACTCTTCGAGCGGACCCGACTTTAGTCAAGATCGTAGTATGTATGTATGTATAGTATATACCGTGATCACCTCCCGAGTGATCACGGCCCAATAGTGTAGCAAGGCAGACTGACAAGAATGTAGGGCCAATGATGATAAACTAACATCCTATACTAAGCATTTAGGATTGCAGGTAAGGTATCAACAGATGTAGCAACAATGTCAGGCTATGCATCAGAATAGGATTATCGAAAAGCAGTAACATGCTACACTACTCTAATGCAAGAAGTATAGAGGAGAATAGGCGATATCTGGTGATCAAGGGGGGGGCTTGCCTGGTTGCTCTGGCAAGAGAGAGGGGTCGTCAACACCGTAGTCGAACTGGGCAGCAGCAGCGTCGGTCTCGTAGTCTACTAGAGAGAAGAGGGGGAAGAAACAATGAATACAATGCGAACAGATGCATATCGATGCATGACAAGACAAGTAACGATGCTAGGGGTGCCCAATCGCGGTAGTAGGTGATACCGACGAAGGGGGAAACATCCGGGAAAGTATTCCCGGTGTTCCGCTGATTTGAGTGAACCGAGGGGAAAGTTGCGTGTTCGACATGTTAGGGGTGTGTGGTGGATGAACGGGCTGTGTATCCGGGTTCGTCTCGTCGTTCTGAGCAACTTTCATGTAGAAAGTATTTTCATCCGAGTTACGGATTAAAAGATATGATTTTCTAAAGATTTAAATTATTTTCTGATTTTAATTATTTATTTAATTCCAACATTATCCAAAACAGTGTGTGATGACGTAGGCATGACATCAGCGTGATGTCAGCAGGTCAACTGGTCGGTTGACCAGTCAAACCAGACAGGTGGGTCCAGTGGGACCCACATGTCATTGTCAGGGGCATTAACAGAGTTTTGAAACTAATTAAATGGGTTAATTAGCAGGTAGGGCCCAGTAGTCAGTGAGACATTAGGTTTTAATTAATTTATTTAATTAATTAGCAGTTTATCTATTTGTTTTTATTTGTTTTATTGGATGGGCCCGCATGTCAGTGGCAGTAGCTGCCACGTCAGCGTAGTTGACCCGGTCAACGTGGCGATGGGCTAGCCCCTGAGCCCCTGACGATGACCTGTGGGTGGGGCCCGCCTAGCCACATCGATGGACGGCGCCGGGACGACGCCGGCGAGGCAAAACGCGGCGGCGCGGCTCGGGAGGTGGCCGGAAATCGCCTACAGGGCACCGTTCGTCGAGTTTTCGGGCGCGTTCGAGAGCTACGGCTGCGCCGCGTCCAACGGTGGTGATGGTGGCGGCGAGGGTGACTGAATCGAAGCGCGGCGAGCTCATCGGCGGACGGCCGAGTCGGGCGCGGAGGAAACGGCGAGCCTCATGTTTGTGAAAGAAGGGAGGCTAAGCGAAGTTATACGCGAGGCGGCGAACGCAACGGCGTTGGCCCGTGACCATTTGGTCACCGAAGGCGCCGCGACGCAGCGCAGCGGCGACGCTGCTCGGGCTCTCATCGGGACGACGCTAGGAGGCATGGAGGGAGCGTGCTCACGCGAGCACGACGGAGATCATGGCCATGGCGGCGCGGCGTTCTGCGGCGACGTGCTCACGGCAGAACGCGGCGACGGAGCAGCTACGGCACGAGGGGCTAACGAAGATGGCCGGAGATGGGGAGCTCACCGTGCGGCACGCAAGATGGCCCTCGGATGGCTTAGTAGCTGCGAATGAGTCGCGGAGTTGGTGAAGAACGCGGCGGCGGAGATGAGGGCGAAGGGATCCGGTGCTTGGGGCTCCCCGCCCGGTGAGGCCTCCGGTGGATGAGGAAGACGATGGAGGCGTCGATGGACACGCCGGAGCGCTTTGAGGTCGCAGCGCCGCGAAGTTTCGGGCGGCGAGGCCATGGCGGCTTCGGTTCTGATGGGGAACAAGGGGGGAGCGCGGCGGATCTGAGAGGGAGGGCGCGCAGGAACCGAGGGGAGAGTGGGGGCGAGTGGGAGGAGAGACCGAGGGGGCGAGGCGTCGGCGCCCTTATCCACCTCGACGCCGGCGGCGGGTGCGGGGGACGCGCCTGTTCCGACCCGGTCGGGGAACAGGGAAGGGACGGTCTGCGGAGGCTGGGCTGGGCTGGGCCGGCCAAGCTGGCTGCGGGCCAGAGGGGTTGGGCGGTGGCCGTCTTGGGTGGGTTGGGCTGCTCGTCCAGGGGCTTCTTTTTTTGTTTTTTTTGTAATTTCTTTCTTTTATTTATTTTCCCTTTCTGTTTTATTTAGTTTTAGGGCATTTAGGCATTTTATAAAAGGGTGTTTGCTTCACCATAATTACCAGTGCAATATTTGGCAACCCCCGAACATTTTCGCTTTGACTTTTGAAAACTTAGGGTGTTTGTCACTAATCCATATTTTCAATTTGCAATGATTTTGAATTACCACTTGATTAGCAACAGTAACACAGATGACATGGCATCATTAGAAGAGTTTTACTGTAGCCTAATTATCCGGGCGTTACAAATCTCCTCCACTACAAGAAATCTCGTCCCGAGATTTAGGAGGTAGAAGGAAACAGTGCGGGGTATTCTTCGCAGACGATCCTCGCGCTCCCAAGTGGCTTCATCTTCGTAATGGTGCGACCATCGGACTTTGAGGAACTTGATCGCCTCGGCGTAGCGGCGTTCAGCACTGGTCGAGAATGCGGACCGGATGCTCTTTATAGGAGAGATCTGTTGCAATTCGAGCACTTCATGATCCACTCCTCGGATTGGGTCCTTGAAGCAACAATGAGTTGTGACACGTGGAACACATCGTGAACCCGAGAAAGGTTCGCGGAAGCTCCAGTTGATATGCCACTTTTCCACGCCTTTCGAGAATAGTGAATGGGCCAATATAGCGAGGAGCTAGCTTGCCCTTGATCCCGGCGGTGAGCACCCTTCATTGGTGTGACTCAAGATAAGCCTTTTCGCCAAGTTGATAGACCATGTCCTTATGTTTACGGTCATAATTACTCTTTGGCGCGATCGAGCAGTTTTGAGATTCTCGCGAATAATGCGGACTTGTTCTTCGCATGTTGGATAATATCCGGACCAAGAGTGGACGTTCCCGATTTGACCGATTCAGAGGGTTCGCACTTTCGTCCATATAACACTTCAAGGGGCCATCTTCGACTAGCTTGATAGCTATTATTATAAGAGAACTCAGCATATGGGAGAGATTCCTCCCATTTCTTGCGAAGGAAATAACACAAGCTCAAGCATGTCTTCGAGAACTTGGTTGACACGCTCAACCTGCCCTTGCGATCGAGGATGAAAAGCAAAGTCTTGAAAGATGATGAGTGCCCATAGCTTCTTGGAAACTTGACCGAATCTTGAAGTGAATAAGCTGCCACGGTCCGAACTGATTACCAATGGAATACCGTGAAGCGAGACAATTCTCGACATGTAGAGGTTTGCCACCGACTAGCAAGTGATCGCTTCCTTGACAGCCGAAAATGCGCAACTTTAGAAAGCCGGTCAATGATGACAAGAATAGCATCATTACCTTTTGCGATTTGGGAAATCCAAAGGTGGCGAAGTCCATTTCAACATGGTCCCATTTCCATTCAGAATAGAGATAGGTTGCAGAGTTCCAAAGAGGCCTTTGATGTTACGCTTTGATACGACGGCAAACGCCACACTCAAGAACATAGCGAGCAATGTCTTGCTTCATGTTAGACCACGTAATCTCTCGGCGAATGTCTTGGTACATCTTTGTACTACGGGATGGATACATAGAGCGTATCATGAGCTTCTTTCATAACCTTCTCGAGGCATATCCAGGTTTTCCTCTTACTCGGAACTACTAGGCGACCTTTGAAGAATAAGGTGCCATCATCAACAATGATGAAGAATGAGGGCTTTCCTTCTTTGAGTTCGCGCTTAATCTTGTGGACTTCATCGTCACATTTCGCATCCATTTGATGGTGTCCACAAGATCTGGTTTCGCAACTGTGGTATTGAGAGAACCCCGGGAACAACATGGAGGTTCATCTTGCGAAACTCCTTAGGAGGGGAGCGAGCGCACCCGGAGGAACAATATGGAGGTTCAGCTTTCGAAATTCTTCAACAAGTGAGGGCTGAACCTTGTGAATCTGGAGGTGGTTGCAGTAAGACTTGCTGCTCAAGGCATCAGCCATTACATTAGCCTTGCCTGGTGTATAGGAAATACCCAAGTCAAAGTTTGCAACAATATCCATCCATCGCTGCTGGCGGAGGTTCAGGTCCGGCTGAGTAAACAGATACTTCAGACTTTGGTGGTCAGTGAAGATCTCGCAACGACACGAGAAGGTAATGTCGCCATCGCTTCAAAGGCATGAATGACACAGAAGATGCTCGAGGTCGTGAACTGGGTAGTTCTTCGTGAGGGCGCAATTGCCGAGAGGCATAAGCAATAACTTTGCGGTCTTGCATTAGGACACAGCCTAATCCTTGACGGAAGCATCGCGATAAATGACGAAGTCCTTCTTAGTATCGGGAGGAGCTAGTATCGGGCGAAGTCAACTTGTCTTTGAGTGCTCGGAAACTTTCCCGACATTTATCATCCATTGGAACTTGACGCCTTATGCAACAAAGTTAGTCGAGGCTCGGCAATCTTGGAGAAGTTCTCATTTAATCGACGGCAATAGTCAAGAGACCGAGAAAACTTCGACTTGCTTGACATTCTTCGGAGGAGTCCAATCGAGAATAGCCTGAACTCGTTCAGGGTTAACGGCAATACCATCATTAGAGATGACATGTCCAAGATAGGTTACTTCGGGAAGCCAGAATTCACATTTGGAGAACTTGGCGATAGTGATGCTCTCATAGCTTTTCCAAAGACAAGACGAAGATGTTCAAGATGCTCTTCTTCATTCTTGGAATATACAAGGATATCATCCAGATAAACCACGATTTAACTTGTCAAGGTAATCCATGAATATATAGTTCATCGACGAGAGAAGGTGGCTGGAGCATTGGTTAAGCCGAAAGACATGACGGTGTACTCATATGAACCATAACGAGTCACGAAGGCAGTCTTTGGGATATCCTCTTTACGAACACGGATCTGGTGGTAACCCAACCTCAAGTCGAGTTTAGAGAACACTGACGAACCAGCTAGTTGATCATACAGATCATTGATCCGAGGAAGAGGATACTTATTCTGAATGGTAGCTTGGTTAATAGGACGGTAGTCCTGGACCAATCGGTTTGTCCCATCTTTCTTTTTGACAAAGAGAGAAGGTACTCCCCAAGGAGAGCAACTTGGGCGAATGAAACCACTTCAAAGAGATTTATCAATTTCCTCCTTAAGCTCAAGGAGCTCATGCGGCGGCATCTTGTAAGGTCGCTTGGCTATAGGAGTGGTGCCTGGTTTCAAGTCGATGACGAATTCGACAGCTCTAGCAGGGGGAATCCTCGAAGTTCTTCAGAAAGACGCCGAGGAAGTCACGACGACGGAATGTTTTCAATGCCCTCGAGTGGTGCGGCGCTCAATGCATTCAATGCATAGAGCCTTGCCTCGCATTACGAACGAGACGAGCATTGTAGCTTATTATTTCATCGAAGGGTGTAGCAGATGGACGGTCTTAGTGGCACAAACTATAGAAGCAAGATGCGCCTTTAACCAATTCATTCCTGAATGAGGTCAATGCTACAGACTTCAAAGACGATGGGAGAGACAAGGAATTTAGTCCTTCGATTTCAACGGGACGTTGTTGCAAATCATGGAGGTCCGACATTGGCCCGGGGTGTGTACTAATAGCGAAGTTGTTCATGTCTTCGCTTTTAATGCCATGCATGAATGCAAAATCTTCCGACATGAATGAATGTGATGCTCTCAGATCAAATAAAACGGATGCCGGTACTGAATTTACGAGGAGTGTACCCATCACGAAGAGCAGAGCTGGTCTTGAGCTTCGCTCGGATCAACGTGGTTGGCATGAACATGACCATATGACTTGGCATTGTTGTTGCGGGGCTGGTTGTTTCCACGACCGATTCTTTGGAAGGGCCGATTGATTCATTTACGGTTGCATTCCCTAGCACGGTGCCTGGTTGACCACACCAAGCACAAGCCATTGTTGGGAGTAGGAACAGAGCTTGGGGTGGTGGAGCTGGAAGCCTTGGCTGCCTAGTTGGTGCGAAGAGGCGACGAGGTGCAAGATAAGACCGCCTTTGGGGCGGATGCATTCGGCCGGTACATCTTGTTGGGAATCCATATCTTGCGCTTCGCGAGGACGGGCCCAAGATGAGCTCGTATCACGGCTGCGCTGTGAGAGCTCTCGTATTCCCCCGCACCAGTTTCGACATTGATGGCCTTGTTCACCAAGGTGGCGAAATCAGCAAAGTCATGCACTAAAAGTGCGAGCTTGATGTCGACTTGAAGGCCGCCACGAACTTCTCTGTCTGCGAGCATCGGTTGCAATGTCTTCTTCAAAGATAGCAGGATAAGTCCGTAAACTCCCGCCGATAAGCTTCCACAGTTTTGTTGCCTCGGGTGAGGTTATGAATTCACGCTTCTTCCCGCCCATGATCCCCGAGGAATGAAGCGGGCACGGAAGGCAGCTTGAAAGTCCGCCAGTGATGATTGTTCCAACGGGCAGAGTACGCCTGTGGCTGTCCCACCATTGAGCTGCGGGTCCCTTCAGAAAGAAGGAAGCAAAGGTGACATAGCGGGCAGGGGCTACTTCAGCAGACTCCATCTCATAGGTGATGTCACGGAGCCAGTCATCAGCATCTAGCGGCTGAGTTGAGCTGCGGTACACAGTTGGGTTGAGGCGCATGAAATCCTGCAGAGTCACTTGGGCTGGCTGCTCGTTCATATTGGGGCGAGGGAACTGAGCCATCACATTCTCCATGAACTGGCGATTCATCTCAAGCTGTTGGACCATGCCAGCCATGTACTCGAGGCGGTGGTGGGCGTTGTCGCCACGACCACGACCAGCTGGTCTAACCATCCCGCTAATATATAACAGGTAGTTCAAGATTGAGAAATTTGCATAGACAAGAATCATTTATGATGAAACATGCATAATGAAAGGGCACGACAGATACCACATAGTAGTCGGCACAACTTACAAAAGGGGTCGGACATAGAGTTCAAGACACGAGTTCAAGACATAGACTAAGTCATCAAAGGCGGCACGCAGCTCGCGAATGCATCTAATACTAATAAGCAAGACTACATCGGTCCTGTGGAGGTATCAGGAGGTAGTCGAGTCTGACAACCGGTAGTGAGGCAACGGATAGTTCACGCCGCCGCCCGGGGCGCGGATACTCGTGCGTAACCCGACGCCAGTGGCGTAAGAGGACCAAGCGCGGAGAGTAGCCTCCCACCTTCGCCAACCGACACCGCCGGGCATCACGTCCTGGCTGGGTAGATCGCAGAACGCGTAGCTGTCTAGATAGGACAAAGGGTGCAACAGCGTCGAGCCTCGTAAAGGTGCCGACGAGTGGTGTACAGCTCGTGGCGAAGAGCTCGGTTAGCTCGGTCCAACCCATCGGCATGCGTGACCGTCTCGATGGTGGAAGGGCTCTCGAGTGACGGTGGAGTAGGCAGCAGTAGTATCCCTCCGCACCAACATCGGATGCGATAGCAATGTGCCCGAAAGGGAAGTGTCCAACGCTCGATACTTCCACGAAGACGTGTCGAGGAGCATAGGCAGCATCGTGAACTGCCATCTCGATGGTCACCCAACACCATGAGCGTGTGCAGCACGGTAGTGGAGTCATACTCCCGAGAGTAGAGGTGGACGATGGCACGGCATCGCTCTGGTTAAAGTCCCTGGTACTCCTCATAGACGGTGTACTCAGGGTGCCAGCGATAACCCAGATAGGTCATCATCTCAGCTAGCACAGCAGGTGATCCCGAGGCACCAATGGCCGCCGTGTGGCGCACGACCTGCCTCGTGGGTTCCATCTGAAAACAAAGATGTTTCAATGGAGTCAAATGACAATGTGGGTACTATTCAAAATACTATCCTGAGAATAACTATGGCTTATCCAACTTTGGGGTGAACGTGGTAACAGGATCCTAATGTTAGAGTTAGTAAATTCGTTTAACCCGAGTAGAAGAGAGTTCGAGTCCCGAGTAAAGGTCGAGGAGTAAAAGATCCTAGTACCACCCAATGGCGACGTGGGCCGTAAGGCACACAGCCAAGTTAGTAAAAGTTTTGTAGTGACTAGACTCGACTTCGGCCAAGGAGTGTGGAAGGGGGATTCCTACAGGCAGTCGGCTCTGATACCAACTTGTGACGCCCCCGATTCAATCGTACACTAATCATGCACGCAAACGTGTACGATCAAGATCGTGGACTCACGGAAGATATCACAACACAACTCTAAAAACATAAATAAGTCATACAAGCATCATAATACAAGCCAGGGCCTCGAGGGCTCGAATACAAGTGCTCGATCATAGACGAAGTCGCCGAAGCAACAATATCCGAGTACGGACATAAGTTAAACAAGTTTGCCTTAAGAAGGCTAGCACAAACCGATACAGATCGAAGAGGCGCAGCCTCCCGCTCGATCCTCCTAACTACTCCTGGTCGCCGCCACGGGCTACACGTAGTAGTAGGCACCTCCAGTAGTAGTCGCCATCGACGGTGGCGTCGCCCTGGGCTCCAACATCTGGTTGCGACAACCAGAAAGAAGGGAAAGGGGGAAAAGGGGGGAGAAAGCAACCGTGAGTACTCATCCAAAGTACTCGCAAGCAAGGAGCTACACTACATATGCATGTGTATATGTGTAAAGGGCCATATCAGTGGACTGAATCAGAATGCCGTAATAAGAGGGGATAGCT
This sequence comes from Aegilops speltoides, assembly GCA_021437245.1. Classification (NCBI taxonomy): domain Eukaryota; kingdom Viridiplantae; phylum Streptophyta; class Magnoliopsida; order Poales; family Poaceae; genus Aegilops; species Aegilops speltoides. The sequence continues at coordinate 145,668,674 of CM038142.1, forward strand.
AATCACGTCAAGACTACGCTCGCAGCCTCCGCCTTGCAAAGATGTAGAAGAGAGTAGGTTGAAGTCCTCCAAGTAGCATCTCCAAGTAGCATCTCCAAGTAGCATCTCCAGTAGCATCGCATAGCATAATCCTACCCGGCGATCCTCTCCTCGTCGCCCTGTTAAAGAGCGATCACCGGGTTGTATCTGGCACTTGGAAGGGTGTGTTTTATTAAGTATCCAGTTCTAGTTGTCATAAGGTCAAGGTACAACTCCGGTCGCCCTTTACCGAGGGACACGGCTATTCAATAGATTAATCTTCCGCAGGGTGCACCACATAACCCAACACGCCGATCCCATTTGGCCGGACACACTTTCTTGGGTCATGCCCGGCCTCAGAAGATCAACATGTCGCAGCCCCACCTAGGCACAACAGAGAGGTCAAACACGCCGGTCTAAACCTAAGCGCGCAGGGTGCGGGCCCATCGCCATACGAGCACACCAAGACGCTGCGAGGGCGGCCGGAAGCGCACCTAGCCTAGTGGCGTCCAGTCCAATCCGCGCGCGCGCCGTCCGTCGCCGACGCCAAGAAGGCTTCGCCGATACCACGACGCGGGATACCCATAACTACTCCCACGAGATGGTTAGTGCGATAGACCAAATGGCCAGACTCAGATCAAATACCAAGAACTCGTTAAGCGTGTTATTATGAAGCAACCGCGGACGCCGATCAGGGCCAGACCCACCTCTCGCCTAGGTGGTCTCAACCTGTCCTGTCGCTCCGCCACAAAGATCCACACAGAGGGCCGTCGGGACAAAGGTCCTTTCAGCCGCGGGTACTCTTCGAGCGGACCAGACTTTAGTCACCATCTGTATAGTATGTATGTATGTATAGTATATACCCGTGATCACCTCCCAAGTGATCACGGCCCAATAGTGTAGCAAGGCGCATCGACAAGAATGTAGGGCCAATGATGATAAACTAACATCCTATACTAAGCATTTAGGATTGCGTAAGGTATCAACAGATGTAGCAACAATGTCGCTATGCATCGTAATAGGATTATCGAAAAGCAAGAATATGCTACACTACTCTAATGCAAGCAGATAGAGGAGAATAGGCGATATCTGGTGATCAAGGGGGCTTGCTGGTTGCTCGGCAAGAGAGAGGGTCGTCAACACCGTAGTCGAACCGGGCAAAGCAGCAGGTCGGTCTCGTAGTCTACCGAGAGAAGAGGGGAAGAAACAATGAATACAATGCAAACAGATGCATATCGATGCATGACAAGACAAGTAACGATGCTAGGGGTGCCCAATCGCGGTAGTAGGTGATACCGACGAAGGGGGAAACATCCGGAAAGTATTCCGGTGTTCCGTTTGCTTTGACCGTGAACCGAGGGGAAAGTTGCGTGTTCGACATGTTAGGGGTGTGTGGTGGATGAACGGGCTGCGTATCCGGGTTCGTCTCGTCGTTCTAAGCAACTTTCATGTAGAAAGTATTTTCATCCGAGTTACGGATTAAAAGATATGATTTTCTAAAGATTTAAATTATTTTTTGATTTTAATTATTTATTTAATTCCAACATTATCCAAAACAGTGTGTGATGACGTAGGCATGACATCAGCGTGATGTCAGCAGGTCAACTGGTCGGTTGACCAGTCAAACCAGACAGGTGGGTCCAGTGGGACCCACATGTCATTGTCAGGGGCATTAACAGAGTTTTGAAACTAATTAAATGGGTTAATTAGCAGGTAGGGCCCAGTAGTCAGTGAGACATTAGGTTTTAATTAATTTATTTAATTAATTAGCAGTTTATCTATTTGTTTTTATTTGTTTTATTGGATGGGCCCGCATGTCAGTGGCAGTAGCTGCCACGCCGCCGTAGTCGACCCGGTCAACGTGGCGATTAGGGCCCCTGTGCCCACAGCAAAGGACTCAGGTGGGGCCCGCCTAGCCACGTCGATGGACGGCGCCGGGATGACGCCGACGAGGCAAAACGCGGCGGCGCGGCTCGGGAGGTGGCCGGAAATCGCCTACAGGGCACCGTTCATCGAGTTTTCGGGTGCGTTCGAGAGCTACGGCTGCGCCGCGTCCAACGGTGGTGATGGTGGCGGCAGGGGTGACCGGAATCGAGCGTGGCGAGCTCATCGGCGGACGGCCGGAGTTGGGCGCGGGAGGAAACGGCGAGGCCTCATGTTTGCGAAAGAAGGGGAGGCCAAGCGAGTTATACGCGAGGCGGCGAACGCAACGGGCGTTGGCCCGTGACCATTTGGTCACCGGAAGGGCGCCGGTGACGAGCGCAGGCAGCGACGCGTTCGGGCTCTCATCGGGGACGACGCTAGGAGGCATGGGAGGGAGCGTGCGTGTGTGCGTTGGGTTCCTGAAGGCTCAAGGAACACGATGTCGTGCTCACGCGAGCACGACGGAGATCATGGCCATGGCGGCGAGGCGTTCTGCGGCGACGTGCTCACGACAACGGCGACGGGGCAGCTACGGTGCACGAGGGGGCTAACGAAGATGGCCGGGAGATGGGGAGCTCACCGTGCGGCACGCAAGATGGCCCTCGGATGGCTTAGTAGCTGCAGAAGGAGTCGCCGGAGTTGGTGAAGAACGCGGCCGGCGGAGATGAGGGCGAAGGGGATCCGGTGCTTCGGGGCTCCCCCGCTCCAGCTGAGGCCTCCGGTGGATGAGGAAGACGATGGAGGCGTCGACGGACACGTCGGAGCGGCTTGGAGGTCGCAGCGGCCGTGAGTTTTACGGCGGCGAGGCCATGGCGGCGCTCGGTTGCGGTGGGGAACAAGGGGGGAGCGCGGCGGATCTGAGAGGGAGGGCGCGCAGGAACCGAGGGGCGAGTGGGGGCGAGTGGGAGGAGAGACCGAGGGGGCGCGGCGTCGGCGCCCTTATCCACCTCGACGCCGGCGAGCGGGTGCGGCGGGGACGCGCCTGCCGACCCGGTCGGGGAACAGGGAAGGGACGCGGTGTGGGAGCTGGGCCGGCTGCCGCCAAGCCTGGCTGCGGGCCGAGGGGTTGGGCGGTGGCGTCTTGGGTGGGTTGGGCTGCTGGTCCAGGGGCTTCCTTTTTTTTTTTTTTGTAATTTCTTTCTTTTATTTATTTTCCTTTCTGCTTTATTTAGTTTTAGGGCATTTAGGCATTTTATAAAAGGGTGTTTGCTTCACCATAATTACCAGTGCAATATTTGGCAACCCCCGAACATTTTCGCTTTGACTTTTGAAAACTTAGGGTGTTTGTCACTAATCCATATTTTGAATTTGCAATGATTTTGAACTACCACTTGATTAGCAACAGTAACACAGATGACATGGCATCATTAGAAGAGTTTTACTATAGCCTAATTATCCGGGCGTTACACAACATTAATCAAAGTGACGTGGCACCATTAACAGAGAATTGTTGTAGCTTAAGTATCCGGGTGTCGGTGTCAAAACCGGCGGATCTCGGGTAGGGGGTCCCGAACTGTGCGTCTAGGCGGATGGTAACAAGAGACGAGGGACACAATGTTTTTACCCAGGTTCGGGCCCTCTCGATGGAGGTCAAACCCTACGTCCTGCTTGATTAATATTGATGATATGGGTAGTACAAGAGTAGATCTACCACGAGATCAAGGAGGCTAAACCCTAGAAGCTAGCCTATGGTATGATTGTTGAGATGTAATGTTCTGTCCTACGGACTAAGGCCCTCCAGTTTATATAGACACCGGAGAGGCTAGGGTTACACAGAGTCGGTTACAATGGTAGGAGATCTACATATCCAGATTGCCAAGCTTGCCTTCTACGCCAAGGAAAGTACCTTCCGGACACGAGCCGAGTCTTCAATCTTCTATCTTCGTAGTCCGGGAGTCCGCGGATATTGATAGTCCGCTGTCCGGACACCCCTAGTCCAGACTCCTCAAGAGTAGCCCTGAACCAGTCTTCAATGACGATAAGTCCGCGTGCATAGTGTTCGGCATTGCAAGGCGGGTTCCTCCTTGAATAATCCGGAGAAAATAATGAACACCGTGATAGTGTCCGCTCGCAAAATAAATTCCACATTCCAAACGAGAGAATAAAACACATATATCGATCCAATCTGCCGACGTATATGCGGCGTGACATCACGCCGCTACCAAGCCCTTTTTGAATTACTATATCACCTCAGACGCTTAGCGAAGCGGTTTCTTGGCACGCCCCGTCAAGCGTAGATCGTGTTCCCTTATTCCGGATTCTCATCAATACGCGTGGCAGTAACCCAACGCGCCATTGATGGTGGCGCTTGGGAGATAAGCGAGTTTTACCAGCCGGTGAGGGACGATAGTTTCGTCCCGCCTATATATAAGGGATAAGGATTTACCTTCTCACCCACGCCTTCTTCCTCCTTTGCTCATCCATCCTCGCGAACCCAAGCTCCAACGCTTAAGTCACAAGATCCCGCCGACCCTTCTCCGAATATGTCCGGAGGGGAGGCAAATGGATGGCCTCCATCGCCAAGGAGGAGGACATCACCAAGCCGCGCGACGCCGATACCTTTCCGCGACATCGCGATCGGCTGCCCGACGCGGGCAGCTCATTCCTACCCCAGGCATCATGAGAGGGTCGTTTTCCTTCCCCACTTCCTCCGCGGACGGGCTTTCCGCCCATCCACTCGTCCGGGGCTCATGTTTTACTATGGCCGGATTTCCACGATCTGGCGCCAACTTCGCCCTCAACATCTCGGCGTTTATCGCCGTGTGCGAGGCCTTTCTCGCATCCGCCCCACTTCGCCTGTGGCTCAAGACCTTCAACGCTGTCAAGGTTGTGAAGGGGACGCAAGCGAATGCGGAGGCTCCATGTTGGGCAGCCGCCCAACGCCCCTTGGCTAGAAGGGACCTTCGTGGACTCCGTCAAGGGGTGGCAATCGGGTGGTTCTATATCACCGAGCCGCGAAGCCCACATGGGCGGCGGCCCCGAATTTAGATCTCGAATCTCACGCAGCTCACCTCCCGGAAAGAGAAGGGCTGCCTTTGACCGGGTGATCCGGTGGAGGTGACGGACTTCGAGCCTGCATCAAGAAGCTGGTGAGCAATAGGCTCCGCTCGCCGACGTGGTCCAGTCATGCTCCTCCGGCGGATTCTCCCATGCCAAGAACGGGCATTTAATCTGTGGGAGTTTAATCCGGAACAGCACCAGACGTTAAGCGTGCTCTTCGACACAACGTACGAAGGCGCCTGGAGGGTGCTGTTCAAAGGCGCCGGCCCCGCGATCCGCGATCAAGACCGCTGGATTCAGCTCGCAGTCTCCGACTGACGAGGTAAGTGATTCGACCCCATTACGGGACACTTGAAGTAATTAGATTGACTCTAGTGAGGTTTTTAAACTGCCTCTTCCTTTGACAGGAATGGATGGAGAAGGCCCCACTGCTCATCAGCCCGGCCCCATGCCGAAGAACCGGTGGACGCCCACTTAGCAGGTTGCTGGTTCCGCACCGTGACGTGGTGCCGGAGAAGAAGGCCAAGAAGGTGGCCGGGGACTCAAAGAGTTCTCAGAATCAAAGCGCCCGACGACGACGACGAGGACTCCTCCCTCAAGACGAGGAGGAGGAGGAAGAGGAGTACTCTCCCGGAGGAGGAGAGAGGAAGAGGAGGGCCTCCCCAACCGGGCGGCCGAAGGGTCCAAGAGGGGAGAACTATCCCTCGACAGTTTCGCCAACGCCAATGTTGGCGAGGAAGAGTGGCTCAAGGGCCAAAGCGCCCCGCAGGATCGTAAGTACTCAGATCATTTATATGCCGTGCAATCGTATGCCATGTAGTGTCCTTCTAACGCCGCATTCTACCCGTAGTCCGCCGCCGACGATCTTCCCGACTCGATGAGCGGGTCTTTGGCGCCGTCGGATGTAAATTCCATCCGGACCGCCTCTACCCGACGCGTCGACGAGGACGACGAGGCGGAATCCCACAGAGGGACTCGCCAGGAGGAGGCTCCGAAGGTGCCGTCAGGCGGCCCCCCGGACTTCGTGCCGGACTCCTCATCGGAACCCGCAGCGGTTCTAGAGTCCGGCAAGCGGCCCCTTCAAAAGAAGGGCAGGACCGTGGCGCCGGCGGCCCCCGTCCAACCGGAGGTGCCGGATAACCTGCTGGAGGCGCTTAAAGGTGCTTCCATCGAGGAAGAACACGCACTCTCATGGGTGCGGTGATTGAGAAGGTCCAGCTCGCCAAGGGCGGGCTGACCGAAGCCTGCAACAGCCTTCTAACAGGCTTTGAGGTAAGAAGTTTAAAATAATGTAATGTGATACCGCATAGACAAGAGTTCTCGATGCTTAGTTCGTGTTCAAAAGAAAAGCCGACTAAGGATCTAACAAAATATCGCAGGTTGCTAAAAAATATGTCAATATGGGTTTGCAGTGTTGCATTGTTGACCTCGCCGCATTAACGGCGGAGGTCGAGGCGCTGAAGAAGGACCTTGAGCGGTCGAGCAAGAGCTCGCCATGCCAAACGGAAGCTCAAGGAAAAGAAGGTGAATAACACCACTTTAAATAAGTACCTTACAGAAAAGGGTTTTGGTTGCCAACAAGATTAATAAGGATAATATATGCAATGCAGGGGCCACTGACGAGGTGGCAGCCCTGAAGGATGTCGTGTCCGTGGCCGAACATAATGCGCTACGTAACGGATCGAGCGAGAAAAGCAAGCGCACCGGTGGCGGAAGTTCGGCAAGAGCTCCAGGCTCTCATGGAAAAACATGAGAGTTTGGAGCGTGACTCTAAGACTCGAGAGTCCGAGCTTGCCTCGGCTCTCGAAAGTGCCAAGTCCGCCAAGGCCGAGGCCCAGAAGGCCCATGAGGAAGTAGAGGACATGAAGAAGATAGCGGCGGGTAAGGCGTTTTTCATGCAGAGCAAGCATGTTAATGTAAATTACCGGATACTTACCCGAATTCGGAGCTCTCCAGGGGCATTTGCAGATCTACCGCGTAGTGCGGCTGATGCCGCTGCGTTCTATCGTGGCGAGGAGGGGAGCTCAACGGAGAAGGTCTTCTGGTCTCAGTACGCTGAGGCCGTGAAGGAAATATGCCCTAGAGGCAATAATAAAGTTATTATTTATTTCCTTATTTCATGATAAATGTTTATCATTCATGCTAGAATTGTATTAACCGGAAACATGATACATGTGTGAATGCATAGACAAAACAATATGTCACTAGTATGCCTCTACTAGACTAGCTTGTTAATCAAAGATGGTTATGTTTCCTAACCATGAACAAAGAGTTGTTATTTGATTAACAAGGTCACATCATTAGTAGAATGATCTGATTGACATGACCCATTCCATTAGCTGAGCACACGATCGCTTAGTATGTTGCTACTGCTTTTATCCATGACATATACATGTTCCTCGTAACTATGAGATTATGCAACTCCTGTTTACGGAGGAACACTTTGGTGCTACCAAACGTCACAACGAATCGGGTGATTATAAAGGAGTACTACAGTGTCTCCAAAGGCGATGTTGGGTTGGCGATTTCGAGATTAGGTTTTGTCACTCCGATTGTCGGAGAGGTATCTCTGGGCCCTCTCGGTAATACACATCATCAAGCCTTGCAAGCATTACAACTAATGAGTTAGCTGTGAGATGATGTATTACGGAACGAGTAAAGAGACTTGCCGGTAACGAGATTGAACTAGGTATTGATACCGACGATCGAATCTCGGGCAAGTAACATACCGATGACAAAGGAACAACGATGTTGTTATGCGGTCCGACCGATAAAGATCTTCGAGAATATGTAGGAACCAATATGGGCATCCAGGTCCGCTATTGGTTATTGACCGAGACGTGTCTCGGTCATGTCTACATTGTTCTCGAACCGTAGGGTCCGCACGCTTAAGGTTTCAAGGATGTTATATTATGAGTTTATGTATTTTGATGTACCGAAGAAGTTCGAGTCCGGATGTGATCACGGACATGACGAGGAGTCTCGAAATGGTCGAGACATAAAGATTGATATATTGGAAGCCTATATTTGAGTTCGAATGGTTCGGGTGAAATCGATTTTAGGAACACCGGGGTTACCGGAACCTCCCGGGGTTAATGGGCCTTAATGGGCCATGAGGGAGAAGAGGAGGGGCGGCCAGAGAGGCGCGCGCCCCCCCCTAGTCCGAATAGGACAAGGAGGCGGCGCCCCCTCTCTCTCCTCCCCCAATCCTACTCCAACTAGGAAGGGGGAGTCCTACTCCCGGTAGGAGTAGGACTCCTCCCGCGCCCCCTTGGGCCGGCCGCACCTCCCCCTCCCTCCTTTATATACGGGGCAAGGGGCACCCTAGGACACACAAGTTTGATCTACGGATTGTTCCTTAGCCGTGTGCGGTGCCCCTTCCACCATATTCCACCTCGGTCATATCGTCATGAAGCTTAGGCGGCTCTGCGCCGTAGAACATCAAGATCGCCACCACGCCGTCGGCCGACGGAACTCTCCTCGACACTCGGCTGGATCGGAGTTCGTGGGACGCCATCGAGCTGTACGTGTGTCAAGAACTCGGGGCGCCGAGTAACGGCGCCGGATCGGTCGGATCGCGAGGAGAACGTCGACTACTTCCTCTACGCCAGATCGCTTCCGTTTCGGTCTCACGAGGGTACGAGACAACACTCTCCCTCTCGTTGCTATGCATCACCATGATCTTGCGTGTGCGAGGGAATTTTTTGAAATTACTACGTTCCCCTTGAAGGGTATCGAGCCTAGGTTTTATGGTTTGATGTTTTGCACGAGTAGAACACAAGTGAGTTGTGGGCGATACAAGTCATACTACCTACCAGCATGTCATACTTTGGTTCAGCGGTATTGTGAGATGAAGCGCCCGACCGACATTACGCCAGACGCTTACGCGAGACTGGTTTCACCGCCACGAGCACTCATTGCTTAAAGGTGACTGGCGGGTGTCTGTCTCTCTCACTTTAGTTGAACCAAGTGTGGCATACGCCCGTCCTTGAGAAGGTTAAACGAGTCTATTTGACGAAGTATCGCTGTGGTTTTGATGCGAGGTGAGATTGGTTCTTGCTTAAGCCCGTAGCAGCTACGTAAAATTTGCAACAACAAAGTAGAGGACGCCTAACTTGTTTTTGCAGGCATGTTGTGATGTGATATGGTCAAGACGTGATGCTATATTTTATTGTATGAGATGATCATGTTTTGTAACCGGTTATCGGCAATCGGCAGGAGCCATATGGTTGTCGCTTATTGTATGAAATGCAACGCTCTGTAATTGCTTTACTTTATCACTAAGCGGTAGCGATAGTCGAGAAGCAATAGGTGGCGAAACGACAACGATGCTACGATGGAGATCAAGGTGTCGCGCCGGTGACGATGGTGATCATGACGGTGCTTCGAAGATGGAGATCACGAAGCACAAGATGATGATGGCCATATCATATCACTTATATTGATTGCATGTGATGTTTATCCTTTATGCATCTTATCTTGCTTTGATTGACGGTAGCATTTTAAGATGATCTCTCACTAAACTTATCAAGAAGTGTTCTCCCTGAGTATGCACCGTTGCCAAAGTTCGTCGTGCCGAGACACCACGTGATGATCGGGTGTGATAAGCTCTACGTCCATCTACAACGGGTGCAAGCCAGTTTTGCACACGTGGAATACTCAGGTTATACTTGACGAGCCTAGCATATGCAGATATGGCCTCGGAACACGGAGACCGAAAGGTCGAGCGTGAATCATATAGTAGATATGATCAACATAGTGATGTTCACCATTTAAAACTACTCCATCTCACGTGATGATCGGGCATGGTTTAGTTGATTTGGATCACGTAATCACTTAGATGACTAGAGAGATGTCTGTCTAAGTGGGAGCTCTTAAGTAATATGATTAATTGAACTTTAATTTATCATGAACTTAGTCCTAGTAGTATTTTGCAAATTATGTTGTAAGATCAATAGCTTGCGTTGTTGCTTTCATATGTTTATTTTGATATGTTCCTAGAGAAAATTGTGTTGAAAAATGTTAGTAGCAATGATGCGGATTTGATCCGTGATCTGAGGTTTATCCTCATTGCTGCACAGAATAATTATGTCCTTGATGCACCGCTAGGTGACAGACCTATTGCAGGAGCAGATGCAGACGTTATGAACGTTTGGCTAGCTCAATATGATGACTACTTGATAGTTTAGTGCACCATGCTTAACGGCTTAGAATCGGGACTTCAAAGACATTTTGAACGTCATGGACCATATAAGATGTTCCAGGAGTTGAAGTTAATATTTCAAGCAAATACCCGAGTTGAGAGATATGAAGTCTCCAACAAATTCTATAGCTAAAAGATGGACGAGAATCGCTCAACTAGTGAGCATGTGCTCAGATTGTCTGGGTACTTCAATCGCTTGAATCAAGTGGGAGTTAATCTTCCAGATAAGATAGTGATTGACAGAATTCTCTAGTCACCATCACTAAGTTACTAGAACTTCGTGATGAACTATAGTATGCAAGGGATGACAAAAACGATTCCCGAGCTCTTTGCGATGTTGAAATCAACGAAGGTAGAAATCAATAAAAGACCATCAAGTGTTGATGATTGACAAGACCACTAGTTTCAAGAGAAGGGCAAAGGGAAAGAAAGGGAACTTCAAGTGGAAAGACAAGCAAGTTGTCACTCATGCGAAGAAGCCCAAAGCTGGACCATAGCCTGAAACCGAGTGTTTACACCGCAGCGAAATGGACACCGAAGCGGAAATGCCCTCAATATTTGGTGGATAAGAAGGATGGCAAAGTGAACAAGGGTATATTTGATATACAGATTATTGATGTGTGCTTTACTAGTGTTTATAGTAGCCCCTGAGTATTTGATACTTGTTCGGTTGCTAAGATTAGTAACTCGAAACAGGAGTTATAGAATAAACAGAGACTAGTTGAAGGGAAAGTGACGATAAGTGTTGGAAGTAGTTCCAAGATTGATATGATCATCATCGCACACTCCCTATACTTTCGGGATTAGTGTTAAAACCTAAATAAATGTTATTTAGTGTTTGCGTTGAGCATGAATATGATTTGATCATGTTTATTGCAATACGGTTATTCATTTAAAATCAGAGAATAATTGTTGTTCTGTTTACATGAATAAAACCTTCAATGGTCATACACCCAATGAAAATAGTTTGTTGGATCTCGATCGTAGTGATACACATATTCATAATATTGAGTCCAAAAGATGCAAAGTCAATAATGATAGTGCAACTTATTTATGGCACTGCCGTTTGGGTCATATCAGTGTAAAGCGCATGAAGAAACTCCATAAAGATGGATTTTCGGAATCACTTGGTTATGAATCATTTGATGCTTGCGAACCGTGCCTTTTGGGCAAGATGACTAAAACTCCATTCTTCGGAACAATGGAACGAGCAATAAACTTGTTGGAAATAATACATACTGATGTATGCAGACCAATGAGTATTAAGGCTCGTGGCGAGTATCATTATTTTCTGACCTTCACAGATGATTTAAGCAGATATGGGTATATCTACTTGATGAAACATAAGTCTGAAATAGTTGAAAGGTTCAAATAATTTCAGAGTGAAGTGGAAAATCATCGTAATAAGAAAATAAAGTTTCTGCGATCTGATCGTGGAGGAGAATATTTGAGTTACGAGTTTGGCCTTCATATAAAACAAATGTGGAATAGTTTCACAGTTCACGCCACCTGGAACACTACAACATTATGGTGTGTCCGAACGTCGTAATCGTATTTTATAAGATATGGTGCGATCTATGATGTCTCTTACCGGTTTACCACTATCGTTTTGGGGTTATGCATTAGAGACAGTTGCATTCACTTGAAATAGGGCACCATCTAAATCCGTTGAGACGACACCGTATGAACTATGGTTTAGCAGTAAACCTAAGATGTCGTTTCTTAAAGTTTGGGGCTACGATGCTTATGTGAAAAAGTTTCATCCTGATAAGCTCAAACCCAAATCGGAGAAGTGCGTCTTCATAGAATACCTAAAGGAAACTGTTGGGTACACCTTCTATCACAGATCCGAAGGCAAGATATTCATTGCTAAAAATGGATCCTTTCTAGAGAAGGAGTTTCTCTCGAAAGAAGTGAGTGGGAGGAAAGTAGAACTTGATGAGGTAACTGTACTGTTCCCTTGTTGAAAGTAGTTCATCACGAAATCAGTTCCTCGTGACAAATACACCAATTAGTGAGGAAGCTAATGATATTGATCATGAAACTTCAGATCAAGTTACTACAGAACCTCGTAGGACTTCCAGAGTAAGATCCGCACTGAGTGGTGTAGTAATCATGTTACGAAAGTCATGTTACTAGACCATGATGAACCTACGAACTATGAGGAAGCGATGATGAGCCCAGATTCCGCGAAATGGCTCGAGGCCATAAAATCTGAGATATGATCCATGTATGAGAACAAAGTATGGACTTTGATTGACTTGCTCGATGATCAGCAAGCCATGTTAAATAAATGGATCTTCAAGAGGAAGACGGACACTGATAGTAGTATTACTATCTACCAAGCTCGACTTGTTGCGAAAGGTTTTCAACAAGTTCAAGGTGTTGAATACGATGAGATTTTCTCACTCGTATCGATGCTTAACTCTGTCTGAATCATGTTAGAAATTGCCACATTTTATGAAATCTGGCAAATGGATGTCAAAACTGCATTCCTTAATGGATTTATTAAAGAAGAGTTGTATATGATGCAACCAGAAGGTTTTGTCAATCCTAAAGGTGCTAACAAAATATGCAAGCTCCAGCGATCCATCTATGGACTGGTGCAAGCATCTCGGAGTTGGAATATACGCTTTGATAAGTTGATCAAAGCATATAGTTTTATATGGACTTACGATGAAGCCTGTATTTACAATAAAGTGAGTGGGAGCACTACAGCTTTTCTGATTAGTATATGTGAGTGACATATTGTTGATCAGAAATGATGTAGAATTTTTCTGCAAAGCATAAACGAGTGTTTTAAAGGAGTTCTTTAAAAAAGAAAAGACCTCAGTAAAAGCTACATACATGTTGAGCATCAAGATCTATTGAGATAGATCAAGACGCTTGATAAGATTTTCAATGAGTACATACCTTGGCAAGATTTTGAAATAGTTCAAAATGGAACAGTCAAAGAAAGAGTTCTTGCATGTGTTGCAAAGGTATGAAATTGAGTAAGACTCAAATCCCGACCACAGCAGAAAATAGAAAGAGAATGAAAAGTCATTCCCTATGCCTCACCATAGGTTCTATAAAGTATGCTATGCTATGTACTGCACCTATTGTATACCTTGCTCTGAATCGGCAAGGAGTACGATAGTGATCTAGGAGTAGATCACTGGACATTGGTCAAGAATATCCTTAGTAAGGACTAAGGAGATGTTTCTCGATTATGGAGGTGATAAAAGAGTTTGTTGTAAAAGTTACATCAGTGCAAACTTTTACACCGATCCAGAAGACTCTAAGTCTCAATCTGGATACATATTGAAAGTGGGAGCAATTAGCTAGAATAGCTCCGTGCAGAGCATTGTAGACATAGAATATTTGCAAAATACATGCGGCTCTGAATGTGACGGAACCGTTGACTAAGCTTCTCTCACGAGCAAAACATGATCACACCTTTGTACTCTTTGGGTGTTAATCACATAGCAATGTGAGCTAGATTATTGACTCTAGTAAACCCTTTGGGTGTTGGTCACATGACGATGTGAACTATGGGTGTTAATCATATACAGATATGATTATTGGTGTTAAATCACATGACGATGTGAACTAGATTATTGACTCTAGTGCAAGTGGGAGACTGAAGGAAATATGCCCTAGAGGCAATAATAAAGTTATTATTTATTTCCTCATATCATGATAAATGTTTATTATTCATGCTAGAATTGTATTAACCGGAAACATGATACATGTGTGAATACATAGACAAAACTATAGTCACTAGTATGCCTCTACTTGACTAGCTCATTAATCAAAGATGGTTATGTTTCCTGACCATAGACATGTGTTGTCATTTGATTAGTGGGATCACATCATTAGAAGAATGATGTGATTGACATGACCCATTCTGTTAGCCTAGCACTTGATCGTTTAGTATACTGTTATTGCTTTCTTCATGACTTATACAAAGTTCCTGCAACTATGAGATTGTGCAACTCCCGTTTACCGGAAGAACACTTTGTGTGCTACCAAACGTCACAACGTAACTGGGTGATTATAAAGGTGCTCTACAGGTGTTTCCGAAGGTACATGTTGGGTTGGCATAATTCGAGATTAGGATTTGTCACTCCGATTGTCGGAGAGGTATCTCTGGGCCCTCTCGGTAATACTCATCACCTAAGCCTTGCAAGCATGTAACTAATGAGTTAGTTATGAGATGATGTATTACGGAACGAGTAAAGAGACTTGCCGGTAATGAGATTGAACTAGGTATTGGATACCGACGATCGAATCTCGGGCAAGTAACATACCGATGACAAAGGGAACAACATATGTTGTTATGCGGTCTGACCGATAAAGATCTTTGTAGAATATGTAGGAACCAATATGGGCATCCAGGTCCCTCTATTGGTTATTGACCGGAGACGTGTCTCGGTCATGTCTACATTGTTCTCAAACCATAGGGTCCGCACGCTTAACGTTTCGATGACAGTTATATTATGAGTTTATGAGTTTTGATGTACCGAAGGAGTTCGGAGTCCCGGATGAGATCGGGGACATGACGAGGAGTCTCGAAATGGTCGAGACGTAAAGATCGATATATTGGACGACTATATTCGGAGTTCAGAAAGGTTCCGAGTCATTCGGGTATTTATCGGAGTACCGGAGAGTTACGGGAATTCGCCGGGGAGAAGTATTGGGCCTTATTGGGCCCTGCGGGAAAGAGAGAGGGGCTGCCTAGGGCAGGCCGCGCGCCCCCCCAAGGCCTAGTCCGAATTGGACTAGGGGGAGGGGCTGCACCCCCTCCTTCCTTCCCTTCTCTCTTCCCCTTCCTAGTCTCCTACTCCTACTACATGGAAGGATCCCTAGTTGGACTAGGAAAGGGGGAATCCTACTCCCGGTGGGAGTAGGACTCCCCTATGGCGCGCCTCCTCCCTAGGCCGGCCTCCTCCTCCCTCCCTCCTTTATATACGGGGCGGGGGGCACCCTAGACACACAAGTTGATCATTGAGATCGTTCCTTAGCCGTGTGCGGTGCCCCCTCCACGATATTACACCTCGGTCATATCGTAGCGGTGCTTAGGCGAAGCCCTGCGACAGGAGAACATCAAGATCGTCACCACGTCGTCGTGCTGACGGAACTCCCCCCCGGCGCCTCTACTGGATTGGAGATCGGGGGTGCGTCATCGAGTTGTACGTGTGTCAAGAACTCGGAGGTGCCGGAGTAACGGTGCTTGGATCGGTTGGACCGGGAGGACATACGACTACTTCCTCTATGTTGCGTCAACGCTTCCTCTTCAATCTACGAGGGTACGTAGACAACACTCTCCCCTCTCGTTGCTATGCATCACCATGATCTTGCGTGTGCGTAGGAAATTTTTTGAAATTACTACGTTCCCCTTCAGCGACGACACGCCGGGCGAGACGAGGCCGCGGTGAGCACGGGCGGCGCGCGTACAGGGCGATGGTCAGGGGCGTGCACTGGGTGCGGTGACCGTGGCGACGGACGAGGAGAGGGGGAGCTCACAGGGGGAGTAGGGCACGGGCAGCGGGCTCGGGGAAGCTTGGAGAGGCCGACGGGGACGAGCGACGGAGTGGAAGCAGGTCGGCGGTGAGGTCCTGGCGAGGTGTGGGGCTCCGGGCGGCGACAATGGCCGGCGACGGCGGGGCTGAGGAGGAAGCCCAGCACGGGGCGGCGTCGTTCGGGGGGAGGTGCTGGCGTCGGGGTCGAGCGGCTCCAAGCTCGGGGCATTTCCGGCGACGGGGCCGCGGGTGGTGGCCCGGGCCGGGGTTGCCGAGGCCGACGCGGGGAGGCGAGGTGGCGGAGGAGGTGGCCGGCCAGGCGGCGGCTGACCGGCGAAGGGCGTCGGGATCGACGGGATCCCGATCCAGGGCGACAGGGAGGAGAAGGGGATCGGGGGGAGTGGGTCGCGCGACTAGGGTTTGACCCCGGGGGGACTTATGGGTGAGCGGCTGGGCCGACGGGCCGGTCGGCGCAGTGGACAGCTGGGCCTGGCCCAGTTAGGGCGGGGGTTGTTTTATTTTATTTTTGTTTTGTCTTTATTTATTATTTCAAATTGTTTTAGTTTTGTAAAACATATAGTTAGTATCTAAATTAGTAGTAGTGATTATACCACTGCCACAATTAACTTGGCACCTAGAATATAACAGTTGTAATCGTTTATTATTTTATAATCATTTAACTAATTGTTTTTGCTACTATTTTATTCATTTTGAGTATTTACACATTTTATACAAGTGTTGTTTCTCCACCATAATTACCTACGCATTATTTGGCACAACCAGAACATTTTAGTTTTATTATTTGAAAACTTTTGTTGTTTACCTATATTTTAAATTTGAATTTGAATCGTTTTGAACTAACACGAGTTTACCAACAGTAACCTAGGTGACGTGGCATCATTAGCGCAGGGTTATTGTAGCTTGATTACCCGGGCGTCACAATTCTCCTCCACTACAAGAAATCTCATCCTGAGATTTAAGCGGTGGAGTAAGGGGGGGAAGGTGCTGGTAGCGAAAAACCTAACAAGTCTTCTCGGTCTCGGCTGCCCTTTCGAGGAGGTTGATTCCTTTCGTTGATGTCTTCATTTATTTATTCCAAAGCATCATGATGAAGTTGTCGTCCTTTCTTCGGGGAACTCCATCGTACTTACGAATAGGTAAGGGGCAGCTCTACAATGATAGGATGTTATAAGGGAAATTCATCTGGGGGTATCCCAAGAATGAACATATGAGTATCTCTCGAGTTGAACAAATGACACACATCGAGAGCAAAGTAAGACGGTTCAATAAGAAGTTTCAAGCGGATAGGCAATCGTTCATTGCCTGAAGCAGAGTGCGAAAGGGGTTTAGAGCAACGGAATAAGTATTGTGTCCGGCAACAGATTTGATGATGCCTCGGAAGATGGCTCGTGAATTACATACGAGGCCACACGCGAGGAACAACCCTGGGAACAGGGGGTGCAGGAGAGTCAGGTTTCGAACCTGTGGAACTGTGGGTTATGGGCCCACCATGTGGTTCAAAAGTAGGAAGGACGCCGACATATTGCACGGTCACGATAGTAAGGCGTGTCAGAGGGTAGCCTATCAGTTATGTCGGCAACAACATCGATACCAAGGGCGAGGGACGAAGAGAACCATTTTCCTGCTCGTTGAACGAGGCGGGCCAATAGGCAAGGTTCTCGTCCATCGGTGGCTACCGGAATGTCATCAACAATAGTAACAGGGTCTTACTGACAGAGCGGTACCACGAGGTGTTTACATAAGCAGGAGAATATTACTGCTTAGGTCATATAGATCACAAGAAACGTTAACCCAACAAATGGAAAGAAAAATATGATTATCAGATTAAACAGAACAATGGAAAGGAAAATGTGTTTAAACACATATTTCAAAGGTATATCCTTCAGAAGGACGAGCAGAGCATGATATCCATGATAGGATATAATGTAGTAAACTCTTTAGGTAAGGGGCAGAATTTTCATGACATTACCCATACAATGGTGTTTGGATAATTGAGCAGGAAATATTTAGCATTGGGCTTCAAATGTCCTTGTTGAAAAGCGGACTACCACGAACATGCTTCGAGATAGCAATGCATGGTCTTCAAGCAAAGGTCAGACTTTGGATACTCAGAGGATTCATCAGGAATAACTTATAGAATAAGTTTTACAATTTCCTTCAGAAAGAATAGTTATCCTTGCAAAAGAAGTTATGATGATAAGTCCTCCAACCAGGGGGGTGCTAGGCATGACATCATATTACTGGGTCATCAAAGGACCAACATCATATCTCGTGAAAAGTTGTCCCAACCATCATATCCGACCAAGTTTCAGATCCGATTGGTGTCATGATACCTCAGACTCAGGATGTCCGAGAAGAAAAGGTGCAACACGAATTGGCGAAATGACATTGCAAGATTCTCGGGAAATGACTATGGAAGTGAGTTCGAAGACAAGGATTCATCATCATTAAACCAAGGAGAGGATGAGGGGGTGGCTGATGGAATCAACGACAATTTATCGAGATTAACAAAAGATGGATTTCCACAATTATGTGAACAAGGAGATAACATTTGTCAGATCAAATGGTATAATGATGTATGCTCGAGGAAAACATACACAATTAAACATTGGTCGAAAGGTACACCCGAAATATGGGTTGGGTTGCACGACCAATGTCAGAATGGTGATTCAATAATAATAAATAGTCTAAGAGTGAACGGCCGACCATAATATTCAAAGCAATATGGTTGCTAGAAGGGCAGAACCCAAACATCACCGATCGAATCAACACGAGGACCAAGAAAGAATGGTGATGGAGAGAAGTATCACTATACCAAGAATTCTTAAGAGGTGGAGTAATCCTCACGACATTCTTGACCTAACAGATGATAATACTTCAAGGTAGAACATCATACAAGCTGGATAGCAAGTACCATCCATAACATGAACAAGTTTGTGTTGGGGGAAGGCAAGAATGTTGTCGATGATAACACAATCATCGAGGGGCAAGGATGGTATTTCCCATCATGAATTTGATTGATACCCTGGAAGAGCACAAAATGGTGATGATGATCATCACAAATTTTATCGAGAGGTTTCATGAAGATGTAATCGTACATCCACTACATCAAGTAAAAGGACTGATGCAGCAAAAGATATTTTTTTTGAACCGCGGATACGACACCAGCTCGGAATCAACCTTGTTGTTCAAGGTGGAATGATAAGACGAGGAAATCGACATAAGCTTAGCTCATCATCGAAGGTTGTGCTCCAGGATTAAGGACCAGGTAGCACAGTTAAATTTAGCACGATAATGATATAGCCGATCAGGCTAGGAATGACTTGAAGGATTATTTAACTCGTAAGCAATGAAAATTACTTAGAGTTATTGAATCGAAGTGCGGAATTGATTCACTTACCTGTGTTCTCGAGTGAAATAACTCAGAACCCGGGGGAAATCTGAAATCGGTGAGAAGCAATAATAGATGAAGACTCATAGGAAGCAACACAGTTCGTTGATATTCTCGAGATACTGGAGGGTATTGCTCGAAGGAAGATTAAAATAGAGGTTGGATTGGGTATTGCTCTGCAGAGGTCAAGTGCTTAAACTTGCACGAGAAATGATATTTAAAGGAGAACATGGTCGGAACCACGATTGCAAAAGGCCAGATCCCAGATATAAGATGAACTTATACCAAGGGAATACTTAATTTAAGAGAAGCTTTCATGATAAGTTCTACATCATGTCCATGGGCATGAACACAAAGTTCAAGGTCGACTCCCACTTCTCCAATGCATGACCATCCATTCACTTCTCGTTATCGAAGTTGTAGTGTTGAAAAGTTATCTGACGAAGCGGCAGTAGTGTATAACCCGTATAATCTTTCGGGTTCACACAGATTAGGAAAGGCATAGGTTCAACCCAATGGGGCTTCTTAGGAACATATACTACAAGCTTCAAGAGTAAATATCACCGGCTCGAAAGCAGAGCATGGTTGGCAAAAGGAGAGGATACAATTCACCAAAGGCATTATGTATCGGAGAAAGAACTCACAAGGTGATTAATTATGAAGGACACTGTCGGATAATAATCCAACAGTGGATATGGAGATCCACAATGGAGCTGATGTGAGTATCGATACCCAATCAAAGGAAGAAAGAATGCAAATGCGTCGGTTTATAGAACATCTGAATAATTCAACGTTTAAATAACAAAGGAATTATGATTTTCAAATCAAGGGGTCAGGAGCAAACGCTTTGATCAAGGATGGATAAGTTGAGTAAACTTAGGGGTACAATCGACGGCAATTTAATTGGTTGAGAACCAACTCATGTTCAAACTGACATTGAGCCGGAAGGACGAATTCCAGGATTCGACGGAGGAATGCAAGCATCCTCAATATATTGAATCAACAGACTTAAAATGATAAAGTCAAGGGATGCCAATAGGATTACGAGACTTATGGGATTAACCATAAAAGCAAGCAAGAATTTCAAGAGCAATAGGCTGCTCAGGAATTTCGGAAGATCGAATGGTATTTCGAAGTCTTTTGCAAAACACTTGATCAGTGGGGTTGAGCGGATACTCGGTAAGTGCGAGGAATTATCCGTAGGGGGTACTCATGTGGCAAAGAACTGCAAGGCAGTAGGCACAAAGTATTCTTGAAACAATAGAGAGAATTTCGATGTACCTTGTAATAACAAGATCAACTGGGAAGCATTGTATGAATGGCGAGTATACGTGGTTATCCATAGGGGTTTATCGATGGAGGGGAATTGCAAAAGCGACGCCATAAAGTCTCAAGCGAACATCGGAGAGTATCTTCGGATTCTTCTGGTGCAGCAGACGATCATCTGTAATAAGGGGCTCTCCGGTGAGAAAGTATTATCGAGAACCTAGAGTCAGAGTTAGTAAAATCGTTTAACCCGAATAGAAGAGATGTCAGAGTCCCAGAGTATAGGTCGAGGAGTAAAAGATCCTACTACCACCCAATGGCGACGTGTGCCCGTAAGACACATAGCCATGTTAGTAAAAGTTTTGTATTGACTAGACTCGACTTCGGCCAAGGAGTATGGAAGGGGGATTCCTACAGGCAGTCGGCTCTGATACCAACTTGTGATGCCCCCGATTTAATCGTACACTAATCATGCACGCAAACGTGTACGATCAAGATCAGGGACTCACGGGAAGATATCACAACACAACTCTAAAAGTAAAATAAGTCATACAAGCATCATAATACAAGCCAGGGGCCTCGAGGGCTCGAATACAAGTGCTCGATCATAGACGAGTCAGCGGAAGCAACAATATCTGAGTACAGACATAAGTTATACAAGTTGCCATAAGATGGCTAGCACAAACTGGTGAAAGGACATGTGGTGCCCCCATGTGTGGTTTTGGTAATTGATGACATTCTCTATGGACTAATGGTTGCATCAAGTTATATTTGAAGGATGTTTCCATAGGCATTTCTTGAAGTCCATGTGTTGGTTTCAAGGAGTTTATGGGTTGACCAAGGTGCTATTAAGGAATTATCCAAAGATTGGTCATGTGAGTGTTGAGCTTATTGCAAGCATGTCTTGTTGATCATTCATATTTACCTTCAAGACATCATCCAAATGAAGAGAGTTGGAAAGATTCAAGGTTGATCAAGACTAAGTCAAGAGTGAATCAAGTTGATCAACTCACAAAGCATAGAAGATGTACCGAGTGGGACCAAGTGTTCCCATGGTATGGTAAGCATTGTCAATTACGCTTTGTGTACTAACCCATGGTCTACGTGAGAGTTCTTTGTGGGGTTAGGTATGTTTCCATGGTCTTGCGTCAAGAGGAAGATCCCATACAACCCATGGAGGATGACATCAAGTGGTGATCGTCATCAAGTTTGCAGTGTGCAAGTTCAAGTGGAGCAACACAAAGAGTGGCTCACCCATAATGGAGTATGGGGGAGCAATCAAGTTTGAATCTTGCCATCCATTGTGGTGTCAATGGACTTGTGAAGATGTACCGAAGAGTCGCTCACCCATAGTGGACTATGGGGGAGCAATCATCTAGTCTTCATCGAGCCAATGCAATCAAGAAAGGTGGTCCAAGTTGAGGGAGTCAAGATAGTCATCATCTAGCTCAAGTGGACCATGTGCAAGGCAAAGGTTTGCCCTTGATAGGGTTTATATTTTACCGGTCTCATGGTGGTAGTTGGGAGACCGGGTTATAGGATCGATAGCCGTACTATCAAGGGGGGCTCTCAAGTGAGTAGCTTGATCGTATCGTTCGTCGAGAGCTCAAAACATTGCATCCTTGCATCATGTTTCTTGGTTCTTGTTTGATTCTCTTTGTGAGTCTTAGAGCTTATGGTCATCTTTATGACAAGCTTGAGTTCATCGAAAACGGAGTTTGCATGCGTCTTCTATGATGTTTTCGGTGTTGGAGGTTTTACTGGTCTTCTCCGAGGAAGGGTTCTCACCATTTTCTTTTGGGCCTTTTCTCATTTGCATATTATTGGTATTTCTTTCAAGATTGTGTTAGCCCTTGTCGCTAGCTTTCCAACAAACTTGGTTTCATCGAATTCGGAGTCCGTTTGCAAAAGTTGTGGCTGTTTTGGTGAAGGCTGCAGCGGTACTACCGCGACTAGAGCGGATGTAATTTTTTACTACCGCTCTAGAGCGGTACTACTGCAACTCCTGAGCGGTACTACCGCTCCAGAGCAGTACTACTGTGGCTCCTAAGCGGTAGTACTGCCCCGGACCAAAAACTCGTGTTTTCTCTCTCGTTTGGGGTGTTTTGAGCGTGCTAAGCGGTAGTATTGCTCCTCCAAGCGGTAGTACCGCTTGTGCACGACCTGAGAACATAACGGTTGGATTTGGGAGGTCCTATAAAAGGGTCTTCTTCCCATTGAACCTTATCCTTTGAGCTCGTGTTCTTCCCCATTGTTGACCTTCTTCGAGCTTGCTAACTCTCAACCCTCCATGGATTCTTGCTAGTTTTGAGGGAAAAGAGAGGAGATCTAGATCCACATTTCCACCAATCACTTTCTCCTCTATGTGAGGGGAACCCCTTGATCTTGATCTTGGAGTTCTTGGTGTTCTCCTTCTTGTTCTTCCTCTCATTTTCCTCCCTAGCATTAGTTGCTTCGGTGGGATTTGAGAGAGAAGGACTTGGGCACTCCGTGTGCCCTTGCCATTGCATTTGGTGCATCGATTTGAGTTCTCCACGGTGATACGTGGAAGTGAAGTTTGAGAAGCTTATTACTCTTGGGTGCTTGGTGCCCTTGAGCTTGTTCCTCTTGGGTGCTTGGGTGTCCTAGACGGTTGGTGGTGTTCGGAGCTCAATCATTGTGGTGTAAAGCTCCGGGCAAGCGTCGGGGTCTCCAATTAGGTTGTGGAGATCGCCTCGAGCATCTTGACGGGTTCTAGTGACCGCCCCCAAGGGTTGCCAAAGTGTACGGGTTCGGTGACCGCCCCCAAGGGTTGCCATTTGTACGGGTTCGGTGACCGCCCTCAAGGGTCCCTTAGTGGAATCACGGCATCTTGCATTGTGCGAGGGCGTGAGGAGATTACGGTGGCCCTAGTGGCTTCTTGGGGAGCATTGTGCCTCCACACCGCTCCAAACGGAGATTAGCGTCCGCAAGGGTGTGAACTTGGGATACATCGTCGTCTCGCGTGCCTCGGTTATCTCTTACCCGAGCCCTTTACTTATGCACTTTACTTTATGATAGCCATATTGTTCTTTGTCATATATCTTGCTATCACATAGTTGCTTATCTTGCTTAGCATAAGTTGTTGGTGCACATAGGTGAGCCTAGTTGTTTTAGGTTTTGTGCTTGACAAATTAACCGTTAGGTTTATTCCGCATTTGTTCAAGCCTAAACCGTAATTATTTTAAAGCGCCTATTCACCCCCCCCCCTCTAGGCGACATCCTCGATCTTTCAATTGGTATCAGAGCCTCGTCTCTCTTTGTTGGGCTTAACCGCCTAGAGAGTAAAGATGTCGACTAGAGGATTAGGATTCTCTGACACTCTTAGTTTCGATGGCACAAATTTTCATGTTTGGGTAATTCATGCTTAATCTCTTTAGGTCATGGACCCAAATTTAGAGCGAATTGTAGATATGGGTTTTCTCCTCCAAAGGATCCCCAAATATTATCTTTAGAGGATGAGAAAACTCTTATCTCAATGCTCAAGCCTCTAATGTGCTTTTCGATGCTTTGAGCAATGTAGTTATATTTCAACTCATGTCGTTCGGGATGCTCATGAGTTATGGACAAAGCTTCAAGATAAATATGGTGTGTCCAAGATTTGTGGGGATGGTTGTTCTCCTCCACCTCCGGTCATATAGTCTTCTCAACTTCTTCTACTTCACCTACATGTGGTTTGCCACAAGGTAATGATATGGTGAGTAGTGTTGGTCATTGCAATGATGATAGTATGCTTATTGTGGATGATCCTTCATCACTATATTATTGCAATGCTCCCTCTTTGGGCTTTAACACTTCGAGCACTCCAAATGTTTCACATGCTTGTGTTGATAGTCCTTGCATATCATGTAGAAATTGCTTGACTAAATATCATGATGATATGCTTGCTATGTCTTGTTACCATGATAAAAATGCATCTATTTCCTCGAATTGTTGTGCTAACAATGTAGAGGAAACCGAACACTCCATGGAACAAGATGTGGTGTTTAATAGTGCCTCAAGGGATCCTACATTATTGCGTTTTGCCTTATGGCTAAGGCGTCAAAGGTATCTCCTACTTTGTACCCCAATATGTCTCTTTATGATGATGTTGATGCTAATGATGATGAGGATAATGATGAAGAGAATGATAATGTTGCCTCCTTAAAAATTAAGGGGGAAATGATTTTTAAAGCTCTTCATAAAAATAAAATTGCTCGTTCCAACTTCATGGAAATTATGTCCATTGCTATTGAGAGCAAGAAATATATTGATGAGTTGGAATCTCGTCTTGAGGAGCATGAGGTCACCATTGATAAAATGGAAGGTCATGGGCGTGATTACGCTAATGAGATTATGGACCTCTCTCAAGCTCTTGAACTTGAACAAACCACCAAGGAATCTCTTGAGGAGACTTTTGCTCTAGAATTGTCTAGAGTGAAGGAATCTACTGATAGAGCCCTTGAGGTGGCCAATGTTTTGAAACTAAAATGCTAAGCTTGAAGTTGCTCATGCTAGACTCCTTGAGGATTTTGAGCACCTCGAAAATGGCTCAAGGGTCATCAAGGGTGAGCTCATCAAACTCACCGAGTCTCATGCTCAACTTGAAGCTTCTTATTTAAAAGAGCATGCCAAGTTGCCTTCTCCTCTTGTTGTTAATGATGATGCTTGTGCTACTAATTCTATTACTTGTGAAGCATCCATTTTGAAGGAGAATGTTGAGCTACGGGCTCAACTTGAGGTGCTATCTTGCAATTATGGGAAATTGGAAGAAAGTCATGAAAAGCTCTCAAGCTCTCATGATGATCTTCTAGTATCCCATAGTGTGCTAAAGATAGCTCATGAGGCCATGATTGCTAAGGTAACATCTAGTGAGCCTCATGTGGATACTAGCACTACTTCTAGTCAAAATAGTATATTGCCATGTGCTAGTCCTTTTAATTCATCTACTCACAATGTTGGTACATCTTGTGATGAATTGCTTTCCTTGCCTTGTTGCTCTAACGATGAAGCTTATACTTCCTCTAGTACTTGTGTTGAGACTAACCATGTAGAGGAAATCAAAGAGCTCAAGGCCCAAGTCACTTCTTTGAAGAAAGACTTGAAAAAGTGTCATGAAGGGAAATCCGCACTCAACAATATCTTGAGTGTGCAAAAATCCCCCAATGACAAAGGTGGACTTGGATTCAACTCCAATAAGAAGAAGAAGTCCAACATGAACAAAAAGAAGGGCCAAGAACAAGTCAAGAATTCGCCAAGATTGTTTGCTTCAAGTGCAAAGTAGAAGGGCATCATGTTAGATCTTGCCCATTGAAGAAGAAGGCCATTAGTGTCAAGCAACAAGGAAGAGGGCACAAGTTCAATCTCATGCTCAACCTCAAGTTGAAGAAAGGCCACTTCCCAAGAAGACTCAAGCTAATGCTTCTCTTGTGGAAAAATCAAGTGAGAAGAAAGTGAAGAGTAGACGTTGCTACTTATGTCGTGAGAAAGGTCACGCCGCTTCTTCATGCACTAGTGGTAACTTATCCAACCCAATTATTATTGATGATATCTATTCTCTTGGGAAGGATAAGGTTGGCAATGTGTTTGCCAAGTTTGTTGGTACTCAAAGTGGTGTCAAGAAAAGAACCATTTGGGTAGCCAAGCCTATTGTGACTAACCTCTTAGGACCCAACTTGGTTGGGGACCAACAAGCTCAAACTTGATCAATAGGTGTTTTGGAGGGCATTGGAGACTTGGCTACATTATGAAGAATTAAGGGGACTTCATCATTCTTTTTGTCACAAGCCAAGTTAATTGGATTATCAAGTTTCTATCTTATATCCAATGTGCCTCCTTGCGGTAACTTGTACTTAAATTGTTTACTTTGAAAGTTAGTTGCCCCCTTGCATGTTTTGGTTTTGTTCCTTGCATGTGTTTGTATATGTTGCGCTTCCAACTTGCTTATGTATGTTGGTGTGCACTTCATGTACGTGTGAGTTGTGTGTTGAGCCTTTGTGCATCTTCTTTGTATCTTAGTTGGCTCTTGTGAGAGATTAATGGAATATCCCATTATTGGGGAGTGATGTGCTTTGTGCACCTCACACTCCTATAAGTGTGTGTACATGAGGAATACCATCTAGTATTGATATTACAAGATTATCTAGTCACTATGTGGTATGTCTTCTCATGAGAAATTCAAATTCTAAATTGTCCATTAATTATCTCTTGTTTGTTAAGTTTTCTTCATTGGTATCACATTATGGGGGAGTAATATGCTATGTATATTACTAGCCTAGAAAATGTGTACATTTGAGATATTGTCACCTAGTGTTGATATTGTAGATTATCTTGTTCCTAGGTGGCATGTTAGCTCTACAAGTTGCAATCTGCTTGTGTGTGGTGTGAAGATGATGTTGGATATCCTTGCTATCTACCACCGGGAATTCTTTCCATCTAATTCTTGTCTTTTGACAATTGGTAGTCATTTATGTGTGGTAGAATTTATTGATCATCTTTACATTGGCTTTTGTTTTACTTGCCTCTTCTCTTGCCAAGGATTGTGTCAACTCCCGTTGTCTTCCATACCACTTGTGGATCTTGTTTATTTCTTGTTCTTGTCTAGTGTTTTCTAGATATAGTGAAAGCGGTGATCCCACCTTGTGCATTGTATTCAAATACAAATCCTATATAATGCACAACTCGTGGGGGAGCTATTCTATTTTCTTCAGAACACTCTTCTTGTGATCCTTATCAAGTGTGTTTTGGTGGAAGGCAAGCCATTTCTTTTTGGTACTTTGTGCCATCATGAAACTTTGTTGAGGGCTTGGTTTGTTTGGAACCATCCTCTCTTTGGGAGTTTGACATCTTTAGTTTAGTGTGTATCAATGGATATCTCATTCCTTGATGTATCTTTAATGATATCTTCCAAGTGATGATTTCTCCATTTGGTATCCTTTTCACTTGGAATTTCTTTGTCTTTTGGTTTCGGGTTTTGAAAGTCTTGAGCATGCATGTTTACTTCATGTATTTCATTTGGCATGCTTTCTTTCTTTGACTCAATATATAGGGAAACTCCACCTAGTCTCAATTTGGATGAGATGTGCATGAAATTCATTTTCATATCTATATGCACATATTTATGTGGAGTTTGTCCTATGTATTGGTGTTTCTAACTATTTGGTCCCGATGAGTTTGGGTACCGCTTAGTTTGTGTTGTTCTTCTAGGAACATTTGGAGATGCATTGGATGCTCGGCTCACTCACAAGGAAGGTGTTGTCACCATGTGCATATTGGAGTCAAGCTAGGATGATCAATGAACTACTATCTACCTTCAATTGGTATCTACTACATCCTTCCAATGATATCTCGTAACAAGTATCTATTCATGCTTTCCTCTCTTGCATTCAACCTTGTGTAGGCTGTATCTTGGCATGATATTCATTTCATATCTTGTGATACTTGTTTCCTTTCTCAAAGCATCCCAATGATGATCTCTGTTGCTAGTTGTGATGCCCTTGATGGATGTGTGTTTGGACTTCATTTATATACAATAAGACCATATCTAGCCAAGTGCTATGGTTTCAAGCAAATATCTTATTGGTATATTTATGACTTCCTTGTGGATATCTTGTTCCTTCGTGGTGTAACTATTTCGGGTGTACATCCTTCTTTGTAGATATATATATCATCATGATTTTGTCTACATAGAACCTTATACACTTGAGAGAAATTACATCTCTAGTTGATATCCTTTCTTTCACGTCCACCTTGTCTTTCTTATGTTATTTCTTTGGTGGCTCCGTGAAAGCTTTTTCCTTGAGTGCGTGTCCTCTATCGTTGCATCTTGATGCACTCTTGTGTGGTGAAGATTATTTTCCTCATGCTTATCTTTACAAGGCTTTTGCCATCTTAATTGGCATCCTCGCCTTGATGAGGCTTTCATCTTCTATCTTCACCACGGGTTGTCACAAGCATAAGTTCTATATATGCTTATTAGTAAGCTTGTGAACCCATTTGCTAGTTGTGTGTGTGGGAATGATAGGCCTTGCACCGTGTGCCTCATTATTTCAAGACTATGTTGATGCTTAATGCTCATCCTAATTTTAGTCCTCTCAAGTGCTTCGCCATGACTCACACACATCATTTTGGTTGAGCCTATTCTTAAGTTGCCTCTTTTACATGTTGCTCAACCATGTGCTTGTTGCAAGCACTAGGCTTTGTTTCCTATATGCTCACTTGCACTGGATGTGAGTTTCTATTGATTTTGGGGGAGCTATGATCCTATTTTGTGCACTTTGTATTCAAATACAAAAATTCTTATGTGTGCACAAATCATGGGGAGCTTCTCTAATTTCTTTAGAACACTCCTTTGCATTTATCATAATATCTTTATTCTTGTGGCATGTAGGATCATTGGTCTAGTTGGTTCTATTGATATCCGTTGATTGCTTGCTTCAATTGGTATCTTCAGATTGCTTGTGTCTCTCTTTGTTATGTCTTTGTGTCATATCTTTTTGTTGCAATCTTTAGGCCTCAATATAGTTTGTCTTCCTCCAAGTATTGGCAGTTGGATATGTGTATTGCATTCCACTCTCTTGTTGATAAATACACAATTTATGGAGGAACACCTTTTATTTTGGCCTTCTCAGCTTTTCACCCATTTTGGCAATCGATGCCAATGGGGGAGGAGTTTCAGAGAGTTTTGTGGAGAAGTCTTCTAAGTTTTCTCCTTGCTTTGGTTTTGGTCCTAAGCATTTTCATCTCATTCTCCTGCATCATTGGTTGTTGCATTTCATTGTGATGCATAATTCCTTATATAAACTCTCTTGAAAGTGATTGTCATCAATTACCAAAATGGGGGAGATTGAAAGGACATGTGGTGCCCCCATGTGTGGTTTTGGTAATTGATGACATTCTCTATGGACTAATGGTTGCATCAAGTTATATTTGAAGGATGTTTCCATAGGCATTTCTTGAAGTCCATGTGTTGGTTTCAAGGAGTTTATGGGTTGACCAAGGTGCTATTAAAGAATTATCCAAAGATTGGTCATGTGAGTGTTGAGCTTATTGCAGGCATGTCTTGTTGATCATTCATATTTACCTTCAAGACATCATCCAAATGAAGAGAGTTGGAAAGATTCAAGGTTGATCAAGACTAAGTCAAGAGTGAATCAAGTTGATCAACTCACAAAGCATAGAAGATGTACCGAGTGGGACCAAGTGTTCCCATGGTATGGTAAGCATTGTCCATTACGCTTTGTGTACTAACCCATGGTCTACGTGAGAGTTCTTTGTGGGGTTAGGTATGTTTCCATGGTCTTGCGTCAAGAGGAAGATCCCATACAACCCATGGAGGATGACATCAAGTGGTGATCGTCATCAAGTTTGCAGTGTGCAAGTTCAAGTGGAGCAACACAAAGAGTGGCTCACCCATAATGGAGTATGGGGAGCAATCAAGTTTGAATCTTGCCATCCATTGTGGTGTCAATGGACTTGTGAAGATGTATCAAGAGTCGCTCACCCATAGTGGACTATGGGGAGCAATCATCTAGTCTTCATCGAGCCAATGCAATCAAGAAAGGTGGTCCAACTTGAGGGAGTCAAGATCGTCATCATCTAGCTCAAGTGGACCATGTGCAAGGCAAAGGTTTGCCCTTGATAGGGTTTCTATTTTACCGGTCTCATGGTGGTAGTTGGGAGACCGGGTTATAGGATCGATAGCCGTACTATCAAGGGGGGCTCTCAAGTGAGTAGCTTGATCGTATCGTTCGTCGAGAGCTCAAACCATCGCATCCTTGCATCATGTTTCTTGGTTCTTGTTTGATTCTCTTTGTGAGTCTTAGAGCTTATGGTCATCTTTATGACAAGCTTGAGTTCATCGAAAACGGAGTTTGCATGCGTCTTCTATGATGTTTTCGGTGTTGGAGGTTTTACCGGTCTTCTCCGAGGAAGGGTTCTCACCATTTTCTTTTGGGCCTTTTCTCATTTGCTTATTATTGGTATTTCTTTCAAGATTGTGTTAGCCCTTGTCGCTAGCTTTCCAACAAACTTGGTTTCATCGAATTCGGAGTCCGTTTGCAAAAGTTGTGGCTGTTTTGGTGAAGGCTGCAGCGGTACTACCGCGACTAGAGCGGATGTAATTTTTTACTACCGCTCTAGAGCGGTACTACTGCAACTCCTGAGCGGTACTACCGCTCCAGAGCAGTACTACCGTGGCTCCTAAGCGGTAGTACCGCCCCGGACCAAAAACTCGTGTTTTCTCTCTCGTTTGGGGTGTTTTGAGCGTGCTAAGCGGTAGTACCGCTCCTCCAAGCGGTAGTACCGCTTGTGCACGACCTGAGAACATAACGGTTGGATTTGGGAGGTCCTATAAAAGGGCCTTCTTCCCATTGAACCTTATCCTTTGAGCTCGTGTTCTTCCCCATTGTTGACCTTCTTCGAGCTTGCTAACTCTCAACCCTCCATGGATTCTTGCTAGTTTTGAGGGAAAGAGAGAGGAGATCTAGATCCACATTTCCACCAATCACTTTCTCCTCTATGTGAGGGACCCCTGGATCTTGATCTTGGAGTTCTTGGTGTTCTCCTTCTTGTTCTTCCTCTCATTTTCCTCCCTAGCATTAGTTGCTTCGTGGGATTTGAGAGAGAAGGACTTGGCACTCCGTGTGCCCTTGCCATTGCATTTGGTGCATCGATTTGAGTTCTCCACGGTGATACGTGGAAGTGAAGTTTGAAGCTTATTACTCTTGGGTGCTTGGTGCCCTTGAGCTTGTTCCTCTTGGGTGCTTGGGTGTCCTAGACGGTTGGTGGTGTTCGGAGCTCAATCATTGTGGTGTAAAGCTCCGGGCAAGCGTCGGGGTCTCCAATTAGGTTGTGGAGATCGCCTCGAGCATCTTGACGGGTTCTAGTGACCGCCCCCAAGGGTTGCCAAAGTGTACGGGTTCGGTGACCGCCCCCAAGGGTTGCCATTTGTACGGGTTCGGTGACCGCCCTCAAGGGTCCCTTAGTGGAATCACGGCATCTTGCATTGTGCGAGGGCGTGAGGAGATTACGGTGGCCCTAGTGGCTTCTTGGGGAGCATTGTGCCTCCACACCGCTCCAAACGGAGATTAGCGTCCGCAAGGGTGTGAACTTCGGGATACATCGTCGTCTCCGCGTGCCTCGGTTATCTCTTACCCGAGCCCTTTACTTATGCACTTTACTTTGTGATAGCCATATTGTTCTTTGTCATATATCTTGCTATCACATAGTTGCTTATCTTGCTTAGCATAAGTTGTTGGTGCACATAGGTGAGCCTAGTTGTTTTAGGTTTTGTGCTTGACAAATTAACCGTTAGGTTTATTCCGCATTTGTTCAAGCCTAAACCGTAATTATTTTAAAGCGCATATTCACCCCCCCCTCTAGGCGACATCCTCGATCTTTCAACTGGGATACAGATCGAAATAGGCGCAGGCCTCCTGCCTGGGATCCTCCTAAACTACTCCTGGTCGACGTCAGCGGGCTGCACGTAGTAGTAGGCACCTCCAGTGTAGTAGTCGTCGTCGACGGGGGCGTCTGGCTTCTGGGCTCCAGCATCTGGTTGCGACAACCAGAAAGAAGGAAAGGGGAAAAAGGGGGGAGAAAGCAACCGTGAGTACTCATCCAAAGTACTCGCAAGCAAGGAACTACACTACATATGCATGGGTATATGTGTAAGGAGGCCATATCAGTGGACTGAACTGCAGAATGCCAGAATAAGAGGGGGATAGCTAATCCTATCGAAGACTACGCTTCTGGCAGCCTCCGTCTTGCAGCATGTAGAAGAGAGTAGATTGAAGTCCTCCAAGTAGCATCTCCAAGTAGCATCTCCAAGTAGCATCTCCAGTAGCATCGCATAGCATAATCCTACCCGGCGATCCTCTCCTCGTTGCCCTGTGGAAAAGCGATCACCGGGTTGTCTGTGGAACTTGGAAGGGTGTGTTTTATTAAGTATCCGGTTCTAGTTGTCATAAGGTCAAGGTACAACTCCGGGTCGTCCTTTTACCGAGGGACACGGCTATTCGAATAGATTAACTTCCCTGCAGGGGTGCACCACATAACCCAACACGCTCGATCCCATTTGGCCGGACACACTTTCCTGGGTCATGCCCGGCCTCGGAAGATCAACACGTCGCAGCCCCACCTAGGCACAACAGAGAGGTCAGCACGCCGGTCTAACTCCTATGGCGCAGGGGTCTGGGCCCATCGCCCTTTGCACACCTGCACGTTGCATAACGCGGCCGGAAGCAGAACTAGCCCCCTTAATACAAGTGCAGGCTTACGTTCCAATCCGGCGCGCGCCACTCAGTCGCTGACGTCAAGAAGGCTTCGGCTGATACCACGACGTCGGGATACCCATAACTACTCCCGCGTAGATGGTTAGTGCGTATAGACCAAATGGCCAGACTCAGATCAAATACCAAGATCTCGTTAAGCGTGTTAAGTATCCGCGAACGCCGAACAGGGCCAGGCCCACCTGTCTCCTAGGTGGTCTCAACCTGTCCTGTCGCTCCGCCACAAAGTAACAGTCGGGGGCCGTCGGGAACCCAGGCCCACCTCTACCGGGATGGAGCCACCTGTCCTTTCAGCCCCCTCATCAGAATCACTTGCGGGTACTCATCGAGCTGACCCGACTTTAGTCACCATCTGTATAGTATGTATGTATGTATAGTATATACCCGTGATCACCTCCCGAGTGATCACGGCCCAATAGTATAGCAAGGCAGACTGACAAGAATGTAGGGCCAATGATGATAAACTAGCATCCTATACTAAGTATTTAGGATTGCAGGTAAGGTATCAACAGATGTAGCAACAATGTCAGGCTATGCATCAGAATAGGATCAACGGAAAGCAGTAACATGCTACACTACTCTAATGCAAGCAGTATAGAGGAGAATAGGCGATATCTAGTGATCAAGGGGGGGCTTGGCTGGTTGCTCTGGCAAGAAGGACGAGTCACCAACACCGTAGTCGAACTGGGGGTCGCCGGTAGTCTCGGGGTCTACCGGAAAGAAGTAACGGAGAGGGAACACAATAAATAACAGAGCAATCAAAGCATCACAAAGCGTAACATGGCAATACGCGGTGCTAGGTGTGCCCTAACGCGGCAGTAGGTGGTACCGGCGAAAGGGGGAAACATCCGGGAAAGTATCCCCGGTGTTTCGCGTTTTCGGACAAATGAACCGGAGGGGAAAGTTGCGTGTTTGCTATGCTAGGGATGTGTGGCGGACGAACGGGCTGCGTATCCGGATTCGTCTCGTCGTTCTGAGCAACTTTCATGTACAAAGTTTTTCCATCCGAGCTACGGTTTATTTTCTATTAATTTTAAAAGATTTAAATCATTTTAAGATTTATTTAATTATTTATCTTAACATTATCCAGAATAGTAAAAGGTGACATCAGCATGACAACATGCTGACGTCAGCAGTCAACTACGTGTGGGTCCCGCATGTCATTGTCTAAGACTAACTAATCAGGTTTAGTTAGTCTAACTAAAATGATTAGGTTTATTAACTACAATTAATTAGGTTAACTAATCAGGATTATTTAAGTTAATTAATTCTTTAATTAATTAATTAATATTTTAATTATTTTAATTATTTATTTATCTATTTATTTTAATCTTTTTTTTTAATTTTCGTTCTGGGCGTGGGCCCCTCATGTCATAGGCACAGGGGCCTTAGCGGTTCGGGTTAACGGCGCGCGGGCGCTGATTCTTGGGCAACGGCACCGCGTCTTGGCGTGGTGGCTGGCCCCAATAGGGCGCCGAGGGCGCCATGAGGCGCAGAGCGGGCGGTGGCGGGCGCCGGCGGCCACCGCACAAGCGGCAAGAGAGCGCAGTGAGCCAGACCGCGCGTGGCGTGGTCGGCGTGGCCACCAGAGGGCTGCCGCGGTGGCGGCGACAGTCTTTGGTCATGTGATGGGAAGGGAGAGCGGCGACGGATCCGGCGAGGGCGGTGGTGGTCGGGCCATGGCGGTCTGGCGCCCGGGAAGGAGAAGCATCTGGGCGCGGCTCGGGCGACGACACGCCGGGCGAGACGAGGCCGCGGTGAGCACGGGCGGCGCGCGTCTGAGGCGATGGTCGGGCGTCTGCTGGGCGCGTGACCGTGGCGACGGACGAGAGAGGGGAGCTCACAGGGAGTAGGGCACGGCAATGGGCTCGGGAAGCTTGGGGAGGCCGACGGGACGAGCGACGGAGTGGAAGCAGGTCGGCGGTGAGGTCCCGGCGAGTGTGGGGCTCCGGCAATGACGATGGCGGCGGCGATATGTACTGAGGAGGAAGCCAAAGACGGGCGGCGGCTGTCGTGAGGAAGTCTTGGCGTCGGGTCGAGCGGCTCCAAGCTCGGGCGTTCGGCGACGGGTCATGGGTGGTGGCCGGGCCGGGTTGCCGAGGCCGACGCGGGAGGCGAGGTGGCGGAGGAGGTGGCCAGCGGCGGCCGATCATGGCGGGCGCGGGATCGACGGGATCCCGATCAGCAGGCGACAGGAGGAGAAGGGATCGGGAGTGGGTCGTGACTAGGGTTTGACCCGGGGTACTTATGGGTGGCTGGGCCGACGGGCGGTCGGTATGATGGACAATGGGCCTGGCCCGATTAGGGCGGGGGTTGTTTTATTTTATTTTTGTTTTGTCTTTATTTATTATTTCAAATTGTTTTAGTTTTGTAAAACATATAGTTAGTATCTAAATTAGTAGTAGTGATTATACCACTGCCACAATTAACTTGGCACCTAGAATATAACAGTTGTAATCGTTTATTATTTTATAATCATTTAACTAATTGTTTTTGCTACTATTTTATTCATTTTGAGTATTTACATATTTTATACAAGTGTGGTTTCTCCACCATAATTACCTACGCATTATTTGGCACAACCAGAACATTTTAGTTTTATTATTTGAAAACTTTTGTTGTTTACCTATATTTTAAATTTGAATTTGAATCGTTTTGAACTAACACGAGTTTACCAACAGTAACCTAGGTGACGTGGCATCATTAGCGCAGGGTTACTGTAGCTTGATTACCCGGGCGTCACAAAGCACCTAAACCCCTCACTTCAGTATTTGAGTACTGATAGGCATCAACCGCAAACATAAAGAAGCAATTGCTCCAAACATCAGGCACACTTGGATCGGAGAGAAGATAATAAAAATGTGTTCAACATAAATGGACAAAACAAGCATACCACAAATTGAAGAAAAGCTCAAAAGGGGGATAGGGACATTTACAATGATTTCGAGCTTGTGGTGAATATTAAACAAAGTTACGGGATATTCGTTTCTGAGCCCGGGCTCAGATGCTCTCGAAATCAGCACCGCACGCTCACATTTGGATCTGTGCTGCTCAGTGTATTTCACCATCGTATATCACCCAAAATAGGCCAACTCTGCCACGCATTGAATGTGACAGCATCGCGCACTGTACACACGAAACAGCTGGGCGAAGCACGGCTCAGCCCTTCTACTGAGCCATCTCCGCCTCACGTACTAACAAACAGCCACCAGTCTGGCCCTTCATAAATGCGTCTTCCATCCTCGCCCACACACCCAAGTACGACTCTCAACAGGGGCAGAGGAGAGGGGGATGTTTTCTTTCTGGAGGCTGTATGTATTGATGCAGGCTAGGAACAGAGAGTTCCTTGACCATGATCGTCCTCCCCATGGAGTATATTTTTTGGAGTGTTTAACCTCTTTCATGGAAAACAAACATCCAATCAAACAAATTTGCATATCAAAAGCCTGAATAGCACTTAAATGCAAATTCTGAATTTTAGTTCATGCAGCAAATCACTGGAACTCAACAGCCAGCACAAACACAGAGGACACAAAAAATGCTTCATGATTACGAATCAAACCAAACAGTTGCGACATTCCCTTGCCATGGCAAGTCAGAAACCAAACCCACTAGCTCACACAAGGACTCCGGCACTCATAAACACTGGCCATTAAACTGACACTACATCTTACTGTAGCAGTTTATCCTAAAATAGGCAATGGACAGAATAATACGAACTCTGAAGTTCTCACAAGACTCCACGCCATATGACGCGTCTAAAATGTCAATCAGTTCCATCCAAAGTCCGAGTGCTGCATGGTAAAGAAAAAAAGGTTAGTTAGAGTTCTCATATAAGCATCTAGCATACAAAGGAAGCCACTATGGAAGCTAACACGACGACTACGAGTTCAAATGACAGATGGACATTTACATGATCTACTCTTGATGCAAAAGCATGTAAACATTGAGCATGTTCTTGTGCAGGATGGGCCTAACAAACAACAGAATTGCAATGAGAACATGATGATGCCTGATGAAGACCCATGAATGAGCAGTAGACAACAAATAATGTCTGCTTGCCTTTGAATCCTGGAACTAGAGGTAGAAGCGGCAACTTGGGGATGGACAGCTTTCACTCCAGGATGGAAGCAATGTCGGCGCTCAGCTTCTTGTTCACATCAGGGTTCAGCCCTCCGCCAGCTCACCGTAGGCTGCAGGCTACTGGGTACCTCCCAGTGCCATGGGCACTGAACCTTTGATAACAACCATCATGTACTGTCGGAAGCATACAAGTTAGTATCTGAGTTATAAAGGTGATTAGAAAGAACTTTCATATACCCACTACTCGGTCAGCTAAAAACGAGAAAACTGTCCCATCCTAATTTTCAGTAGTTCGACTGTCTGACATTGTATATAATCATATCATATCTCCAAATCTACAGAATGACACGCTAACTAAGAGCTTCATTATTATTGGCTCCAGTATCATAAATATAAATAACCAGGCAAGTCATTTTGATCTTAACTATGTCCGATATAGCAACAAAAGTAGCAATTGGAGCTATTTTTATTTTAAAATTGATGTATTGCTACACTTAAAAACAACTAACCTAAGTACAGTTAGCTTTCCAAAATAATACTCCAGTATATTTAGAAAAAAAACTTAAGAAACAACGAAACAACCTGTATTTCTATAAAAACATAAGCAAATAAAGTTCTGAAGAGTTAAATATGAGCTGTCCAGATTTACAACTGATTAATGGTATTGCATATATTTTATAATTACATGAGGTTCTGAATTAGCAATTATAGAGGAGGACACAGAAAACAGCCACGTCTCGATAATACAGTTGTATTCAATGCAAAAATAATAATAATTCATCAATAGGACCTGAAACAAACCGGAATAATAATTCATTCTCTTAGCAAGAAAATAGTTTTTGTCAACAAAGGAAGAATAATAATCATAAATAAAGATAATCAATGCCTCTGCGAATACATATCTTGTTGATGTGAAATACCTCTACATTCAAAGACAAGCAGAGCAAGTAAACATGTATATCTAGGAAGACTTTCAGATATTGCCTCCCAAAGCAGAATCTCTAAAACAGAATAACCGTTTCACTCTAGCCTCGCTAAGTTGCTATATACACTAATCATAACCTCCTAATCAGCCCATTTTGGTGTCGCAATGACCAAGAAAAATGGAACATATGAAGGTTTCAAAGTTCTTTTGAGAGAAAGATAC
Source organism: Aegilops speltoides (assembly GCA_021437245.1). NCBI lineage: Eukaryota > Viridiplantae > Streptophyta > Magnoliopsida > Poales > Poaceae > Aegilops > Aegilops speltoides. The sequence continues at coordinate 145,706,517 of CM038142.1, forward strand.
ACACAAACTTCGGGATATTCGTTTTCTGAGCCCGGGTACTGCAATCGGCTGCTTCCATTAGTCCACATCAGGTTCTTCACCTTACTTGTACTGTCAGCCAAAACCCTATATGTGAAGCCAGGATCACCTGCAACAATGTCAGCAAACACCTCCAAAGTCTTCCTGACATCATCCTCTGCTTGCTCGCGGTACTGTTAGGAATAAGCAACTTGTATTCCCATGAGGCCATAGGCCGATATATATATACATGTACAGGTGTGGAACATATGCAGGAAACCCCTTATACAACGGGATAAATACAAAGGGGTACATGACTTATATTATAACTCTAACACCCCCCCTCAAACTCATGGTGGATGAACAACACTGAGTTTGGAGAGATAAAAGCCATGTTGTGCTCTAGTCTGGGCCTTCGTCAGGAAATCCGCCAACTGTAACTCGGAAGGCACATACTGAAGAGCAATAACCTGATCCTGCACACCAGCGCGCACATAGAAAGCATCAACACCAATATGCTTGGTGAGCTCATGCTTCACAGGATCGCGCGCAATGCTGATAGCACTGTGATTGCCGATAAGAGTAGAGTCGGTGTAGTAACAGAAACACCAAAATCCTGCAGTAACCACCGTAACCAAGTCACCTCTGCCGTCAAAAGAGCCATTGCTCGCAACTCAGCCTCGACACTCGAACGGGAAACTGCAAGCTGTTTCTTCGTCTTCCAGGCAATGAGAGAACCACCAAGAAAAACACAGTAAGCAGAAAGTGAACGGCGATCTGAAGGATCACTAGCCCACGTAGCATCCGAATAGGCCTGAAGCTGTAAAGAACTGGAGCGAGGAAAGAATAGACGGTGAGAGATCGTGCCTCGTAGATATCGGAGATTACGAAGGAGATGACTATAGTGAACCGAGGTTGGAGCAGAGACAAACTGACTCAGAATATGAACCGGATAAGAGATGTCCGGACGAGTGACAGCTAGATAAACAAGACTGCCAACAAGATGACGATAACGCGTCGGGTCAGGAAGGGATCACCATCAGTAGCACGGAGGTGAACATTGAGCTCCATAGGAGTCTCAACAACGCGCTCGTCAGTAAGAGCAGCACGAGCAAGAAGATCCTGGATATACTTTTCCTGGGATATAAAAAAGCCATCAGATGTAGAAGAGACTTCAATCCCAAGAAAGTAGCGAAGAGGTCCAAGATCAGACATAAGAAACTGCTCACTAAGACGGGCCTTTACAAAGGCAATATACTCGGGGTCATCCCCCGTGATGATCATGTCATCAACATAGAGAAGAAGAAGAGTCCGACCACGAGAAGAAAGGTGAATAAACAATGCTGGATCATGAGCACTTGCTGAAAAACCAGCAGCAGTGATCACAGAGGCAAAGCGCTCAAACCAAGCGCGGGGGGCTTGCTTAAGGCCATAGAGAGAGCGACGAAGACGACATACCATGCCATCAGGAACAGAATACCCAGGTGGTGGCTGCATATACACCTCCTCACGCAGCTCACCATTAAGAAAAGCATTCTTAACATCAAGCTGAGATATAGACCAGTGGCGTGCAGAGGCAACGGCAAGAAGTGTACGAACAGTGGTCATATGGGCCACAGGAGCAAAAGTCTCGTCATAATCACGACCATGCTCCTGCTGAAAACCACGGGCCACAAGACGAGCTTTGTGACGCTCAAGAGAACCATCGGAGCGAGTCTTAACCTTGTAGACCCACTTACAAGTGATCGGACGGACTCCGGGAGGAAGAGAAACAAGATCCCAGGTACCAGTGCGTTCAAGAGCAGCAATCTCCTCTGCCATCGCAAACTGCCATTCAGATGAACAACAACTGACGGTAAGAAGTTGGCTCAAGAACAGCAGCACCAACGGTGGGAAATCCAAAGCGATCAACAAAGCGGACGAGGACGGAACGCAAGCCATAAGTAGGCTGAGAGGAAGATGACGACTCATCCACAAAGACATCGACTGGTCGTGGACGACGAGTGTAATGCCGAGGAAAAGATGGAATAATGTAAGGAGGAATCGTCAAGGTAGAATCGGGGTGGCGACGAAGAAGTCACCGGAGACGCAGTGTAGAATCCGGGGACATCTTTGGGAGAGGAGACCGGGAGGAAGTCACCGGAGATGAAGGTGGAGAACCCGTGATATGCGAGGCGAGGAGACCGGGAGGATGGTGGCTGCAAATCAACTAGAGATGGAGAAGGAGAGGAAGTAGAACGGAGAGTCTGAGGTCGACGGGGTGATAGGTGAGTCAGGAAAAGTGAGGAAAGAGATATCCTGCCTTTGAAAAAATCGAGGACGATGGGCGTGGGTAGAAGGGACGAGACTCATCAAAAGTCACGTCTCGAGAGATACGCGATCCGACGACCGATAGGATCCCAACAACGATAGCCATTATGCTCATCATCAGTAGCCTAAAAGACACACTCAACAGATCGAAGCGGTCAGTTTGGTGCGTTCGCGAGGGCAAGAAGAACATAGCAAACACAACCAAACGAGCGAAGCATCGAATAATCGGGAGAACGATCAAAAAGTCGCTCGAAAGGAACACCACCCTGTAGAGCAGCGGAAGGCTGTATATTGATAAGATAGGTGGACGTGGAGACGGCCTCAGCCCAAAAATGAGGCGGGAGAGAGGCAGCAATCATCAATGCACGAGCCGTCTCAAGAAGATGTCGATGCTTTCGCTCAGCCACACCATTCTGAGCATGAGCACCAGGACAAGAGAATTGAGAGAGAGTCCCTTGCTCAGCAAGAACACCACGCAACATCTTAGAGATATACTCGCCAATGAGTCGGCACGAAAAACACGAATGGGTGAAGAGAGGCGAGTATGAACCATGGCAGCAAAACGCTTATAAATAGACAACACCTCAGAACGAGAAGTCATGAAATAAAGCCATGTGTAACGAGAGAAATCATCTATGAAAATAATATAGTATTTATGACCACCTTTCGAAGCGAAAGGGGCCGGACCCCATACATCAGAATGGACTAAATCGAAAGGACGCTTGGACACTGACTCACTATGTGAATATGGTAACTGAATCTGCTTGCCAAGACGACAACCCTGACACTGTAAAGAGACATCTCCTGAGACAGACCCCAGAAGACCTCGACGAACTAAAGAAGACAACCGAGAACCACACAGATGACCAAGTCGATGATGCCACTGCTGGAAGGAACCAGTAACGGAGGCGACAGAAGCGGAAGAACTGGCGATGGTGGTGGCAGCGGAAGGAACATGAAGCCAGTCCAACTCCCAAAGACCCTGAGAATCATGGCGGCGAGGGCCAGCCCCAACCAGAGTGTGCGTGCGACGGTCCTGGACAGAACAAGAGTCAACGTCAAGGATGACGCGACAACCGTAATCGAGAAGTTGACCAAGCAGAAAACAGATTCATGGTAAGTCGAGGAACATGAGCAACATCAGAATGAATAAGAAGGAGTGGTAAGATTGCCTCTACTAGCAAATGTAAAGTGGAGTACCATCAGCAGTGAAGACATAAACAGGAGAATCCAGTGATCGAAGAGAGGACAAAGTGGAAGAATGAGAAGACATATGAAAAGAAGCTCCAGAGTCCGTAACCCATGGGGATGTACCGATTGTGTAGAGGGTGATTGCTCAAGGGAAGCATCACCACAGAACCAGCAGCATACCGTCGAGGAAGAACTCAAGCCGCGACGCGACGCTTAAGTCTCGTAATATCCCGCTCACCAAAGTAATGGCTGAAGCTGTCGAGGTAGATGACGAAGTCCCTGAAGATGATGAGCGCGCCTTGCGCAGGTGTTTCTTCTTCGTGTAGCACTGAGACTCAAGATGACCATCATTGTTGCAATAGTCGCAATGTGAACGAGGGCGACCCGAGCCTCCAGAAGGAGTGGGCAAGAGCGGCGGAGCACTCGAGCGAGAAGAAGTCGGTGCAGCCGGGGGTGTAGGAGCACGAGTAGCGAGCACAGAGGGAACCTCCAGCAAACCAGCACCACGTAACCGGGTCTCCTCAAAGACGAATCTCGTAAAGCGCTCCATGAGAGAAATACGCCACGAGCAAACAATCGAGCACGCTGGGCTCAAACTCCTTACGGAGCCGAGACAGAACTCATAGACGCGATGAAACTCCAAATTGGCTCGGACACCGGCAACAGGGCAAGTACGACAACCAGACCTGCGGAGAGAATCAAGTGGCGCCGGATAGCGTAACTCGTGCATAAAAGTCATCAACAGAGAGTCACCTCTTTGAAGAGCATGCTCTGACGGACCACGAAAGGTATAAGGCATCACCAGAGGGCTGATAAGCGCCGACGAAGACGGGTCCACATCTCAAAGACAGAGGAAGACCCGAAACTCGAAGCAAACCGAGGCAGAACACTAGCAGTGAGAACAGCTGCAGCACGAGCATCATAATCAAGCCACTGGGTGTAAACAGACAGAGCACCATGATACGTCTGAAGAGTCTCCTCATAAGCCAAAACCCTCTCCTCATAAGCACGATCAGCAGCCTCATCAGCAAGCTTAGCCGCATCCTTGGCGGCCTGATTAGCATCCGTAGGAAGAACCGGTGGAGTCGGCGGAGTAGGGGCCACCGGAGGAATCGGACGTGGCGGACAGCAGACCTCGCCAAAAAGAACACCCCAAAGACGGATGCCACGCATGTGAATGCGCATGAAGCCAGTGAACTCGGTGTAGTTAGTACCATCGAAGATCACCGGACAGCGAGGGACAGCAACATAGCCTGAGGACAGAGACATCGCACCTGTTTTTTTTTTAAACGTAAGGGAACCAGCAGAGGGTCTGGACGAGAACCGCAGCAGCAGTTAGGGGCGAGATCGAGGACCGATCTGGAGAGCGAGCCGCTCGTGCGGGCAGGACCCCGAGCGAAGCAGCAGCAGTCAGGGGCGACTCCGCTTGGAAAACAGGATGGGGCCGGCGTCCTGGGCAACAACAGCAGCTGTTCAATCCTGGACAAGCAGCAGCAGGAGATCGGACGGGATTTACTCAAGCTGGACCACGAGCGAAGCAGCAGCAGGAGGCGTAGACCTGCGGACGAGCCGGCCGGATCAGCAGCCGGCCTAGGCGCTCGAGGAGGAGAGAGCAGCGCCGCTCGTAGAAGAAGGACGGCGGCCGCTCGGAGATTGGATCGGGAGCACGAGTTGCGCGTGCGTAAAAAAAACTAAGGCTCTAATACCATGTTAGGAATAAGCAACTTGTATTCCCATGAGGCCATAGGCCGATATATATATACATATACAGGTGTGGAACATATGCAGGAAACCCCTTATACAACGGGATAAATACAAAGGGGTACATGACTTATATTATAACTCTAACAGGTACATCTTTCCACATATGTTCCTGAGAGTCCTCCTCTTGAAGGGCACCTTGTCAACCTATCTGAAGAAGCTACTGATTATGCTATACACCTTCCCTGAAATGTAAGCATGTAAACAAAACTCAGTACTAACAGAGCAACCGCATACGCTCTCTGCATGCATTTTGTCCTCTCGACATTTAGTCTTCTCTTGCCGAAGCCGGTCTCCTCATAATACAAATAGTAGAAGTCTGTACGCCTCACCCAGTGAATTGAAACTCAGCCCAAGTGCAGGTCGTATTACACTCTTCGTAGGTCCCTCTGCATACTTGCAAATCAACTGCTCCAATGCACTCATTCGAGAGGGACACGGCATTCGGTCTGGTGGTGCACTGCCCAGACGTAATCTGTATTTTCCAAACGTACATATTCAGTATGGTAAGTTTACTTCAGTGAAGCAAGGTAACTAAGGTCTGGCTACAATGGTTCAACTATCTATTTTGATATGGTTATTTTGATAACGATTTCCAAATTAAACTAATTTCTGTCCAAAATTGTGCAAAGGAGACGAAAACAGAGTCACAGGGAACAATTACAGTTCAACAGCGGGAGGAGCTTGGGTTCACACCTTTTTGTCCAACCAGGGGCTTCTCGGTTGACTCTGGCAGTCGATTGCGCCGACCTAGTCGGAGATGCATCCGGACGCCGGCGAAAACCATCTCATCTGGCCGTCGCCGCCGACCTGTTGACCGCAATCAGACCCAGGATTGGAGTCCGCAGGAACGGCATGGTCCGCTTCGCTGTTCCGCAACAAGCCTAGAGGTACTGGATCTGAGTGCTCAAAACTGTCGGTGAACTCCTCACGCAGCGGGAACCTGAAAAAGATGGCAATGGCCAACGCCAAGGCCCGTTTGTTAGCTTTCTTCTACACATACGGCAGCTAGCAAAACAAATCTCAAAATCTTGTAGATCCGCATGAACTAACCTGTCGACTGCATCGAGCAGGAACTCAAACAACATGATCCATTTTTCCCGTTGCCGCCGGTGCAGAACAAGCGCCACTAGATGAAAGGGGGTAGTGATGTTTGGGGAGGAAGAGAGGGGCGGCGAGGGTTTCCAGAATGAACGCCTTATCTGATCCGTGGCTCAGTTGAAATGCCGACGTTCTGGTCCACGGACCAGAGCGCCCGCCCGCAAACGCCGTCCCACCCCATACGATTTGGGCCCACGTCAGATCCACTGTTTCGTACCATACGTCCCTTTTTCTATATTTCGAGTCAGAGGTGTCAGCGTGAATTGTTCGGATCCCAAGTCTGGAATTGACGCTGATGATTTCGGGAGCAGCTGGGCTCGGGCACCGAATCGCCGCTCCCCAAAGTTACAGTGTACTTTAATGGAACACGATGTAGAGTAGTTCAAAAGACCAGTGTCATCATTGCTGTTCCACCAATCCTTGTATTTATCCCAAATAGTGAAATCAGGCCATTGTGGCATCTTCGCCCACTGCATAAAAACTAGCATGAGATCATCGTCTTCCACTAATGCATAAAAATTAGGCTGTGATTATCGTCTTCCACAATAAAACAAGAGCCAAAGATAGTACCACTGATCTTTCCATTGCTCACTTTCCGTCTTTTGTTGTCGTGGTCAACTTCGCAATCATCCACAGCACTTGCCTTCTCCGGTTCAGATGTCAGCAATCTGTTGACAGCACAAAATAATTAAACTTCAGACCAAACAATATAAATGCAACTAGAATAATAAAACAATACTCCCTCCCTCTCATAATATAAGATGCACATATTGGATGTAATAACACCTTATATCATGGGACGAAGAGAGTACTCATTATTCAGAGGATACTCTGGAAACTTGCAATCCCGTATGCAAGAAAGAAACTTCAGTAAACGCAGCCTTAAGACTCTGAAAAATTTATACATTTCAAAACATTATGGCACTTGGTAAATTGACAAACCTTTCTCCAACTTCATTTCCACGCCTCAAACTCGTGTCAGATGCATGAGAACTGTGCACTTCAATGCCTGAACCAACAAATAAGTCTGGTTAGGGAGGACTTCTGAACAAGTAAGATAACAAAAATTAACTCACAGAAGCCAGTGCATTCTACGTACAGGTCGTACCACTGATCTCTCCACTGCTCTCACTTTCCATACTCATGTTGTCATGGTCAGCTTCGCAATCATTCAGAGCACTTGCCTCATCTGGTTCAGATGCCAGCAATCTGTTGACAGCGCAAAATAATTGAACTCAAACCAAACAATACAAATGCAACAGGCATAACAAAATAATACTTAGGATTCAGATCATACTCTGGAAACTTGCAATCGCGAACGCCATAAAGAAATTGCCGTGAAGACCGCCGTAGACTCTCACAGATGCGGAGCCTCACAAAGCGGTTCATGCAGTTCTGATTCAGCTCCAACAACTCCCTTATGATACTAGCCTCCTTTTTCAACCCCTTCAAAGATCATTTAAAAACCGATGACAAGAGGCTTATAAGCATCAAAAGCATGAATACTTCAAATTCGGCAAACCGTAAGCCTAACTATTTTGAGAGGCATGAACATACCAACATCGAAGCAGCAACAGCTTCTGGACAAGGCCCTTTGTAGGTGCACAGAATATTAAACACAATCTTACGGACCGCATTGCTAAAGTTGAACAACTGATCCTCCAGCACCTCGGTAATGAAATCATCCTCCTCACGGTTCTTGATTTCACATGCCAATAACTCAGACATCAACTTGGCTTCTTCCGCAATACACTTTATACCATAGATCAGTTTTGAAATGGTGCAGACAAGTTAAAAAATATCAAGCACTAAAAACAAGAAATTAGATGGGCAATGCCACGTTCAAAGTTGTATGATGCAGACATGTACCATATAGCCAGCAGCTGCAACAGGAGATTCAGGATCTGATTCGGTCACACTGCTCGCTTTCTCCTTGATATTGTCGCTCAGTTCAGCAAGACTAGTTGTGGAACCCACTGCAGGAATCAACTTCTCCATATCCAGACACTTGAAAACATTATTATGCGATGGCGTTAGTTAATGAGCAAAGCAATCAATCTAACAACAATTTAGTTTGGTAGAGGCAGGGGAAAACTTACAATACAGGCTGCAGCATAAAGGTTCAAATTACCATCAGTATTCCGGTTGTTGTACTCAGCAAGGTACTCAGTGCAGTAATTCAAATAGACTTTAAAAGGAACATAACCAGGCGTCCAGGGCAATAGCCTGTGCCAACCCCATGCGGATTGCATAAGATCTTAATACAGAAGAAAAACTAGTCAGATAAAATCAGGTGATAGTAATCAAAGGGAAGAAAATAATGCAATGAGGGATCAGAGGGAAATGCACCATCACACACTTAAACAACACAATCAAACAAAGGATGCACACAGACAACAGAGCAAGCTAGATATCATATATAAATTTCTTTGAATAGAATAACAATGACAGTTTGAACACAAAAGGTAGATCATGCAAATTCCTTGTACCTTTGTAGAGGATGATATCCAATGGCGGCACATCGTTGACATCTTCAAATTCCTTTGTGTTTTCCATAGTCCCCAGAAACCTGACCATATGTTTACGGCTGACCATTGCGAGCAAGGTGTTGTCACTGCACAAGACCTAATCAGATAAGTACATATGTCCCTTCATCGTGGGATCTAGGATTTTATAGATTGGATGCTGTGAGGTTAGAAATTCGGAAATCCTATCTGGCGCCTGTTCGCTGGGAGAGGGGTGGCAAACGAACCCCTTTTGATGGCAGTATTAGTTATGAAATGAGATCAAACGGTGGCAGTTTTAAACGAACATTTGCCTTCTCTGATAAAAACTGCCATGTCGCTCTGAAGAAACTGCCACCCCTCACAACTAATAATGCCAGCGAAATTGTTCACACATGCCACCCCCTCCTAGTGAACGTTCGCCAGCTAAGGGGGTCCTAGAAATTAGAAGACAGGACAAACGGATGAGGCATGTGGGTCAGGAGACAACAGGCCAGAAGATGGGGGAGAGACTAGGGTTTACTTAAGGTAATGGGACTAATTCATTCTTTATTAACTAGCGACAAAAAACCACGACCTAGTTTGGCAACATAGTTTTCTCAAAACCGTAGCAATCTAAGACCTCAGTATTCAATTGTCTAGGCAATGTATACTTCAGTTTCTTAAAACCACAGTTTTTTCTTCTTCAGTTTAGAAAAAAGTAGTCAATACCACTTTCTTAAATTACTCCCTCTGTCCCAAAATATAAGACATTTTTGCAAGCTAATACCAAAAAACATGGTATTGGAGATACTACGGTTTATAAAACTGTGCTATTCATTGAAACCAAACACCTCAATGTTTTGAAAACTGAGGTTTCTGAGAAAACCATGGTATTCTCCAAATACCTCAAACAAACTGAGCTGCCAAACCCAGCCGAAAATGTTTGTTAGAGATCATACCATGATATGGCAGTAGCAGGAGCAGTAACGCTGGTGGTTACGGGAGTACTAGAGACCGCAATCACAACAGTGCCATCAGGGCACGAACCCATATCATGATTTTTTTCACTTTGCATAACTGGCTCAGGTATCGGCAATCTGTTGACACACAAAACAAAATAAATTTAGGGCCAAATGATAAAAATGCAACAAGAAAAACAAAGATGAATAATAGTTTAGACATCAATGTTCATGTGAAATTAGTGGTGCAAGAATCAGATCAAATCATGGGATATGGAATTTGAATATTCAGATCATACTCTGGAAAGTTGCAATCACGAATGCCAATGAGAAATTTCCGTAAAGAACGCCGCAGACTTTCACAGATGTTAAACCTTGCAAAGCGGTACATGTTGTTCTGATCTAGCTTCAGCAACTCACGTAGAATATTAGCTTCCTTTCTCATGGCCTTCAAAGATTAAAACATCATTTAAAAACCAGTGACAAGCTTATATGCATAAAAGCATGAATACTTCAGATTTGGTAAACTTTTGCCAAAGGCATTGACATACCAATATGGAAGCAGCGACAGCTTCAGAACAAGACCCTTTGTAGGTGGTCAGAATATTAAATACAATCCGACGGACCGCATTGCTAAAGTTGATCGGCTGATCTTCCAGCACATCGGTAATGAAATCATCAAGCTCTTCACGGTTCTTGATTTCACATGCCATTAACTCAGACATCAACTTGGCTTCTTCCGCAATACACTTGAAACCATAGATCAGTTGTCAAATGGTGCAGATAAGTTAACAAATATCAAACACTAAAAACAAGAAATAGGCAGGCAATGCAACATTCTGATCAAAGTTGTATGATGCGGACATGTACCAGAAAGGCAGCAGCTGCAACAGGAGATTCAAGCTCTGATTTGGTCACACTGCGTGCTTCCTCCTTGATACGGTTGCTCAGTTCAGCAAGGTTAGGAGTGAAGCCTACTGCACAACTCAACTTCTGCTCCATCTCCAGACACTTGAAAAGATTGCATTTGCAACCATGTAAAAATGTAAATGAGCAAAGCAATCAACAAATTACATTTTAGGTTGGTATAGGCAAGAGGGAACGTACACTATAGGCTGCAGCATGCAGGTTGAAATTATCAGGAGCATTACGGTGGAAGTACTGGGTGAGATATTCCAAATAATCTTCGAAAAGAACATGCTCAGGCGTCCAGGGGATCAACCTGTCCCAGCCCCGTGCGCGTTCCATAAGCTCTTAATACGGAAGAAAGATCAGTCAGATCAAATCCAATAGTAATAGCAAGCATATCGTTAGAAAATAATGCGATGATATGAGATCGGAGTTAATGAACCATCAGGGCACTAAAAAAACAAGCAAGCAAAGGATGCACACAGACTACAAAGCAAAACCAGATAACAATTTCTGCGTGGGCGGGGGAGGCCGGGTGGGGGGAAGGGGGGGGGGGTGAATGTTTCGGCCCTGAATGGATCATAAATCTGTATAAAAATTCTCCTAGATTGCAATCCTCAGTCCTGACATTAAAAGTAGATTGTGCAAATTCCTCGTACCTTGGCTGACCATCGCCAACAAGGTGTCGCCGTTCATCAGTTGGGAACTAGGGTTTCTGGAATGAATGTTGCGGGGTTGTGATGAATGAATGGTGCGGGCGGCAGGCGGTTGAGGGTACGGGAGAGAGGCTAGGGTTTAGAGCATTACTAGTAGTACCCCTAAACCCTTAAATCTGTAAAAGTAACTGCTTTTTTATAGTTTGGATAAAAAAATACGTACACTACCCCTTTAACTCTTAGACCCTCAAATTTTTTTAGAGGCCCAACCCGAAAACACATCTCCAACCTGTAGAAGTGAGGGTTTGGGAGGAAAACAGGGTCGACCTGCAATCCTAGCAACGACGCGCGGGAGGGAAGTTTCATCCTCCCCAACCTCCGCGCCGCCGCCGCCGCCGCGCGGATCCGGCCGCCCGCCGCCGTCCCCGCTATCCCGCCGGCGCCTCACGCCTCGGCCGCGTCCATCCCCGGCCCCGGACGGCCGCGCCTCCTCCTCTCCGCGCGGATCGCCGCCCCTGCCCGCCCTCCGCCACCGGAGGTGATGCGCCGCGTCGTCCCTCCATCACCGTCACGGCCCGCAGCGAGCAGGGCGAGGCGAGCGGCCGTGCGCGCGGCTCAGCGTGAGGTGGGCACGGACGTCGGCCACGGTAGCAGGCACTCAGCGTGAGGAGGGCGCGGACGTCGGCAGAGAAGAAATCATAGGCCACGCCTCAATGCTGTTGCCTGCTGTCCGTATGAATTTCTTCGTGCCCCCCTTGCTTGGAGCTTAATTTTAGTCCGGCGTCGGTGTTTGCCACTCTTTGCACCGCGCGGCGCATGCCCACGAGCTGTTTGATGCTTTGCGTCAACAAGATCGAGCAGGCCTAGTTCTTGGTTCATCCACATGTTTATCAAAAGCAATATGTTTCTTGTGTCAGGAGGTTTTCGAGAAATGATCGAGGTATACATTCAATAATCAGTTGCACTAACGGTATTTTTGGAGTATCAGAACAGGGTCAAATTTGTCCGTCCTTATAAAATCGTCAAACTTTGATAATTGGTATATTTGTATGTCACACCAAGCTTTACTTTTAGCATATCTATAGTTTGAAGACAGACATTGGTGCTAAAATTTTCATCTATATTATCTGTTGGACCATTAAACAAGGACATGTTTCTTCTTTAGATCTAAAAACATTGTAATTTGATTTGAACAATTATTGTAATTTGCTCAAACATTGTTGTAATAATTTGAATGATTATTGTTTTATTCGGTGGTGTAATAATAACTAGAATGATTCTTGTTTTATGTTAAATGTCATGGAATTTGTGATATGTCATATGATGAAATGTGATGAAATGTGTGATATGTGAAATGACAGTTTTAAAGGTTGGGGTTGAGGCAAAGACTAGAACCCTCAAATCGAACCCTTAAAGCAGTTTAAGGGTTGGGTTTGAGGGTTCTAGTATTTACCCCTGTTTTTCAACCCTTAAAAGTGTCAAAAAATGGCACTTCTCAACCCTTAAAACTGCTACAAGGGTTTGAGGGTTTGAGGGTTCTACTAGTAATGCTCTTATAATGCCGCTCCTTCGTTCTGTTTTAACTGGGCCTCACAAAAGAACTCAGCAGGCCGAATGCCGGTCGCAGACGGGGCAGGTAGGGCGGCCGTGATACTTTTTTTCGAGAATATAAAAGGGTGGAAAATATTTACAAGAGTTTACAGACGGCAAGCATCACTTGGATGTGCCTACACCCGATCTCTCCCTAGATATGTAAGGGACTACTCACAAAAATGTAATACTCCATTCCTACGCGCCATCGCCCACAGCTGGCGCTCCCTAAATATGAGCTGGACAGTGTCGAGCTCATTACAATTGCCATTTCTACCAAAAACTCTACCATTCCGTTGCTTCCACAAGCACCAGCAGATGAGCATCACTAAGGAGTCATAGTCCTTCCGGTGAGTCTCTGGCACCAGCTTCCGGGACGTCGTCCACCAATCTTCCATTGTATCCTGGCCAGATGGCGTGAGCTCCAGCGGCAGACCGACCCTGATGAAGTATTGGAACCACACTTGCTTGGCAAACACACATTGGACCAATATGTGTGGTCTACTGTATCCTCCTCTTGCTCACAAAGATAGCAAGGTGATGTTGAGTGCTGCAACCCGTGCCGGGTTCTTCTGTCTGATGTCCAAAGCCTGTACTGTGCCGCTAGCCACATGAAAATTTTGCAAGAGAGGGGCGCTCCACACTTCCAGATTGGTGAGGCAAGCTGGAATCTGATCCCGCCTTCCAGATTGGCGCTTCCGTGATACTCGAACTCGCGACATTGCCACCTCCTCATTTCATGTTACCGACGGTAGCCAACTACGCAACTACCCTGGTGTGATTTGTGAGATCCTTTCTATTCTTTTATTGCACCTTCTTTTCTTTTCTTTTCTTTTCTATTTCCCATTTTTGTTATTTCTTGTTCCTTTTTTCCTTTCTTTTTCTTAAATGCATGATTTTTTGAAAAACAAAGGCAGTGAACTTTTTTCCCAATTCGTGAACTGCTTATTCAAAATTGATGATGTTTTCAAATTCCTGAACTTTTTCTGAAAATCCGTGAACCTTTTTTCAAATTAGTGATTTTTTTAAATTGCTGAATTTTTTTTAAACCCATGAACTTTTTTTCAAAAATCGTGAGCTATTTTTAAATTTGTGAACCTTTTTAAACAAAATTGATGAACTATTTTTAAATCCGTGAACTTTTTGATTGAAATTGATGAACTTTTTCCAAATTTGGTGAATTCCTTTCAAATTTGTGAACTTTATTCATCAAAATCGATGAACTATTTTTAAATCCGTGAACTTCTTGATCGAAATTGATGAACTTTTTTTTGAATTTGGTGAACTCTTTTCAAACTTATGAACTTTTTTCATCAAAATCGATGAACTATTTTTAAATCTGTGAACTTTTTGATCAATAATGATGAGCTTTTTTTTGTATTTGGTGAACTCTTTTCAAATTTCTGAACTTTTTAAATCAAAACCGATGAACTGTTTTTAAATCCGTCATTTTTTTCAAATAGTGAAATATTTTTCATATTTTTTACTTTATTCATAAAAATTATACTGGGACTGAAACATGGGTCAAATGGCTTGCTTTTTCGTGTTTATAACATCAAAGCCATCAAGTCGCAGTGTTTATTGCGTTAACCGCTTCAGCGGTGGCATGCTGGTTTGACTCTCACAACTTCTCACAATATACTAGCAATTCCCCCCCCCCCCATTTTTTTAGCGAGTGATGCTGGGCCGGCCCATTCCCGCTTGCCTTCGAGCGCCAGCTTGCCTAAGTGGCGCTGAGGGCGCCGAAGAGGAGCACTCATGCACCCCTTACTTCGTTTTCCACAAACGGGCGCACACCTCCCCTTCCACGCTGGGTCGGCCCATTTTTTCCCCTTTTCCTATTTTAAAGGGCAAAAAAAACTCTGGGCGGGTGAGATTTGAACCGTGACCCTCTCGTTCGGACCAACTGGAGAATCAACGGCATGTTCGTTAGTCCCCTTTCCTTCTTTTGTTCCTTTCTTTTACCTTACTTTTTCTTTTTTTTCTTGTTTCTCTTCTAAAATATGCTTGAACTTTCTTCACAAATTTGATGAACTTTTCTCAAAACCGGTGAACTTCTTAGAATCCGTGAACTTCTTTACAAAATTGATCAACTTTTTCTGTATTCGTGAACTTTTACAGAAAATCCGTGAATGTTTTTTTTCAAAATTGATGAACTTTTTTCAAATTCGTGAACTTTGTTTTATCAAAATCAATGAACATTTTTCAAGCCAGTGAGCTTTTTTTCAGAATCCGGTGAACTTTCTTCAAATTTGTGAACTTTTTTGTCAAATTTGAAGAACTTTTATCAAATACGTAAACTTTTCTTCAAAAATCCCATGAACCTTTTTCAAATTTGTGAACTTTTTTTGAAATCTGGTGAACCTTTTTTGATTTTATGAACTTTTTTCTTGGAAATCCGTGAATTCATTTTTCAACATCGATGAACATTTTTAATATTCATGAATTTTGTTTCATATTTATGTTTTCTTTTTTCAAAAAACCCTAACTGGCACTGAAACAATGGTAAAATAGCGTTGGTTTCTGTTATAGGATATCAGATTGATTGTGGCGTAGTGGTTAATGCGCTACACCTGTAGATGCTGTCGTGCGGGACCAGTCCTGGGCCGGCCCACTATGGCTCGCGTTCGAGCGCCCACTAGTCTAAGTGGCGCTGAGGGCGCCGGAGCTCTCCGGAGCAGGGGTGTGTCTAGTTTTTAATTAGGAACTGGATGGCCGAATCTACTCATTTGCCAGTCTAGGTTGGCCGCCGACCGATTAAGGGTCTTTTGGCGCCTTAAGAAATAAGCTGTCTCTTCCATGACTTTTCTCATAAGCCGCATCTCTAATTATTGTGGCTTCTAAACTGGCTATAAGATAAATAATTTAGAACTCTCAATAAATTTTGGGATGCTTTAATTTTTAAGTTGGGAAAAGACAGCTTATTTTTTAAGCCGATAAAAAAAATCAGCCCTAACTCCTTCCACCTGTTTTCGAACCTTCTAGAACATTCTCACCAGTGTACTAGGGCTGGGTTTTTGGTTTTTTACCCCATTGGTTTTGGTTGGGTTTTCTTTTTTCGTTTACCTTTTCTTTTTGTTTTCTTTTCCCTTTTTTCAGTTTGTAATGGAGAATTTCATGAACAATTTTCAATTTTGTGAACATTTTTGGAAATCGCACAAATTCGTTTATTTTTTTCACATTCATGAAACTTTTTTAACGCACAAAAAACAAATTCATGATTATTTTGGAATTTTATTCATACTTTTTTGAAATTTACGCTTTTATTTTGTATTTTGTGAACTTTTTTCAAACTCACAAAAATATATATTCATGATTTTTTTTTTCAAATTTGCGTACTTCTCTCAAATATGTGAACTATTTTCAAATATTATGATCTTGCCGTGGAAGGCAACTAATGCTCATAGTAGCGTCTAATGGGTCGACCCATGAACACCCAGCGCAGCAAATTGTATTATACAGCAAAAAACCTGAAAAAGTAGGTGTACCGAGGATTCAAACTCGCGTCGTTACATTCATACGTGGGTTTGGCTAACCCCTGCAGCTTCTAAATGTTAGTAACAAATAGTAGCGTGGATTCTTTAAGAACAATTATTATTGAAAAAGTGTGAACAAAATTTCAAAGTTCATGGATTTCGAAAAAAGATCACGAACATGCAAAAAAAGTTGGTCTATTCAAAAAGAGTTCACGAATTAGAAAAAGTTCACACATTCAAAGAAGTTCACGTGTTAAAAAAAGTTCATGAAATTGAGATACAAGAAACCCAGCCTTCTCTAACAAGCTATCGAAATGAGACACTCAAAATCTGTCAGAAGTATGCTAGTTCATAAACTATGTGACGCGGAGCATCCTATGGCATCCTATGGATCCGTCTCCCCAAGTGCCAAGTGGATCGATGACACGATCACGTGTAAGAGCACTCGAAACCGAGGTGACATCTCTCCTTAACGGCCTTCCATATGATGCATGTGAGACATGACTACTACCTAAAGCGGAGACACTATGTATGATCAGGTATCAGGATGATGGACGTGAAGATACTACGCCAAGTGGACAAGACGGCGAGGACACCGAGTGCAACGACCAAGAGGAGAGATTGCCTGGATTCTACAACCTCCAACGCCCGGACACCGTCCGACGTCCGACCCCAGGGAATTCCTCCAGCCTGCAGAGCCAGCCGCCGAAACCTACAGCGGCTGGACGACCAACGACCTACGGATGTCCGACACATCTCCAGGATCCGGACGACCAGTCACCTCCGAAAATCCGGTGTCTCCTATTTAGAAAAAAAATACACGAAATCGGAGCCCGTCGAACGACCGAAGCCCGGACGTCCCAGCCGCGTCCGGACATCCAATGCTGACCCGTCGGACGTCCAGACCCTCGCGAGCCTCCGGACGTCCGATAGCATCCGGACAACCGGCGCCTGTCTGCGCACAGAGTGTTGGGTCGAGGCCCATGTACCCTTTCGCCCCCTAGACTATACTAGATCGTAAACGCGCCTTGGCGCGAGGGTGGCGGTCACAACGATGTGTCCAACCAGGTATTGCTCAATTAGTAGGAAGCCAGATTTAGCGTACGTATTCAGACATGATATGATATAACAAACTAAAGGTAGAAGAAACATTCACACATAATAGGAGCAAAACATCATCCAGTTCAACATCGTCATGACAAATATGGCAACATTCAGTTTAGTGCGTTCTTGAGACCACAAGGTAACCGCTTGACATAAGTTTGGTTGTAAGAACGTGAACACGAGAGGGTATTTAAGGTAACCACTTAACCACAAGGTTCTTGAGACCACAAGGTTGCCTTCTTGATCAACTTCATAGGGCACATTAACCTGATGCAGGAAAATTGTTAGATACATTTCATAGAACGATTTGTGTGCACATTGCCGCCGAGGGGGCCTCTCGAGCTTTGGCTGCAGCACGCCGACTGCGGTGCCCCGGCGACCGGGGCAGAGGTTGAAGTCGTCGCTCCGGGCAAGGTCTTCATGACCCGAGGCTTGGGCGAGGTCGCCCGGGTCTACCGGACCGGGGGGGGGGGGGAGGGTGCCCTCGTGATTCATTTTGAATACAATGGCGCCTCCTTGATGTTCTTCAAGGTCTTCGACGCAGAAGGCCGCCGGCTGGAGTACTGCCCCAGAGGAGGCAGTCAGGACATCGACGTGGCAGGGGCTAGGCCTGCCGCACGCTTCCCCGATGGCTCCTCTGGCAGCAGCGGCGATGCTTGGGAGTCCAGCGACTCTCCCGAGCTCTTCGTGACTCCGGAGACGAGCGACGACAGCTACGTGCCCCCGAGCTCACGTCGTGCCCGGAGCAAGGCGGCTGCATCAGGCCACCGGCGCAGCTGATCTGGATGGGGTTGGCGTCGGCCTCCCGTGCCCCACTGTTGATGATGGCGTCGGCCATGGGGGCGAGTGTAGTTAGGGCTCCTTAGGTTTCGCGTCTTTTGTTCCCTGTGAGGAATCGAGAAAATACCCCATGGGGTCATGTAAAGGGTCCATGATGTCTTTTGTTGATATTATGCTTATTATGAAGCGGTGAAAATGCTCGTCCTGTCCCGTCTTAGTTCCCCCTTTCTAACCTCGCGACGACTTAGTGCTCTACGTTGACAGGTCTCGGTCCCCTGGCAGGCTTCAGCTGTCGCTGGTATGCCAGGTCGCTATGCCGTGGTCAAGGCCAGGAGGTGAGCGGCCCAAGGTTCAGTAAGAGCCCCTGAGGCGCGATGCTCAGGAGGTCCCCTTTAGCGCACAAGCAGCCGTCGAAAGATGAGAAAGGAAGGCAACGCTGCCGCCACAGAGCCACATTAGGTGGAGGTTCTGTGTCGCATCAATTAGCTATCGCAGGCGCGAAACTTATCTTGAAAACATGGAGTCGCTCCTTCGCGTTGCGCCGGACTTGTACGTCGACAGCAGGGATGTAGCTGGGTCAGGCCTTCGCGAGCTTCCCCTCTCTTCCCCACACTCTCCTTAGTGCTCTACGTCCTCAGGTCCCGGCACTCGAGCGAGCTTAGCCGCCGCTAGTATGTCAGGTCGCGATGCCGTGGACGAGGCCAAGCGTGAGGGCTAGAGAGCCAGTAAGAGCTCCTGAGTCGCAATGCTCAGGAGCCCCCCTTTTAACGTGCAAGCGGATTGCACGGGAAAGAAAGAGAGAGCCCGTGGTGCCACCCGCTGTAGACCTCAGGAGGTTCCTGTAATCCAACACGAGAAAAGCACGATTGCCATTATGATTGCTGACTGGCCATTGGTTGCTCTGAGAGAGTGGTGAGGGCACTGAGGGCCTGGTGAGGTGACGCTTGTGGGGCTGCCACGGGCCAGAGCTCGACCACTCAGATTTGTCGACGTTGCAGGGATGGACCCATGCACAAGCGCTGTGCCAGCATAAGAAGCTCCAGAGGTAGGTGTCAATCGAGCAGGCGATAATCGCAGACAGGTTAAGCATGAAGGGCAAATCAACTGAGATAAATGCAGGAGGGACACATGCCACTGGGTCTGGCCCGAGCGGCTTGGGGATGATGCAGCCCGAGGGGCGCCCCTAGCAACGTAAACTAAAGACATAAGCAAAAGGGATACACGCCGCAGGGACGGCCCCGTGCGGCCTGGGAATGACGCAGCCCTAAGGGCACTCCTAGCTGAAATGAACTCGAAAGATGTCACCTGGTACCGTTGTAGAGGGGGTGTTGGAGTAGCTGATGACGCGCGGTGATGAGGCCGATCCTCACGAGCCACCAGAGCCCTGAGCCTCGGGAGGCTCTGGGGGTCCAGGCGGTTCCTCGAGGACCATCTCCATCTTGAAGGAAATATGCCCTAGAGGCAATAATAAAGTTATTATTTATTTCCTTATATCATGATAAACGTTTATTATTCATGCTAGAATTGTATTAACCAGAAACATAATACATGTGTGAATACATAGACAAACTTAATGTCATTAGTATGCCTCTACTTGACTAGCTCATTAATCAAAGATGGTTATGTTTCCTAACCATAGACATGAGTTGTCATTTGATTAACGGGATCACATCATTAGTAGAATGATGTGATTGACATGACCCATTCCATTAGCTTAGCACTTGATCGTTTAGTATGTTGCTATTGCTTTCTTCATGACTTATACATGTTCCTACAACTATGAGATTATGGAACTCCCGTTTACTAGAGGAACACTTTGTGTGCTACTAAACGTCACAACGTAACTGGGTGATTATAAAGGAGCTCTATAGGTGTCTCCAAAGGTAGATGTTGAGTTGGCGTATTTCGAGATTAGGTTTTGTCAGTCCGACTGTCGGAGAGGTATCTCTGGGCCCTCTCGGTAATGCACATCACTATAAGCCTTGCAAGCAATGTAACTAATGAGTTAGTTACGGAATGATGCATTGCATAACGAGTAAATAAACTTGCTGGTAACAAGATTGAACTAGGTATTGAGATACCGACGATCGAATCTCGGGCAAGTAACATGCCGATGACAAAGGGAACAACGTATGTTGTTATGCGGTTTGACCGATAAAATCTTCATAGAATATGTAGGAGCCAATATGAGCATCCAGGTTCCGCTATTGGTTATTGATCGGAAACGTGTCTCGGTCATGTCTACATAGTTCTCGAACTCGTAGGGTCCGCACGCTTAAGGTTTCGATGACAGTCATATTATGAGTTTATGAGTTTTGATGTACCGAAGGTTGTTCGGAGTCCCGGATATGATTACGGACATGACGAGGTGTCTCGAAATGGTTGAGACATGAAGATTGATATATTGTAAGCCTATATTTGGATATCGGAAGTGTTCCGGGTGAAATCGGGATTTTACCGGAGTACCGGGAGGTTACTGGAACCCCCCGGGGGCTTAATGGGCCATAGTGGGCCTTAGTGGAGAAGAGGAGAGGAGGCAAGGGTAGGGCCGCGCGCCCCTCCCCCCTAGTCCGAATAGGACAAGGAGAGGGGGCGACGCCCCCCTTTTCCTTCCTCTCTCTCCCTCCTCTTTCCCCCCTTCTCCAAGTCCAACAAGGAAGGAGGGAGGTTCACCTCCTCCCTAGCCGGCCGCCCCCTCCCGCTTTGCTCCTTTATATACGGGGGCAGGGGGAACCTCTAGACACAACAATTGATCTCTTGATCTCTTAGCCGTGTGTGGTGCCTCCCTCCACCATAGTCCTCCTCGATGATATTGTAGCGGTGCTTAGGCAAAGCCCTGCGACGGTAGAACATCAAGATCTTGTAACGCCCTTGATGCGGCTATATCTCCCATGTGTCGAAGCATGACTTAGAGGCATAACCGCATTGAAAGCAATGTCGCAAGTGAGGTAATCTTCACACAACCCATGTAATACATAAGGGAAAGAGATACATAGTTGGCTTACAATCGCCACTTCACACAATTACATGAATAAAGCATTACATCATCCAGATACAATCAAGGTCCGACTACGGAACCAAAATAAAAGAAGAACCCCAAATGCGACAAAGGTCCCCGATCGACCCCAACTGGGCTCCACTACTGATGAACTAGAACGAAACAACACAACAGGGCAAGATCTTCATCGAGCTCCTCCTTGAGCTTGGTTGCGTCACCTGCTCGGTAACATAGGCACCTGCAAACTGGTTTTGGAAGTATCTGTGAGCCACGGGGACTCAGCAATCTCACACCCGTGAGATCAAGACTGTTTAAGCTTATGGGGAAGGTAAAGGCATGAGGTGGAGCTGCAGCAAGCGACTAGCATATATGGTGGCTAACATACGCAAATGAGAGCGAGAAGAGAAAGCAAAGCACGGTCGATAAAAGTATGATCAATAAGTGATCCTATAGCAACCTACGTCAAGCATAACTCCAACACCGTGTTCACTTCCCGGACTCCGCCGAAAAGAGACCATCACGGTTACACACACGGTTGATGTATTTTAATTAAGGTCAACTTCAGGTTTTCTACAACCGGACATTAACAAATTCCCATCTGCCACATAACCGCGGGCACGGCTCTCGAAAGTTTATACCTGCAGGGTGTCCCAACTTAGCCCATGACAAGCTCTCGCGATCAACGGCGAATAGACCTTCACCCGAGACACTCCGATCGACTCGTATCCCGTTACATCAAGACATTTCGACAATGGTAAAACAAGACCAGCAAAGCCGCCCGATGTGCCGACAAATCCCGATAGGAGCTGCACATATCTCGTTCTCGTGGCAACATCGGATGAGACTAGCTACGAGTAAAACCAGACTTGAGTTTCCCGAGGTGGCCCGCAGTAGCTCAGTTCGGACCAACACTCGAAGGAGCACCGCCCGGGGCTAAAATAAAGATGACCCTCGGGCTCCGAAACCCAAGGAAAAGGGGCTAGGTGAGGCAAATGGTAAAACCAAGGTTGGGCCTTCTTTGGACAAGTTTTATTCAAAGTGAACTGTCGGGGGTCCCATAAATCACCCGACCGCGTAAGGAACGCAAAATCCGGGAACATAACACCGGTATGACGGAAACTAGGCGGCAAGAGTGGAACAAAACACACTGCATAAGGCCGAGCCTTCCACCCTTTACCAAATATATAGATGCATTAATAATATAAGAGATATTGTGATATCCCAACAAGTAAACATGTTCCAACAAGGAACAACATCTCCATGTTCCAACAAGGAACAAACTTCATCTTCACCTGCAACTAACAACGCTATAAGAGGGGCTGAGCAAAGAGGTAACATAGCCAAACAACAGTTTGCTAGGAAAGGTGTCAAAGGTTAGAGGTTCATGGCATTTTGGGAGGCTGACAAGCAAATGGTAGGCATCATAGCATAGGCATAGCAAAAGAGCGAGCATCTAGCAAGCAAAGATAGAAGTGATTTCGAGGGTATGGTCATCTTGCCTGAAATCCCGCAAAGAAGAAGAACGATTCCATGAAGAAGACAAACGGACGTAGTCGAACAAATCCTCACAACTCCGGAACGAAACCGAAGCTAACGAGAGAAGCAAACCGGAAAGGAGCAAGCAACATGGTAAACACACCAGCATAAACATGTCATGATGCACAAACAAGTATGATGCATGTCCGGTTTAATGAGGCATGGCATGGCAAAGTGCAACAAACAATACTACAAGTTAAGTGGAGCTCAATATGCAACGAGTTGCATATTGACGGAACACCACATCAATTATTTAGTTCTCTCTCGGTTATGAACACAACAATGTTAAATGCAGGTTAACATGGCAAGTGGTGAAGCATAACAAAAACTATACCATCTAAACAATTTAAATGGGGCCGGATATAAAAACAACAAATCCGGTAAATCCCCATATGCATTTAGCAATTTAATGCAACAACAAGTTTAAACATTTTAATTGTTATTATCATGATGCGGATGACATATACAAGTTATATGCAATTTTTATGAAAATGTTGACAAGAGCATTAAGAAGCATTTGGTCACCATGGCGGAACAAAAGGGTGCCACGGCTGCGAAACAAAAATGGTGCCACGGCAACATATCAGAAAATGATGCCACGCCAACATATCCGAAAATGATGCCACGGCAACATACCGGTTCCGGTAGCTCACGGTGATACCGGTGCAAAAGGAGGCGTGCGGATGCGTGCATGGATGGTGGGGTGATCCCGGATTCCGGGTGTCCCACAGGTCGACGACATGGCAAACGAGGAGGAACTTGCAATGACAATTCGGACACGGTGCAAACATAAGCATCTCATACAACAAAGCATTCGTTCCACGGACATCGTCTCGGTGTTATACCTTCGAAGCGTGCATCTTCGGTGCGGTTCGAGTCGTCGAGGGAAGTAGTCGTTCACGGGACGGTCGTAGTGGAAGTAGTGGTTCACGGACGTCGTGGAAGTAGTTGTACACGTTTCATAGTGGGAAGTAGTTGTTCTTGCAGTGGTCGTAGTGGAAGTAGTTGTTCTTGCGACGGTAGTGGAAGTAGACGTTCGCGTTTGGAGAGGAACTTGTCGCATCCAAGTCCTTCGGGGCGACGGTAGTGGTACACGTTATCTTGTGGAACTTCACGGTTTGTTGTGTAGTCGTACATGGGTCTCGAGTCTTGGTCCTGAACTTGAGGAGGTCAATGGTCGAAGTGACCCACGCGAGCACTCGCGCATGGGCAAGAGAGCGGGCGAACAGAGACGCGTTCTCCACCCCGCTCGAACGAGGCAGAGGCGGGGCAGGGGGCTCATCTAGTTCCCGGCCGGGTCCAGGCCGGTGGGACTCCATGGGGCGGCGGCCATGGCGTCGGGCAGGGCTTCCCGAGGTGGTGCAGGTGGCCCATGGAGAGGTGCAGCAGGACAGATCCTGGCGTTGGAGGAGGACGGGCGGTGGTGCTGGAGCGTGAACGAACGCAGGGGGAGGCAGAGAAGCATCGCGTCCCTGGTGGTAGGGAACTCGGCGCGGCGACGGCGATCTGGGGTCGCCGGGATCCGAAGCGACGGAGTCGAACTCGACCCGATCCAGTCAAAACGAGGCGCCTGGCTCGTCCTCGATGCAGAGGAGGGCCGGAGCAGGGGAGCTCGGCGGGCGGCAGCGCTGGCTTGCGGCGGCTGCGAGGCGACGGACGCGCGGGGAACAGCAGGCGGCGGGGTGGCAGCCGGTAACGGCTCCGGTGGCCGGTGGTCGAGGAGCTCCTCTCCTCGAGCGCTCGGGCGACAGGGCTTGGCGAGGAGGAGGCGCACAGGCGCAGACGACGGAGGTGGTGGCGAAGGGGTTGAGGAGAGGATGGGGATCGAGCGCTGGGGATCAGGGAGAGAGCGAGAGGAGGGAGGCGAGGGGATCGAGCGCTGGGTCTCCCTGGCGATGCGGTGTGTGTGTGCGGCGGCGCACAGAGGGACGAGGGGAGAGAGCGAGGAATCGAGAGAGATGCTGCGGGCTGGATCGGGCAAGGGGTGGCGGCGCTGCACGGGGGGGAGATGGGGATCGATGGGAGATGAGGGTCGGGAACCCTAGGTAGGCTGCGGTTGGTGGGGCGCCGGCTGGGCCTTAGAGGCCGGCGGCTGGGCCTGGGAGGTCCAAGAGGCCCAGGCTGTGCTCTCTTCTCCCTCTCTCTTTAATGAAAAAATAAAACAGAATAGAGAAAAGAAAGAAAAGAAAGAGAGGTTAGGGGAAAGATTTGCGCATGGGGATTATTTTTCCGAACTCGCAAAAATGAGCTCGATCCAGGAAAAAATGGCGGGGACATGATTGCAGGAAAATAAATTCAAACTCATTTGAAATTCAAATGGGTTTGAACTAGGACTTGATAAAAGGAAGGTCCAAAAATGTTCGGATTTTTGGTGGAGCTCCGGAAAATGATGAAAGAAATTATGGGCAAGGTTGGAGAACAAGAATTGAGATAACAACGGCATGGGATATTTTGTAAGAGGGTTATGGTTAATTCCAAATAAATGGAATAATTTTATTATAGCTCCCTAATATTGGAAGATATGTTATAAAGAGAAATCACAAGTGAATTCCCTCGATTTAAATGGATCAAAGATCCATGCCATTTATTTAGTTGAGTTATTTAAAAAAAATGACATGATGGCATGATGCAATGCAAATGATGCAACAAACAAAACAAATCACACGACAAAACTCGGAATAGCTGGAAGACATCTGAAGCGTCGGTCTCGGGGCGTTACAACACTCCACCACTACAAGAGGATCTCGTCCCGAGATCTAGGATGGCACCGGAGGGAAAACAGAAGAGAAAAAGAAAGGTAAAACTAAGTTGCTTCTTTTGACAAACGAGTGAAACCACGGACCTTGAAAAATTGAACAAATTGAAAGAAAGAATACAATAGAGATGAACGAGATTGCAAACAATCCGTTAGAAAAGAGGAACAAGGAGTATTACGAGAATTTGAAGGTTGCAAAGACATGAATCAAGAGTTTCACGATCGAAAAGAATATGACCACCTCGGTATAATGAGATAGCCAAGGAACAAGAATGACAGAATTTGGACAGCACTCCAGTAGAAAAGAGAAGAAAACTTGATAAGATGAAAAGAACTTGAAGAGATGACCCAACACTCCGGTTAAATGGATAAGCATGAAAAGAACACGATCCTGACAAAACAAGATGATGATTGAAGAGCACAACATCACAATGCCTCCGGAATGAAAGAATAGAAGCTAGACCGTTGGGATAAAGTGACGGAGAAGAAAATGACAACTTGTGCCACAAATGAGCTTGGAAAGCACCCTTCCAAGATGGTTACAACGAGGTTGTTGGAAAACCAACAACGAAAAGAATAAGCTTGTAGTGGGCTTATGGAAACATCGCAAGACTATGAGATGACATTCTGCCACTAAAGAAAAACAATTGCTTGTTTGAGATCAACGAAGAGATGAAAAACCTCTTTCACCGAGAAGGATATGGAGAAAGCATGGATCAATGATAAGCACCACAAATAGCAACATTCCCAATGGAAGGCTTTAGGTGAAATATAACCCAAGATAACTCCAACAAAGAGATTGATGGATTTAAAATACCTCATTCTTGACAACATGTGAATCATGGAACATGAACTCAAATTATCAAGAATGACATAATACCACCTCCAAAATATGGTAGAAAGAATTGCACTCCGGATTACCATATGAAGAAAGCTTGAGCTCCTTAGGAAAGAGTCTCGATGAAAACTTTGAGAAGGGAATTAAATCCTTGA
Organism: Aegilops speltoides; assembly: GCA_021437245.1. NCBI lineage: Eukaryota > Viridiplantae > Streptophyta > Magnoliopsida > Poales > Poaceae > Aegilops > Aegilops speltoides. Next base: position 145,733,119 of record CM038142.1, read on the forward strand.
TGAACCATCTTGTAGAACCTCCATGAAGAACTCCGGTAAACAAAAGGGTGATAGAAAGAAAGATAAGTTGAAAACACAAGGTGAATCCTTGCAATGATTTAGATGGAGCTTCGCGAGGAGATAATGCGGAAAACTTAGAATTCCAGAAGAAAGATGAACAACAAGAAGCCAAGAATTTATTCCTCCTGAACAAACTCTGAAGGAAACGATTAATCACTTGGATGAAACAAGAATAAGAATTATGTTATGCGTATCCTTCACCAATTTAAATTGATGACAAGCAACGGATTTGGCATACTACTTATTCTCGTAGAAAGGATTAAGAGGGATGTAGCGTAAACTTGAGAAGGTCTTCAACAATCCACCAGTAGGATTGGAAAGAACGAATGAAATGATACGTTAATAAAGGAAGAGGAATCTTGAACGAACCACCGTAAGAATTGAAAATGAATGTAGCAAAGGCACAATTCACCGGGAAGAATTGGAAAATGAATGAAGATACTTGAGGGAATTTAAATACAAATGAACGAATAGATCACTAGCTGATTAGAGAATACTTGAATGATGCACCGGTATTATTTGGAGAACGAGAGCTGAAAGCTTGAATGAATAATACTGAGATGATGGGCTTCAAAGAATGAAACTGAAAAGACTCCTAAAATGCTCCGGATGGGTGAAAAATATTCTCACCATCGAAAACAATTATGAGAGGATGGCAACAAGCTAGCACCATGAATCTTGAAGAGAATAGGGCAAGATTAAAGAGAAACTCTTCTTCGGTCTTCAAATGATGAGAATGACAACGAGAAACACCACCAAGAATTACTGAGGCACACCGGAAGAATCAAAAGCGAAGAGGTTGAGCCAACTATGAAAAGAATTTGAAAGATCTTGGAGAAAAGCATTTGACTAATGATAACTCATTCTTACGTCAAACTTGGAGAAGAATTAGGAATGGCTCCGGAATAATTAGAAGAGTCGGGTAAGATCCTGGGAAAAGACCTGTGGGTTAGGGCCCACTCAAAAGAACACCGTTGAAAAGATTTTAAAGAGAAATTGCACCGGTTGCATTAAGTGGCTTGAATGAGGTAACAACCTCGAAATATCTTGAAAGGATTGAGAATGGAAACACAAGTCTTCTGAGATATCTTCAACACTCTGGAACAAATGAATAGCAAGAGGTGACTGATTGAGAGGTGCACCGGCATGAGAAAGCATTAGAAATGAGGAAAAAGGTATGATCAACAAAACTTGACTTGAATCCACCGGAGAAGAGAAAGGAATGAGGAATGACGAACAAGTAGAACATCTTCTTGAGAACCACCGGGTAAGAACATTGACGGAAAAGAATGGATAAACTTCACAAAAATAAAAGGATACTTGGTAAAGAAATCTTAGTCCTTGAGGAAAAAGGGTGGGTGGGCGGGAAAAACAAAGGCAACTTGGAGACGGATGAAACAAACATCGTTGAGAAGAAATGATAATTGGTCTTGCTGATGTTGAAGTGATCGGATCCACTTGAAGAGAAACACGCCGGTTGAAAAGGATTGACATGACAATCTTGATTGTCGAGAAGGATTGGTATTCACATCGGAGTATGAGAACACCATTTCGGAAAGGTATGGAATCAACACTTGACATTGAAGCAACTCGAATACCACAACTCAAAACAAAAACAAAGGACTGGCTTGCAGAATAAGCCGGAACAAACATATGATAGAGATTTCGTTAGAAGTTTTCGTGGTGGGGCCTACACGGGCTCGATCGTACAACACCATCATGTATAAGGCAGTGCACATGACATACGAAGCGTCCCCGAGTCGGCATAGCCAAGGACTCTTTAAGACACAACGAGACCATCAGAAACCAACCGTGAATAGGCGGACCACTAGACGTCGAACCCCAATTTCATATCATACATCCATCGGAAAGATATCCTAAGAGCTACTTGAATTCCCACCTATGAAACTCCCGAAATTTTCCGGTTATGCAATCAGGTGTTGGGGATACAGGGGAAGCAATATATCTCACTCAAACTAGCAAATCCTACATCCAGCTGTATCCATCCTTCAACACATAACCAAGAAACCTTCGGAAATCGTCTACCTCAACCTTCAAAAGCATCCGTTATACGAAGTCATGGCAATACTCCGTACTCACCTCAAGATCGGGTTATCGGGTTATCTCACCAACAATCGCATAAAAGAGATTTTCGATGTCGGTGAACTAAACTCAGGTATTCCGAACTGCAACGATAAAATTATGACGACAACACCTCGAGCTCAACTCCGGGACACTTCCACTAAACCCCGACAGAGGCACCAAGACAATGTTCTCATCATAAAACCATCGAACGATTCCAAGATACCAGCGTGATCCTAAAAAAATTTAGTGAAATTTGAGAAGAGAAGAGTCAAAACTCTACGTCGGGATGCCTTACCAGAGCGATGAAGAGACTGGGAGTAAAAAGAATTCCTAACTCTCCGATATATATAATCCTAAATGACTCAAAACATTTTTCTAGACACAACTCGCCGCTAAAAACGATCAAGCGGTGGGGCTCCTAAGGTCGGGAAGGCTCGACACCAACTTTACGCCTCAATGCGGCTATATCTCCCACGTGTCGGGCACGACTTAGAGGCATAACCGCATTGAAAGCAATGTCGCAAGTGAGCTAATCTTCACACAACCCATGTAATACATAAGGAAAGAGATACATAGTTGGCTTACAATCGCCACTTCACACAATTACATGATAAAGCATTACATCATCCAGATACAATCAAGGTCTGACTACGGAACCAAAATAAAAGAAGAACCCCAAATGCGATAAAGGTCCCCGATCGACCCCAACCTGGGCTCCACTCATCGATGAACTAGAACGAAACAACACAACAGGGCAATATCTTCATCGAGCTCCTCCTTGAGCTTGGTTGCGTCACCTGCTCGGTAACATAGGCACCTGCAAACTGGTTTTGGAAGTATCTGTGAGCCACGGGGACTCAGCAATCTCACACCCGCGAGATCAAGACTATTTAAGCTTATGGGGAAGGTAAAGGCATGAGGTGGAGTTGCAGCAAGCGACTAGCATATATGGTGGCTAACATACACAAATGAGAGCGAGAAGAGAAAGCAAAGCACGGTCGATAAAAGTATGATCAAGAAGTGATCCTATAGCAACCTACATCAAGCATAACTCCAACATCAGTGTTCACTTCCGGACCACGGAAAGAGACCATCACGTTACACACACGGTTGATGTATTTTAATTAAGGTCAACTTCAGGTTTTCTACAACCGACATTAACAAATTCCCATCTGCCACATAACCGCTGGCACGGCTCTCGAAAGTTTATACCTGCAGGGTGTCCCAACTTAGCCCATGACAAGCTCTCGCGATCAACGAAGGAATAGACCTTCACCCGAGACACTCCGATCGACTCGGTATCCGGTACATCAAGACATTTCGACAATGGTAAAACAAGACCAGCAAAGCTGCCCGATGTGCCGACAAATCCCGATAGGAGCTGCACATATCTTGTTCTCGTGGCAACATCGGATGAGACTAGCTACGAGTAAAACCAGACTTGAAGTTTCCCGAGGTGGCCCTTGCAGTAGCTTAGTTCGACCAACACTGAAGGAGCACCGCCCGGGGGCTAAAATAAAGATGACCCTTGGGCTCCTAAACCCAAGGGAAAAAGGGCTAGGTGAGGCAAATGGTAAAACCAAGGTTGGGCCTTGCTGGACAAGTTTTATTCAAAGCGAACTGTCGGGGGTCCCATAAATCACCCGACCGCAGAAGGAACGCAAAATCCGGGAACATAACACCGTATGATGGAAACTAGGGCGGCAAGAGTGGAACAAAACACTGCATAAGGCCAAGCCTTCCACCCTTTACCAAATATATAGATGCATTAATAATATAAGAGATATTGTGATATCCCAACAAGTAAACATGTTCCAACAAGGAACAACATCTCCATGTTCCAACAAGGAACAAACTTCATCTTCACCTGCAACTAACAACGCTATAAGAGGGGCTGAGCAAAGAGGTAACATAGCCAAACAACAGTTTGCTAGGAAAGGTGTCAAAGGTTAGAGGTTCATGGCATTTTGGGAGGCTGACAAGCAAATGGTAGGCATCGTAGCATAGGCATAGCAAAAGAGCGAGCATCTAGCAAGCAAAGATAGAAGTGATTTCGAGGGTATGGTCATCTTGCCTGAAATCCCGCAAAGAAGAAGAACAATTCCATGAAGAAGACAAACGGACGTAGTCGAACGAATCCTCACAACTCCGGAACGAAACCGAAGCTAACGAGAGAAGCAAACCGGAAAGAAGCAAGCAACATGGTAAACACACCAGCATAAACATGTCATGATGCACAAACAAGTATGATGCATGTCCGGTTTAATGAGGCATGGCATGGCAAAGTGCAACAAACAATACTACAAGTTAAGTGGAGCTCAATATGCAACAAGTTGCATATTGACGGAACACCACATCAATTATTTAGTTCTCTCTCGGTTATGAACACAACAATGTTAAATGCAGGTTAACATGGCAAGTGGTGAACCATAACAAAAACTATACCATCTAAACAATTTAAATGGGGCCGGATATAAAAACAAAAAATCCGGTAAATCCCCATATGCATTTAGCAATTTAATGCAACAACAAGTTTAAACATTTTAATTGTTATTATCATGATGCGGATGACATATACAAGTTATATGCAATTTTTATGAAAATGTTGACAAGAGCATTAAGAAGCATTTGGTCACCATGGCGGAACAAAAGGGTGCCACGGCGGCGAAACAAAAATGGTGCCACGGCAACATATCCGAAAATGATGCCACGGCAACATATCCGAAAATGATGCCACGGCAACATATCGGTTCCGGTAGCTCACGGTGATACCGGTGCAAAAGGAGGCGTGCGGATGCGTGCACGGATGGTGGGGTGATCCCGGATTCCGAGTGTCCCATAGGTCGACGGCATGGCAAACGAGGAGGAACTTGCAATGACAATTCGGACACGGTGCAAACATAAGCATCTCATACAACAAAGCATTCGTTCCACGGACATCGTCTCGGTGTTATACCTTCAAAACGTGCATCTTCGGTGCGGTTCGAGTCGTCGAGGGAAGTAGTCGTTCACGGGACGGTCGTAGTGCAAGTAGTGGTTCACGGACGTCGTGGAAGTAGTTGTACACGTTTCGTAGTGGGAAGTAGTTGTTCTTGCAGCAGTCGTAGTGGAAGTAGTTGTTCTTGCGACAGTAGTGGAAGTAGACGTTCACGTTTGGAGAGGAACTTGTCGCATCCAAGTCCTTCGGGGCGACGGTAGTGGTACACGTTATCTTGTGGAACTTCATGGTTTGTTGTGTAGTCGTACATGGGTCTCGAGTCTTGGTCCTGAACTTGAGGAGGTCAACGGTCGAAGTGACCCACGCGAGCACTCGCGCACGGGCAAGAGAGCGGGCGAACAGAGACGCGTTCTCCACCCCGCTCGAATGAGGCAGAGGCGGGGCAGGGGGCTCATCTGGTTCCCGGCCGGGTCCAGGCCGGTGGGACTCCATGGGGCGGCGGCCATGGCATCGGGCAGGGCTTCCCGAGGTGGTGCAGGTGGCCCATGGAGAGGTGCAGCAGGACAGATCCTGGCGTTGGAGGAGGACGGGCGGTGGCGCTGGAGCGTGAACGAACGCAGGGGGAGGCAGAGAAGCATCGCGTCCCTGGCGGCAGGGAACTCGGCACGGCGACGGCAATCTGGGGTCGCCGGGATCCGAAGCGACGGAGTCGAACTCGACCCGATCCAGTCAAAACGAGGCGCCTGCTCGCCCTCGTCTGAGAGGAGGGCCGAGCAGGGGAGCTCGGGGCGCAGCTGGCTGGCTGGCGGCGGCTGCGAGGCGACGGACGCGCGGGGAACAGCAGGCGGCGGGGTGGCAGCCGGTAACGGCTCTGGTGGCCGGTTGTCGAGGAGCTCCTCTCCTCGAGCGCTCGGGCGAAAGGGCTTGGCGAGGAGGAGGCGCACAGGCGCAGCCGACGGAGGTGGTGGCGAAGGGGTCGAGGAGAGGATGGGGATCGAGTGCTGGGGATCAGGGAGAGAGCGAGAGGAGGGAGGCGAGGGGATCGAGCGCTGGGTCTCCCTGGTGATGCGGTGTGTGTGTGCGGCGGCGCACAGAGGGACGAGGGGAGAGAGCGAGGGATCGAGAGAGATCCGCGGGCTGGATCGGGCAAGGTGGCGGCGCTGCACGCACGGGGGGAGATGGGGATCGATGGGAGATGAGGGTCGGGAACCCTAGGTAGGCTGCGGTTGGTGGGGCGCCGGCTGGGCCTTAGAGGCCGGCGGCTGGGCCTGGGAGGTCCAAGAGGCCCAGGCTGTGCTCTCTTCTCCCTCTCTCTTTAATGAAAAAATAAAACAGAACAGAGAAAAGAAAGAAAAGAAAGAGAGGTTAGGGGAAAGATTTGCGCATGGGGATTATTTTTCCGGACTCGCAAAAATGAGCTCGATTTAGGAAAAAATGGCGGGGACATGATTGCAGGAAAATAAATTCAAACTCATTTGAAATTCAAATGGGTTTGAACTAGGACTTGATAAAAGGAAGGTCCAAAAATGTTTGGATTTTTGATGGAGCTCCGGAAAATGATGAAAGAAATTATGGGCAAGGTTGGAGAACAAGAATTGAGATAACAACGGCATGGGATATTTTGTAAGAGGGTTATGGTTAATTCCAAATAAATGGAATAATTTTATTATAGCTCCCTAATATTGGAAGATATGTTATAAAGAGAAATCACAAGTGAATTCCCTCGATTTAAATGGATCAAAGATCCATGCCATTTATTTAGTTGAGTTATTTTAAAAAAATGACATGATGGCATGATGCAATGCAAATGATGCAACAAACAAAACAAATCACACGACAAAACTCAGAATAGCTGGAAGGCATCTGAAGCGTCGGTCTCGGGGCGTTACACGTCACCTCACCGTCGTGCTGACGGAACTCTCCCTCGACACTCGGCTGGATCGGAGTTCGAGGGACGTCATCGAGTTGAACGTGTGCTAGAACTCGGAGGTGTCGTAGTTTTAGTGCTTGATCGGTCGGGCCGTGAAGACGTACGACTACATCAACCACGTTGTTCTAATGCTTCCGCTTTCGGTCTACGAGGGTACATGGACAACACTCTCCCCTCTCGTTGCTATGCATCACCATGATCTTGCATGTGCGTAGGAATTTTTTTGAAATTACTACGTTCCCCAACACATCTCTGCCAGGACTGCATGATATCTGGCCTCCTGAGCCGCCAGAATGCTCCGCAGATGGTGCTGGTGAGTAGCAGCCGCGTTCGGCAGGCCGAAAGGCATGCGAACGTAGCTGTGTGGCAGACCCTCGCAACGTCCCACGCGCGAAGGCCTGAGGCGCTCCTGACACGCGGCTCGGTTGAGCCCTGGGAAGTCGATGCAGACATGTAGCCTGCCATCCTCGCCTGGATGGGGAGCTACGCCGGGCAGACGGCGATCACCGTGCATGGCTCTTGATTCCTGAAGGTCCTGAGCGGTCTTGGTGATGAACTCCTGAGGGTTGGGCCTTCCTTGCCCCATGCCTTCCTGAGGGAAACGTGCTTGCGGCACGCCTCAAGTGGTGCTCGGCGCCGCCTCGTGATCTTGGCAAAGTCCGAGGCCCTCGGAAGAGAGCCCCGAGCCTCGCCCGAGGAGGCGCGGGCGCCTTCCTATGCGATGGAGGGAGGCGCCCCTTGCACGGGCGCGGATCCTGACGCGGCACCTCCGGCGATGCCAACCTCCTGAGGCCTTGAGCTGGGCGATGTCTTCTTCTTCTTGGGAACTGCCTCAGGGGGGTTCTTGCTCTTGCTGTCTGGGTCCTCGATTGATGCAGCTTGGAAGGCGCGCTCAAGGGAGCACACCGCATCCTTCTCTTCGCAGGGGACTGTGATGATTCTGCCACTTCCTGGCATCTTGAGGACATTGTAGCCATGGTGGGTCACTGCCATGAACTTGGCCAGGGCTGGATACCTGAGGATGGCATTGTATGGCAGGCGAATGTGGGCAACATTGAAGTCGATGAGCTCTGTACGGTAATTGTTGCGTTGTCCAAAAGTGAGAGGGAGGCGGACCTGCCCTATCGGGGTGGTGGATCCATCAGTGCTTTGGTAGGCTGAAGTTGATCATATGGCACTTGAAGGTTGTTGAATGTCTCGACGGACAAAACGTTGAGTCCCGCGCCACCATCGATGAGAGTCCTAGTAACTTGCACGTTGCTGATGACTGGGGAACAAAGCATTGGGAGGACGCCAGCTGTAGCCGCACACTTGAGTTGATCTGCTGAGCTGAAAGTGATGGCGCACGTGGACCATCTGAGCGGGCGCGTGGCCTCGAGCTTGGGAAGGACTGCATTCACCTCGCGAGCTAACTGCTTGAAGATGCGCTGAGAGGCTGGGGCCTGGGCACCGCCCAAGATGCAAGCGATAACACATGGCTCCTGGAAGCCCCCAACCCCCTCGTCCTGGTGGTGGTCGTCATTCCTTCTTGGCGGTGGCGGCAGAGGACGAAGGCCTGCGTTGCCCTGCGGGCAATCCTCGCGAGGTTGATCCCTCCAAGCTCCCTCGCGAGGCTGGTCCTGCCAGCGATCCTTGCGAGGTCGGTCACGCCACTCCTGGCGAGGGCCTCGGTCGTCCCATCGTCCTCCGCCTCTTCCTCCTCCTCGGCCGTAGCCCCGGTCGTTGCGCTCGGGCGTCGACCGATGCGTCCTTCTCGAACGGCCTTGAGCTCCTGGCATTCGTTGGTGTTGTGGGTGTAGAGGTTGTGGTAGGCGCATAATCGGCTACCCTTGGACGACTCCGGCTGTTCCCTGCCGTGCTTCGTGTCTGGTTCTGCTGCGATTACGACTGCTCCTTTGCGCTTCATGTCCTTGGCCTTGGCCTTCTCCTCTTCTGGGTCAGCGGCTGGAAGCTCGAGGAGGGAGAGGCACCCTTCCTCAGCTCTTGCGCACTTGGTCGCTAGCAGCTCCATAGATGTGCACAGATCCTCGTGGATGGCGAGCTCCTCCTTCATCTTGACGTCGCGGACGCCATCAGAAAACGATGAGATGATGGCCTCCTCTGTCACCTTGGGGATCTTGAGGTGAGCGTTGTTGAAGCGCTGGATGTACCTCTGCAGGGTCTCTCCAGGCTGCTGCTTGATGCGGCGCAGGTCGCCCACGGTCGGAGGGCGGTCGCGAGTGCCCTGGAAGTTGGCAATGAAGAGGCTACGCATCTCATCCCAAGATGAGATCGAGCCGGGAGGCAGGTTCAGGAGCCAGGTGCGGGCACCATCCTTGAGAGCCACGGGAAACCAGTTCGCCATGACCTTTTTGTCTCTATTGGCCACCTCAATGCCTAGCTCGTAGAGCTGCAGCAACTCCGCGGGGTCGGCAGTGCCGTCGTAGCAAGGAGGCAGATCCGGCTTGAACTTGCCGGGCCAGGCGACGCTGCGCGGCTCGGTGGTGAAGGCACGGCAGCCTGTTGTGGCCACCGGAGCCTTTTGCTGATGCCGGGCTTGCTCTTGATGGTTCCCGCGTGCCGCCGCCAGGGGCAGCATGGGGTCTTGGCGTGCTGGTGCAGGGATGCAGTCTTGACGTGCTGGCGCAGGGAGCATGTGAGTGCCTTCTTGAGGCCGAGGAATTTCTTGCCAGCTTCTTTCTTGTCGTGCGGGCGCCGGACGCCGTGGGTCACGTCTAGGGGCCGCACGCCTTGGAGCCAGGGCGCCTTCTTGGGGAGGAGGTGGCGGAGGCGCTCCCTGAGCTGCATCGCCCATGCATGACGGAGGGCGAGGCAGCGAGAGGTACGATAGTGCAGGAGCTCATGTGCCATGAGCAACGCGGCCTATGTGTCCGTGGGGGCGCGATGAGTGTGAGACGACGAACCAGCTGGGGTCAGTGACGGAGTGGCGGTGCGGCCTTCCTGCCGCACTGAGGGGTGCAGCGAAGACACTTTCTGCTCGTTCCCCTCCAGGCCAGTGGCGGCAGGCAACGGAGAACGACGAGGAGGCCCCCCGATGGGAGCCGTTTGGGCGACGTGGGCGGCGAGAGCAGCCCGGCGCTCGGCGCGAGCTCGGCGAGCATCTACCATGGATGCGACGAAGCGATGGGACGCGGATCAGCGGAGGAAAGATTTCGGCGCACCCCTACCCGGCGCGCCAAATGTCGGATATCGGGTTCCGGCGAAACCCTTAAGGTTCGAACTCTGGGGTGCGCATAAAGAGCTTCTCCCTACCAATACACGCCCCAAAACCTCGCCGCAATTCTAAGCTAGCACGATGAACAACACAAGAGACACAAGGTTTATACTGGTTCGGGCCACCGTTGTGGTGTAATACCCTAATCTAGTGTGTGGTGTGGTGGATGGCCTCTTGGGCCGATGAGGAATAGTACAGAGGAAGAACAGCCTCGCGAGAGGTGTTCTTGTGGTGATGCGGTGTTCTACTTAGGAAGGGTTCGACCCCCAATCCCTTCTTCTATGGTGGCTAGCCCTATATATAGAGGCCTTGGTCCTCTTCCCAAATATTGAGCGGGAAGGAACCCAACAACGGCCATTTTGTAAGGGGGCAGCTAGTACAAGCTATCCTGACTAAAGGTGGTCTTCGACAGCCAAAGGCTCTGGTGATGACGCCGTCTTGGGCTCCACGGTGAACTCCGTCCTACCGTCCTGCTGGTCTTGGTCTCGTTGCACTGATATGGAAACCTTTGCTTGATGCCTTGGTACCCCGCGCCTGCGCTTGCCCCCTTTGCACCAAAGAGGAAACGAGGACACTGCGCAGGCTGGCGCCCGCCTGGTCTTAATCGTCATGGCTTGCGTCATGAGCACCTTGCGAGGTACCCCTCGCCTTGATCTCTCCGCCTCCCCGCGAGCTTGCCTGGCGAGGCCTCCCATGAGGAGGCCTTGTGTCGTCCGCCCCGCGAGGCTTGGCCCCTCGCGAGGGTCTTGAACTTGGGTTGATGAAGACGGGCCATACTGGGCCACTGCTGAGCCACGCTGCAGGCCGCAGGCAGGCAAGTCTTGGGACCCCTGTTCCCAAAATGCCGACAAAGTCAGACTCAATGCCCGACCACTGCAAAAGATAGAGACAAAATGGAAGTCATTCCCTATGCCTCAGCCATAGGTTCTATCATGTATGCTATGTTGTGTACCAGACCTGATGTGTGCCTTGCTATAAGTTTAGCAAGGAGGTACCAAAGTAATCCAGGAGTGGATCACTGGACAGCGGTCAAGAACATCCTGGAGTACCTGAAAAGGACTAAGGATATGTTTCTCGTGTATGGAGGTGACAAAGAGCTCGTCGTAAATGGTTATGTTGATGCTAGATTTGGCACTGATCCGGATGACTCTAAGTCACAAACCGGATACATATTTATATTGAATGGTGGAGCTGTCAGTTGGTGTAGTTCCAAGCAGAGCATCATGGCGGGATCTAAGTGTGAAGCAGAGTACATAGCTGCTTCAGAAGTAGCAAATGAAGGAGTCTGGATGATGGAGTTCATATCCGATCTATCTAGGTGTAATACCTAGTGCATCAGGTCCAATGAAAATCTTTTGTAACAATACTGGAGCAATTGCCTTGGCGAAGGAATCCAGGTTTCACAAAAGACCAAACACATCAAGAGACGCTTCAACTCCATCCGAGATCTAGTCAAGGAGGGAGACATAGAGATTTGCAAAATACATACGGATTTGAAAGTGGCAGACCCGTTGACTAAGCCTCTTCCATGAGCAAAACATGATCAACACCAAGACTCCATGAGTGTTAGAATCGTTACAATGTAATCAAGATTATTGACTCTAGTGCAAGTGGGAGACTGAAGGAAATATGCCCTAGAGGCAATAAATTTGTTATTTTACATTTCCTTATTCATGATAAATGTTCATTATTCATGCTAGAATTGTATTAACCAGAAACTTGATACATGTGTGAATAGATAGACAAAACACCGTGTCCCTAGTATGCCTCTACTTGACTAGCTCATTGATCAAAGATGGTTAAGTTTCCTAGCCATAGACATGTGTGGTCATTTGATGAATGGGATCATATCATTAGGAGAATGATTTGGTGGACAAGACCCATCCATTAGTTTAGCATAATGATCGTTCAGTTTTATTGCTACTGCTTTCTTCATGTCAAATACATATTCCTCCAACTATGAGATTATGAAACTCCTGGATACCGGAGGAATGCCTTGTGTTCTATCAAACATCACAATGTAACTGGGTGATTATAAAGATGCTCTACAGGTATCTCCAAAGGTGTTTGTTGGGTTGGCATAGATCAAGATTAGGATTTGTCACTCCGAGTATCGGAGAGGTATCTCTGGGCGCTCTTGGTAATGCACATTATAAGAAGCCTTGCAAGAAATGTGACTAATGAGTTAGTTGCGGGATGATGCATTACGGAATGAGGAAAGAGACTTGCCAGTAATGAGATTGAACTAGGTATGAAGATACCGACGGTCGAATCTCAGGCAAGTAACATACTGATGACAAAGGGAATAATGTATGTTGTCATAACGGTTCGACCAATAAAGATCTTCGTAGAATATGTGGGAGCCAATATGAGCATCGAGGTTCCGCAATTGGTTATTGACCGGAGAGGTGTCTCGTTCATGTCTACATAGTTCTCGAACCCGTAGGGTCCGCACGCTTAACGTTCGATGACGATTTGTATTATATGAGTTATGTGTTTTGGTGACTGAATGTTGATCGGAGTCCCGGATGAGATCACATACATGACAAGGAGTTTCTAAATGGTCGAGAGGTAAAGATTGATATATTGTATGATAGTATTCAAACACCGGAAGTGTTCCGGAATGTATCGGGTACATATCGGAGTACCGAGGGGGGGGTTACCGGAGGAGGAGCATGGGAGAAGAAGCAGGCGGAGCAAGAAGGGATGGACAACGGGGTCTCACGCCTCCCCGTACTTATAGTCCAGAGGAGGCCAACCGTCGGCCCCCACAATCACAGGTAATGATGACTCATTTTGCATGCAGCAGGGACTCGTCAAATCGGGCAGTTGCCGAGGCAGCGTGGGGAAGCAGAGACGCCCATGTCCAGTCAACCGCCACACGTCGACCAAGACCGCAGGCTGTTGGGGCCCACGACGCTCCGGACTTGCCCTTTGGCTTCGCTGCTAAGCCAAGTCCGAGCGTGCCTTGGGCCCGGGGGCTACTATTGGTGTTCTGGGAACGGAGGTCCCCAGACTTGCCTGCCTGCGGCCTGCAGCGTGGCTCAGCAGTGGCCCAGTAGGACCCGTCTTCATCAACCCAAGTTCAAGACCCTCGCGAGGGGCCAAGCCTCGCGGGGCGGACGACACAAGGTCTCCTCATGGGCGGCCTCGCCAGGCAGCCTCACGAGGAGGTGGAGAGATCAAGGCGAGGGGTATCTCGCGAGATGCTCATGACGCAAGCCATGACGATTAAGACCAGCCTGCGTAGTGTCCTCGTTTCCTCTTTGGTGCAAAGGGGGCAAGCGCGGGCGCGAAGTACCGAGGCATCAAGCAAAGGTTTCCATATCAGTGCAACGAGACCGACCAGCAGGACGGCAGGACGGAGGTGAAGGAAATATGCCCTAGAGGCAATAATAAAGTTATTATTTGTTTCCTTATATCATGATAAATGTTTATTATTCATGCTAGAATTGTATTAACCGGAAACATAATACATGTGTGAATATATAGACAAACAGAGTGTCACTAGTATGCCTCTACTTGACTAGCTTGTTAATCAAAGATGGTTATGTTTCCTAACCATAAACAAAGAGTTGTTATTTGATTAACGAGATCACATCATTAGTTGAATGATCTGATTGACATGACCCATTCCGTTAGCTTAGCACCCGATCGCTTAGTATGTTGCTATTGCTTTCTTCATGACTTATACATGTTCCTATGACTATGAGATTATGCAACTCCGTTTACGGAGGAACACTTTGTGTGCTACCAAACGCCACAACGAATCGGGTGATTATAAAGGTGCTCTCTGGTGTCTCCAAAGGTACTTGTTGGGTTGGCGATTTCGAGATTAGGATTTGTCCCTCTGAATGTCGGAGAGGTATCTCTGGGCCCTCTCCGTAACGCACATCACTTAAGCCTTGCAAGCATTACAACTAATGAGTTAGTTGCGAGATGATGTATTACGGAACGTGTAAAGAGACTTGCCGGTAATGAGATTGAACTAGGTATTGGATACCGACGATCGAACCTCGGGTAAGTAACATACCGATGACAAAGGGAACAATGTATGTTGTTATGCGGTTTGACCGATAAAGATCTTCGTAGAATATGTGGGAGCTAATATGGGCATCCAGGTCCCGCTATTGGTTATTGACCAGAAACGTTTCTCGGTCATGTCTACATAGTTCTTGAACCTGTAGGGTCCGCACGCTTAACGTTTCGTTGACGATATAGTATTATATGAGTTATGCATGTTGGTAACCGAATGTTGTTCGGAGTCCCGGATGAGATCATGGACATGACGAGGAACTCCGGAATGGTCCGGAGATAAAGTTTGATATATGGGATAATAGTGTTTGATCTCCGGAAGGGTTCCAGAATTCACCGGAAAGGGTTCCGGATGTTTCCAAATGTTTGGGTACGAGAACACGTTATTTGGGCTAAAGGGAAAGCCCACGAGGCTTTTGGAAAGTGCAAAGGAAGTTTTATGGAGATCAGAGGCTAGACGCCAGAACCACCGGCGTCTAGGGGTAGACGCCGAAACCCTGGCGTTTAGCCCCGAGTCCGTAGGACTCTTGCCTTTCAGAAAAAACCGACTTTGAGGAGGCTTTTGCTCCAAGTTTCGACCCTGTGGCTCAACATATAAATAGAGGGCAGGGCTAGCACCAAAGACACATCAAGAAACACCAAGCCGTGTGCCGGCAACCCCGTCCCCTCTAGTTTATCCTCCGCCATAGTTTCCGTAGTGCTTAGGCGAAGCCCTGCGGAGATTGTTCTTCACCAACACCGTCACCACGCCGTCGTGCTGCCGGAACCCATCTACTACTTTGCCCGTCTTGCTGGATCGAGAAGGCGAGGACGTCATCGAGCTGAATGTGTGCAGAACTCGGAGGTGCCGTGCTTTCGGTACTTGGATCGGTCGGATCGTGAAGACGTACGACTACATTAACCGTGTTGATAAACGCTTCCGCTTAGCGATCTTCAAGGGTATGAAGATACACTCTCCCTCTCGTTGCTATACATCACCATGATCTTGCGTGTGCGTAGGAATTTTTTTGAAATTACTATGTTCCCCAACAGTGGCATCCGAGCCTAGGTTTTATGGTTTGATGTTATATGCACGAGTACAACACAAGTGAGTTGTGGGCGATATAAGTCATACTGCTTACCAGCATGTCATACTTTGGTTCGGCGGTATTGTTGGACAAAGCGACCCGGACCGACATTACGCATACACTTACGCGAGACTGGTTTTACCGCCGTGCTTTGCACACAGGTGACTAGCGGGTGTCAGTTTCTCCAACTTTAGTTGAACCGAGTGTGGCTACGCCCGGTCCTTGCAAAGGTTAAAACAACATCAACTTGACAAACTATCATTGTGGTTTTGATGCGTAGGTGAGATTTGTTCTTGTTTAAGCCTGTAGCAGCCACGTAAAACTTGCAACAACAAAGTAGAGGACGTCTAACTTGTTTTTGCAGGGCATGTTGTGATGTGATATGGCCAAGACGTGATGCTATATTTTATTGTATGAGATGATCATGTTTTGTAACCAAAGTTATCGGCAACTGGCAGGAGCCATATGGTTGTCGCTTTATTGTATGAAATGCAAACGCCCTGTAATTGCTTTACTTTATCACTAAGCGGTAGCGATAGTCGTAGAAGCAATAGATGGCGTAAACGACAACAATGCTACGACGGAGATCAAGGTGTCACGCCGGTGACGATGGTGATCATGATGGTGCTTCGGAGATGGAGATCACAAGCACAAGATGATGATGGCCATATCATATCACTTATATTGATTGCATGTGATGTTTATCCTTTATGCATCTTATCTTGCTTTGATTGACGGTAGCATTTTAAGATGATCTCTCACTAAAATTATCAAGAAGTGTTCTCCCGAGTATGCACCGCTGCCAAAGTTCGTCGTGCCCGGACACCACGTGATGATCGGTGTGATAACCTCACGTCCATCTACAACGGGTGCAAGCCAGTTTTGCACACGCAGAATACTCAGTTAAACTTGACGAGCCTAGCATATGCGAGATATGGCCTCGAACACGGAGACCGAAAGGTCGAGCGTGAATCATATAGTAGATATGATCAACATAAGATGTTCACCATTGAAAACTACTCCATCTCACGTGATGATCGGTTATGGTTTAGTTGATTTGGATCATGTGATCACTTAGATGACTAGAGAGATGTCTGTCTAAGTGGGAGTTCTTAAGTAATATGATTAATTGAACTTAAATTTATCATGAACTTAGTCCTGATAGTATCTTGCTTGTCTATGTTGATTGTAGATAGATGGCCCGTGCTGTTGTTCCGTTGAATTTTAATGCGTTCCTTGAGAAAGCAAAGCTGAAAGATGATGGTAGCAACTAAGCGGATGGGTCCGTAATTTGAGGATTATCCTCATTCTCTGCCTGTAAAAATTATGTCCCGAAGCACCGCTGGGTGCCGAACTGCTGCTGATCTAACCGACGACGTTAAGAACGTCCGCGAGCAAAGCTGATGACTACTCGATAGTTCAATGTGCCATGCTTTACGGCTTAGAACCGGGACTTCAACGACGTTTTGAACGTCATGGAGCATATGAGATGTTCTAGGAGTTGAAGTTAATATTCCAGAAGAATGCCCGGATTGAGAGATATGAAGTCTCCAATAAGTTCTATAAGCGCAAGATGGAGGAGAATAGTTACATCGGTGAGCACATACTCAAGATGTCCGGGTATTGTAATCACTTGATTCAACCGGGAGTTACTCTTCCGGATGATAGCGTCATTGATGAATTCTCCAATCACTTCCACGAAGCTACAAGAGCTTCGTGATGAACTATAATATGCAAGGGATGGATAAGATGATTCCGAGCTCTTCGCAATGCTAAAGGCATGGAGGTAGAAATCAAGAAGGAGCATCAAGTGTTGATGGTCAACAAGACCACTAGTTTCAAGAAAAGGGCAAAGGGAAGAAGAAGGAACTTCAAGAAGAACAGCAAACAAGTTGCTGCTCAAGAGAAGAAACCCAAGTCCGGACCTAAGCCTGAAACCGAGTGCTTCTACTACAAGCGATCGACCCGAAGCGGAACTGCCCCAAGTATTTGGCGGATAAGAAGGATGGCAAGGTGAACAAAGGTATATGTGATATACATGTTATTGATGTGTACCTTACTAGAGCTCGCAGTAGCACTGGTA
The DNA here is from genome assembly GCA_021437245.1 of Aegilops speltoides. Taxonomy (NCBI): domain Eukaryota; kingdom Viridiplantae; phylum Streptophyta; class Magnoliopsida; order Poales; family Poaceae; genus Aegilops; species Aegilops speltoides. The sequence goes on from CM038142.1 coordinate 145,750,531, forward strand.
TTTGATCTCGGTTCATTGCTAATATTTGCAACTCAAACAGGACTATGGGATTGCTTAACACTAGCAAAGGACGAGGTGACGATGCGCGTGGGAAATGGTTCCAAAGTTGATGTGATCGCGGTCGGCACGCTACCTCTACATCTACCTTCGGGATTAGTATTAGACCTAAATAATTGTTATTTGGTGCCAGCGTTAAGCATGAACATTATATATGGATCTTGTTTGATGCGAGACGGTTATTCATTTAAATCAGAGAATAATGGTTGTTCTATTTATCTGAGTATGGTCATGCACCCTTGAAGAGTGGTCTATTTTTGATGAATCTCGATAGTAGTGATACACATATTCATAGTGTTGAAGCCAAAAGATACAGAGTTGATAATGATAGTGCAACTTATTTGTGGCACTCTCGTTTAGGTCATATCGGTGTAAAACGCATGAAGAAACTCCATACTGATGGACTTTTGGAACCACTTGATTATGAATCACTTGGTACTTGCGAACCGTGCCTCATGGGCAAGATGACCAAAACGCCGTTCTCCGGTACTATGGAGAGAGCAACAGATTTGTTGGAAATCATACATACAGATGTATGTGGTCCGATGAATGTTGAGGCTCGTGGCGGATATCGTTATTTTCTCACCTTCACAGATGATTTAAGCAGATATGGATATATCTACTTAATGAAGCATAAATCTGAAACATTTGAAAAGTTCAAAGAATTTTAGAGTGAAGTTGAAAATCATCGTAACAAGAAAATAAAGTTTCTATGATCTGATCGTGGAGGAGAATATTTGAGTTACGAGTTTGGTCTACACTTGAAACATCATGAATAGTTTGCAACTCACGCCACCCGAACACCACGGTGTAATGGTGTGTCCGAACGTCAGAATCGTACTTTACTTGATATGGTGCGATCTATGATATCTCTTACTGATTTACCGCTATCGTTTTGGGGTTATGCTTTAGAGACGGCCACATTCACATTAAATAGGGCACCATCAAAATCCGTTGAGACGACACCTTATGAACTATGGTTTGGCAAGAAACCAAAGTTGTCGTTTCTTAAAGTTTGGGGATGCGATGCCTATGTGAAAAAGCTTCAACCTGATAAGCTCGAACCCAAATCGGAGAAATGTGTCTTCATAGGATACCCAAAGGAGACAGTTGGGTACACCTTCTATCACAGATCCGAAGGAAAGACATTTGTTGCTAAGAACGGATCCTTTCTAGAGAAGGAGTTTCTCTCGAAAGAAGTAAGTGGGAGGAAAGTAGAACTTGATGAGGTAACTGTACCTACTCCCTTGTTGGAAAATAGTACATCACAGGAACCGGTTTCTGTGACGTCAAAACCAACTAGTGAGGAAGTTGATGATGATGATCATAGAACTTCAAATCAAGTTAATACAGAACCTCGTAGGTCAAACAGAGTAAGATCCGCACCAGAGTGGTACGATAATCCTATTCTGGAAGTCATGCTACTAGATCATGATGAACCTATGAACTATGAAGAAGCGATGGTGAGCCCAGATTCCGCAAAATGGCTTGAAGCCATGAAATCTGAGATGGGATCCATGTATGAGAATAAAGTATGGACTTTGGTTGACTTGCCCGATGGTCGGCAAGCAATTGAGAATAAATGGATTTTCAAGAAGAAGACTGACGCTGACGGTAATGTTACTGTCTACAAAGCTCGACTTGTTGCAAAAGGTTTTCGACAAGTTCAAGGGATTGACTACGATGAGACCTTCTCACCCGTAGCGATGCTTAAGTCTGTCCGAATCATGTTAGCAATTGTTGCATTTTATGATTATGAAATTTGGCAAATGGATGTAAAAACTGCATTCTGAATGGATTTACGGAGGAAGAGTTGTATATGATGCAACCAGAAGGTTTTATCGATCCAAAGGATCTAACAAAGTGTGCAAGCTCCAAATGATCCATTTATGGACTGGTGCAAGCCTCTCGGAGTTGGAATAAACGCTTTGATAGTGTGATCAAAGCATTTGGGTTTATCTGAGACTTTTGGAGAAGCCTCAGATTTACAAGAAAGTGAGTGGGAGCTCAGTAGCATTTCTAATATTATATGTGGATGACATATTATTGATTGGAAATGATATAGAATTTCTGGATAGCATAAAGGGATACTTGAATAAAATTTTTCAATGAAAGACCTCGTGAAGCTGCTTACATATTGGGCATTAAGATCTATAGAGATAGATCAAAACGCTTAATTGGACTTTCACAAAGCACATACCTTGACAAAGTTTTTAAGAAGTTCAAAATGGATCAAGCAAAGAAAGGGTTCTCATCAGATTGCAAGGTGTGAAGTTGAGTAAGACTCAAAGCCCGACCACCAACGCAGAAGATAGAGTGAAAATGAAAGATGTTCCCTATGCTTCACCGTAGGCTCTATCATGTATGCAATCTTGTGTACTGCACTGATGTGTGCCTTGCTATAAGTTTAGTAGGGAGGTACCAAAGTAATCCAGAGTGGATCATTGGACAGCGGTCAAGAACATCTGAAGTACACGAAAAGGACTAAGGATATGTTTCTCGATATGGAGGTGACAAAGAGCTCATCGTAAATGGTTACGTTGATGCAAGCTTTGACACCGATCCGGACGATTCTAAATCGCAAACCGGATACGTGTTTACATTAAACGGTGGAGCTGTCAGTTGGTGCAGTTCAAAGCAAAGCATCGTGGCGGGATCTACATGTGAAGCGGAATACATAGCTGCCGGAAGCAGCCAATGAAGGAGTCTGGATGAAGGAGTTCATATCCCATCTAGGTGTCATACCTAGTGCATCGGGTCCAATGAAAATCTTTTGTGACAATATCGAGCGATTGCCTTAGCGAAGGAATCCAGATTTCACAAGAGAACCAAGCACATCAAGAGACGCTTCAATTCCATCCGGATATAGTCCGTGTGAGACATAGAGATTTGTAAGATACATACGGATCTGAATGTTGCGCAACCGTTGACTAAGCCTCTTCCATGAGCAAAACATGATCAACACCAAGACTCCATGGGTGTTAGAATCATTCTTGTGTAATCTAGATTATTGACTCTAGTGCAAGTGGGAGATCAAGGAAATATGCCCTAGAGGCAATAATAAAGTTATTATTTATTTCCTTATATCATGATAAATGTTTATTATTCATGCTAGAATTGTATTAACCGGAAACATAATACATGTGTGAATATATAGACAAACAGAGTGTCACTAGTATGCCTCTACTTGACTAGCTTGTTAATCAAACATGGTTATGTTTCCTAACCATAAACAAAGAGTTGTTATTTGATTAACGAGATCACATCATTAGTTGAATGATCTGATTGACATGACCCATTCCGTTAGCTTAGCACCCGATCATTTAGTATGTTGCTATTGCTTTCTTCATGACTTATACATGTTCCTATGACTATGAGATTATGCAACTCCGTTTATCGGAGGAACACTTTGTGTGCTACCAAACGTCACAACGTAACGGGTGATTATAAAGGTGCTCTCAGGTGTCTCTAAAGGTACTTGTTGGGTTGGCATATTTCGAGATTAGGATTTGTCACTCCAATGTCGGAGAGGTATCTCGGCCCTCTCGGTAATGCACATCACTTAAGCCTTGCAAGCATTACAACTAATGAGTTAGTTGTGAGATGATGTATTACGGAACGAGTAAAGAGACTTGCGGTAATGAGATTGAACTAGGTATTGATACCGACGATCGAATCTCGGGTAAGTAACATACCGATGACAAAGGGAACAACGATGTTGTTATGCGGTTCGACCGATAAAGATCTTCGAGAATATGTGGGCCAATATGGGCATCCGTGTCCCGCTATTGGTTATTGACCGGAAACATTTCTCGGTCATGTCTACATAGTTCTCGAACCCGTAGGGTCCGCACGCTTAATGTTTCGTTGATGATATAGTATTATATGAGTTATGCATGTTGGTAACCGAATGTTGTTCGGAGTCCCGGATGAGATCATGGACATGACGAAGAACTCCGGAATGGTCCGGAGATAAAGTTTGATATATGGGATAATAGTGTTTGATCTCCGGAAGGGTTCCAGAATTCACCGGAAAGGGTTCCGGATGTTTCCCGAAATGTTTGGGTACGAGAACACGTTATTTGGGCCAAAGGGGAAAGCCCACGAGGCTTTTGGAAAGTGCAAAAGGAAGTTTTGCGGAGACCAGAGGCTAGACGCCAGGAACCCTGGCGTCTAGGGGGTAGACGCCGAACCTGGCGTCTAGCATTGGAGTCGTGTAGGACTCTTGCCTTCGGGAAAAACCAACTTTGAGGAGGCTTTTGCTCCAAGTTTCACCCTGTGGCTCAACATATAAATAGAGGGCAGGGCTAGCACCAAAGACACATCAAGAAACACCAAGCCGTGTGCCGCAACCCCGCCTCTAGTTTATCCTCCGCCATAGTTTCCGTAGTGCTTAGGCGAAGCCTGCGGAGATTGTTCTTCACCAACACCGCCACCACGCCGTTGTGCTGCCGAACTCATCTACTACTTCGCCGCCTTCTTTGGATCGAGAAGGCGAGGACGCCATCGAGCTGAATGTGTGCGTAACTTCGGAGGTGCCGTGCGTTTGGTACTTGGATCGGTCGGATCGTGAAGACGTACGACTACATCAACCGCGTTGATAAACGCTTCCGCTTAGCGATCTTCAAGGGTATGAAGGTACACTCTCCCTCTCGTTGCTATACATCACCATGATCTTGCGTGTGCGTAGGGAATTTTTTGAAATTACTACATTCCCCAACAGGAGGTCACCGTGGAGCCCAAGACGGCGTCATCACCAGAGCCTTTGGCAGTCGAAGACCACCTTTAGTCAGGATAGCTTGTACTAGCTATCCCCTTACAAAATGGCCGTTGTTGGCTTCCTTCCCGCTCAATATTTGGGAAGAGGACCAGGGCCTCTATATATAGGGCTAGCCACCACAAAAGACGGGATCGGGGATCGAACCCTTCCTAAGTAGAACACCGCATCACCACAAGAACACCTCTCGTGAGATTGTTCTTCGTCTGTACTGTTCCTCATCGGCCCAAGAGGCAATCCACCACACCACACACTGGATTAGGCTATTACACCACAACGGTGGCCCGAACCAGTATAAACCTTGTGTCTCTTGTGTTGTTCATCGTGCTAGCTTAGAATCGCGGTGAGGTTTTGGGGCGTGTATCGGTAGGGAGAATATCTTCGTGCGCACCCCAGAGTTTGAACCTTAAGGGTTTTGCCGGAACCCGATATCCGACAGACTCAACTTCACACCTGTAACACAGGCAAGAACCCTTTCTTTGACTGATCCATTTTGAACTTCTTCAAAACTTTATCAAGGTTTGTGCTTTGTGAAAGTCCTATCAAGCGTCTTGATCTATCTCTATAGATCTTGATGCCCAATATATAAGCAGCTTCACCATGGTCTTTCATTGATTTTTTTATTCAAGTATCCTTTTATGCTATCCAATAATTCTATATCATTTCCAATCAACAATATGTCGTCCATATATAATATTAGAAATGCTATAGAACTCCCACTCACTTTGTTGTAAATACAGGCTTCTTTGAAAGTCTGTATAAAACCATATGCTTTGATCACCTCATCAAAGCATATATTCCAACTCCGAGATGCCTGCACCAGTCCATAAATCGATCATTGGAGCTTGCACACTTTGTTGGCACCTTTAGGATCGACAAAACCTTCTGGTTGCATCATATACAACTCTTCTTTAAGAAATGCATTAAGGAATGAAGTTTTGATGTCCATTTGCCAGGTTTTATAATCATAAAATGCGGCAATTGCTAACATGATTCAGGTAGACTTAAGCATCGCTATGGGTGAGAAAGTCTCATCGTAGTCAACTCCTTGAACTTGTCGAAAACCTTTTGCAACAAGTCGAGCTTTATAAACAGTAACATTACCATCAATGCCAGTCTTCTTCTTGAAGATCCATTTATTCTCTATGGGTTGCCGATCATCGGGAAAATCCACCAAAGTCCACACTTTGTTCTCATACATGGATCCTATCTTAGATTTCAGGGCCTCCAGCCATTTATCGGAATCTGGGCTCATCATAGCTTCTTCATAATTTGTAGGTTCATCATGCTCAGGTAACATGACTTCCAGAACAGGATTACCGTACCACTCTGGTGCGGATCATCACTACAAAAAAAGGCACATCCGTGATATTTTGGGCCAAACAAATTTTTTCTGTCATACTTATGACACTTCTATGACGATAATTGTGACAAAACCCGGTATCATCATAGATGTGGTGGGCTCCTACTTCTATGAGAAAAAATCATGACAGAAAATGGGCTTTTTGTCTTGGACGGGCCAGAGACGCAACTGCATGACATTCTTTGGGCCATCCATGACGGAAAAAACGATGGTAGAAGCGAGGGCGAGGAAAATTTTGGGGAGTTCCTGGTTACGGTGGGTGGTCGGGGGCCGAGCGATGCACGTTTCTCTCGTACACGTACGTGTGTGTGTGCGAGGTGTTGGGCTCTAACTGAACCCGAGTGAGGTGTTGGGCTCCAACTGTACCCGAGCGATTGCACTAGCTACATTACTGAACCCAAGTGATTCCTTTGCTACTGCTGCTAACTGAAGCCGATCGAACCCTGCTGCCTCCTTCCCTTGATGAACAGTGAGCATTGTTGGGGGGTTTGGATGAACAGTTCCTGGTGGGGGTGGATGAACAGGACCCCATGGTGTTGCCTCTGGATGAACAGGACCTCGATCGAGCCAGTTGGGGCTGGATGAATAGGACCCTGTGGAGGGCTGGATGAACAGGATGACCCTGTGGAGGGCTGGTTGAATAATAGCCGGTGGAGGGCTGGATGAACAGTAGACCGTGGAGGGGTGGTTGAATAGTAGCTCGTGGAGAGGGCTGGTTGAACAATAGTCGACGGAGTAGCGCGCGGTGGAGGCTGGATGAACAGGAGCCCGTGGATGAACAGTCGCTGGTGAAGGCTGGAGGAGGTCGACGGTGGATGAACAATAGCCCATGGAGGCTGGAGAAGGTCGACAATGGAGATGAACAGTATCCCGTGGAGTCCCATTCTGCGGTATGCCACTCCCCTCCCGATGAACAGGACCCCCGTTTCGACCGTAGCGCTCCAACACAAGTCTGTTTCCTCCGTTTTGCGGTACGCCACACCCCTCTCGATCAACAGGACCCCGTTTCGACCGTAGGAGGTCCAACAGAAGTCCATTTCCTCTGTTTTGCGGTACGCCAGACCCCTCCCGATGAACAGGATCCCGTTTTGAATGTGGCCGGTTGAACACAAGGTCGTTTCCTCCGTTCCATGGTATGCCAAGCCTCGTTTCCATCGGCTGTTCCGTCCAAGCCGGTTGGCTCCCATGCGTTCCGTTGCCTCCCGATGAACACGACGCATTCCGTTGCCTCCCCATGAACACGAGATGACACAGTTTCTCCGTTCTGACCCAGCCATGTACACGAGCCCTGGCCGTACGTATGCGCGAGTAGGCGTTTGAGACCCCGCCCGTATGTACGTACGTGGCCGTATTTACTTTCTTGCACCCTGGCCGATGTACGTACGTGTACATTCTACGTGCGTGCCTCTACTACGACACGTGCACGCCTCTACATCGACCAGTATGTACGTACACGTTGGCGACCAGAATGACAATGCTACATACACTTTGATCAGGTGGGTCCCGACTGTCACGCACTTCCTTGCGTGTAAAGATGTAGCTGGTGGGTCCCAGCAGTCAGGGGGCGAATCATTTTTTTGCCCGGACGCACTTCCTTGCATGCGAAGATGTAGCTAGTGGGTCCCAGCAGTCAGGGGGAAACATTTTTTTTCATGAAATATGGTGGCCCGTCCGGTGAGTCCCTACTGTTAGGTGGAGGAATAATTATTTTGCGCGTAATAAGGAGGCACTTCCTTGCGCCTGCCGTGGACCTAGCTGTCAGCCTCTCCACGTACAATACTCTTTCGATGGAAGTCGGTCGTTGACCACATTGACCACGCCGCACCGAGAGCACCATGGTGGTGGATGACGGCGAGGCCTAGGAAGGGGACGACGCAAAGTCGTGGAAGACACGGCAGTGGATGCCCATGCGGAGAGGAGTATGAGGGTCCACTGGTTTGGCTGCGGTGTGAGGCCGTCGTCGCCGCAGAATAACAGGGGGTGTGTGTGAGTGGAGGGATGGCCTGGCCAGCGGTGGGAGTAGTAAGGCGGTGAGGCCTCCGGCGGCACCTGACCGACCACGGGAGGCGGAGGCGGCGGCATGACCGCGCTGCTTTGGTATTTGGAGCAAGAAGACCAAAGGTTGAAGAAGCACTACGGCCGTTGGATGGACATCGTACGGTCACTGGAGCTAGAATTGTGCATATTGACTAAGTTGACAAAGCCCTCCATCACCGTCAACTTAGTATGCCCACAAGTCAGCCTCCCACTATACTGGGTCCCAGCTAGCAGGGAAAGTATTCATTTTTTTGTGTGTAATAAGGAGGCACTTCCTTGCGTGCGAAGATATAGCTGGTGGGTCCGAGCTGTCAGCGGCGGTAACATTTTTTTTGCAAAATACATATGCCCTTTCTGTGGGTCCCAGATGTCAGGTGGAGGAATCATTATTTTGCGCGTAATAAGGAGGCATTTCCTTGCGTGCGGCCGTGGACCCAGTTGTTAGCCTCTCCACATACAGTCCACTTCAGATGCATGTCGGTCGTTGACCATGTTGACCACGCCGCATCGAGAGCATCAGGGCGGTGGACGACGGCGAGGCCTAGGAAGGGAACGACACGGAGCCAGGGAAGACTCGGCAGTTGTTTCCCATGTGTAGGGGAGTACAAGGGTTTACTGTTTCATTTGCCGTCACCGAAGAATAACAACAGGTGTGGTGAGTAGAGGGATGGCTAGGCCAGCGATGGGAGTACGATGGGGCGGTGAGGCCTGCGCAGCAACGCAGCCGACCGCGGGAGGAGGGAGCAGGCAGTCCCGCCGGTGCTTTTTGAGCGGCTGGAGCAGGAAGAGCAGAGATTGAAGAAGCACGGCGGCCGTTGGATGGACATCCAATAGTCACTGCTTGTGCATCAACCTTTTGTTTTTAGAAAAGCCTCAAATATGTGGAAAACAGCATACAGCCCATCTGCCATTATTTCTAATAATTTACAACTCATTTGCTAATTCTTAAGGTTTTTTTGGATCCCATATTCTTTTTGTTAGCATTACAACCCATATTGTGGCCACGGTTAAAAAATTATACGAAATTTTGCATATTTCGGTGCGGTCCGAACTGTTTTTAATCCCGAAATTTTGAGTCACATTCAAACTGATTTTAAAAATAAATGTATATCAATATAAAACCCAACAAATTGTCCACGCATAAAACTCAATGCAATTTAAAATCTCGAAATGAAAAAAAAGAAATTTGAAACTATTTGCCGGTTTGATGTGTTTTAGAAATGTACAGCCCATTTCTCATTACTGATAGTCCATTTTCTCGGCCAACCGAATGAAGCTTTCCTCGTCTTGAAAGATTTGCAGCCCAACAGGCCTGACAAAGCGACTTACTTGACGAATCACAAAAAACTGGGCTAGCCATTTTCAGAAAGAAAAAAAAACTACTGGGCTGGTCTGTGGTAAACATAAAAGAAAAGGCTGTCTAGACAGGCCAGAGTGCCCCGCACAACCCAGTTGACACCCTGCTTCCATATCAAAAACAAATTAGATAAATGCCACTCCAATTATGGCGATTCATAAAAATGCCACTTCAATTTCCAAACTTTGAAAAATGCCACTTCAATTTTTGCAAACTTTGAAAAACGACACTGCAATTTGCAAACTTTGAAAAACGCCACTCCAGATTTCAAAAAATGCCACTGAAAATTGCATGAAATGGCATTTTTCAAAGTTTGGGAATTGTAGTGGCATTTCTCGGAATCACCAGATTTAGAGTGGCATTTATCAAATTAACCCAAAACAAAAATAACTGGGCGACCTGCTGGGTCCCTGGTGTCAGCCGCTCGTTGTGCAATTCTCTCGTTTATTGACTATACGTTGACAATGGCATGGGACCCAGATGTCAGAAATCCATTAGGAGGAGCCATATTTTTATTGGCTTGAAATAAGGAGGCACTTGCTTGTGTGCTGCCATGACCTTGGCGGGTCCCTGCTGTCATCCTCTCCATGTACAATCATCTCCTGATTGTGTACGCGTCAACCTGGTAGGCCCACAAGTCATCCTCTAAACCCGTGGCGGACAAATACAACCCATTTAAAAAAATAACAGCCCATTCCATAAGTTTAAATGGAAAGTTCAACATTTAGAGCAAAGTAACATGTCTGATCCAGATATAGAGTACTGAACTTCCACATTGACAACCATCATAGCCAAGTTAACCATCTACTCCCACTAATACTCTAGTAGCGTACAAGTACTAACTTACTCTTAGCTAACTAGACGATGCCGGCCGCCATCTGTGGTAAACGCCGGCACCGGTGTCCTCCGCCTTGCCTCGGACTTGCCAGAGGTACGATAGGGCGCATTGCTCACGCGTGTTGGTCCTTTCCATGCCGGCGTGGTCCACCGAAGCTTCGGCTTCTAAGTGGGAAACCCACTTGACGTGATGGTAGTAAAAATCGGCGTCGCGAACGCGTGCATGTCCGACAGCCTCCAGGGCTATTTGCCGGGCGCCGGCCTCCACGTAGTCGGCCCAGTTGCGGGCGCTCTGCTCGCGACTCAGAGTGTAGTTGCGCTTCTGCTCCATGTCCCGCTGGCGGTGCAAATCGGCGATACACTGCTCCTCCGCCAGGCGGTCGCGCTCCAACAACTCCCGCTCCTCCGCCAGACGGCCGTGCTCCAACAAGTCCTCGATCTCTGCATTGCCATCTAAAGACCAATAGAATGCCTCCTCCCTCCATCTGCCTTCCGGTGAAAAACCGAACACTAGTTCTGGCGGTGACCGCCTCCAGCGTCGCCTATCGCGGACGGGCGGGGGCATGGCCGACGTGGCGAGAGCAAGGATAAGTGGCGGGAGATGTCGGGCCGATGGGGGATTATGAGGATAGGGAGAGTTGGGTCATGGTGTCACCAGAGAAGGTCGGGAAACAATACTTATAGGGGAAGGTAGCGCGACGGTCATCGGAATTCAATGCATAAGCAGGCATGGCTTAGCGCACCAGCTTGCCGTGGAATACTAGAAAAACTAAAATTATGACTGTGCCATCCCGTCCCATCCTGCTGGGTCGCACGCCGGCATGACGGTCAAACGCGTGCACTCGAATCATCCAGATGAGGTACTCCCTCCTTGTCAATAATGATTCCATGGATTTAAAAGGCCCGCAACAATTAAAGTGCATCTTTTTTCGCATCAGTTAGCTGCCTTAATTACGTCTGGCTGCATGCAGGCACTCAGAATCGCTCGCAGCCAGTACGCGGAGTAGCATGCAACGAGTCGCAGCCGAGGGCACGCATGCAGCCACTTAAATTGCTGGAATTAATTAGGTTTATCTGCATGCAGTTAATTATTGCCATGCCTTGGTCTTGTTGCTTTGGCTCACGGGACTAATAATCCCGGACGGAGGGAGTACCTTGGTTGGTGAGATTTTTGAATTAAGCTTTGCAAACCGGAAATAAGGTACTAGTACGTGCATGATCTGCTATTTATTCGTGTAGGATTGAGTAGGTCATTTCTTGAAATGAGCCCTACAAACCGGAAAGGAGGTAGTACGTGCGTGATCCGCTATTTATCCGTGTAGGATTAAGTAGGTCGGATAGTGTACGTGTAGGATCGAGTAGGTCGGATGGTGTACGTGTACGATCGCATTAGCTGCTGGGAGATAAGGCATTTGCGAACATTTTTGCTGGCAGTTTCTTCAGATCCGCATGGCATTTTCTTCATAGCAGCTTGTCAGTTTCTTCAGAGGTAGGCATTTTTATTCAAAAAACTGTCACTTCAGATCTTGTGTCGCAACAAAAATTGCCAGAAGCGCGTTAGTAGGCTAGCTAGTGATCGATCAGTAACTTGTAAACACTGAGCGAACATAAATAAGGAACTATTAGTAACTTGTAAACACTGAGAACACAGAAATAAGGATCATGCTGTGCACAGCAGTAAGAGCCGATCTGTTCGAAATGTTCACACGAGACTCACAGGCCTGGCATTGTAATATGTTCACATTAGTAGCCCAAATTCAAAACCAACTAGTACGATTCCCATATATAAGATCAACATGTTAATGCATCTCAATGATTGACAGATCATATACAAATATGTAGCTCCAAAAGCAAAGATGTAGAAAAAACATATGTTCTTCTACTAACATGGATGCTTCTCTTGGCCAACATTCAGTACAGACTGAAAGACAAATTTGTTTGTGAAGTCTACAATTCCTCTTGCAAATGTAAGTGGTTTCACCAACAGCCGGAACCATGAGAATGAACCACACATGATGGAGGAACATCCACTGCAATATGATTTATTCTTCTCTCGATCACATGGCGAGACTATTTTCGGAATACAAACTTTAACTTAGGCAAAATGATGCCCATTGTATAATCAGACCAAAGCAATGAAGCACCTAGTGCTGGCCAATAAATAGTACAATACTACTTTTCTGCTGTCCATGAAGTGACTATCCAATCTTTCTGTGTCTATTTTCAAATGGCACCGCGTGCAGTGACTATACTATTCTCTTGTGCAGTTCAACCAAAATTGCGGTCACTTTGTTTGTTTGCCAAATAGCAACGGGCAGACATCTCTGTCTGCACAAATATCAAGCAGCTAGTAAACATATACCCCACCTTGTATTTTCGGTTTAAACACGTCTCTTCTGCTTAGCATCTGTCATATTTTGCACTGGACAATTTGATGCAGTCATGTTTTGCCCTGGACAATTTCATACTGAATTGATTTGCTGGTTCAGAGCAGAAATATAGCTCCTATTCTTCATTAGACCAAGGATATCCATGTTCGCAGTGATGGAAGAGGTGAAATCTATACAGCTGAAATTGAGCATCCAATCATTGAATCATGTCCTGCACCTCCGATGTAGGTCCACCCTGCCAATAAATTCACATGCAAACCACTAGTATTACTATCTAATGATAGTACAAAAAAAGTAGCAAGATAGTAGCAAACCATGTACCTTCATAATGAACAGCTCATAGTGCCACCAATTGGATATAAAGGTTTGGAAGAAAACATGCTCCTAGTGTTGAACCATTTGGACTTTTTGTGCAGTTCCACTAAAATCGAGCATCCCTGTTTGCATAGATATTGAAAGTGTGATTACTGTAAAAAGAGGCACTAGTTGAAGCATAGACTCACAAATATAAGCATTCCAATTTCTTGATGGGAAAAGGTAGCAAGACTGTTTCTAACCACATGTTTGAAGGAATAAATAAGGCAACAACGGCTGATGTCAGGAAGGCATATATAGTTATTTCTGAAAAAATGATCGATTCCTGACCTTTCCTCTTCTTTTAAGCATATTTTGTGCAGTTCAACTAAAATAAAATGCCATCACCGCCTTGACAATTCAGTGACACTATACAAAAGGAAATGACTTAACATTACATCTTGATGCAAGGTAGGTAGTCGACAGGCATTAGAGACAAACATATAGACCTCCTCCGATAACATAATGAACATTTATTTTAACAAAGGTGTGACTAGCTTTACCGGGATAATTTTAGTGAACTCTACACCCTATGTTCCTTAATATAAGACGTTTTCACAGTTCAATTTAAAGTACCCAAACGTCTAGTATTTAGAAAAACAGGTAGTAGTTTTCTTGAGCACATATCTGGGAAAGCTTGCCACACTTTATTTATGTCCATACGCTAATGCAGCACTATTCGAATAGTACAAATATACACTAATCCAGTGGCTAGTGCAACAATAGAGTAGTTATGTTATTACAGGGTATGGTACAATGGTTTTATTGAACAGATTTCAATAAACTCTAGCACTGGAAGATTTCTATAAGAATTAATAATACAAAATGTAAAGGTAACAAGTTTCAGCATTGGTATACTAGCCATGCATGAGCATTAAACCAAATACAACAGTCTGAAGGTAACTAGCATTATTAACTAATGAAAGTATAAAAAAAATTGCAAACCATGTGCCTTCAAGGTAAATATCATTTCGAACTCGAGGGGACCTAAAACTTGCTATCCCAATCTTGATAATTGGTCAAACATAAAAACTTGATCGAATGAATAGAGAGAACAGCCGGAGGAGGAGGTGCCCACTCTTGACCTTTCCTCTTGACATTGTACACATTTTTTTGACTTATCTCATGAAAGTGAGGTATATAATCTATAAGCATTAACAATGCAAAAATCTAAAGGTAGTAACAAGATTCATCGTTGGTATACTGGTTGTGCAACAACATTAGAATGCCTTAACTGAAAAATCTTTAATACATCCATAATCAACAGCTAACCCTGAAATAATCCAGTGACATTAAATGGCATTTCTTAAATTTATCGGTGGCATTAGACTGAGTGCGGCATTAGTTAAATGTGGCATCACTTTAGCAGTAGCATTGCTTGACTTGACTACTAGCGTTATACTAACAGCAAAAAAATGGCAATAAGGGCATGGGAGGCCCATTCAGACAGTGAGCACACCAGTACGATGTACCTCCACGGACGCATAGAGTGGTGAGGGTGGTATGGTTGCCCAGAGCAACAAATATCCAGGCAGCGTATGTGGATTACGTCCCATTTTTGTTCTCTTTAGCCACCTTTTTCCTATGTGAGGACAAAAAACCGATTGACCTGGTCATTCTCTATTGTATTGTCATGATTTTCTACCCTTCTTCAACCAAGAGACATGAGACTCGTTCCTTAGCTACTGAATTCCCCCTTTTCAACCTAGATGCAGGTTCGATGCCTACTTTCTTGGACAGTACAGTCTCCCTTCCTTTCCTTATTCAACCCAGACATGGATTAGTCTGCATGAAGTAGGGTTTCCTTTAATAGTGCAAATTAAGGTTTTAGTTTGCGTGACCAACAGAGCAGAGGATAGCAAATTGGGAAGATGGTGGAGTGGAAAAAGATCCACATGCAGTGACGTGGCAGATGGGGCAATAGAACAAGGGTATGGTTCGAAAAGAGGTAGCATACCTGAGGGTTGGCAGGAAGTGGCTTCGCTCGTGGTCGTCGTCCTCCACACACACTACGGCAGCGAGCTTGGGGACGGAGGCCATCTCGCGCGGGCGATAGGTCTGAGAGGACGGCCTTGTTGGCAGTGCGTGACCTCGCTCGCCGCCAATGAGTGCGTCAACGCTGCACATCCTTTTCTTCCCCGGTGGATCTGTGACCACCGGTGAGGAGGGAGAGAAAGGCCGTCTTTTTTAGATCTGGAGAGAGGGTGATAGTGTGAGAAGCAAGTGGGCAGCCCTTAGCAAGAAAGCACTGAAGCTCCAGCCTATATATCTTTTTTATACTACTAGTACTAGAGGTGGAGTAGTGGTAGAGTAATTTATATTTTCTCTGCATACAGTACCAGTTAGTCGTGCTTCAAAACTGAACGGCACGCCATTAATAAAATAAAGTCGAGAAATAATGCGGCACTTCGGGCCAACGCGGCCGGATCGCATTTTGCACGAGAAATGACACACCATGTTTCGTTGACATGTGGTCCCGTTCCAACATGTCAGTGAGACGACGGTGAGTCCTTTTGTACAATTTCCGAACGGACGTCTATGTAGGCCGAGGCGCCTCTTCGTGTACCGTGGCAACCGTCCACCGCCTCTTCGCCTTCCCCTCTCGATTTGGAACTGTTGTCGCACGCTCTTCCTCGCTCCTCCATTTGCCTTCACCCTTCCTTTTGCCATTGTTCGATCGTCCTCTCCAGGAGGGAACAATCCAGAAATGACCCCGTTATTCTTGCCCCGATCTGAAAGATGACGTGGTGGAGGAACTCATTGATCGGTGCGACATCATCACCTCGGCTAGCATGGCAGGTTCGTTGAAGACCATTCTTGACTCAACTAATAACATCATTACAAGGAACCCAAGGGTCCAGGAGCGGTTTGATCTCCCTTATCTTCTTCGGTATAAGCCTGTTCGCATCGGCGCGGGTGACAGAGGCCTCGCCTTGTGCAAGTTGATGCCGCTTGATAATGATACGTGTGATGTCCAGATGCCATCGCTTAAGGGTAAGGCCTGGGCTGGCGCAAATGGAGATTGGGTTGTTTATATTGGGTACAATTGCGAGTGGGAACTTGTGAATGTGTACACTCTTCAGCGGATTCCACTTCCAAAAATCTCAGAGTGCCCTCAGGTTGAGCACACAAATGATCTACGTACATTCAAATATGATCATGGTGGCCGTCGTCTACGGAAGATAGCAATTTGTCGAGTTCCCAACCGCTCTTCAAATTACGAGAACTATGAAGTTGTTGCTATCTTCGACAAGCTTGTTGCCGTCGTTACTGATTCCATGGTTTGTCCATGGATATTACTCAAAAATCAGTTTCTGTACACGCATGAGTACTGTGATGCAATTGAATACGAGGATCTTGTGTTTGCTGCCACCACTCGTGGCACTTTTTTTGCATGGGATCCTCGTAGTTTTGGTGTCTTCCACCATAATTATAATAGTTTCACCCACATGCATGCGGGTTAGAAAATTTCCCTTTACTAATTAACCTTCTTGTGTTTCCAAGGTCCTGTGAACATTTCACCACCTATACTTGAAAATATTTATAACCAAGGGGGAGATGACGATGGTGATGATCATGAGAATGAGGACGAGCAGAACTTATATACTCAGTGGCGCCTGACAACTAATTCCGATGGATCACCTCTTCTTGTCTCGTATCTGATTAATCGAGATTGTTACTCTCGAGGGAGCACGTGTTGTCTCCATGGTCGCCCTCTCCGAACCTATTCCAACACCCGTTGCAGGGTATTCAAGATGGATACTAGTGTGCTAGCGCCAACACCTTCTCCCTAGTTTAGTATTGATATCTTGGAGGAAACTCGCTCTTCCTTGGACCAAACTATCCAATGATGGTTAAAGGCGATCCAGCTGCTGTTGACACAACATTACTACCATTTATGAGAAGCAATTGTATCTATACCTCGGACATTGCGGTGGTTCCCTACCCTGGTCCTGATATATGTGCTTCAGCCTGGATGATCAGTCCCGCGTTACTCTCGATATTGACAATAGCCGGCCCTTCCCAGAGCACCTATGGTTCAAAGCAAGCGTTTCCAACGCCGAGGATTGGTTGAGTTGAAGTTCATTTCATTGCTTGTTATTTGTTGTGTGATGAAAACTTCAGTATTTACTAGAATGTTTTGTTGGAAATAATCTATAATCCAACATGTATCCTCGTTGTCGTTGTGTGTTGATGACTTGTTGTATGTAATGAATGGTACATTTGCAAATGCATGTCATAGACTCAATTTATGAATGGTTTTTGAGTCACTTCTTGGAGTGTGAGTACCGTCGTAGTATAGCTAGCATCTGGTTAGTATATGAAGTTGCCACATCACATAGAGCCAACCTAATATTGGAGTATGCTAGCCCTCCACCGGCGCGCCGCTTCAAATGGCGGACTAAGTGAGAGGTCACGTCACCTTGTGTCCAGATCTGAGATGCCACGTGTACCAGATGAATGACTCCAAGTTCGACCACCGTGATGCTAGGTGCGAGTCGAGGAACACTGTTGGAGAGACCCCCTCATAATTTTCCTACATTGGTCGTTTGATTCATAGGATAGAATGCTATAGGATTTTTTCCCGATGTAATCATGTTTTAATTGGCAATCTAGCATCCACTCCAACTTTTGTTTCACTTCCTTTGTTCCTACGAAGAGAGTACTTGCTCTAAATGATGTGCCCCTGCAAGAGCCGCCTATACTAATTAACCATGCTCTAAAAAGGTGGACCAACTTTGGCTATAGTAGTACTGTACTAGGTTAGTAGGTGACCTTGCGCTTGGCTTTTCTCCTCTTCCGGAAGTCAAACAATAATGATGTTACTACAGTAGTACTTCTAGCAATCTGACACCAAATGAATTGATGCATGTCCACTGCTTGTAAGCAAAAGTTTCTCCTCGTGCTGCGAGCCACCGCGCACGCGTTGACAAGGGAGAAGGCATAGTAAGCAAGCTTCTCGTCGAGTTGACGGGACACATCAAAGTTATTTGTTAGTAGTCTCTTCAAAAAGGTCTGACCATGTCCATGGCTACCATCCCGTGCTCTGTCATTGAGTACGTGCACTATTCACGTGGCATCGAGGAGAAAAAATATTGCGTAGTACTAGGTGCCATCAAAGTGCACGACTCACTTAGGCACTGCATATCTCCATTTTCTTGCATGACACGCCACCTTGATGCTAGATGTCCCGTGTGTCATGGAGGCATATAGTATGATTTTTAAAATGGAGGCATATAGATGTCCTGCGTGTCGGCAAAAGGATGAACAAAGCTCATGTCTTAAATGAAAGAGTGGAAGAACATAGATTCCCGACGACCGAGAAGGAGCAACAAACCTCGCGGTGGAGCATCTGCACTCATAATATTTTATATTATTCAGCGATATAAAATCAACCAAATCTCTCCACGTTCCTATACCATTCTATAGTATGAGAATAACTTTGAACGTAAGCCATTGATTCACTCTATCCAATGGTCATAGTTGGAAAATCCAAACAAAACCAAGCATTGGATCAACTCTTTTAGCACTCAGATTGTTGCCGCCCACCTAGCCCACCTATATATCCGCTCACGTGTGATGACCACAGGAGCTATCCACTCAGATTGTATGTTAAAAAAATAAAGGTCGATAACTAATGCGACACCTTGGGCCAACGCGGCCAGAGCGCATTTTGCATGAGAAATTACACACCATGTTTCGTTGACATGTGGTCCCGTCCCAACATGTCAGTGAGATGACGGCGAGTCCTTTTGTACAATTTCCGAACGGATGTGTAGGCCGGGGCGCCTCTTCGTGTACCTGGCAATTTGGCAACAATCCATCAACTCTTCGCCTTTCCCTCTCGATTTGGAACTGATGTCACACGCTCTTCCTCCCTCCTCCATTTGAATTCACCCTTCCTTCTGCCATTGTTCGATCGTCTTCTCCATGGAGGGAACAGCCCGAAAACGACCCCGTTATTCTTGCCCCGATCTGAAAGATGACATGGTGGAGGAACTCATTGATCGGTGCGACGTCATCACCTCGGCTAGCATGGCAGGTTTGTTCAAGACCATTCTCGACTCAACTAATAACATCATTACAAGGAACCCAAGGGTCCAGGAGCGGTTTGATCTCCCCTATCTTGTTTGCCGTGACCCTGCTGACTGGCGCGGGGACGAGGGAAGCCTCGCCTTGTGCAAGTTGATGCCGCTTGATAATGATACGTATGATGTTAAGATGCCATCGCTTGAGGGCAAGGCTTGGGCAGGCCCAAATGGAGATTGGGTTGTTTATATTGGGTACAACTACAAGTGGGAACTTGTGAATGTGTACACTCGTCACTGGGTTCCACTTCCAAAAATCTCAGACTGCCCAGAGGTTGAGCACACCGGTATTCTACGCACATTCAAACACGATCGTGGTGACTGTCTTCTATGGAAGATAGCAATTTGTCGAGTTCCCAACCGCTCTTGGCATTACAGGAACTATGTAGTTGTTGCTATCTTCGACAAGCTTGTTGTCGTCCTTCATGGTTCGACTGGATGGATATTGCTCAAAAAACAGTTTCTATACACGGATGTGTACTGTGATGCAATTCAATACGACGGTCTTGTGTTTGCTTCCACCACTCGTGGCACTGTTTTTGCATGGGATCCTCGTAGTTTCGGTACGTTTGTCTTCCACCGTAATTATAATTGTTTCATCCACATGCATGCGGGTTAGCAAGTTTCCCTTTACTAATTAACCTTCTTCTTGTGTTTCCAAGGTCCTGTGAACATTCTACAACCTATACTTGAAAAAATTTATAACCAAGGGGGAGATGACGATGGTGATGATCACGAGCATGAGGACGAGCAGGGCCCATATACTCAGTGGTGCCTGGCAACTTATTCTGATGGATCACCCCTTCTTGTCTGTATACGGCCCACTGCTGATGTTGCTACCAAGGAAGCAGGTGTTGTCTCCCATGGTCGCACTCTCCGGACCTATTCCAACACCTGTTGCATGGTATTCGGGATGGATACTAGTGTGCTAGCGCCAACACCTTCTCCTTGGTACGATATTGATAGTCTTGGAGAAAACTCGCTCTTCCTTGGACAAAACTATTCAATGATGGTGAAAGGCGATCCAACTGCTCTTGACAGAACGTTACTACCATTTATGAGAAGCAATTGTATCTATACCTCGGACATTTCGGTGGTTCCCTACCCTGGTCGTGATATAGTAGGCCGCTTCAGCCTGGATGATCAGTCCTGCGTTGGTCTCAAGATTGACAGTAGATGGCCCTTCCCAGAGAATCACTTCTTGTTCAAAGCAAGCTTTTCCAATGCCGAGGATCTGTTGAGTTGAAGTTCATTTCATTGCTTCTTATTTGTTGTGTGATGAAAACTTTAGTATTTATAATATATCCTCGTTGTCATTGTGGGTTGATGACCTGTTGTATGCAATAAAATGATATGCCTGTGATAAACTTACTAAATTTATGAATGGCTTTCGAGTCGCTCCTCTGAGTGGGTGCTGCGACGAGGCAAAAAATATTTTCCGAATACATAATTGTACGTGCATTGCAACAAGTTATCGGATGAGGCCAATCAACAATAGTACACTATTTGTACTAGCTTCACATGCTTCGCACGTCAGGCGGGTGTTTTACTGTAGCTATGAATCCCATCATCCTAGGTCCTCGGATGAGTCCAGTAGAAATTGCATTCTGATGTTTGGGTTCAAACTTTCAGAACTGCTGCACTATCTCTACATCTACGTATACGTAATACAACAAGTTTTAAACTTCAGACCAGCCACCCACCCTCACAAAGAACACTTTTTAACCTAGCACAGACTCCAGGAAATTTGTCCACAATGTGAGGTGGGCCATATGTTAATGTGTTTGTTGTACGTAACCAGCACCTTGAATCCTCGATACTACTACTATATAGTAGTAGGGTGGCATTGGCCAGAACAAGCATTCACATCGAGGAGTACGACATATGCCACCAGCACGACTTCCATCTGACAGCATATTTCTTGGAGTATGTGCTACAGCTATCTCTTCAACCTCGTCGTTTCTCTAACTCAGCCATTGCGCGGCTGACGAGGTGGGGGTTTGCCGATAGTCGGTTTCCTCAACTACGGTCCCACTTCTAAGGCCAACTCCAACGCACGACCCCAAACGGACCTCCATTTTGCCCGGATTCTGTCTATTTGGGTAGGACAATGGGGTCATGTTCGAGCCATTTCTCGTATGCGGTGGCCGTGCGCCCAACGCGCAGACGCATCCTGGCCGCGTACATTTTTCTTTGCAAACACATATCTTTTTTTATCATTGATTTTTGGTACATGGAAATACATCACCAAAATTTGACTAGAAAAGCCAGACCAAAGAAAACAAGAACCACAAGAATACATTTTAGAAGATATCCAACTTCCATAACTGCTCCTGTAAGTTGGATTAGTGCCTTCTCGATGCATTCATTGTTGATCTGCAGAGGCCCGATCTTGCGTGCTTGTTTCTTCTTTGAGTGTAAATAAGTAGATGTTGCTTCCTCGCATCTAGTCTCATGTCTAGCCTCTATTCTATCAACAAGTGCACTAGTCTCATCTCTAGCCTCTATGCTATCTAAAAGTGCTAGAACATCTACTAAATTGCGCTCTATCAATATATCGATGTACTCTTCTTCCCAATAACAAAACTTGCATCCATTCTACACAATAAAATTTTAAGTTAGCACAACTAGTCTAATCCGAGAGCACAACCGAAGATTTGGTCGAGTTCTTCCTCCTTTTGCCGACACGTGGGACATCCAACATCCAGGTCGTGTCATGCAAGAAAATGGAGTGGTAGTTGAACCACATGATGTGCATCTTGGGTTAAACTGTAAATAGAATCTTACTACTCTTGAGTAACTCCAAAAGCGGCCACCAAAGATCTTTATTGGATTTGTTTTTCATCACCAGCACATCGAGGTGAAAGATGTGCAGGTTCAGTGGGTCCTCTTGTGTTTTCACTGACATGTGGGACCACATATGAGCAAACAGACGATGGGCTCCGTGCGTCTGCTGGCTGGCTGAGAAGAGAGATAGAGGAGGGCTGAGCACTGACTCCAGGAAATTTGTTCTACGTAACCAGCACCTCGATATAGGCTCGATATAGTGGGGTGGAATGGGCCATAACTAGCATTCATGTCTAGCAGTACGACGCACGCCACCCACATGAGTCCCATCCGACACCAATTTTCTTGGAGTCTGTGCTACAACCATCTCTTCTCCCTCCTGTTTTCTCAGCCATCACGCGATGAGTGGGGTGGGGGTTTGCCAATAGTCGGTTTGCTCAACTGTGGCCCACTTGTAAGTGAAAATGCAACACATCACACATTCCCCCTTGAGCGGCATGCCGGACCAACCGTGTGGGGGTGCGATGCGAACACGGCAGGCTTTTCCTTTTGAACTTGTAACTTGTAAAATTTGGTTCTGCTCCATGGCCCAACCGATAGATAGAAATAATGATTTTCCCTAGTGTAATGAGAAGTTTGGTTCTGGCGCGGTTCATGCATGGAGTACGTATGAAAATTATGAAGTTGATGCGAAAGGTAAGATAATTACTAGCAGTACCATATACTACTACATGGATTTGACAGAAAGATAAAAATACATACGGATCCATCAACGACATCCTCACGCCCTAGTGCGCCGGGTCACCAACCGACGTGTGTGGAGCAGCGACGTTGGCGGCGAGCTCAACGTGCTTCTGAACAATGTCATCCAAGGTTGCCCTGCGGTCCAAGAAGGCCAGCGTCCTATCGTACTCCTCTTGAATGTAGTAGTCCTTGTGGATGATTTGCGTGTAGACGTGGGTGATTATGTCGATGGTGTCTTGCTGCGCCAGGCGCTGCGTGGCGAGCACGACCTCGAGGTGGACATACTCCGGCGCGACGGCGGGCAGTCGCAGGGCCACCAGTGCGTTGAAGAGGTTGTCACCATAGTGGCCGTTGAGGGTGGCGGGCATCGCAGAGCGTGGGCGCATGGGCTGGAGGCGTACGTCAAGGTCGTCCGCGAGCTTCTCGACGACGGTGAACTTGTCGAGGAAGCCTACGAGGACCTCATCGAACAAGGAGACGAAGTTGTCGTCCAAGCGGCCCCTCGCCCTGGCGGCCTCAAGCACTACCTGGAGACGTTCCTCGGTGCCGGGCTGTAGGCTGGCATCGTGGACCATCTGGCACAGCCGGCTGATGCTCGCGCTCATCGCCTCCATGGGTCTAGCTTAGCTTCTAGTCAACTGATCTTGCGATTGGAGTGATCACTCTTGCCCTTGGTTAGCGTGCGTAGGTGCGTAGGATTTTGTACTAGATTCGACTGGCGGGGAGCCTTTATATGAGAAGTGCCGACTGCGTTGAATTCACGTGCGTGTTGGCCATCTACTCCTCGGCCCTCTACTACACCTACCTTTGGCTGTATGACAGGTGGGCCAGCCACCCGTTGGGCCCACGTGTCATGCACCCAAAGGCAGGTGCAGTAAGTCAATGAAGCTGTGTCCCCCTCCGTGCTAGTGCAGTATAGTCATCTCACCGGACCTCTAGTTGGGGCCAAACAAGAGAAGTTTGATGTTTACTGGTTTATTGGTCCCCTTTGCATTTTGCGCTAAGTTTTGACCTTTGATTTAACTAATAAAATGTTAATGTATGTAACCAAAAATGTTGTGTAAGTCACCTTATGAAAACCAAATAATCCCAAAACACCTAGGCACCGTACATTAACTCCCTCCTCATTTCTTATTTCGTGACATATCAACCAATGAGAGATGCGGACCGTGCATGCTTTCAATGGCTTGAGACTACCAAACATGACATGCAGTGGTTAGTTCATTGCATGTAATCCTATTAATTAGCAAAAAGACATTAAGTTCTCTCGACGATACGAATAAAACAATACACCACGTTGTCGGAGTAATTGGCCACGGGTACCCCGAAGACGGCGAGACAATAAATCAAGACATCGGGGCTAGCAAAGCCCCTCAGTCCGACTGCCCGGCCGCTCCTGCCGGCTCCCCGTCCGACTGCTCTTCTCGGCCGGCTGCCGACTGCCGACAGCTCCAACCAGCCGGCTGCCGACAGTGCTGACCAGCCTGCTGCCGACTGCAGCTCGACCCGACACCGACAAGACCTCGATGAGACGGCCATACCTCGGACAAGACAACCGTACCGCGATGCCATCATGTAGTGTCACTTGTCCCTGGGCACTATTTATGAAGTGACCCAGGAGACAAGCATGACACCCACATCATGCCCTCATGTCCACCACATAGCTTAGATAGTAAGCTAGCTCCACACTATATATAGCTATCCATCCATCCATCCATCCACTCTCACATTGACTCACGCATGAGCTCACACACATCCATTCGGCCATAAGCCATGGGCATAGCCGGCCACTAGAGCATGCCTCATACAGGCATATACAAAGTCAGATACCCATGGTACTGATCCCAGATACAGCCGTAGGAGCAACCCTGTACCAGATATACTTAGACATGCAGGATTAGGGGTATTATCTCTCCGGAGAGCCCCGAACCTGGGTAAACTACCGCGTGCTATTCGCATACTCGCTCCTGGGCCTATCAGCAGCAGCCTTGCCCTCACACGAAGCCACCTTGTGGCATATGTCGTCTTGCACCCCCCCGTGAGAATACCACGACATTTGGCGCCCACCGTGGGGCGGTACTATGCTACCGCGCTGCTGCTGGTTTCGCAGACCGGGCGGGACCATCTTCGTCTTCACCGCCAAGGCGTCGCGCCGACTCTCCGATAGCGCTCGGGGGCTCGACTTCAACCCGCCCCCAGAGCGGCCGCGCGGGACGGCGCGTCCTCGTCGTCGGCCTCGCCGCCTTCGTCATCACCCCCGTAGCGATGCCGGCTGTCCGGCGTGCGCGCGGGTCTTCGCTTCGGTCGGCCTTGTCTGTCCACGCGCCGCTCATGTCTGCTTTCCTTCGCGTTGCACCTTGCTTCGGCCGACACACACGTTCGCTCATCCATATATTGTCTATGCAAGCTAGCTAGCTGCTAAGTCAGACAATAGTCAAATAGTCAAACCATTGGCCATACACTAGCAAAATACTACCCAGACTACACCATACACCATGCATAGTCCCCATGCAACCCAGATGATAGCCATACAGCCATACTCAGGGCCTGTTTGGTTCCAAATAAGTCATCAACTTATAAGTCAAAAAGTGAAAAAAGTGACTTATTTTGCCAAACAGACTCGACTTATAAGTCACCCCAACTTATAAGTCATAAGTTGCTCCACCCCAACTTAAAACTTATAAGTCACCTCCTTTTGCGTGGGTCCCACCAACTGCATGATGTTGATTGGTATGGAAAGGTGTGTCAGGTGACTTATAAGTCAGGTGACAACCAAACAGGCGTGACTTATAAGTCACTGGTTTTAAGTCACCTGACTTATAAGTCAGGTGACTTATTGGAACCAAACAGTTCCTCATCCCAAACCATGCTCGTACACTAGCCAGGCTGAAGTTGGACAGAGCGTGTGCATTTATCGGATAATGGCCATGCGGAGCATCGCTCTCCGCTCTGCTCCATCCGGCCCGGGTCTCTCGCGTCGCCCTCGCGGCCGGCTCCGTCCCAGCCAGCCTTCGCCTTGCCTTGCCGGGTCCCCGCTTCGCTGGCCGCCTCGCCCTCCGCGCGACCGCTGGCCGGGTTCCACGGGCCTATGCCTCGCGACCGCTGCCGTCCGGCTACTACATGTCGACCGCCAAGCATGCTCGCTGCCAAAGCCGCTCAGCGCCTCCACCAACCGGTCGGCTGCTGCCCGTCGCCGCTCTCCTTCTTTGGGCCTCGCGCGCCGCTCTGCCGTGGCTGCGTCTCGCTTCGCCGCCTCGCGATTCCATCCGCTCCACCCGATCCGCCTCGCGCGCCCGTACTGCGTCGCTAGCCCGGCCTCCCGGCTCCGGCTCCCGCGCCCGGCGTTCTCCGCTTCCACCGGCTGCGTCGCGGCGCCGCGCCGTCTCCCCATGTCGGCCCTCGCTGCCGCCCGCGGCCGACTCTGGTCGCCGGTGCTGCTAGCCGGCTTGTGCTTGGCGGCTCCTGTCCGTCCGCAGGCTGCCGCTGCGCTGGCCGGTTCCCTGTCGCCGCCCGCGTCGCCTCGTCGCTCCACCCCGAGTGCTGCTTCTGCCCGCTACCCGGCCTCCACCAGCTCGGCGCCCAGCCGATTGCTCCTCACCGCCGTCCCAGCGCCGCCTCCGCCTTGCCACGCCCGGCGAGTTGCCACCGCCACCTCTCGCGTGGCTCGCTCGCGCCCGCCCTGCCCGCTGGCTCCTACGCTGGCCAGCCTCGCCGCGCTCGCCTGCTCCCGTAGCCGGCTCGCCACCAGTCGGCCTCGCGTCTCCGCCGAATCACGCCCCAGCCGGCTGTTTGAGAAAAGTCAACAAACGCCTGCTCCACGCGGAGCCCCCCAAAAAATATAAATGAAGAGCTGTGTCCGACTGCTCAAAGCCGGCTCGGAGAAAAAGAAAATGGCCGTCTGCCTGCTGTGGCCGAGTGCCCGATCCGGCTGAGAAAAGGATGCCGGGTGCTAGAAGAAAGAAAAGAGGTGGGCCGGCTGCCCAAAGAAAAGTCAAGGGGGCTGCCCAAGAAGCAAAAGAAATAAAGAAGGGTCCGACTCCCCGCGTGGAGCCGGACAAAAATAGAAGAAGACAAAGTAGTGGCCAGGAGATCCGCCCCGACTGCTCAGCAGTCGGCCCGGATCTCGGGAGCTACACCCAGCGGGTGCGCTGACGTGCCCACGCGAAGAAGAAGACAAAGTAGTCGCCGGGAGATCCGGCCCGACTGCTCAGCAGTTGGCCCGAATCTCGGGGGCTACACCCTGCGGGTGCGCTGGCGCGCCCCCGCGAAGATTGGAGACAAGAGAAGAGTTTTGTCCGGCCGCCAGCAGCCGGCAGAAGAGAAAAAGAAGAAGGGCGTTGCAAGACGCCTCACCACCTGGCCGGTCGAGCCTAACCGGCCGGGAACCCCCCCTTCGAGCACCTGGGGGCTCGAAGGCCACACCCAGCGGGTTCGCCGGCGCAGTCTGCGAGCGCCGAGCTGCGCCGGCTGTCTTCGGCAAACTCCGCCTCGGCTACATGAAAATCAATGTGAGCTCCTCACCCGCATACTTTTGCATCACGCAAGCACGGATAACCCTGAGCGATGCTCGGGGGCTATCTCCGCATTTTTATTGCAGTTGGACCACTGTTCGCCCCGGCGCCAGCCAGAGTTGGCCCAGAGGCTGGCCGCTTGGCCTGAGACGTTTTTTCCCGTAGACGGCTTAGTAGAGTGTGCAGTACCAAGGGCCCACCTCTCAGCCACAGACCGCAGAGCGGCTGTTCGGCTAGCAAGAGCAAAAGCTGGAGGTCACCCCACACGAAAAAACCTCCGTGAAGAGAAACGCTTCAGGCGACCCGACCACTTCCTTTATGAGTATCTGCTCGGTTAAATCCGCTCCCCGAGTCTGAGTACTGTACACTCCACTTCGCGACCCACTCTCAGCCACAGACCGCAGATCGGCTGTCCGGCGAGCGAGAGCACAACACAAAAAGCGGAGGGAACACAAAAAAGATTGAAGGGGGCTCGGACGAAACCGAGTCGGCAGCCTCCGCATAAAATTTGCAATGCTTAAAACATTCATTTGATATATCTGTGTGGACTAACTTTGTCTTTTGCATGATCATTTCTGCGAACACCCGCCAAAAAACCTCCGCCCAACTTTGCCAAGTTGCCCGGAGGCTTGGGGGCTACCATCGGAGTAATTGTCCACGGGTACCCCGAAGACGGCGAGACAATAAATCAAGACATCGGGGCTAGCGAAGCCCCTCAGTCCGACTGCCCAACCGCTCCTGCCGGCTCCCCATCTGACTGCTTTGCCCGGCCGGCTACCGAATGCCGACTGCTCCAACCAGCCGGCTGCCGACAGCGCTGACCAGCCGGCTGTCGACTACAGCTCGACCCGACACCGACAAGACCCTGACGAGACGGCCATACTGAAGGAAATATGCCCTAGAGGCAATAATAAAGTTATTATTTATTTCCTCATATCATGATAAATGTTTATTATTCATGCTAGAATTGTATTAACCGGAAACATAATACATGTGTGAATATATAGACAAACAGAGTGTCACTAGTATGCCTCTACTTGACTAGCTTGTTAATCAAAGATGGTTATGTTTCCTAACCATGGACAAGGAGTTGTTATTTGATTAACAAGGTCACATCATTAGTTGAATGATCTGATTGACATGACCCATTCCGTTAGCTTAGCACACGATCGTTTAGTATGTTGCTATTGCTTCCTTCATAACTTATACATGTTCCTATGACTATGAGATTATGCAACTCCGTTTGCGGAGGAACACTTTGGTACTACCAAAGCGTCTAGCGTGGCTGGGTGATTATAAAGGAATACTACAGGTGTCTCCAAAGGCAGATGTTGGGTTGGCATATTTCGAGATTAGGATTTGTCACTCCGATTGTCGGAGAGGTATCTCTGGGCCCTCTCGGTAATGCACATCACTTAAGCCTTGCAAGCATTACAACTAATGAGTTAGTTGCAAGATGATGTATTCTGAGCGAGTAAAGAGACTTGCGATAGCGAGATTGAACTAGGTATTGGATACCGACGATCGAATCTCGGGCAAGTAACATACCGATGACAAAGGAACAACGTATGTTGTTATGCGGTCTGACCGATAAAGATCTTCGTAGAATATATAGGAGCCAATATGGGCATCCAGGTCCCGCTATTGGTTATTGACCGAGAATAGTTCTAGGTCATGTCTACATTGTTCTCGAACCGTAGGGTCCGCACGCTTAAGGTTTCGATGGCAGTTTTATTATGAGTTTATGAGTTTTGATGTACGAAGGAGTTCGAGTCCCGGATGAGATCGGGGACATGACGAGAGTCTCGAAATGGTCGAGACGTAAAGATCGATATATTGGACGACTATATTCGGAGTTCGGAAAGGTTCGAGTGATCCGGTATTTTTGAGTCTGGGAGAGTTACGGGAATTCGTATTGGGCCTCATTGGGCCATACGGGAAAAGGAGAGAAAGGGCCAAAAGGTGGCCGCGCCCCTCCCCTTGCTCTAATCCGAATTGGACTAGGGAAGGGGGGCGCCCCCTTCCTTCCTTCTCCTTCTCTCTTCCCTTTCCTTCTCTCCTACTCCCCCTACATGGAAGGATTCCTAGTTGGACTAGGAAAAAGGGAATCCTACTCCCGGTGGGAGTAGGACTCCCCTTGGCGCGCCCTAACCTAGGCCGGCCTCCTCCCTCCCTTGCTCCTTTATATACGGGGGCAGGGGGCACCCCATAGACACACAAGTTGATCCTTGAAGATCGTTCCTTAGCCGTGTGCGGTGCCCCCCTCCACCATAATCGATCTCGGTCATATCGTAGCGGTGCTTAGGCGAAGCCCTGCGTCAGTAGAACATCAAGATCGTCACCATGCCGTCGTGCTGACAGAACTCTCCCTCCCCGAAGCTCTACTGGATTGGAGCCCGAGGAGCATCATCGAGCGTCGTGTGTCAAGAACTTCGGGCGCCGAATAACGGCGCTGGGATCGGTTGGATCGCGAGGAGAACGTCGACTACTTCCTCTACGTTGTGATCGCTTCGCTTCGGTCTCGAGGGTGCGTAGACAACACTCTCCCTCTCGTTGCTATGCATCACCATGATCTTGCGTGTGCGTAGGAAATTTTTGAAATTACTACGTTCCCCAACAGTGGCATCCGAGCCTAGGTTTTTATGGTTTGATGTTTTGCACGAGTAGAACACAAGTGAGTTGTGGACGATACAAGTCATACGCCTACCGACATGTCATACTTTGGTTCAGCGGTATTGTGAGATGAAGCGGCCCGGACCGACATTACGCGTACGCTTACGCGAAACTGGTTTCACCGTTACGAGCACTCGTGCTTAAAGGTGGCTGGCGGGTGTCTGTCTCTCTCACTTTAGTTGAATCGAGTGTAGCTCGCCGGTCCTTGAGAAGGTTAAAACGAGTCTATTTGACGAAGTATCATTGTGGTTTTGATGCGTAGGTGAGATTGGTTCTTGCTTCAGCCCGTAGCAGCCACGTAAAATTTGCAACAACAAAGTAGAGGACGTCTAACTTGTTTTTGCGGGGCATGTTGTGATGTGATATGGCCAAGGCGTGATGCTATATTTTATTGTATGAGATGATCATGTTTTGTAACCTAAGTTATCGGCAAGCTGGCGGAGCCATATGGTTGTCACTTTATTGTATGAAATGCAACGCATGTAATTGCTTTACTTTATCACTAAGCGGTAGCGATAGTCGTAGAAGCAATAGATGGCGTGGCGACAACGATGCTACGATGGAGATCAAGGTGTCGCGCGGTGGCGATGGTGATCACGATGGTGCTTCGAAGATGGAGATCACAAGCACAAGATGATGATGGCCATATCATATCACTTATATTGATTGCATGTGATGTTTATCCTTTATGCATCTTATCTTGCTTTGATTGACGGTAGCATTTTAAGATGATCTCTCAATAATAATTATCAAGAAGTGTTCTCCCTGAGTATGCACCGTTGCCAAAGTTCGTCGTGCCCGGACACCGCGTGATGATCGGGTGTGATAAGCTCACGTCCATCTACAAGCGGGTGCAAGCCAGTTTTGCACACGCGAATACTCGAGTTAAACTTGACGAGCCTAGCATATGCGAGATATGGCCTCGGAACACGGAGACCGAAAGGTCGGCGTGAATCATATAGTAGATATGATCAACATAAGATGTTCACCATTGAAAACTACTCCATCTCACGTGATGATCGGTTATGGTTTAGTTGATTTGGGTCACGTGATCACTTAGATGACTAGAGATGTCTATCTAAGTGGGAGTTCTTAAGTAATATGATTAATTGAACTTAAATTTATCATGAACTTAGTCCTGGTAGTATTTTGCAAATTATGTTGTAAGATCAATAGCTTGCGTTGTTGCTTTCATATGTTTATTTTGATATGTTCCTAGAGAAAATTGTGTTGAAAAATGTTAGTAGCAATGATGCGGATTTGATCCGTGATCGAGGTTTATCCTCATTCTGCCTGTAAGAATTATGTCCTTAATACCCGCTAGGTGACAGACCTATTGCAGGAGCGGATGCGGGCGTTATGAGCGTTTGGCTAGCTCAATATGATGACTAGTTGATAGTTTTGTGCACCATGCTTTATGGCTTAGAATCGGGACTTCAAAGATGTTTTGAACATCATGGACCATATGAGATGTTCCAGAATTGAAGTTAATATTTCAAGCAAATACCGAGTTGAGAGATATGAAGTCTCCAACAAGTTCTATAGCTAAAAGATGGAGGAGAATCGCTCAACTAGTGAGCATGTGCTCGATTGTCAGGTACTTCAATCGCTTGAATCAAGTGGGAGTTAATCTTCCAGATAAGATAGTGATTGATGAGAATTCTTTAGTCACCATCACCAAGTTAGTAGAACTTCGTGATGAACTATAGTATGCAAGGGATGACGAAAATGATTCCCGAGCTCTTCGTGATGTTGAAATCGGCGAAAGTAGAAATCAAGAAAGAGCATCAAGTGTTGATGGTTGACAAGATCACTAGTTTCAAGAAAAGGGCAAAGGGAAAGAAAGGGAACTTCAAGTAGATTGACAAGCAAGTTGTCACTCCCACGAAGAAGCCCAAAGCTGAACCAAAGCCTAAAAGCGAGTGCTTACATCGCAAAGGAAATGGTCCTTTGAAGCGGAACTGCCCTAAATATTTGGTGGATAAGAAGGATGGCAAAGTGAAAAAGGGTATATTTGATATCTGGTGTTTGATGTGTGCTTTACTAGTGTTTATAGCAACCCCTCGGTATTTGGTACTGGTTCGGTTGCTAAGAGTAGTAACTTCGAAGCGGAGTTGCGAGAATAAGCGAAACTAGTTAAGGGTGAAGTGATGATGTGTGTTGAAAATAGTTTCAAGATTGATATGATCATCATCGCACACTCCCTATACTTTCGGGATTAGTGTTGAACCTAAATAAATGTTATTTGGTGTTTGCGTTGAGCATGAATATGATTTGATCGTGTTTATTGCAAAGCGGTTATTCATTTAAGTAAGAGAATAAACTGTTGTTCATTTACATGAATAAAACCTTATATGGTTACACGCCCAATGAAAATGGTTCATTGGATCTCGATCGTAGTGATACACATATTCATAATATTGAAACCAAAAGATGCAAAGTTAATAATGATAGTGCAACTTATTTGTGGCCTTGCCGTTTAGGTCATATTGGTGTAAAGCGCATGAAGAAACTCCATCTTGATGGGATTTTGGAATCACTTGATTATGAATCACTTGATGCTTGCGAACCATGCCTCATGGGCAAGATGACTAAGACTCCGTTCTTGAACAATGGAGCGAGCAACTGACTTATTGGAAATAATACATCTTGATGTATGCGATCCAATGAGTGTTAAGGCTCATGGTGGGTATCGTTATTTTCGACCTTCACAGATGATTTGAGCAGATATGGGTATATCTACTTGATGAAACATAAGTGCGAAATAGTTGAAAGGTTCAAAGAATTTCAGAGTGAAGTGGAAAAATCATCGTGACAAGAAAATAAGGTTTCTACGATCGATCGCGGAGACAAATATTTGATTCTGAGTTTAGTCTTGATTAAAACAATGTGGAATAGTTTCACAAATTCATGCCACCGAACACCACATCATAATGGTGTGTCCGAGCGTCATAACCGTACTTTATTGGATATAGTACAATCTATGATGTTTCTTACCGATTTACCAATATCGTTTTGGGATCATGCATTAGAGACAGCTGCATTCACGTTAAATAGGGCACCATCTAAATCCGTTGAAATGACACTATATGAACTGTGGTTTAGCAAGAAACCAAAGTTGTCGTTTCTTAAAGTTTGGGGCTGCGATGCTTATGTGAAAAAGTTTCATCTGATAAGCTCAAACCCAAATCGAGAATGCGTCTTCATAGAATACCCAAAGGAAATTGTTGGGTACACCTTCTATCACAGATCCGAAGGCAAAACATTCGTTGCTAATAAATGGATCCTTTCTAGAGAAGGAGTTTCTCTCGAAAGAAGTGAGTGGGAGGAAGTAGAACTTGATGAGGTAATGTACCTTCTCCTTATTGGAAAGTAGTTTATCGCAGAAACGGTTTCGAGACATCTACACCAAATAGTGAGGAAGTTGATGATGTTGATCATGAAACTTGAGATCAAGTTACTAGAACCTCGTAGATCAACCGAGTAAGATCCGCACTGAGTGGTGCGGTAATCCTGTTCGGAAGTCATGCTACTAGATCATGATGAACCTACGAACTATGAAGAAGCGATGGTGAGCCCAGATTCATAAAATGGCTTGAGGCCATGAAATCGAGATGGGATCCATGTATGAAAACAAAGTGTGGACTTTGGTTGACTTGCCGAGGATCGGCAAGCAATAGAAAACAAGTGGATCTTCAAGAAGAAGACCGACGCCGAGCGGTAATGTTATTGTCTACAAAGCTCGACTTGTCGCAAAGGGTTTTCGACAAGTTCAAGGGATTGACTACGATGAGACCTTCTCACCCGTAGCGATGCTTAAGTCTGTCCGAATCATGTTAGCAATTGCCGCATTTTATGATTATGAAATTTGGCAAATGGATGTAAAGCTGCATTCTGAATGGATTTACGGAAGAAGAGTTGTATATGATGCAACGAGAAGATTTTATCGATCCAAAGGAGCTAACAAAGTGTGCAAGCTCCAGCGATCCATTTATGGACTGGTGCAAGCATCTCGGAGTTGGAATAAGCGCTTTGATAGTGTGATCAAAGCATTTGGGTTTATCTGAGACTTTTGAGAAGCCTGTATTTACAAGAAAGTGAGTGGGAGCTCTGTAGCATTTCGATATTATATGTAGATGACATATTACTAATCGGAAATGATGTAGAATTATACGCAAAGCATAAAGGAGTGTTTGAAAGGAGTTTTTCAAAGAAAGACCTCGGTGAAGCTGCTTACATATTGAGCATCAAGATCTATAGAGATAGATCAAGGCGCTTGATAAGTTTTTCAATGAGTACATACCTTGACAAGATTTTGAAGTAGTTCAAAATGGAGCGATCAAAGAAAGAGTTCTTGCACGTGTTACAAGGTGTGAAATTGAGTAAGACTCAAAACCCGACCACGGCAGAAGATAGAAAGAGAATGAAAGTCATTCCCTATGCCTTGGCCATAGGTTCTATAAAATATGCCATCTTGTGTACCAGATCTATTGTATACCCTACCTTTGAGTTTGGCAAGGAGTACAATAGTGATCTAGGAGTAGATCCTTTGGACAGCGGTCAAAATTATCCTTAGTGGAATAAGGATATGTTTCTCGATTATGGAAGTGACCAAAGGTTCGTCGTAAAGGGTTACGTCGATGCAAGTTTTGACACTGATCTGGATGACTCTAAGTCTCAATCTAGATACATATTGAAAATGGGAGCAATTAGCTAGAGTAGATTAAATGCGAGCATTGTAGACATAGAAAATTGCAAAATACATAACGGATCCGAATGTGAAAGACCCGTTGACTAAGACTCTCTCACAAGCAAAACATGATCACACCTTAGTACTCTTGGGTGTTAATCACATAGCGATGTGAAATAGATTCTGAATCTAGTAAACCCTTTGGGTGTTGGTCACATGGCGATGTGAACTATGGGTGTTAATCACATGATGATGTGAACTATCGATGTTAATCACATGGTGATGTGATCTAGATTATTGACTCTAGTGCAAGTGGGAGATGAAGGAAATATGCCTAGAGGCAATAATAAAGTTATTATTTATTTCCTCATATCATGATAAATGTTTATTATTCATGCTAGAATTGTATTAACCGGAAACATAATATATGTGTGAATATATAGACAAACAGAGTGTCACTAGTATGCCTCTACTTGACTAGCTTGTTAATCAAAGATGGTTATGTTTCCTAACCATGGACAAGGAGTTGTTATTTGATTAACAAGGTCACATCATTAGTTAAATGATCTGATTGACATGACCCATTCCGTTAGCTTAGCACACGATTGTTTAGTATGTTGCTATTGCTTCCTTCATAACTTATACATGTTCCTATGACTATGAGATTATGCAACTCCCGTTTGCCGGAGGAACACTTTGGGTACTACCAAACGTCACAACGTAACTGGG
Organism: Aegilops speltoides; assembly: GCA_021437245.1. Lineage (NCBI taxonomy): Eukaryota > Viridiplantae > Streptophyta > Magnoliopsida > Poales > Poaceae > Aegilops > Aegilops speltoides. The sequence goes on from CM038142.1 coordinate 145,785,926, forward strand.
TGATTATAAAGGAGTACTACAGGTGTCTCCAAAGGCAGATGTTGGGTTGGCGTATTTTGAGATTAAGATTTGTCACTCCGATTGTCGGAGAGGTATCTCTGGGCCCTCTCGGTAATGCACATCACTTAAGCCTTGCAAGCATTACAACTAATGAGTTAGTTGCAAGATGATGTATTACGGAGCGAGTAAAGAGACTTGCCGTGCGAGATTGAACTAGGTATTGGATACCGACGATCGAATCTCGGGCAAGTAACATACCGATGACAAAGGAACAACGTATGTTGTTATGCGGTCGACCGATAAAGATCTTCGTAGAATATGTAGGACCAATATGGGCATCAGGTCCCGCTATTGGTTATTGACCGAGAATAGTTCTAGGTCATGTCTACATTGTTCTCGAACCGTAGGGTCCGCACGCTTAAGGTTTCGATGGCGGTTTTATTATGAGTTTATGATTTTGATGTACCAAAGGAGTTGAGTCCCGGATGAGATCCGGGACATGACGAGGAGTCTCGAAATGGTCGAGGCGTAAAGATCGATATATTGGACAACTATATTCGGAGTTGGAAAGGTTCGAGTGATCCGGGTATTTTTGAATCTGGGAGAGTTACGGAATTCGTATTGGGCCTCATTGGGCCATACGGAAAAAGGAGAAAGGGCCAAAAGGTGGCGCGCCCTCCCTTGCTCTAATCCGAATTGGACTAGGGAAGGGGCGCCCTTCCTTCCTTCTCCTTCTCTCTTCCCTTTCCTTCTCTCCTACTCCCCTACATGGAAGGATTCCTAGTTGGACTAGGAAAGGGAATCCTACTCGGTGGGAGTAGGACTCCCCTGGCGCGCCCTAACCTAGGCCGGCCTCCTCCTCCTTGCTCCTTTATATCTGAGGCGGGGGCACCCCATAGACACACAAGTTGATCCTTGAAGATCGTTCCTTAGCCGTGTCGGTGCCCCCTCCACCATAATCCACCTCGGTCATATCGTGCGGTGCTTAGGCGAAGCCTGCGTCGATAGAACATCAAGATCGTCCCACGCCGTCGTCTTGTGAGAACTCTCCCTCCCAGCTCTCTTTGGATTGGAGCCGAGGAGGCGTCATCGAGCCGTACGTGTGTCAAGAACTCGGAGGCGCCGGAGTAACGGCGCTGGGATCGGTTGGATCGCGAGGAGAACGTACGACTACTTCCTCTATGTTGTGATCGCTTCCGCTTCGGTCTATGAGGGTACGTAGACAACACTCGCCCCTCTCGTTGCTATGCATCACCATGATCTTGCGTGTGCGTAGGAATTTTTTTGAAATTACTACGTTCCCCAACACATACCTCGGACAAGACAACCATACCGCGATGCCATCATGTACACTGTCACTTGTCCCTGGGCACTATTTATGAAGTGACCCAGGAGACAAGCATGACACCCACACCATGCCCTCATGTCCACCACATAGCTTAGATAGAAGCTAGCTCCACACTACATATAGCTATCCATCCATCCATCCATCCATCCATCCACTCTCACATTCACTCACGCATGAGCTCACACACATCCATTCGGCCATAAGCCATGGGCATAGCCGTCCACTAGAGCATGCCTCATACAGGCATATACAAAGTCAGATACCCATGGTACTGATCCCAGATACAGCCCTAGGAGCAACTCTGTACCAGATACATCAGATATACTCAGACATGCAGGATTAGGGGTATTATATCTCCGGAGAGCCCTGAACCTAGGTAAACTACCACGTGCTATTCGCATACTCGCTCCCGGGCCTATCAACAGCAGTCTTGCCCTCACACGAAGCCACCTTGTGGCATATGTCGTCTTGCACCCCCCCGTGAGAATACCACGACACATGTATTTATTTACAGAGGGAGTAGTACATTTTTTGTGACATGCATTACTAGATATTGCTAGCCAAATACTAAAATCCAGATGGACGTGGTAGTACTACTAAATCCAGACGGTGTTGCTAGTACTAGTAGTAGTACTACCAATGTAGTAGCACTGTACTACCCATTGGTCAAATTATTACGTGCTGCTCCTCATAGTGAAGTGACAAGACCCTGTGCCGGAGATGACACCTGAGTATAGGCGCCATGTTCGGCATACCATAGTCAGCCTCACCGTCTGCAGTCACTATCATCATGGCTGTAGAGCTAGCCTGCTTACAACTAGCCGCGTTCGACATAATTTCCCGTGCGTAGATGCCCGTGCATTGCACGGAACACCAAGATTGGGGGGTGGACGACGCCGACAGCGGCCGTCGCGCCAGATTTTTCCATGGCCTTCTAGATGTGGTGGGGAGGAGATAAGGCTGACTGTGAGAGACAAGGAGTTGTTTGTAAATAGGGAACAAATGTGGGCATCTTTTTGCCAAACTGGAGAAGTTTGGTTTGTATGCGTCAGATCTAGATCCGACGGCTATTGGTGAAAGATGGCAGACACAACATCATCACCAACTCAAGACCTGTTTGATTCGCAGGATTTTGAAAATGCAGGAATAGGACACAACAATATTACAAGTTTCAAATTGATATTACAAATGTTAGGAGTAATGCTGCACCTACGAAGAGGGAATTACTAGGAAGTTTACGTAAAAACTTTCGTTACTTTAGGTGGATGCAACATTATCATACAAACTAAAATCCAGCACCCTGACAAGTCACTAATGGGCAAATAAGTTTTTGAGTCTCTGGCCACTTGATGTTTCAAAAACAAATTCAGCTTCTGCGGAGACTTTGTCATTTAGGCTTAGACACTTGTGGTGATCAGCACGCCATTGATTGTTGTGCCAGAGAACGCCAAACCTCATTACCTTGAGCACACTTGCCTCCAGAATAAAGAACCTGGCCAATTTAATCTCAGATGTGCTGCCTCGATAGTCGATCAAATCAATTATTGTAAGATGGAGATCAAGGCATTCGATGAGATTGTTATAGTGCAGCACATTTTTCACTTTCGGGTCTTTTTTTATTTGCAAAAGAATATAACATATTAGAGGAGCTGGCTGTATAAGATTGCCGTGTCATTAAGAGGTACCAATATCATTCGCTCATACGGTAGGGTTGGCTGGCTAGTGATATTCTCTCTCTCTCTCTCTCTCTCTCTCTCTCTCTCTCTTTCTCTTTCCTCTCATTTACCTAGGAGCACGTGAAGAGCTTGGGCATTTGTTGCCTTCCACTATGTGGCCGATGCCATATTTTTCAAAAGTATGCCACATAATACGCATCGGTGTCAAATTAAAAGATTTTGGCACCGCTCTCACGATGTGAGAGAGTTGGCACCGCTGTGCACACAGACCCACATGTATAAACAAATCAATCAAACCAACTACACCAGCCTCTCACTCTCCCAAACAAGTGTTTTTTTATTGCCTCAGTCCTCTCTCTCTCTCTCTCTCTCTCTCTCTCCCACGCAAGTGTTTTTTCATTGCGTGAGTTAATTTGGCACCGGAGCAAAGTAGGTGATCCAGATTGGGGCACCAGGTGAGCAATGGAGGGGCGTCGATGCCAAATGCGTCACAAGTGAATTTGGCACATGTTTTGGCCTACATAGTGGAGGGCCGTTATAGCCCACTTTTGAACTACTTCGTATTTATTATAAAATTTTGACCATAGATTTACCTAAGAAAATACCAATGCATGTCACTAAAAATTATACCATTTGAAATTATGTTCAGATACGAATCCAACGATATAGTTCTTAGTGACATGCATTAACATTTTGTCAGTTAAATCTATGGTGTCGGTGTACTAAGGTAGGGGGTACCTCAGTACCCCAACTTGTGCACGGGCAGCCGCAGCTCCCATGTTGGATCCCCATATGCTTGCGGAGACCATTCCGGCTCCCTACCAAGCCATTCAAGAACAGAGTATACAAGACGAAGCTTAAGACCCGGCAAGAGGAGCTTGCTTGGAAGGCCGTTCAGTGCTCAAGACTACATCACTCACGCAAGTCCTGGCGAGAGGAGCTCGCCGGGGAGACCGAAGACTACATCACAGAAGACACGCCCGGCGCTATACGGCGTCGGCAAGGGCCCGGGAGCGGCAAGTCCTGAGCCCGACAAGCTCCGGGCCGGCAAGATCAGGACCCGGCAAGCTACTTGCCGGGAGAGCTGCGATCGTGCCCACACTCCAGCTCACACCGCCCACGCGTCGCCTTTAGCCTTCTCGAGCGCGTGGCGGGTGGCCGTGCTGCATGAGGGGTGCGGTGGCACTCCACGGTGGTGGCTCCATCGCCGTGGCAAACGGAGACGCAAGGGCGGGAACTTTTGGGGCGACGGCGACGGGCATTTAATGCTCTTGTCCCCCTCTGTCAAAAGTAGGTAGAATCCACTGTTCAAGCACTGTAGCCGCACTGTTCCCGCACTGTTACAACTACCACCTCTTTTACATTTTTACCCCTCTACCCTACGTTGACACCTGTCGGTGACCCCTTGCCCTATAAAAGGAGGCCCATGCACAACGTAGAGGAGGTTCCGATCATTCACTACTCTCGCGAGGGTTCCGACTCTCGCGCTCGGGCAGCCGCTACTGTAGTTCTTCAAGCTCCCGAAGCACAATTCAACACAAAGCAGCAGTAGGGTTTTACGCGACCGTCGCGGCCCGAAGCTGGGTAAAAATCCCCCGCGCGCATCGCCTCGATCTGCTCTCCGTGCATCCTCCGCCCCCGTACCGAACCCACGAAAGGGGCCGTCCCCGGCCCCATAGGTGCCGCGCCCACCAAGACGCGCGCGACATCTTTGGCGCGCCAGGTAGGGGGCGTCGAGGTTGTGCGGACCTGATCCGGCGTTCGCGCAGCCGTGTTCTTCATCCACATCTCCATTTTCATCAGCTGCTTCATCGACAACTGCGTCATGGCTCCGAAGACGAGGGCCTCCAGGGTTGCAGACCCGTCTGCGTCTCACCCGCCGCTACCGGAGCCAGCGGTAGGCGGAGGAGACGCCGGCGGAAGGGTGGACACCGGCAAGGGCACTCGCGGTGCCACCAGATCCAGGGACGGGGCGGATGACCGCGCCTCGGCCTCCGTAGATCCCCGTCCATCTCAACGCACGACGACCCAGCAGCGCCATACCACGGGAGGTGGTATCCGTCTGCTGGAACCGGGACGCGCCGGAGGCTCGCGGGATGTTCCGAACCCCCATCCAGACACCGGCAAAGCGAAGGTGCCGGGGCAGGACCCTGCTCCTTCTAACACTGTTAGAAGCCCGAGTGCGTCCCACTCCCCGCGCCGCTCGCTCCCGCTTCCCTCCACTCCCGCCGAAGCGCTCACAAGGGCGCAAATGCTCCTCGACTTCCCTCCAGCGGCGGACAAGGCCGAGGACTGGAGGGCTACCATCCAGAGCCTGCTCGCCTTCGCTAACAACGACCGTCCACAGCAGCCAATGGCTTCACAGCCACGGCAAGTCGAGAAGACGAAGGCCGGCGGCGACAAGACCGCTGAGGTGCGACCACCGTGCACTCCCGCCGCTGAAGCGAAGACGCCGCCCGCGGAACAACGTCGGCAGCGGCTCCACGGCATCGTCGGATCCAGCGGGCTCGTCGGGACCAACGCCAGTCCTAGGCGATCGGCGGCGAAGACCTTCGGACCACGATCGGCGTCGCCGAGACTCGGCGACAATCGGACCAAAGAGCTGGAAGCACTGCCGACGCTACAAGACGCCCGGCGAGCGAGCGACTTACGTCTGACGGCGGGTTGCCCTGCGTTCACCGAGCTGCGGACGCGCCCGGTGGCCAAGCATGAAGAATTTCAAGCCCGGCGTGCGGAGAAGTACGACGGCAAGGCGCACCCTCGAATTCCTCGGTATCTACACCATCGCGGTGCAGGCTGCGGGCGCGACGAGAAGATTCGGCGAACTACTTCCCGCTCGTGCTTAGGCCGAACGTACGTTCTTGGCTTATGCACTTGCCGGAAGGCTCCATTTCTTCTTGGGCAGACCTTTGTCATCAGTTTGTTGGCGCCTTCACTGGCGGCCACAAACCCCACGGTCAGGAGAGCGATCTCCACATTTTGACCCAGAAGGAAGGGGAATCCCTGCGCAAGTACATCCAACGCTTCAGCCGCGTGCAACACAACATCCCTGATGTCCACCCTGCCGCGGTTATCAGCGCGTTCCACCAGAACGTGCGTAACCGCCGCATGCGTGAAGAGATGGCGATGACCAAGATTCGGGACGTCAGCGAGCTTTATGCTCTGGCTGATAAATGCGCACGTGCGGAAGAGGGGAGAAGGCTCCCCGGGGAGGATGCTGGTGCAGGAGGAAGCGACTCCGACGACGCCGCCCCGGCAAAGAAGCGCCGGCGGCAGGTCTTTCAGAAGAAGAGCAAGGAACAGGTGCTTGCCGTCGAAAAGTCCGGCAAGGAGGCTCCCGCCAAGCAAACACAGGCTGGCAACTCCGGCAAGGAGCTTGCCCCTGTGGCGGCAGCCGACAAGCAGGGCGGCCCCGGCAAGCAATACTGCAAAATCCACCGCACCAAGGGCCACGACCTCTACAATCGCAAGCGTCGACTATCTTGTCGAGCAGCAAAAGGCTGAGTACGAGGCGCGACAAGGAGAGGGCCCCAGTGGCGGAGGAGAACCGAGCAAGCGGCCGTTCAATGGTCGGGAGGACCCCGGCAAGGCCAAGCGGCGACAAGGTGATCGTCCTTCAGGGAGCCGCGACAAGGATGAAGAAGACGGCGGCGAGGACATGGGAGATGAGGATGACGGTGAGCAGGAGTTCCGAAGGCCACGGAGGTCTGTGCGTCGGCGGTGGTGCCTCGTTACACACCTCCACCGCCAATTAAAGCAGTGGGCGCGTGAGGTGAATGCAGCAGAGCCAACCATGGAGTCGCGCAGACTCCTCAAGTGGTCCGGCACGCCCATCATTTTCGACCTCGAGGATCACCCCGACCGCACCACCGCGGTCGGGTGTTTGCCGATGCTGGTCTCACCCACCGTCCGCAACCTCAAGGTCACCAAGATGTTGGTCGACGGCGGGGCCGGGCTGAACTTGATATCCTCTGCTGTAATCAGGAAACTCCAAATTCCAGATGGCGAGCTCGAAGAGACCGGTTCTTTCCAAGGAATCAACCCGGGACGGAGCAAGCCCAAGGGAAAGATCACTCTGCCTGTGACCTTTGGCGGGGAGCTCAACCGGGACCGAAGCGCGTCACCTTCGACGTCGCCGATATTCCGCTGCCATACAACGGGATACTCGGCCGTCCTGCTCTCGCCAAGTTCATGGCAGCTTCCCATTATGCTTACAACGTGCTCAAAATGCCGGGGCCGATGAGCGTCATCACTGTCCATGGCGACAAGAAAGATGCGCTTATCTGCACCGACAAGATCTACCGGGACGCGGAAGCAGCGGCCGACAAGGATACACTTGCCGCTGAAGCTCCCGGGGGGAAGAAGGCAAAGACCGAGTCCGGCAAGCGCTCCGGAGCCCACTCCGGCGACTGCACCTCTTCGGAGTATTGCGCTGCCGACGAGGACGCCCCGTCGAGTTCCGCCGGCAAGTGTAAAAAGGGAATGGCTGCTCCGCCCGCGACCAAGAAGGTGCCCGCCAATGAGGACGGCACAGGCGGTACCTTCACCATCAGCGCCATGCTTGACAGCAAATAGGAAAGCGCGCTCATTACTTTCCTGCGGGCGAATGTCGATGTGTTTGCATGGCAACCATCTGACATCCCCGGTGTTCCCAGGAAGGTAATTGAGCACAAGCTCGCCGTTTGCCCTCATGCGCGGCCCGTCAAGCAAAAAGTAAGGAAGCAAGCCGTGGAGCGCCAAGAATTCATCAGCGAAGAAATCAAGAAGCTAGAGGCAGCAGGCCTAGTCGAGGTGTGATCCATCCAACGTGGTTAGCAAACCCAGTCGTCGTGCGCAAGGCCAGCGGAAATGGAGGCTGTGTATAGACTTCACCGATGTGAATAAAGCATGCCCCAAGGATCCATTCCTTGCCGCGCATTGACAGATTGTTGACTCCACAGCCGGATGTGAGCTACTCTGCTTTCTTGATGCATACTCAGGCTATCACCAGATCTTCATGGCCAAGGAGGATGAAGAGAAGACTGCGTTTATCACTCCATGTGGCACTTATTGCTTTATACGCATGCCATTTGGACTGAAAAATGCAGGATCAACATTCGCAAGGGTAGTGTATACTGCTTTTGAGCCGCAGATCCACAGAAATGTAGAAGCTTACATGGATGACATCGTGGTGAAGAGCAAGAGCAAGGATACACTGATTCAAGATTTGGGAGAGACATTCCAGAACCTGCGCAAGATACAGCTAAAGTTGAACCCCGAGAAGTGCGTCTTTGGGGTCCCCTCCAGCAAGCTTCTCGGGTTCTTCGTGTCACAGAGAGGGATCGAAGCCAACCCCGACAAGATTAAGGCCATTGAACAGATCCAAGCCCCAAAGCGGGTCAAGGATGTCAGAAGGCTCGCAGGTTGTGTAGCCGCCCTCAGCAGGTTCATTTCAAAGTCTGCAGAGCGCGCCCTTCCCTTCTTCAAAATTCTTAAGAAGGCAGGGCCCATAAGGTGGACTCCAGAAGCGGAGGCAGCGCTGCAAGACTTGAAACGTTACCTGTCCTCCACCCCAATACTTGTCGCACCTAAACCACAAGAGAAGTTGCTGCTATACCTAGCGGCAACCAACCAAGTGGTTAGTGCTGCGCTGGTAGCGGAGAGGGAGTCCGACGAGGAGGCTGCATCTCCGGCAAGCGAGTCCAGCGACAAGCAGGGTGCTGTCCCGGCAAGCTCTGACCCCGACAAGGACAAGTCTGCACAGGAACAGGATGAGGTGCATAAAAAGATGGTGCAGTGCCCAGTGTATTTTGTAAGCTCCCTTCTCCAGGGGGCTAGGTCAAGATACTCTGGTGTGCAAAAGTTGCTTTTCGGCCTCCTCATGGCCTCGAGAAAGCTGCGCCATTACTTCCAAGCACACGAGATAACAGTGGTCACTCGCTTCCCGCTGAAAAGGATATTGCACAACCCAGAGGCAACAGGCAGGATCGTTGAGTGGGCGCTAGAGTTGTCAAGCTTTGGACTCAAGTTTGAAAGTACTTCAACCATACAGAGCCGGGCTTTGGCAGAATTCATAGCAGAATGGACCCCAACGCCTGATGACGAAGTTCAAGAGACGAGTACACCCGTACAAGAAGCAACAAGTGAATGGGTAATGTACTTTGATGGTGCCTTCTCGCTGCAAGGCGCCGGTGCCGGCGTCGTACTCATCGCGCCAACCGGAGAGCACCTCAAGTACGTCATCCAGATGCACTTCCCAAGAGAACAAGCGACAAACAACACTGCCGAATATGAAGGTTTGCTTGCCGGCCTCAGGATTGCGGCCGAACTTGGGATCAAGAAGTTGATTGTGCGGGGAGATTCTCAGTTGGTAGTCCGGCAAGTTAACAAGAGCTATCAGAGCCCTTTGATGGAAGCTTATGTAGATGAAGTGAGGAAGCTTGAGGAGCGCTTTGAGGGTTTGCAGATGGAGCATGTCCCGAGAGCTCAAAATGAAATCGCGGATGGCCTTTCAAAGTGCGCTTCAATGAAGTTACCTGTGGGACCAGGGACCTTCTTACTCAAGTTGACTCAGCCCTCCGTCACACCATCAATTGGGCAAACCAAGAAGAGAAAGTTGAACGCCGGCGACTACCTGCCGGCGGATCTCCCTGAGACCGCCGCCAAAGTCCCCAAGGCCAACGTTCAGAACGCTGAGGAACAATTTGCTCCCGCCGATCCTCGGATCTGTGCGATCGAAGCAAGCGTTCCCGACACGCTTTGCCCCGGCAAGCTTGCCGGGGACCTTCGCCCAGCAGAACCGAGAGATCTTTGCCAGAGAAGCCGAGGTTCCGCAGCGCCCTCATGCCTTTAGTCCTTGCCGTCGAGCCCCGAGCTCCGGCATGGGCGCAGCAGATCGTCCGTTTCCTGCAAACTGGAGAACTTCCCGACGACCCTGAGGAAATAGAAAGGGTAACCAGATAGTCAAGCATGTACCAGTTCGTGGACAACGAACTGTACAGAAGAAGGCTCAATGGTGTCAGATTGAAGTGCATCTCCAGGGAAGACGGACAGGAGCTCTTTGGCGTAAATACATGGAGGCATATCGGCCACCACATTGGCGCAAGGGCACTTGCCGAAAGCTTTCGGCAAGGGTTCTTTTGGCGAGAAGCCCTCCAAGATGCAACGGCACTAGTAACCAAGTGTGAAGCGTGCCAGTTCCATGCAAAGCAGATCCATCAGCCAGCTCAAGCTCTCCAAACCATCCCTTTATCCTGGCCCTTCTCGTGCGGGGCTCGACATCCTCGGCCCTTTCCCCGTCTTTGTCGGGGCTTTGAGTACTTGTACGTAGCAATCGACAAGTTCACAAAGTGGCCGAAGTGGAGCCGATGAGAAAGGTGACAAAGACGATCGTGGTCAAGTTCTTTCGTCGATTGTGTGCCGTTCGGGATCCCTAACCGGATTATCACCGACAACGGTACACAATTCACTAGCCGCACCTTCATGCACACGCCCAAGACCTTGGCGCCAAGGTCTGTTTTCGCTCATTGCTCACCCAAGGAGCAACGGTCAAGCGAAAGGGCCACGCTGAAGTGCTGCGCGGACTCAAGACGAGAACTTTCGACAAGCTGCGCAAGTCGGAAGAAATTGATAGAGGAGCTGCGGCGGCTCTTTGGTCGATCGAACGACACCAAATCGAGCCACCGGACGGACACCCTTTGCTCTAGTCTATGGAGCGAAGCAGTTCTCCCCACGGAACTCAGATACGGATCTCCTCGAGTGCTCGCCACGATGAGCTTGAGCAAGAGCAAGCTGCGACAAGATGACGATTGCTCCTCGAGGAGGGACGTCTCGAGTCTTGTAGACGAGCTGCTCGATACAAAGCAAGCCTTGCGCCGCTACCATAGCCGCAAGGTCAAAGCCAGGAGTCTCGAGGAAGGCGACCTTGTTCTTGGCGTGTTCATCCGCCAAGAATTCCAACAAGTTGGCGCTGAAGTGGGAAGGCCCTTATCGGGTGAGACAAGTCACGAGGCCCGGCGCTGTCGCCTCAAGACCGAAGAAGGCTTGCCAGTGAGTAACTCCTGGAACATAGAGCATCTTCGCAAGTTCTACCCATAAGGCGCGGTTGTTGTGACCGCTCGGCAACCACCTTTTGTACAAAAGCCTTGCCGCCGTTGCATGTAACCCTTTGTACAAAGCCGGGCGCAGACCCCGTGCAGCAATAAAGTTTCCGTGTTTTGCGCTATTTGCCTTTCCCCATGCTCTTCTTTGCTATTTGCATGAGTTATTTGGCATCTTTCGTATGGCACGCATATCCGGCAAGCAATAGCACGCCGAAAGGCCATATGCTTTTTCCTCCTTCTCTTTCCTTGCCTCTTAAGCAAAAGAAGCATTCCTCGTGCACAAGTTTGCCGGGGGGGAAGGAAGTGGAGGATCAACCAAGTGCCGTTCAAGGCTGAGAAGCTTGCCGGAGAGCAGCTCAAAGTTTTAAATTTTTAAGTTGCCTTCCTTGAACAATCACACTTCGTATGGAAAACTTGTGCTCGGAGGAACCTACCCGTGGGCAGCCACGCCCTTATCTTGTTTCCGGGCGGGCTCAACGATTTAAGTGAGATGCGACAAAATGCTGCACCCTTGTTTCGTTTTCGAGTTCGCCCGGCAAGCTAGGTGCGTTGCGGCAAGCCACGGCAGGGTTGCTTGCCGGCGAGACCTCAGCCAGCAGGCCGCTTCGAGCTCGACACTCAGCGCCCGCGGCAAAGGCTCCTTGCTGACAGAATTCCTAGAAGCATAAAGTTGAAACATGCGGGGTTAAGAATCGAAACAAGGGAGATAACACTGCTGTTGGGGAACGCAGTAATTTCAAAAATTTTCCTACGCACACGCAAGATCATGGTGATGTATAGCAACGAGAAGGGGAGTGTATCTTCATACCCTTGAAGATCGCTAAGCGGAAGCGTTTATCAACGCGGTTGATGTAGTAAATGCGTCTTCACGATCCGACCGATCCAAGTACCGAACGACGGCACCTCCGAGTTACGCACACGTTCAGCTCGATGGCGTCCTCGCCTTCTCGATCCAGCAAGACGGTAGTAGTAGATGAGTTCCGCAGCACGGCGTGGTAGCGGTGTTGGTGAAGAACAATCTCGCAGGGCTTCGCCCAAGCACTACGGAAACTATGACGGAGGATAAACTAGAGGGGCGGGGTTGCGGCACACGGCTTGGTGTTTCTTGATGTGTCTTTGGTGCTAGCCCTACCCTCTATTTATATGTTGAGCCTTGGGGTGAAACTTGGAGTAAAAGCCTCCACAAAGTCGGTTTCACCCGAAGGCAAGAGTCCTTCTCGGACTCAGGGCGACGCCTTGAGGTTCGGCGTCTGGACCCGACGCCGAGGACTCTGGCGTCGGCCCTGGACTCATAAAACTTCCTTTGCGCTTTCCAAAAACCTTGTGGGCTTTCCCTTTAGGCCCAAATAACGTGTTCTCGCACCCAAACATTTCGGGAAACATCCGGAACCCCTTCGGTGAATTCGAACCCTTAGGAGATCAAACACTATTATCCCATATATCAAACTTTATCTCCGGACCATTAGGAGTTCCTCGTCATGTCCATGATCTCATCGGGACTCGAACAACATTCGTTACCAACATGTATAACTCATATAATACTATATAAATCAACTAAGCGTTAAGCGTGCGGACCCTACGGGTTCGAGAACTATGTAGACATGACCTAAAACCATTCTCGGTCAATAACCAATAGCGGGACTGGATGCCCATATTGGTTCCTACATATTCTACGAAGATCTTTATCGGTCGACCGCATAACAACATACGTTGTTCCTTTGTCATCGGTATGTTTACTTGCCCGAGATTCGATCGTCGGTATCCAATACCTAGTTCAATCTCGTTATCGACAAGTCTCTTTACTCGTCCGTAATGTCGTCATCTCATAACTAACTCATTAGTTACATGCTTGCAAGGCTTAGGTGATGAGTATTACCGAGAGGGCCCAGAGATACCTCTCCGACAATCGGAGTGACAAATCCTAATCTCGAAATCGCCAACCCAACATCGCCTTTGGAGACACTGTAGTACTCCTTTATAATCACCCGATTACGTTGTGACGTTTGGTAGTACCCAAAGTGTTCCTCCGCAAACGGAGTTGCATAATCTCATAGTTATAGGAACATGTATAAGTCATGGATAAAAGCAATAGCAACATACTAAGCGATCGGGTGCTAAGCTAATGGAATGGGTCATGTCAATCGATCATTCAACTAATGATGTGATCTTGTTAATCAAATAACAACTCCTTGTTTATGGTTAGGAAACATAACCATCTTTGATTAACAAGCTAGTCAAGTAGAGGCATACTAGTGACACTGTTTGTCTATATATTCACACATGTATTATGTTTCCGGTTAATACAATTCTAGCATGAATAATAAACATTTATCATGATATGAGGAAATAAATAATAACTTTATTATTGCCTCTAGGGCATATTTCCTTCAGTCTCCCACTTGCACTAGAGTCAATAATCTAGATTACACAGTAATGATTCTAACACCCATGGAGTCTTGGTGCTGATCATGTTTTGCTCGTGGAAGAGGCTTAGTCAACGGGTCTGCAACATTCAGATCCGTATGTATCTTGCAAATCTCTATGTCTCCATCGGACTAAGTCCGGATGGAATTGAAGCGTCTCTTGATGTGCTTGGTCCTCTTGTGAAATCTGGATTCCTTCGCTAAGGCAATAGCTCCAGTATTGTCACAGAAGATTTTCATTGGACCCGATGCACTAGGTATGACACCTAGATCGGATATGAACTCCTTCATCCAGACTCCTTCATTAGCTGCTTCCGAAGCTGCTATGTATTCCGCTTCACATGTAGATCCCGCTACGACGCTTTGTTTAGAACTGCACCAACTGACAGCTCCTCCGTTTAGTGTAAATACGTATCCGGTCTGCGATTTAGAATCGTCCGGATCAGTGTCAAAGCTTGCATCAACGTAACTGTTCGATGAGCTCTTTGTCACCTCCATATCGAGAAACATATCCTTAGTCCTTTTCGGTATTTCGGGATGTTCTTGACCGCTGTCCGATGATCCACTCTGGATTACTTTGGTACCTTCCTGCTAGGCTTATAGCAAAGCACACATCAGGTCTGGTACACAGCATTGCATACATGATAGAGCCTATGGCTGAAGCATAGGGAACATCTTTCATTTTCTCTCTATCTTCTGCGGTGGTCGGGCATTGAGTCTGACTCAACTTCACACCTTGTAACACAGGCAAGAACCCTTTCTTTGCTTGATCCATTTTGAACTTCTTCAAAACTTTATCAAGGTATGTACTTTGTGAAAGTCCAATTAAGCGTCTTGATCTATCTCTATAGATCTTAATGCCCAATATGTAAGCAGCTTCACCGAGGTCTTTCATTGAAAAACTCTTGTTCAAGTATCCTTTATGCTATCCAGAATTCTATATCATTTCCGATCAGCAATATGTCATCCACATATAATATCGAAATGCTCTGAGCTCCCACTCACTTTCTTGTAAATCTGAGGCTTCTCCAAAAGTCTCAGACAAACCCAAATGCTTTGATCACACTATCAAAACGTTTATTCCAACTCCGAGATGCTTGCACCAGTCCATATATGGATCATTTGGAGCTTGCACACTTTGTTAGCTCCCTTTGGATCGATAAAACCTTCGGTTGCATCATATACAACTCTTCTTCCGTAAATCCATTCAGGAATGCAGTCTTTACATCCATTTGCCAAATTTCATAATCATAAAATGCGCAATTGCTAACATGATTCGGACGGACTTAAGCATCGCTACGGGTGAGAAGGTCTCATCGTAGTCAACCCCTTGAACTTGTCGAAAACCTTTTGCGACAAGTCGAGCTTTATAGACGATAACATTACCGCCGTCGGTCTTCTTCTTGAAGATCCACTTGTTTTCTATTGCTTGCCTACCCTCGGGCAAGTCAACCAAAGTCCACACTTTGTTTTCATACATGGATCCCATCTCGATTTCATGGCCTCAAGCCATTTTATGGAATCTGGGCTCACCATCGCTTCTTCATAGTTCGTGAGGTTCATCATGATCTAGTAGCATGACTTCCGAACAGGATTACCGCACCACTCAGTGCGGATCTTACTCTGGTTGATCTACGAGGTTCAGAGCAACTTGATCTGAAGTTTCATGATCATCATCATCAACTTCCTCACTACTTGGTGCAGGTGTCTCGTAAACCGGTTTCGCGATTAACTACTTTCAAGTAAGGGAGAAGGTACTACTACCTCATCAAGTTCTACTTTCCTCCCACTCACTTCTTTCGAGAGAAACTCCTTCTCTAGAAAGGATCCATTCTTAGCAACAAATGTCTTGCCTTCGGATCTGTGATAGAAGGTGTACCCAACTGTCTCTTTTGGGTATCCTATGAAGACACATTTCTCGATTTGGGTTCGAGCTTATCGGGTTGAAGCTTTTTCACATAAGCATCGCATCCCCAAACTTTAAGAAACGACAACTTTGGTTTCTTGCTAAACCACAGTTCATAAGGTGTCGTCTCAACGGATTTCGACGGTGTTCTATTCGAGGTGAATGCGGCCGTCTCTAGAGCATAACCCCAAACGATAGCGGTAAATCTGTAAGAGACATCATAGATCGTACCATATCTAGTAAAGCACGATTCTGACGTTCGACACACCATTACGTTGTGGTGTTAGGGTGGCGGAGTTGCGAAACTATTCCGCATTGTTTCAAATGTAGACCAAACTCGTAACTCAAATATTCACCTCCACGATCGATCGTAGAAACTTAATTTTCTTGTTACGATGATTTTCAACTTCACTCTGAAATTCTTTGAACTTTTCAAACGTTTCAGACTTATGTTTCATTAAGTAGATATACCCATATCTCGCTTAAGTCATCTGTGAAGGTGAGAAAATAACGATATCCGCCACGAGCCTCAACATTCATCGGACCACATACATCCGTATGTATGATCTCCAACAAATCCGTTGCTCTCTCCATAGCATCGAGAACGGTGTTCTAGTCATCTTGCCCATGAGGCACGGTTCATAAGTGCCAAGTGATTCATAATCAAGTGACTCCAAAAGTCCATCAAGATGGAGTTTCTTCATGCGCTTTACACCGATATGACCTAAACGGCAAGTGCCACAAATAAGTTGCACTTTCATTATCAACTCTGCATCTTTTGGTTTCAACATTATGAATATGTGTATCACTACTATCGAGATTCATCAAAATAGACCATTCCTCAAGGGTGCATGACCATAAAAGATATTATTCATATAAATAGAACAACCATTATTCTCTCGATTTAAATGAATAACCGTCTCGCATCAAACAAGATCCAGATATAATGTTCATGCTCAACGCAGCACCAAATAACAATTATTTAGGTCTAAAACTAATCCCGAAGGTAGATGTAGAGGTAGCGTGCCGACCGCGATCACATCGACTTTGGAACCATTTCCCACGCGATCGTCACCTCGTCCTTTGCGGTGTTAAGCAATCCGTAGTCCCCTGCTTCGAGTTGCAAATATTAGCAATGTAACCAGATCAAATACCAGTGCTCTGCGAGCTCTAGTAAGGTACACATCAATAACATGTATATCACATATACCTTTGTTCACCTTGCCATCCTTCTTATCCGCCAAATACTTGGGGCAGTTCGCTTCGGTGAGGACTCGCTTGCGGTAGAAGCACTCGATTTCAGGTTTAGGGCCGACTTGGGTTTCTTCTCCGAGCAGCAACTTGCTTGCTGTTCTTCTTGAGATTCCCTTCTTCTTCCCTTTGCCTTTCTTCTTGAAACTAGTGGTCTTATTGACCATCAACACTTGATGCTCCTTTTTGATTTCTACCTCCGCAGCCTTTAGCATTGCGAAGAGCTCGGTATAGTCTTTACTAACCCTTGCATATTATAGTTCATCACGAAGCCTTTGTAGCTTGGTGGCGGTGATTGAGAATTCATCAATGACACAATCATCCGGAAGATTAACTCCCAATTGTGTCAAGTGATTGTAGTACCTGACATTACGAGTATATGCTCACTAATGTAATATTCTCCTCCATCTTACAGCTATAGAACTTATTGGAGACTTCATATCTCTCAATCCGGGCATTCTTTGGAATATTAACTTCAACTCTGGAACATCTCATATGCTCCATGACGCTCAAAACGTCGTTGAAGTCCCGGTTCTAAGCCGTAAAGCATGGCACATCGAACTATAGAGTAGTCATCGCTTTGCTCGCCAGACGCTCATAACATCTGCAGTTGCATTAGCAAAGAAGTCTGGCACCTAGCGGTGCATCCGGGACGTAACTCTTACATGCAGCAATGAGGATGATCCTCGTTACGGACCCAATCCGTGTAATTGCTACCATCATCTTTCAACTTTGCTTTCTCAAGGAACGCATTAAAATTCAACGGAACAACAAAGACGAGCCATCTATCTACAATCAAACATAAACAAGCAAGATACTATCGGTACTAAGTTCATGATAAATTTAAGTTCGATTAATCATATTACTAAAGAACTCCCACTTAGAAAGACATCCTCTAGTCATCTAAGTGATCACGTGATCCAAATCAACTAAACCATAACCGATCATCACGTGAAATGGAGTAGTTTTCAATGGTGAACATCTTATGTTGATCATATCTACTATATGATTCACGCCGACCTTTCGGTCTCCGTGTTCCGAGGCCATATCTGCATATGCTAGGCTCGTCAAGTATAACCCGAGTATTCTGCGGTGCAAAACTGGCTTGCACCCGTTGTAGATGGACGAGAGCTTATCACACCCGATCATCGCGTGGTGTCCAGGCACGACGAACTTTGGCAACGGTGCATACTGGGAGAACACTTCTTGATAATTTAGTGAGAGATCATCTTATAATGCTACCGTCAATCAAAGCAAGATAAGATGCATAAAAGGATAAACATCACATGCAAATCAATATAAGTGATATGATATGGTCATCATCATCTTGTGCTTCATGATCTCCATCTTGCAGCACCACCATGATCACCATCGCCACCGCGCGACACCTTGATCTCCATCGTAGCATCGTTGTCGCCTCGCCAAACTTATGCTATTACGACTATCGCTACCGCTTAGTGATAAAGTAAAGCATTACAGTATGCGATTGCATTGCATACAATAAAGCGACAACCATATGGCTCTCGCCATTGCCGATAACCGGTTACAAAACATGATCATCTCATACAATAAAATATAGCATCACGTCTTGACCATATCACATCACAACATGCCCTGCAAAAACAAGTTAGACGTCCTCTACTTTGTTGTTGCAAATTTTACGTGGCTGCTACGGGCTTAAGCAAGAACCAGTCTCACCCACGCATCAAAACCACAACGATACTTCGTCAAATAGACTCCGTTTAACCTTCTCAAGGACGGGCGTAGCCACACTCAGTTCAACTAAAGTGAGAGAGACAGACACCCACCAGTCACCTTTAAGCAACGAGTGCTCGTAGCGGTGAAACCAGTCTCGCGTAAGCGTACGCGTAATGTCGGTCCAGGCCGCTTCATCTCACAATACCGCTGAACCAAAGTATGACATGCTGGTAGGTAGTATGACTTGTATCGCCCACAACTCACTTGTGTTCTACTCGTGCAAAACATCAAACCATAAAAACCTAGGCTCGGATGCCACTTTGTTGGGGAACGCAGTAATTTCAAAAATTTTCCCACGCACACGCAAGATCATGGTGATGTATAGCAACGAGAAGGGAGTGTATCTTCATACCCTTGAAGATCGCTAAGCGAAGCGTTTATCAACGCTGTTGATGTAGTCGACGTCTTCACGATCCGACCGATCCAAGTACCGAACATACGGCACCTCCGAAGTTCGCACACGTTCAGCTCGATGACGTCCTCGCCTTCTCGATCCAGCAAGACAGGCGGTAGTAGTAGATGAGTTCGGCAGCACGACGGCGTGGTGGCGGTGTTGGTGAAGAACAATCTCCGCAGGCTTCGCCCAAGCACTACGGAAACTATGACGGAGGATAAACTAGAGGGGCGGGGTTGCGGCACACGGCTTGGTGTTTCTTGATGTGTCTTTGGTGCTAGCCCTACCCCTCTATTTATATGTTGAGCCTTGGGGTCGAAACTTGGAGTAAAAGCCTCCACAAAGTCGGTTTCACCGAAAGGCAAGAGTCCTTCTCGGACTCCAGGCCGACGCCAGGGTTTCGGCGTCTGGACCCACGCCGAGGACTCTGGCGTCGGCCCCGGACTCATAAAACTTCCTTTGCGCTTTCCAAAACCTTGTGGGCTTTCCTTTAGGCCCAAATAACGTGTTCTCGCACCCAAACATTTCGAAACATCCGGAACCCCTTCCGTGAATTCGGAACCCTTAGGAGATCAAACACTATTATCCCATATATCAAACTTTATCTCGGACCATTCCGGAGTTCCTCGTCATGTCCATGATCTCATCCGGGACTCAACAACATTCGTTACCAACATGTATAACTCATATAATACTATATAAATCAATCTAAACGTTAAGCGTGCGGACCCTACGGGTTCGAGAACTATGTAGACATGACCTAAAACCATTCTCGGTCAATAACCAATAGCGGGACACGGATGCCCATATTGGTTCCTACATATTCTACGAAGATCTTTATCGGTCAGACCGCATAACAACATACGTTGTTCCCTTTGTCATCGGTATGTTTACTTGCCCGAGATTCGATCGTCGGTATCCAATACCTAGTTCAATCTCGTTACCGGCAAGTCTCTTTACTCGTTCCGTAATACGTCATCTCATAACTAACTCATTAGTTACATGCTTGCAAGGCTTAGGTGATGAGTATTACCGAGAGGGCCCAGAGATACCTCTCCGACAATCGGAGTGACAAATCCTAATCTCGAAATACGCCAACCCAACATCTGCCTTTGGAGACACCTGTAGTACTCCTTTATAATCACCCAGTTACGTTGTGACGTTTGGTAGTACCCAAAGTGTTCCTCCGGCAAACGGGAGTTGCATAATCTCATAGTTATAGGAACATGTATAAGTCATGGATAAAAGCAATAGCAACATACTAAACGATCGGGTGCTAAGCTAATGGAATGGGTCATGTCAATCAGATCATTCAACTAATGATGTGATCTTGTTAATCAAATAACAACTCCTTGTTTATGGTTAGGAAACATAACCATCTTTGATTAACAAGCTAGTCAAGTAGAGGCATACTAGTGACACTCTGTTTGTCTATATATTCACACATGTATTATGTTTCCGGTTAATACAATTCTAGCATGAATAATAAACATTTATCATGATATGAGGAAATAAATAATAACTTTATTATTGCCTCTAGGGCATATTTCCTTCAACTGCATATGCCCATCAGAATAAAGGTAATGTCTTACAAGGAATAACTTGTCGCGATGACTAATGAGTTCACAGCGACCTGTGCAGCAACAAAAGGAAATAAAGATAAAGAGGCCTAGTCTACGCGGGTCGCCTCCGTCTCCGGGATCTTGTTCACCTTGGCGATGATGTGGGCGACCTGCTCCTTCAAAGCCTCCATGTCCGCGTCGGCCGGCAAGCTGCGAAGGACGTTGGAGAGGTTTATACCGGGGTTGCGATATACGATCTTCGTCAGCACGCGCTCCATGGTTCCCACGCACAGCTGGCGTGCCTCCTCGGCGAGCTGCGCGGGGATCTTCTCCCGCAGACTTGCAAGAGCTGGCGCGACCCCCCTGAAGAAGAGACTGAGCTTGGCGCTGTGAGCAAGGTTCGGATCCGGGGAGTAGATGAGATGCTCCAGCTTCAGCTCCAGCAGCGCCTGGTCAATGGCGGACGCAGAAGACACCAAGTCCTCGGTCCATATCTCGACAATGCGGCGGAAATCCTCGGCTGCTTTGTTGGCGCCGGCCACTAAGGATCGCTCCTCGCGGAGCTCCTCCTTCAGCTTGGTTTCCAGGTCCCGGGCAGCATCGAGCGAGTCCTTCAGCGCAGAAATTTTCTGCTCAAGATCCCTGACGGAGTCCTTGGCAGCCTTCAGCTCGTCGCCTTTCTCAGAGAGACGCGCCCGGAGCTCAGAGTTGGTGTGAGTGTGCTTCTCGCGCTCCGTGGTGAGCGCGGCGATCTTCTCCGAGTCCACCCTCAACAGCTCCTCCAGTTGCGCGACCTTGGCGGCGAGATCTTCCTTGGCGGCCTCCGCGGCCGCCGCGGCGTCTTTCGCTTCCTTCAATTCCCCGCCGAGGGCTTGCTCCCGAGCGGCAAGGTCTTCCTCGTGAGCGTCGAGGGCAACCTTTCGCTGGTTGAGCTCTCCTTCTCGCCGGGACAGCTCCACCCCGGCAAGCCGCTGCTGCTCTTCGGCCTCAGCCTTCTGCAGCAGCCACTCTTCATACTGCCCGGCGAGCTGCTCGCGTTTCTCTGCCACCTCGCGGAGAGCAGCCTGATTGGCGGCGCGGAGCTCCGCCGCGCGCTTCTCCATCTCCTCGGCGGCCTTGGCGGCAAGGGCCTCCCGAGAAGCGAAGCCACTGCTTGGCCCGGTAAAGGGCCAGGAGCTGGTGGAGCAGCTTCTCCTCATCGGACCCGCCGCTCCCGCCGGGCCCCTCGACGACCCTCAAACCCGCGGAGGCAAGGATCTCCCCGTCAAAGGCCTCGCCCTCCGCGGGAGCTCGCGACGAGGAACCCCACGGCATCTGGATGAAGACGCCGTTGGGGGCTTCCAAGTAGTAGCCGGGCCGTTCTTCTCCGGCGGAGGGGTCGGCAACCGGCGCGGCACTTGGCGCCCCCGCGGCCTCCGGGCCAGTGGTGCGGTCGCCGTCCCCCTCTCCGGCCGCGGCGTCTGCGGCCGAGGCAGTCTCGGGCACATGTGGCTCAGCGGCTCCCGCCGCGTCTTCGACGACAGGAGCGTCGTCGTCGCCACCCTGCACGTCTTCCTCCTCCTCAATGACGGCCTCCGTCTCCATCTGCTCGGGGGGAGGAGGAGGATCTAGAAGAAACAAAAGCGAAAAAGAAAGGTTCAAGCAAATACCCAAAAAGAGGCGACGCCAAGAAGGCAAAGTTACAGAACTTACCTTGGCGGATATCCTCTGCGGCGGATTCTCTTGCCGGGGAGCCATCCCTTGCCGGAGTAGCCGCCCTCGTCGGGCCACTCGCCCTTGGCGGAGTACCCGCCCTGGGCGGAACACTCTCCCTTGCCGGAGAGTCCAACCTTGGCGGGGATGGAGGGACCGCCGGCTCCTCGAGGGCGACCTCCGGATGCTCCTCCTGCCGTGGCTCCATCTCTGCGCAAGTCAAGACAAACACATTAAGGCATTGGAACAAGACGAAGCTTTCAGACGCGCCCGGCAAGCGAAGGCGCGGGGCCCAGACGTACGCTGGGGGCTACGCTGGGGGCTGCTCCTCGGGGCGGTGCTCGGGTCCGGCAAGCTTGCCTCCGGCACGTCCCCGGTCGCCTCGGCGGGCGGGTCGTCTGCGACTTCGACCACGGGCACCTTGGCTCTCTTCGCCGCCCGTTCGGTCAAAGTCCTGGAATCAGCACAAGGACGAGATTAGCCACAACAATAATCAAGGCGAAATTTAAGAAGATGAGGATTTCGGGTACTCACTCCTGTTCTTCCTCGTCGTCCTCGCTCAAAACGGAGAAGTCATATCAAGACTGGGTTGCGCCGCGCGAGGGGAGGAGGCGGCCCTCTCGGGCGCTTGGCGGCTCTCGGGCTGGGCTGCAAGCCCGGCCTCGCTGCAGCCGGGCCCGAGAAGCTGGCGGAGCCGCCGCCCGCCAAGAAGACCCCTGTCCACCGGGCGCCGCCTGCGAGACGCTTGCCGTGGCTCGCGCAGCAGGCCGCTTCGCCATGTCTGCGCGCCGGTCGCCTCGGCGCGACTTGACTCCCGGAAGCTTCGCTGCCCGCCGAGCCCAGTTGCAGGGGCTTGCGTGATTGCTTCGCCCCGCCTTGCGGAGGCGCCTCAGCGGAGAACGCTTGGGGCTCGCCCGGGGCGGGGAGGTTTCCGACGACGAGGAGAGGTCGTCGTCGTAAAGGTCCGTGGATCCGCCGGCATCCTCGGCGACCGCGGCAGCCTCCCCCTCCTCCTCGCCGGCCGGCTCACTGGACCAGCGCCTGCGCTGCGACCCCTTTTCCTCTGGCGTCCCCGCTCCCTCCGACGTCTTCGCTCCCTGCGGCGCCTCGGCTCCCTCCGGCAGCGACACCTCTTGCCGCGGCCTCAACCGCGATCCCATGAATCCCGGAGTGCCTCAGAGAGGGGACCCCGGCAAGCGTGCCGGGAGGAAGCCGCAGCAGCCTGCAGATCTCCGCCGCCTCCGCTTGACAGGACTCCTCCGCAGCCTCCGCCTCCTCGGGCGTACAACCGAACTCTCCTGCCGCTGCAGCTGCAGCGGCCTCTTCGGCCCGAGAGGCTATGTAGGCGAGCTCCTCGTCCGTGGTGTCCCGCGTCAGCCCCCGGATCTCGTCCTTGTTCTTCGCTACCTCTTCGAGGGTGTCGAAGAAGTTGATGACGTCTGCTGGCTCGGGCGGAATCCATGAACGCTCCACGCCGTGTGAGTCGCACGCGGGCATCATGGCGAGGAGGCGATCTCGAGCTACGTTGTTGCAAAGGGCACCACTCCCGGGAAGCTGAACCAACTGGATGGGCGGGTCGATTGAAGAGTTCCGGACCATCCCCTCGGCTCGGCGTCGTGAAGTTGGAGTTCAGCCCGGCGCAGCCTCATTATATCCCCGCGCCGCGAACTCCCGTGCCGGCCTTTTCTGTCTTGGAGAGAGCGTCTGCGGCGGAGGAAGTCAGCACCCACTGCCGCAATGGACAGCCCCGCGTGTCGGAGACGAAGGATCCGGATAAGGGCGACATCAAGCTTAACGTCGTCCGAATCCAGCTCGCTCCAATCTCTGCCGCGCGCAATGGGCGTTGTGCGCGGCGTGGTAAAGGACTGCGGCTCGGGTTCGACGATCCAGCACCACTCTGCGCGCCACTCTTCCCACTTGATGCGGAGCTCCCCCGGCAAGTACGACCTCTTCAAGTTCAGACGGAAAACCCAAGAAATCCCTCCGGAAAGGGGAGGGCCGGGCTCCGCTCTCGGGGTAAAGAAATGCCTGAACAGAGCTACATTTGGATATATCCCTATGAAGTTTTCGCACATATGTGCGAAAACCGCCATTGTGAGGACGGCGTTGGGGGTGAAATCAAGAAGGTGGAAGCCGTATGTGTTCATGATGTCACAGAAGAATTCCGAAAAAGGAGGACAAAGACCGCAGTGGAAGAAAGGTGCGAAGAAATAGTACCCGCCAGGATAACTGTCCATGGTGGCGGCCGGATGAGCCTTGGTCCGAGGATGCGCCGAGGTCCTCTTGGCCCAGAACAAAAAATACTTGGCCCAGAGTTCTTGCGCGCCGAGCCGCGGCGGGAAGACGACGTTCTCCCTCCGCATCTGGGCGAGCTCTTCCGCCTGCTCGGATTTCTCCTTCTTAGCCTTCTCCGCTTTGTCCTTCCCCTTCCTGGTCTTCGGGGCCATGGCGGAGGCGGCGAGGGAAGGAGGGCGAAGAATCCGACGGCGCCGCGAGCGAAAGAAACAACGGAGGGGATGCGAAGGCAGAACACGAAGAGGGTTTTCTGGCAGAGGAGGAAGAAGCAATGAAAGCAATGGGGGGGAACCGCGCCTGCTTCCTCTGTTTTTATGGGGAAGTGGGGGGCGTTCGCTCTTCCCATTAAAGGACGTGGGCACGTCCCATCCCACGACGCCGCAATCAACGCGTGCTGCTGCACGGAGAGGCGGCAGATGCGGAAGTGGATTCGACGCGCCATGGGCTTCGCGTGTGCCCGTGCACTTTCTTGGGCCTGGCCCAACAGCGCTCGGCACCGTGTATGGCCCAGGCCCGGGGGCTCCTGTCGGTGTACTAAGGTAGGGGGTACCTCAGTACCCCAACTTGTGCATCGGCAGCCGCAGACTCCGCAGCTGGATCCCCCATATGCTTGCCGGAGACCATTCCGGCTCCCTACCAAGCCATTCAAGAACAGAGTATACAAGACAGAAGCTTAAGACCCCGGCAAGAGGAGCTTGCCGGGAAGGCCGTTCCAGGCTCAAGACTACATCACTCACGCAAGTCCCTGGCGAGAGGAGCTCGCCGGGGAGACCAGAAGGCTACATCACAGAAGACACGCCTCGGCAAGGGCCCGGGGAGCGGCAAGTCACAGAGCCCGACAAGCTCCCGGGCCCGGCAAGATCAGGACCCCGGCAAGCTACTTGCCGGGAGAGCTGCGATGCGTGCCCGCACTCCAGCTCACCTGCCCACGCGTCGCCTTTAGCCTTCTCCAGAGACGCGTGGCGGGTGGCCGTGCTGCATGAGGGGTGCGGTGGCACTCCACGGTGGTGGCTCCATCGCCGTGGCAAACGGAGACGCAAGGGCGGGAACTTTTGGGGCGACGGCGACGGGCATTTAATGCTCTTGTCCCCCTCTGTCAAAAGTAGGTAGAATCCTTTGTTCGCTAATCAGAGCCGACTTGTTCCCGCACTGTTACAACTACCACCTCTTTTACATTTTTACCCCTCTACCCTACGTTGACACCTGTCGGTGACCCCTTGCCCTATAAAAGGAGGCCCATGCACAACGTAGAGGAGGTTCGATCATTCACTACTCTCGCGAGGGTTCCGACTCTCGCGCTCGGGCAGCCGCTACTGTAGTTCTTCAAGCTCCCGAAGCACAATTCAACACAAAGCAGCAGTAGGGTTTTACGCGACCGTCGCGGCCCGAAGCTGGGTAAAAAATCCCCCGCGTGCATCGCCTCGATCTGCTCTCCGTGCATCCTCCGCCCCCGTACCGAACCCACGAAAGGGGCCGTCCCCGGCCCCATAGGTGCCGCGCCCACCAAGACGCGCGCGACATATGGTCAAATTTTGATACTACAAAATAGGAAGAGTAAACCAGGACGGAGGTAGTATTTGCTCTTAGGGTAACCATAGAGTTATTAGTCTAAGTTACTTTCCACTATGACTAGCCTAGGCTACTATAGTAGTACAACAAAAAATGATGCAGGTGATCACATGAGAAAAAAATACTAAAAACACTTCTTTCGGTGCAGCGCGTAGATGCAGTTTTGAACACT
Organism: Aegilops speltoides; assembly: GCA_021437245.1. Classification (NCBI taxonomy): domain Eukaryota; kingdom Viridiplantae; phylum Streptophyta; class Magnoliopsida; order Poales; family Poaceae; genus Aegilops; species Aegilops speltoides. Next base: position 145,812,053 of record CM038142.1, read on the forward strand.
ACACTTGCCATCGTAATTTGGGAAAATTACGAAAAAAATTGAGCTACGTTGTGATTACCGTTTAATAATAGGAAAGAAGTTTCACCTCGATGATTAGCTTCTCCGTGCACGGAAAGCATGTAAGGAATCCAACAACTTGATCCAGATTGGGGCCGATAGATTTTATTGCCAAGATCTTCACTGTGCGCATAGACTGGGTCAAGCTTGTGGGAATCGTTTTCTGGAAGACAGTCGTAAATACATCAAGAAGAAATTTAAAAATGTGAATTTCAAGAAGACGGAGAAGAAGATGAGTGTGTACCTGAACGATTACGTATCCAATAAAGAATTCGGAGAATTTGGCAGACAAGTACACCAACACTGTCAATTTCGGCGTGCCAATGACCCTGATTTTTGTTGGACCTTCTAGATCCGATACAAGCAATCTCTCAAGGAAAGGCGCATTCTTAATGACCATAATGTGGAACAGGTGGAGTGATCTCTTCCCAATTGATGTCTTGTTGCGGGGCCAGCAAGACACATAAATCCATCAGAGATTCGTTGAGGCGATGTGGAGGCTAATGAACCCGTGGATCTGCTCAAGACGAAGGTACTCGAGCACGGTACAGCTGCAGAGCAGGTGCTCCATAGCCTTCTTCGAGATGACAACGTCGAAGAGGTCGAGCTGCTTGAGTTGAGGGAGAAGAAGGGCGGGCGCGACATTAATCTGGGGAAGATAGAAGGAGCTGAAGCTGGCGCGGCGCAACGTTGGCGTGAGGCGGAGCGCGGATGGCGACAGAGAGCGACATCGTCCAATGATACGTCCATTTTGCATCATGCTTTTATATCAATATTTATTGCATTATGGGCTGTTATTACACATTATATCTCAATACTCATGGCTATTCTCTCTTATTTTACAAGGTTTACCATGAAGGGGGAATGCTGGCATTTGGAATTCAGGCCGAAAAGGAGCAAACATTGAAACCTATTCGCCTTTGCTCCAAAAATCCTGAAACTCCACGAAACTTATTTTTGGAATTAATAAGAATTATTGAAACACCTCAGGGGGCCCACACCCTGGCCAGGAGGGTGGGGGGCGCGCCCACCCCTACTGGGCGTGCCCCTGTCTCCTGGGCCCCTTGGTGGCCCTATGGTGTCCATCTTCTGCTATATGAAGGCTTTTACCCTGGAAAAAATCGTGGGCAAGCTTACGAGACGAAACTCCACCGCCACGAGGCGGAACCTTGGCGGAACCAATCTAGAGCTCCGGCAAAGCTGTTCTGTCGGGGACACTTCCCTCCGGGAGGGAGAAATCATCACCATCGTCATCACCAACGATCCTCTCATCGGGAGGGGGTCAATCTCCATCAACATCTTCACCAGCACCATCTCCGCTCAAAACCCTAGTTCATCTCTTGTATCCAATCTTGTATCAAAACCACAACTTGGTACATGTGGGTTGCTAGTAGTGTTGATTACTCCTTGTAGTTGATGCTAATTGGTTTACTTGGTGGAAGATCATATGTTCAGATCCTTAATGCATATTATTAATCCTCTAATTATGAACATGAATATGCTTTGTGAGTAGTTACGTTTGTTCCTGTGGACATGGGTGAAGTCTTGCTATTAGTAGTCATGTGAATTTGGTATTCGTTCGATATTTTGATGAGATGTATGTTGTCTTTTCCTCTAGTGGTGTTATGTGAATGTCGAGTACATGACACTTCACCATTATTTGGGCCTAGAGGAAGGCATAGGTAAGTAATAAGTAGATGATGGGTTGCTAGAGTGACAAAAGCTTAAACCCTAGTTTATGCGTTGCTTCGTTAGGGGCTGATTTGGATCCATATGTTTAATGCTGTGGTTAGGTTTACCTTAATACTTCTTTTTCAGTTGCGGATGCTTGCAATAGGGGTTAATCATAAGTGGGATGCTTGTCCAAGTAAGGGCAGTACACAAGCACCGGTACACCCACATATCAAATTATCAAAGTACTGAACGCGAATCATATGAGCGTGATGAAAATTAGCTTGACGATAATTCCCATGTGTCCTCGGGAGCTATTTTCTCATTATAAGAAATTGTCCAAGCTTATCCTTTGCTACAAAAGGATTGGGACACCTTGCTGCACTCTATTTACTTTCATTGCTTGTTACTCGTTACAATTTATCTTATCACAAAACTATTTATTACCTACAATTTCAGTGCTTGCAGAGAAAACCTTACTGAAAACCGCTTATCATTTCCTTCTGCTCCTCGTCGGGTTCAACACTCTTACTTATCGAAAGGACTACGATAGATCCCCTACACTTGTGGGTCATCAAGACTCTTTTCTGGAGCCTTTTCCGTGGAGTGTAGCGCTTTTGGTGAGTGGAACTTGGTAAGGAAACATTTATATAGTGTGCTGAAATTTTCTGTTACTTGTCACTATGGAAACTAATCCTTTGAGGGGCTTGTTCTGGGTATCTTCACCCTGACCAGAAGAGCAAAGAGTTGCTCCTCAACCTACTGAACTTTTTGAAAATATTTACTTTGAGATTCCTTTGGGTATGATAGAGAAACTGCTAGCTAATCCATTTGCAGGAGATGGAATATTGCATCCCGATTTACACCTTATCTTTGTGGATGAAGTTTGTGGATTATTTAAACTTGCAGGTATTCCCGATGATGTTGTCAAAAGGAAGGTCTTACCTTTATCTTTGAAGGGAGATGCATTGACATGGTATAGGCTATGTGATGATACGAGGTCTTGGAATTATGAACGATTGAAGTTGGAATTTCACCAGAAGTTCTATCCTATGCATCTTGTTCATCGCGATCGTAATTACATATATAATTTCTGGCCTCGCGAAGGAGAAAGCATCGCTCAAGCTTGGGGGAGGCTCAAATCAATGTTATATTCATGCCCCAATCATGAGCTCTCCAGAGAAATGATTATTCAAAAATTTTATGCTCGGCTTTCTCTCAATGATCGCAACCTGCTTGATACTTCATGTGCTGGTTCTTATATGCTGAAGACTATTGATTTCAAATGGGACTTATTGGAAAGAATTAAACGCAACTCTGAAGATTGGGGTTCCGGCGATGGTAAGGAGTCAGGTATGACACCTAAGTTCGATTGTGTTAAATCTTTTATGGATACCGATGCTTTTCGTGGATTTAGCGCTAAGTATGGACTTGACTCTGTGATAGTAGCTTCTTTCTGTGAATCTTTTGCTACTCACGTTGATCTCCCTAAAGAGAAGTGGTTTAAATATAATCCTCCCATTGAAATAAAAGTAGTTGCACCTATTACAGTTGAAGAAAAGACTGTCACCTATAGTGATCCTATTGTTCCTACTACTTATGTTGAGAAACCTCCTTTTCCTGTTAGGATAAAGGATCATGCTAAAACTTCGACTGTTGTTCGTAAGAGTAATACTAGGACTTATACACCTCCTGAGCAAATCAAAGTTGAACCTAGTATTGCTATGGTTAAAGATCTCTTGGATGATGATTTAGATGGGCATGTTATTTATTTCTGTGGTGAGACTGCTAATATTGCTAGACGAGATACTAAGATACATAGACCTGTGGTAGGCACGCCTGTTATTTCCGTTAAAATAGGAGATCATTGTTGTCATGGTTTATGTGATATGGGTGCTAGTGCTAGTGCAATACCCTATGATTTATATAAAGAAATTATGCACGACATTGCACCCGTTGAATTGGAAGACATTGATGTTACTATTAAGCTTGCTAATAGGGATACTATTAAACCAGCTGGGATAGTTAGAGATGTTGAAGTCTTGTGTGGGAAGGTTAAATATCCTGCTGATCTTCTTTTCTTGGTTCCCCGCAAGATGACTTTTGTCCCATTATTTTTGGTAGACCCTTCTTGAATACAGTTAATGCTAAGATTGATTGTGAAAATGATACTGTTACAATTGGCTTAGAGGGTATGTCTCATGAGTTTAATTTTGCTAAGTTTCATAGACAACCTCGTGATAGAGAATCACCTAGTAAGGATGAGATTATTGGTCTTGCTTCCATTGCCATGCCTCCTACCGATTCGTTAGAACAATATTTGCTAGACCATGAAAATGATATGTTTATGAACGAAAGAAGGGAAATAGATGAAGTGTTCCTTAAACAGGAACCTATGCTGAAACACAACCTTCTGTTGAAATTCTTGGGATCCCCTCCACCCAAGGGTGATCCGTGTTTGAACTCAAACCATTACCGATAATCTTAAGTATGCTTATCTTGATGAAAAGAAAATATATCCTGTTATTATTAGTGCTAACCTTTCAGAGCAAGAAGAAGAAAGATTATTGAAAACTCTGAAGAAGCACCGCGCTGCTATTGGATATACTCTGGATGATGTTAAGGGCATTAGTCCCACGTTATGCCAACACAAAATTAATTTGGAGGATGATGCCAAACCAGTTAGAGATCCTCAACGACGACTGAATCCCAAGATGAAAGAAGTGGTAAGAAGGAGATACTAAAGCTCCTTGAGGCAGGTATAATTTATCCCGTTGCTGATAGTGAATGGGTAAGCCCTGTCCATTGTGTTCCTAAAAAGGGAGGTATTACCGTTGTTCCTAATGATAAAGATGAATCGATCCCGCAAAGAATTATTACAGGTTATAGGATGGTAATTGATTTCCGCAAATTAAATAAAGCTACTAAGAAAGATCGTTACCCTTTACCTTTTATTGATCAAATGCTAGAAAGACTATCCAAACACACACATTTCTGCTTTCTAGATGGATATTCTGGTTTCTCTCAAATACATGTGTCAGCGAAGGATCAATCTAAAACTACTTTTACTTGCCCTTTCGGTACTTTTGCTATAGACGTATGCCTTTTGGTTTATGTAATGCACCTGCTACCTTTCAAAGATGCATGATGGCTATATTCTTTGACTTCTGTGAAAAGATTTGTGAGGTATTCATGGATGATTTCTTCGTTTATGGATCCTATTTTGATGATTGCTTGAGCAACCTTGATCAAGTTTTGCAGAGATGCGAAGACACCAGTCTCATCTTGAAGTGGGAAAAGAGCCACTTTATGGTGAATGAAGGCATTGTTTTGGGGCATAAGATTTTCGAGAGAGGTATTGAAGTTGATAAAGCTAAAGTTGACTCTATTGAAAAGATGCCATGTCCCAAGGACATAAAAGGTATAAGAAGTTTCCTTGGCCATGCCGGTTTTTATAGGAGGTTCATTAAGGACTTTTCTAAAATCTCTAGGCATCTGACTAATTTATTGCAAAAAGATATTCCTTTTTTCTTTGATGATGATTGTGTAGAAGCATTTGAAATACTTAAGAAAGCTTTGATCACTGCACCTATTGTTCAGCCACCTGATTGGAATTTACCCTTTGAAATTACGTGTGATGCTAGTGATTATGTTGTAGGTGTTGTTCTAGGGCAAAGAGTTGATAAGAAATTGAATGTTATCCAAGATGCTAGTAAGACTCTTGATCTTGCTTGAGAAATTATGCTACTCTTGAAAAAGAATTCTTAGCAGTTGTGTTTGCATGTGATAAGTTTAGACCTTATATTGTTGATTCATAAGTTACTATTCACACTGATCATGCTGCTATTAAATATCTTATGGAAAAGAAAGATGCTAAGCCTAGACTCATTAGATGGGTTCTATTGCTCCAAGAATTTGATTTGCATATTATTGATAGAAAGAGAGCTGAGAACCCCGTTGCAGACAACTTGTCTAGGTTAGAGAATGTTCTTGATGACCCACTGCCTATTGATGATAGCTTTCCCGATGAACAATTAGCGGTCATTAATGATTCTCGTACTGCTCCTTGGTATGCCGATTATGCTAATTACATTGTTGCTAAATTTATACCTCCTAGTTTCACATACCAACAAAAGAAAAAGTTCTTTTATGCTTTAAGACATTACTTCTGGGATGACCCACACCTTATAAAGAAGGAGTAGATGGTGTTATTAGATGTTGTGTACCTGAGCATGATCAGGAACAGATTCTACGCAAGTGTCACTCTGAATCCTATGGAGGACACCACGCTGGAGATAGAACTGCACACAAGGTACTGCAATCTGGTTTTTATTGGCCTACTCTCTTCAAAGATGCTCGTAAGTTTGTCTTATCTTGTGATGAATGTCAAAGAATTGGTAATATTAGTAGACGTCGAGAAATGCCTATGAATTATTCTCTTGTTATGGAACCGTTTGATGTTTGGGGCTTTGATTATATGGGACCCTTTCCTGCCTCTAATGGTTACACTCATATTTTAGTTGCTGTTGATTACGTTACTAAGTGGGTAGAAGCTACTCCAACTAGTAGTGCTGATCATAACACCTCTATTAAGATGCTTAAAGAAGTTATTCTTCCAAGGTTTGGAGTCCCTAGATATCTTATGACTGATGGTGGTTCACATTTTATTCATGGTGCTTTCCGTAAGATGCTTGCTAAGTATGATGTTAATCATAGAATCGCATCTCCTTATCATCCGCAGTCTAGTGGTCAAGTAGAGTTGAGCAATAGAGAGCTCAAATTAATTTTGCAAAAGGCTGTCAATAGATCTAGAAAGAATTGGTCCAAAAAACTTGATGATAAATTATGGGCCTATAGAACTGCATACAAAAATCCTATGGGTATGTCTCCATATAAGATGGTTTATGGAAAAGCGTGTCATTTACCTCTTGAACTTGAACAAAAAGCATATTGGGCTATTAAAGAGCTCAACTACGACTTCAAACTTGCCGGTGAGAAGAGGTTATTTGATATTAGCTCACTTGATGAATGGAGAACCCAAGCCTATGAGAATGCCAAGCTATTCAAAGAAAAAGTCAAACGCTGGCATGACAAAAGGATACAAAAGCGTGAGTTTAACGTAGGTGATTATGTGTCATTATTCAACTCGCTTAAGATTTTTGCAGGAAAACTTCTCTCTAAATGGGAAGGTCCTTACGTTATCGAGGAGGTCTATCGCTCGGTGCCATAAAATCAACAACTTCAAAGGCACAAGTCCGAGGGTGGTGAACGGTCAAAGAATTAAACATTATATCTCGTAATCCTATCAATGTTGAAACTAATATTATTGAAACCGTAACCCCGGAGGAATACATAAGGGACACTTTCCAGAATGTTCCAGACTCCGAAAAGGAATAGGTATGTGGTACGGTAAGTAAACCGACTCCAAAACAACTCTAATGGCAATTTTTATCAGTTTTGGAATATTTAAGAATTTTAGGAAGAAAGAAGTAGTCCGAGAGGGACACGAGGCCTCCACGAGGGTGGAGGGCGCGCCCACCCTTACTGGACTCGCCCCCTATCTTGTGGACACCCCGTGTGCCTCCCGGACTCTGTTTTCTTGCACGTTACATATTTTGTTCGGTAAAAATTCATTATATAAACTCCCAAAGGTTTTGACCACCGTATCACACAAATATCCTCTGTTTTCGTTTCGAGCTGTTTCTGTTTCAGATCTAGAGCATCATGGCGTCTCCAGGCGCTCCCAAGGACAAGTTTTTCGAGAGGGTTATCAACCCCTATCTCGCGGAGGTGCTGCAACACCCTCAAACCATTGAGATGCGTGAGGGGGTGCTGCACATCCGCGATCTGGAGGGACCAAGGTGTACTGGAAGCATGGAGACAAAGCTCGAAGCCGTGGAGCAGCAAGTTTTCAAGTGCAAAGGTATGGTGGAGCATGGACTCAACACCAACCAGATGATGATCACGGAGTTCACCAACAACCACAAGCTAGATGCCAAAGTCATTGGGGAGACCATCTTCAAGCTTCAAGAGAAAATCGAGCACCTCCAAGCCCAGATCTATGACCTGCAAAACCAGAACTGTGAGTATGAATATAGATTCAAGAGGATGAGTTTGGCTGGAGATTTAAGGATCCCGGAGACTCGATCATCCTTCTATGATAGTGAGCCTATGGCTTGGAAGATGGATGACAAGCCTACATCATCAACAACTCCTATTTCACCACCTCCGAGGACATAATCACATGGGCATGGGCATTCCCCTTGGCAACTGCCAAGCTTGGGGGAGATGCCCCGGTACCGTATCACCATCACACTCCTATCTTTACTGTTTTATTTAGTTTGATCCTTTTAGTAGTATCTTGATCTAGTAGATTGAAGTTTTGATATCAAGTAGTTTTGAGTTTTGCTTTGTGATCTCTTTATGTAATCGAGTCCGTGAGTTATCTATAATAAAGATTAGTGTTGAGTCAAGGGCTTTGCTATGTTGCTATGATCTTGAGAAGTAGAGAATAAAAGATTTTATATTGATCTTATGGTTAGTGATGACTTCACACATAGAAAGTATGAGGCATAAAAGTTGTTGAGAGTTGATAAACATAGTTTTGGTCATCGTTGCAATTAATAGGAAGTAATAAGGAAAGAGAGGTTCACATACATATATATTATCTTGGACATCTTTTATGATTGGGAGCACTCATTAAGTATGACATGCTAAAAGAGTTGACGTTGGACATGGAAGACAACGTAATGGTTTATGTTTTCTCACATCTCAGTTAAAGTATATTGTCATTGACCTTCCAAACATGTTGAGCTTGCCTTTCCCCCTCATGCTAGCCAAATTCCTTGCACCAAGTAGAGATACTACTTGTGCTTCCAAATATCCTTAAACCTAGTTTTGCCATGAGAGTCCACCATACCTACCTATGGATTGAGTAAGATCCTTCAAGTAAGTTGTCATGTTGCAGGCAATAAAAATTGCTATCTAAATATGTATGACTTATTAGTGCAGAGAAAATAAGCTTTATATGATCTTGTTGTGGAAGCAATAAAAGCGACGGACTGCATAATAAAGGTCCACATACAAGTGGCAATATAAAGTGACATTCTTTTGCATTAAGACTTTGTGCATCCAACCCTAAACGCACATGACAGCCTCTGCTTCCCTCTGCGAAGGGCCTATCTTTTACTTTATGTTTTTACTTTATGCTTGAGTGAAGGTGATCCTCACCTTTCGCTTTTTCATTTTATCCTTTGGCAAGCTCCTCGTGTTTGAAAGATCATGATATATATATATATATCCAATTGGATGTAAGCTAGCATGGGCTATTATTGTTAACATCACCTAAAGGTGAATACGTTGGGAGGCAACACAATAAGCCCCTGTCTTTCTCAGTGTCCGACTGAAACTCCATAATCACAAGTATTGCGTGAGTATTGGCAATTGTAGAAGATTACATGATAGTTGAGTATGTGGACTTGCCGAAAAGCTCTATTCTTGACTCTTTCTGATGTTATGATAAATTGCAATTGCTTCAATGACTAAGATTATAGTTTGTTAGTTCCCAATGAAGTTTCTGAACCATACTTGACACTGTGAATTGATTGTCACTTGAGTATAAGAAATCATATGATAAAATCTATATATGTTGCTGTTATAAGAATGATCATGATGCCCTCATGTCCGTATTTTATTTTTATCGACACCTCTATCTCTAAACATGTGGACATATTTTTCGATATCGGCTTCCGCTTGAGGACAAGCGAGGTCTAAGCTTGGGGGAGTTGATACGTCCATTTTGCATCATGCTTTTATATCAATATTTATATTGCATTATGGGCTGTTATTACACATTATATCTCAATACTCATGGCTATTCTCTCTTATTTTACAAGGTTTACCATGAAGAGGGGAATGCCGCAATTGGAATTTCGGCCGAAAAGGAGCAAACATTGAAACCTATTTCAGACCGCTCCAAAAATCCTGAAACTCCACGAAACTTATTTTTGGAATTAATAAGAATTATTGAGCGGAAGAAACACCTTAGGGGGCCCACACCCTGGCCAGGAGGGTGGTGGCACGCCCACCCCTACTGGGCACCCCTTGTCTCCTGGGCCCCCTGGTGGCCCTCCGGTGTCCATCTTCTTCTATATGAAGGCTTTTACCCTGGAAAAAATTGTGGGCAAGCTTACGGGACGAAACTCCGCCGCCACGAGGCGGAACCTTTGGCGAAACCAATCTAGAGCTCTGGCAAAGCTGCTCTGCCGGGGACACTTCCCTCCGGGAGGGGGAAATCATCACCATCGTCATCACCAATGATCCTCTCATCGGGAGGGGGTCAATCTCCATCAACATCTTCACCAGCACCATCTCCTCTCAAAACCCTAGTTCATCTCTTGTATCCAATCTTGTATCAAAACCACAAATTGGTACCTGTGGGTTGCTAGTTGTGTTGATTACTCCTTGTAGTTGATGCTAATTGGTTTACTTGGTGGAAGATCATATGTTCAGATCCTTAATGCATATTATTACTCCTCTGATTATGAACATGAATATGCTTTGTGAGTAGTTACGTTTGTTCCTGAGGACATGGGTGAAGTCTTGCTATTAGTAGTCATGTGAATTTGGTATTCGTTCAATATTTTGATGAGATGTATGTTATCTTTTCCTCTAGTGGTGTTATGTGAATGTTGACTACATGACAGTTCACCATTTGGGCCTAGAGGAAGGCATAGGGAAGTAATAAGTAGATGATGGGTTGCTAGAGTGACAGAAGCTTAAACCCTAGTTTATGCGTTGCTTCATTAGGGGCTGATTTGGATCCATATGTTTAATGTTGTGGTTAGGTTTACCGTAATACTTCTTTTGTAGTTGCGGATGCTTGCAATAGGGGTTAATCATAAGTGCGATGCTTGTCCAAGTAAGGGCAGTACCTAAGCACCGGTCCACCCACATATCAAATTATCAAAGTACTGAACGCGAATCATATGAGCGTGATGAAAATTAGCTTGATGATAATTCCCATGTGTCCTTGGGAGCTCTTTTCTCATTATAAGAAATTGTCCAGGCTTGTCCTTTGCTACAAAAGGATTGGGCCACCTTGCTGCACTCTATTTACTTTCGTTGCTTGTTACTCGTTACAATTTATCTTATCACAAAACAATCTATTACCTACAATTTCAGTGCTTGCAGAGAAAACCTTACTGAAAACCGCTTATCATTTCCTTCTGCTCCTCGTTGGGTTCGACACTCTTACTTATCGAAAGGACTAAGATAGATCCCCTACAATTGTGTGTCATCATCCAGCTTCAAAGCAGAGCTCCTCGAGCTGATCTAGGGCGGGGGATAAGAACCACTCTTCGAACTTGGCTTGGAACTTGAAGCTGGTACTGAACATGCGGATGTCAAGGCATCTAGCTGGCCCAGGCTACGATGAAAGGATCTTGGAGACTGCGGCCATGCATTTGCAATCCCCGTCGCAGAGGCAGCTGTCAACGGTGAGGTTGAGGGGGACGCGGCGCCAGAGGGGGCGCCACCGCCGGGAGAGCAGGGCGGTCCGCATGGCAGATTTGGTGGGGAGGAGGCCGAAGATGATGAGCAGCATGTCGTCGGGGAGCCTACTGATGAAGTCCTGGCTCGCCGGATGCAGTTTTGGCTTGAGGCACCTCCTCTTGTTGGCTGCCTTGCTGTCCATCTCAACCGGTGGTGGCCTTGGTGTACGTGTCTGGGTGTGTGTGTGTGTCTGGGTGCGCGTGAGCCCGTCATACATGCATGCCGCCGCGCAGTGGTGAATTGTGCGTGAGTGTGTCCTTCACACGGAAGAAGTGTGTCCTCAATGCACCCTCAATTTACTAGCGTGCGGGGTGCTACCCCGAGTGGTTTCAACTTTGTTTACTTCACTGCGTGTCAGATAGGCCTCTAGTTTACTTATTTTCACCTACTCCCTCATGGGCCAGCACACGAAGATAGAGAACACGAGCTAACAAGGCAGCATGTGGACTAGTTGACCGGTCAATAATATACGGAGCTATACGCTGACACAGTGAGCGTATAATCCGTTGGTATAGAGAGTTTGAGTGAGAGGGGAGGCCCGTGAGAGATAGCAGAGAGAGAGAGAGAGAAAGAGCTACTCCCTCTGTTCGATAATGTAGTTCCAACATTTTTTAAAGTCAAACTTTTGAAACTTTGACCAAGTTTATAAAGAAACTACTTATATCTACAATACCAAAGATAAATGATAGTATGAAGTTAGTACATGTTGTGATGAATCTAATGATCATTCCAAATGTAGATGTTTTTCTCCACATATACCTGGTCAAACTTTTCTGAGGTTTGACTTTTCAAAACATCCATATGCTTATGGACGTGAGAGAGTCCTAACTAGGGAGATAGATAGATAGATAGAGATAGAGAGAGAGAGAGAGAGAGAGAGAGAGAGAGAGAGAGAGAGAGAGAGTGAGTGAAATAGAAAGAGTGAGTGAAAAATGTGTGTGTGCGTGTGTGAAAGAGACATGGACAAAACACGATAAAAGTAGAGAAAAAGCGTGTGTGTCTTATGCAAACATATCACACATGCATCTTCGACAACGAAAGCAAGGTGAGGAGATAGTGTGTGGTTGTTTGCAACCGAGAGAGAAAGACACCTAGCACGTTGCCAAGAGGGGTCTGACAAATAAGGGAGAGAGGTCGAGAGAGACGTACAGAGAAAATGCAGACATGGGGAGGAGAGAGTGTATGTTTGTCATAGAGAGATCCCCTGGAGATCGTGATGGGACTACATGGGTGGGAGATCGAGTGACAAGGTGTGTGCGCGATAGAATTTACCCCGAGAGATATCGAGATAGACGTATGGATGGAAGGAGACAATACGTGTGTTCCTGATGGCTAGTGAGAGATAATCATACTTAGGGGGGGGGGCGAGTGCTTGCGCCTATGATGGAGTGAGGGATTATGGTACTTAGGGGGGTGCATGTCACATAGAGAGAGAACAAGGGCGGAGAGTGTTGGATGTGTCTATATGTATAGCGCGGACGAGACGTGTATGTGTAAACCAGGGATATATAAATTTTGAGAGACATAGAGGAGCCCCGATAAGGTTGAGTGGTGCGACAGAGGGGGAAAGAGATATTCCATCCGCTCGATAATGCAGTGCATGTAAATTTTTGAGAAGTCAAACTTTGGAAACTTTGATCAGGTTTACGCAAATGTTATTTATATCTACAGTACCAAAGATACATCATACAAAACTACATCTCATGGTGAATCTAATGGTATATGTTTGCCGTTCTAGATGTAATTGTTTTTCTCCACGTACATGGTCAAACTTTGTGATGTTTGACTTTTCAATTAATCTATATGCTAGGGACCGAAGAGAGTGCCTAAGTTGAGAGAGATCAAGTGCGTGTGAAGGAGAATGAGTGAGTGTGCAAAAAGAGTATGTGTGTGAAAGAGAAAGTGATAACAAACAATAAATTAGAGAGAGAGTGTGTTTTTTCATTTCTTATGCAAACATATTACGCATGCATCTCCGAGATAGAAAAGCAAGGCGAGGACATATACGAAGATACCTAGTGCGTGATTGTTTGCAATGGAGAGAGACACCCCTATAACACATGTCCAATAGAGGTCTGGCCAACAAGGAACAAAGGTCGAGAGGGACACATGGAGAACATGGACACATGGGGAGGGAGAGAGGGTGTGTTTGTGATAGAGACATCCCCTCGAGATCGTGAGGGGACTATATGGGTGGGAGATCGAGGGAGGTGTGTGCGCGATAGAAAGATGCCCCGAGAGAAATTGAGATAGACCATGCACATGTTTGTGATGGAGACTAAGATTAGCTAGTCATATACATATAGGGGGACTACGTGTGCCTATAATTGAGTGAGAGAACATCATATTTGGCTAGCTAGGCATGAGATTGTGTGTGTGCGTGTGAGATGGAGAGAGAACGAGGGAGAGAGATAGAGTTTTAGATGGGTCTATCGAGTGCGAGTGAGATATGCATGTGTATGTGTGACCTAGGTAGATGGAGAGTTTGTGAGAGAGAGGGAAGAGTTCCGAGACGACAGAGTGGTGCATGAGAGAGTTACGGGCAACGAGCCAAGGAATTTGTGTGCGTACGATGAGTGCACCCAAGGTATCTAGCTTGGACTAGAGAATCATACATAGTGCGAGAGAGACCTATAGATGCAGTATATATGCATGCGAACTACAAAGACCCCCCCCACACAGAGAGAGAGAGAGAGATAGAGAGAGATGGAGAGAAAGGGAGAGGGACCAACAAGGTTTGTGTGTTGGATGCGTGCGACAGAATTGAAGATTGTCGGCGAGAAAGAGAGAGAGAGAGCAGGAGTCCGAGAGAGGGGGAGGTCGTGTTTTATGCATCAAAGACTGATATAAACCATGTTTTGATATAAACTTGCATTCAAATATTTAAATTGGAGAAATGTTGTCTGCAATCCACACATGAACGGATATATGCGTATATCAAACAAGTTCATTAATTTGACTTTCAACATGTTCATGGAGTGCTATAATACTGTACAACATGCTACTCGATTGAGGTGTTCAATTTTGGATTTAGTTCACTATTTTGACCTGGTGAACGAGCTATTTCATTGAATCAAGATATTTAATTTTGGGTTTGATTCCCGTTTTTGAGTAGGTCAACTATTTGTCATATAGTAAATCGCTAGCATTGAGCATGTAAAAACACATTACTCCCGAGCGTCATCTCTCCATCTAAAAAAGAAGTGGCAAGCTAATATTTCAAAATTTGATTCGAGTCGACTTGGTAAGGTAGAAGTGGATGCTCGTTCTCCCAAAATTTGAACGAATCGTTAAACACCCTCTACTCGGTGGAATTCGCCCGAGCAAATAAATGGGAGACGCGAAATTACCGACCTATGTGGGACACACATCAATTGGCCCGTTGTACATTGAGGGTAGGTTCGTAAATTCATCCAAGCGTGTCTTCTCCTCGGCCGAAATGACATGTGCTAAATAATTCATAAACCATGGTCAGCAAAACACCCTCTCCTCGCCCGAAATAGCTCGCGCCCACTATTTAAAAACATGCTCTCCTCGCCCGAAATCGCTCGTGCCCACTATATTTCAAAACACGCCCTCCTCGCCCGAAATCGCTTCCGCCCACTATTTGGGGAGAAGCAAAGTTACTCTACTATCCCTGACCCTCAGTACACAGACCCAAGCCGAGAAGCCTAAAGGTAGGGGTAGAACTATAACTCCCCCCCACATTTCAGACAAATGCGTCCGTAAGACCTGGTTCCACTCCCCTCCCAATTCCCTCCCTATTCATACCTTGTGGCGCCAAATCACCTTCTCCCCGGAAGCTCCCTTCTCCCGAGCCGCGAAACCTCAGCCCCTCCTCCATGGCGCCCCCCACCGCACCAATTTCACAGCTGCCCTCCTCCCTAATGTCGGAGACGTTGTCCATTTGTCGTCGTGCACTAGGACGTGGGCCTCTTACTCCGTGCTTCTAGAGCTGCCTCGACGACGGCCGCGTGAACCGTACCGGAGCCAATTCACCCCCACCGTTGTTCACGGCGCCGAAGCGGCTCCAACTTCGGATCCGTCCAGAGTCCCGGCGCTGCTTCCCCATAGCCGTCGACCGTCGCGACATCTCTGCTTCCCTGCCACCAATCGCCACCGCAACCGCGCCGGCCTCGCCGACTCGGCAGCTGAAGCTGCCTACTTCACCATGCCACCAGATAGGTCGCACCCTCATCTCAAATCACTTTATTTAGGCGTCAGTTGTCTGAATTTTTATTCTGGGCCAATCAATTCCCAATGGGAAGCAGCACCCCTCGAGGCGGCGGAGCTCCTAGGCTGCCAGTTGGCTGGTGTCTAACATAAGGGTGTGGGGCCGCAAGTTCACCGCGGAAGCAGCGCTTAGATGGCTATCTTAGAGTTGCGTGGGTTGAAGGTACTGCCGCCGCCGGATCTGGATGAAGGCTAGTCTTTGTGGATTGGCCCGAGGGCGGTGCAACCACGGCAGTGCGGTGGGGCGGGGAGCAGGGTTTTGGTCGGGGCCACGGACGGTGAAGGCAGGTTGCTCTGCCGTTGGTTGCTGGCTCTTCGAGGAAGATTCCGAACAGTGTCAGCCGGGAGGCACAAGACGGCCATCAAGCCATTCGGCGTAGATCAGATAGTACCAAAATAAAATAAAATCATGTGGCCCAATTTAGTCTTCAGTCAACAGATGTGTGACCACTCTCGTACCTTGCTATTGATCCCTTAGGGTATTTCTTCAGATCAAAGAGATGTGTCGTTCTTAACATTATGCATTATCTGTGAAGGAAATATGCCCTAGAGGCAATAATAAAGTTATTATTTATTTCCTTATTTCATGATAAATGTTTATTATTCATGCTAGAATTGTATTAACCGGAAACATAATACATGTGTGAATACATAGACAAACATGGTGTCACTAGTATGCCTCTAGTTGACTAGCTCATTAATAAAAGATGGTTAAGTTTCCTAACCATAGACATGAATTGTCATTTCATTAACGGGATCACATCATTAGGAGAATGATGTGATTGACTTGACCCATTCCGTTAGCTTAGCACTTGATCGTTTAGTATGTTGCTATTCCTTTCTTCATGACTTATACATGTTCCTATAACTATGAGATTATGCAACTCCCGTTTACCGAAGGAACACTTTGTGTGCTACCAAACGTCACAACGTAACTGGGTGATTATAAAGGTGCTCTACAGGTGTCTCCGAAGGTACTTGTTGGGTTGACATATTTCGAGATTAGGATTTGTCACTCCGATTGTCGGAGAGGTATCTCTGGGCCCACTCGGTAATGCACATCACTATAAGCCTTGCAAGCATTGTAACCAATGAGTTAGTTACAGGATGATGTATTACGGAATGAGTAAAGAGACTAGCCGGTAACGAGATTGAACTAGGTATTGAGATAGCGACGATCGAATCTCGGGCAAGTCAAAGGGAACAACGTATGTTGTTATGCAGTTTGACCGATAAAGATCTTCGTAGAATATGTGGGAGAAAATATGAGCATCCAGGTTCCGCTATTGGTTATTGACCGGAGACATGTCTCGGTCATGTCTACATAGTTCTCGAACCCGTAGGGTCCGCACGCTTAAAGTTCGATGACGGTTATATTATGAGTTTATGTGTTTTGATGTACCTAAGGTAGTTCGGAGTCCTGGATGAGATCGGGGACATGACGAGGAGTCTCGAAATGGTTGATATGTAAAGATTGATATATTGGACGACTATATTTGGACTTCGGAAAGGTTCCGAGTGATTCGGGTATTTTTCGGAGTACCGGAGAGTTACGGGAATTCACTGGGGAGTATATGGGCCTTATTGGGCCATACGAGAATAGAAAAGAGAGGCCAAAAGGAAGGAGGCGCGCGCCTCCCCTCTGGTCCGAATTGGACAAGGGGTGCAGCCCCCTTTTCCTTCTCCCTCTCCCCCTCTTTCCTTCTCTCCTACTCCGGAAAGGAAAGGGGAATCCTACTAGAACTTGGGAGTCCTAGTAGGACTCCCCACACTTGGCGCGCCCCCTCTAGGGCCGGCCTCTCCCTCCCTCCTTTATATACGGGGGCAGGGGGCGCCTCTAGACACAAAAATTGATCATTGATCTCTTAGCCATGTGCGGTGCCCCCCTCCACCATAGTCCTCCTTGATAATATCGTAGCGGTGCTTAGGCGAAGCCCTGCATCGGTAGAACATCATCATTGTCACCACGCCGTCGTGCTGACGGAACTCTCCCTCGACACTCAGCTAGATCGAAGTTTGAGGGACGTCATCGAGCTGAACGTGTGCAAGAACTCAGAGGTGCCGTGCTTTCGGTGCTTGATCGGTCGGGCCGTGAAGACGTACGACTACATCAACCGCGTTGTGCTAACGCTTCCGCTTTCGGTCTACGAGGGTACGTGGACACACTCTCCCCTCTCGTTGCTATGCATCACCATGATCTTGCATGTGCGTAGGAATATTTTTGAAATTACTACGTTCCCCAACAGTGGCATCCGAGCCAGGTTTTATGCGTAGATGTTATATGCAGGAGTAGAACACAAGTGATTTGTGGGCGATACAAGTCATACTGCTAACCAGCATGTCATACTTTGGTTCCGCGGTATTGTTGGATGAAGCAGCCCGGACCGACATTACACGTACGCTTACGCGAGACTGGTTTTGCCGCCGTGCTTTGCACATAGGTGACTAGCGGGTGTAAGTTTCTCCATCTTTAGTTGAACCGAGTGTGGCTACGCCCGGTCCTTGAGAAGGTTAAAACATCACTAACTTGAAGAACTATCATTGTGATTTTAATGCGTAGGTAAGAACGGTTCTTGCTCAGCCAGTAGCAGCCACGTAAAACTTGCAACAACAAAGTAGAGGACGTCTAACTTGTTTTTGTAGGGCATGTTGTGATGTGATATGGTCAAGGCATGATGCTATATTTTATTGTATGAGATGATCGTGTTTTGTAACCGAGTTATCGGCAACTGGCAGGAGCCATATGGTTGTCGCTTTATTGTATCCAATGCAATCGCCCTGTAATTGCTTTACTTTATCACTAAGCGGTAGCAATAGTCGTAGAAGCAATAGTTGGCGAGACGACAACGATGCTACGATGGAGATCAAGGTGTCGCGCCGGTGACGATGGTGATCATGACGGTGCTTCGGAGATGGAGATCACAAGCACATGATGATGATGTCCATATCATATCACTTATGTTGATTGCATGTGATGTTTATCTTTTATGTATCTTATCTTGCTTTGATTGATGGTAGCATTATAAGATGATCTCTCACTAAATTTCAAGATAAAAGTGTTCTCCCTGAGTATGCACCATTGCCAAAGTTCGTCGTGCCCAGACACCACGTGATGATCGGGTGTGATAAGCTCTACACGTCCATCTACAACGGGTGCAAGCCAATTTTGCACACGCAGAATACTTAGGTTAAACTTGACGAGTCTAGCATATGAAGATATGGCCTCGGAACACTGAGACCGAAAGGTCGAGCATGAATCATATAGTAGATATGATCAACATAGTGATGTTCACCATTGAAAACTACTCCATTTCATGTGATGATCGGTTATGGTTTAGTTGATTTGGATCACGTGATCACTTAGATGATTAGAGAGATGTCTATCTAAGTGGGAGTTCTTAAGTAATATGATTAATTGAACTTAAATTTATCATGAACTTAGTCCTGGTAGTATTTTGCAAATTATGTTGTAGATCAATAGCTCGCGTTGTTGCTTTCATATGTTTATTTTGATATGTTCCTAGAGAAAATTGTGTTGAAAGATGTTAGTAGCAATGATGCGGATTGGATCCGTGATCGAGGATTGTCCTCATTGCTGCACAGAAGAATTATGTCCTTGATGCACCGCTAGGTTGACGGACCTATTGCAGGAGCAGATGCAGACATTATGAATGTTTGGCTAGCTCAATATGATGACTACTTGATAGTTTAGTGCACCATGCTTAACGACTTAGAATCGGGACTTCAAAGACATTTTGAATGTCATGGGCCATATGAGATGTTCCAGGAGTTGAATTTAATATTTCAAGAAAATACCCGAGTTGAGAGATATGAAGTCTCCAACAAGTTCTATAGCTAAAAGATGGAGGAGAATTGCTCAACTAGTGAGCATGTGCTTAGATTGTCTGGGTACTACAATCGCTTGAATCAAGTGGGAGTTAATCTTCCAGATAAGATAGTGATTGACAGAGTTCTCTAGTCACCATGACCAAGTTAGTAGAACTTCGTGATGAACTATAGTATGCAAAGGATAACGAAAATGATTCCCGAGCTCTTCGTGATGTTGAAATCAACGAAGGTAGAAATCGAGAAAGAGCATCAAGTGTTGATGATTTACAAGACCAGTAGTTTCAAGAAAAGGGCAAAGGGAAAGAAAGGGAAATTCAAGTAGAATGACAAGAAAATTGTCACTCCCGCGAAGAAGCCCAAAGCTGGACCAAAGCACAAACCGAGTGCTTAATTGCAAAGGAAATGGTCCTTTGGAAATGGAAATGCCTTGAATATTTGGTGGATAAGAAGGATGGCAAAGTGAACAAGGGTATATTTGATATACAGGTTACTGATGTGTGCCTTACTAGTGTTTATAGTAGCCCCTGAGTATTTGATACTTGTTCGGTTGCTAAGATTAGTAACTCGCAGTAGGAGTTACATAATAAACAGAGACTAGTTGAGGGGAAGTGACGATGAGTGTTGGAAGTAGTTCCAAGATTGATATGATCATCATCACACACTCCCTATACTTTAGGGATTAGTGTTAAACCTAAATAAATGTTATTTGGCATTTGCGTTGAGCATGAATATGATTTGATCATGTTTATTGCAATACAATTATTCATTTAAAGTCAGAGAATAATTGTTGTTCTGTTTACATGAATAAAACCTTCAATGGTCATACCCCAATGAAAATAGTTTGTTGGATCTCAATCGTAGTGATACACATATTCATAATATTGATGCCAAAAGATGTAAAGTTAATAATGATAGTGCAACTTCTTTGTGGCCCTGCCGTTTGGGTTATATCGTGTAAAGCGCATGAAGAAACTCCATAAAGATGGATTTTCAGAATCACTTGGTTATGAATCATTTGATGCTTGCGAACCGTGCCTTTTGGGCAAGATGACTAAAACTCCGTTCTCCGGAACAATGGAGCGAGCAACTGACTTATTGGAAATAATATATACTGATGTATGCGATCCGATGAGTGTTAAGGCTTGTGGCGGATATCATTATTTTCTGACCTTCACAGATGATTTGAGCAGATATGGGTATATCTACTTGATGAAACATAAGTCTGAAACATTTGAAAAGTTCAAAGAATTTTAGAGTGAAGTGGAAAATCATCATAACATGAAAATAAAGTTTTCTGTGATTTGATCGCGGAGACAAATATTTTATTTATGAGTTTGGTCTTCAAGTGAAACAATGTGGAATAGTTTCACAAACTCATGCCACCTGGAACACCACAGCTTAGTGGTGTGTTCGAACGTCATAACCGTACTTTATTGGATATAGTACAATCTATGATGTTTCTTACCGATTTACCACTATCGTTTTGGGGTTATGCATTAGAGACAGCTGCATTCACTTTAAATAGGGCACCATCAAAATTCGTTGAGATGGCGGCTTATGAACTGTGGTTTGGCAAGAAACCAAAGTTGTCATTTTTTAAAGTTTGGGGCTGCGATGCTTATGTGAAAAAGTTTCAACCTGATAAGCTCAAACCTAAATCGGAGAAGTGTGTCTTCATAGAATACCCAAAGGAAACTGTTGGTTACACCTTCTATCACAGATCCGAAGGCAAGATATTCGTTGCTAAGATGGATCCTTTCTAGAGGAGTTTCTCTCGAAAGAAGTGAGTGGGAGGAAAGTAGAGCTTGATAAGGTAATTGTGCCTTCTCCCGAATTGGAAAGTAGTTCATCACGGAAATTAGTTCCAGTGATTCCTACACCAATTAGCGAGGAAGCTAATGATGATGATCATGAAACTTCAGATCAAGTTACTACAGAACCTCGTAGGTCTTCCAGAGTACGGTCTGCACCAGAGTAGTAGGGTAATCCTATTCTGGAAGCCATATTACTAGACCATGATAAACCTACGAACTATGAGGAAGTGATGATGAGCCCAGATTCTGCGAAATGGCTGGAGGCCATGAAATCTGAGATAGGATCCATGTATGAGAACAAAGTGTGGACTTTGGTGGACTTGCCCGATGGTCGGCAAGCCATAGAAAATAAATGGATCTTCAAGAGGAAGACATACATTGATAGTAGTGTTACTATCTACAAAGCTCGACTTGTCGCAAAAAAGGTTTTCGACAAGTTCAAGGTGTTGACTACAATGAGATTTTCTCAACTGTAGCGATGCTTAAGTCTGTCCGAATCATGTTAGCAATTGCCACATTTTATGAAATCTAGCAAATGGATGTCAAAACTGCATTCCTTAATGGTTTTCTTAAATAAGAGTTGTATATGATGCAACCAAAAGGTTTTGTCAATCCTAAAGGTGCTAACAAAATGTGCAAGCTCTAGCCATCCATCTATGGACTGGTGCAAGCATCTCGGAGTTGGAATATACATTTTGATAAGTTGATCAAAGCATATAGTTTTATACGGACTTGCAGTGAAGCCTGTATTTACAATAAAGTGAGTGGGAGCACTATAGCCTTTCTGATAAGTATATGTGAGTGACATATTGTTGATCAAAAATGATGTAGAATTTTTCTCGAAAGCATAAAGAAGTGTTTGAAAGGAGTTCTTTAAAATAAAGACCTCAGTAAAGCTACTTACATATTGAGCATCAAGATCTATTGAGATAGATAAAGACACTTGATAAGATTTTCAATGAGTACATACCTTGACAAGATTTTGAAGTAGATCAAAATGGAACATTCAAAGAAAGAGTTCTTGCCTGTGTTGCAAAGGTATGGAATTGAGTAAGACTTAAATCCCGACCACGGTAGAAAATAGAAAGAGAATGAAAGTCATTCCCTATGCCTCAATCATAGGTTCTATAAAAGTATGCCATGCTATGGACCATACCTATTGTATACTATGCCCTAGTTTGGCAAGGGAGTACAATGGTGATCTAGGAGTAGATCACTAGACATTGGCCAAAATTATCCTTAGTGGAATAAGGATATATTTCTCGATTATGGAGGTGAAAAGAGGTTCGTCGTAAAGGGTTACGTCGATGCAAGATTTGACACTGATCCAGATGACTCTAAGTCTCAATCTGGATACATATTGAAAGTGGGAGCAATTAGCTAGAGTAGCTCCGTACAGAGCATTGTAGACATAGAATGTTTTTGCAAAATACATACGGCTCTGAATGTGATAGACCCGTTGACTAAACTTCTCTCACGAGCAAAACATGATCACACCTTAGTACTCTTTGGGTGTTAATCAAATAGCAATGTGAACTAGATTATTGACTCTAGTAAACCCTTTGGGTGTTGGTCACATGATGATGTGAACTATGTGTGTTAATCATATACAGATATGAATATTGGTGTTAAATCACATGGCAATGTGAACTAGATTATTGACTCTAGTGCAAGTGGGAGACTGAAGGAAATATGCCCTAGAGGCAATAATAAAGTTATTATTTATTTCCTTATTTCATGATAAATGTTTATTATTCATGCTAGAATTGTATTAACCGGAAACATAATACATGTGTGAATACATAGACAAACATGGTGTCACTAGTATGCCTCTACTTGACTAGCTCGTTAAGCAAAGATGGTTAAGTTTCCTAGCCATAGACATGAATTGTCATTTGATTAAGGGGATCACATCATTAGGAGAATGATGTGATTGACTTGACCCATTCCGTTAGCTTAGCACTTGATCGTTTAGTATGTTGCTATTCCTTTCTTCATGACTCATACATGTTCCTATAACTATGAGATTATGCAACTCCCGTTTACCGAAGGAACACTTTGTGTGCTACCAAACGTCACAACGTAACGGGGTGATTATAAAGGTGCTCTACAGGTGTCTCCAAAGGTACTTGTTGGGTTGGCGTATTTCGAGATTAGGATTTGTCACTCCGATTGTCGGAGAGGTATCTCTGGGCCCACTCGGTAATGCACGTCACTATAAGCCTTGCAAGCATTGTAACTAATGAGTTAGTTACAGGATGATGTATTACGAAACGAGTAAAGAGACTAGCCGGTAACGAGATTGAACTAGGTATTGAGATAGCGACGATCGAATCTCGGGCAAGTAACATACCAATGAAAAAGGGAACAACGTATATTGTTATGCGTTTTGACCGATAAAGATCTTCGTAGAATATGTGGGAGCCTATATGAGGATCCAGGTTCCGCTATTGGTTATTGACCGGAGATGTGTCTCGGTCATGTCTACATAGTTCTCGAACCCGTAGGGTCTGCACGCTTAAAGTTCGATGACGGTTATATTATGAGTTTATGTGTTTTGATGTACCGAAGGTAGTTCGGAGTCCCGGATGTGATCGGGGACATGACGAGGAGTCTCTAAATGGTCGAGACGTAAAGATCGATATATTGGACAACTATATTCGTACTTTGGAAAGGTTCCGAGTGATTCGGGTATTTTTCGGAGTACCGGAGAGTTACGGGAATTCGCCGGGGAGTATATGGGCCTTATTGGGCCATATATGGGAATAGAAGAGAGAGGCCAAAAGGAAGGAGGCGTGCGCCTCCCCTCTGGTCCGAATTGGACAAGGGGTGCAGCCCCCTTTTCCTTCTCCCTCTCCCCCTCTTTCCTTCTCTCCTACTCCGGAAAGGAAAGGGGAATCCTACTAGGACTTGGGAGTCCTAGTAGGACTCCCCACACTTGGCGCGCCCCCTCTTGGGCCAGCCTCTCCATCCCTCCTTTATATACGGGGGCAGGGGGGCACCTCTAGACACAACAATTGATCATTGATCTCTTAGCCGTGTGCGGTGCCCCCCTCCACCATAGTCCTCCTCAATAATATCGTAGCGGTGCTTAGGTGAAGCCCTGCATCGGTAGAACATCATCATCGTCACCACGCCGTCATGCTGACGGAACTCTCCCTCGACACTCGGCTGGATCGGAGTTCGAGGGACGTCATCGAGCTGAACGTGTGCAAGAACTTGGAGGTGCCATGCTTTCGGTGCTTGATCGGTCGGGCCGTGGAGACGTACGACTACATCAACCGCGTTGTGCTAACGCTTCCACTTTCGGTCTACGAGGGTACGTGGACACACTCTCCCCTCTTGTTGCTATGCATTACCATGATCTTGCGTGTGCGTAAGAATATTTTTGAAATTACTACGTTCCCCAACAATCTGCATCTTCACCCAAACCATCTTCCGACTCACCGCAGCTGCTCTAACAAGGGAAACATACACTAGCAGGGATCTATAGTCCCGACTCAATAGTTCCCTGCATAGAATGCACGTGCCCGACATGGACAACCACAACAACTGCAGGGCCATCGACAAGTTAGCACATGATGCTCATCCTATGGATGGCGGTCAGATAGGTTGTACCCTCATCTTACTTGTGTGCAACATTTATGGCTTTGTTATTCATCTAAGCATGGAAAATAGATTATCACATTTCACTGTATATTCATGCTGATCTCTTATGGGTCTTGTTCAGGAGTTAACGCTGTTCCATAGTTCAGCTAAGATACTTGTTCTTTAGGTAATGTTATTCCATAGTTATCATCCATCAGCCAATGCTATCCCACAGGCTAGTGATTATAGTATTATATCACTTCTAGTATTACCTATGTTGTTCTTTAATACTTTTTTGTGCCATCTAGTTAATCTCAAGTACAAACGATACATATTCTGTAGCTTTCATCTGTGTTCTCCCTTTAGTTTTTGAGACTTGTTGCTGCTAGTTAACCCCAGTCCTACTATTTATGTCGTCTCCTATAGGCACTCATTACATAAATCTAACTACTAGTTGTCTTCCATGCATGTCAGATATAATTGCACACACTGATATATCCACAAGAACCTCACGGAGCAATATAAAGGCCAATAAACTTGATGTCAATGATGCCCAATATGATGGAACATGTAAAGGCAGTTCTTCAGAAGACTTGTAGAAAGATGATGAATCCTCTTCATCCCACAAGGTCTGTGCTCTAACTTAGCCCGTGACATGGGTACAACATGCATATAATGTCCTGGAGTGTATCTACTCTGTTGCAATGCCATGTGCTTAGCATGCTGATCATGCATGTA
Source organism: Aegilops speltoides (assembly GCA_021437245.1). Lineage (NCBI taxonomy): Eukaryota > Viridiplantae > Streptophyta > Magnoliopsida > Poales > Poaceae > Aegilops > Aegilops speltoides. The sequence goes on from CM038142.1 coordinate 145,837,555, forward strand.
AATATGTCATGCCTTCTTGTTTTTCAGTACCTATTCCATTCATGATAACATGTTTTCAAATTCAAGTACTGTTATTCTACTCTATCGCAATGCCATCTGCTTAATTTGGACATCATGCTTCTTAATATCTTATGCATTGTTATTCATCAGTATGTACTTCATCTGTCTACCATACCATGTTTTTTTACATTGAAGTGTTGTTCTGGTGCTCTGTTGCAATGCCATCTTCGTTTCACAATCATACACGTGTATGTTGCCTTAGTTTTTTCTGTATGTATTCTGCTAGCATACAATTTTACATTCAACTAGTGTTTTTTTTACTGTGTTGTCCTGTCATATCCCTAGCTCTTACACCATACTCCCTCCGTCCGGATTACATGTTGCCGAAATGGATAAAAAAGGATGTAACTGGAGCTGAAATACGCCTAGATCCATCAATTTTTTTCCATATGGAGGGAATACATGTGAAAGTGCAACTATCCCTGGGTGGTTTTGGTAATGATTAACAACATATAGCTCACTGGACTAATTCTATTTTAAGATGAATATTTCAGGAAAGTTCAATGATTGGCATGACATGGATTAGGAATGTGGACCCCTCAAAATGCTAAGGACAAAGGATTGGCTCAAGCTCTAAAGCTCAAGACTCTACATTTTACTTTTAGTGATCCAAGATCACATTGAGTCCATAGAAAAAGCCAATACTATTAAAAGGGGATGAGGTGTTGCTTAATGGCTTGCTTGCTCAAAGTGCTTAGTGATATGCTCCAAAGCCCTCAACCACTTTCTCATATCCACATATGTCCCATACCAAAAGTCAAACTCGGCCCCATCGATTTGATCTATCCGGCGCCACCGAGTTCATTTGACATAGCCACTGCCAGAAACTCTAGTCACTTCGGTCTCACCGATAGGGATCTCGGTCTTATCGAGATGGGATTGCAAACTCTCTGTTTCCCTTCGTAACGTTTTGGTCTAACCGAGATGAGCGATCGGTCCCACCGAGTTTGCAATGCAAACTCTGTGTTTCCCCTTCGTAACATTTCGGTCTCACCGAGACGAGCGAATCGGTCCCACCAAGTTTGCCTGACCAACTCTCTGGTTAGCTTATTACCAAAGTCGGTCCCATCGAGTTTGTGTAATCGGTCTCACCGAGATTACGTTATGCCCCAACCCTAACAAAATCGGTCCCACCGAGTGGACATGTCGGTCCCACCGAAATGCCTAACGGTCACATTATGAACTAAATCGGTCTGACCGAGTTTTCTAATTCGGTCTCAACGAGCTTGGTAGATTGTGTGTAACAGTTAGATTTTGTGTGGATGCTATATATACCCCTCCACCCTTTCTTCATTCGTGGAGAAAGCCATCTGTACATGCCAACACTTCCAGCATTCATTTTCTGAGAGAACCACCTACTCATGTGTTGAGGCCAAGATATTCCATTCCAACCATATGAATCTGGATCTCTAGCCTTCCCCAAGTTTCTTTCCACTCAAATCATCTTTCCACCAAATCCAATCCTATGAGAGAGAGCTGAGTGTTGGGGAGACTATCATTTGAAGCACAAGAGCAAGGAGTTCATCATCAACACACCATCTATTACCTTTTGGAGAGTGGTGTCTCCTAGATTTGTTAGGTATCACTTGGGAGCCTCCGTCTAGATTGTGGAGTTGAACCAAGTAGTTTGTAAGGGCAAGGAGATCGCCTACTTCATGAAGATCTACCCTAGTGAGGCAAGTCCTTCGTGGGCGATGGCCATGGTGGGATAGACAAGGTTGCTTCTTCGTGGACCCTTCATGGGTGGAGCCCTCCGTGGACTCGCGCAACCGTTACCCTCTGTGGGTTGAAATCTCCATCAACGTGGATGTACGATAGCACCACCTATCGGAACCACGCCAAAAATCTCCGTGTGAACATTGCGTTTGCTCCCTCCAAACTCCTCCCCTTACCTTCATATGCAATGTTTTACATTCCGCTGCTATACTCTTAGAATTGCATGTGTAGGTTGATTGCTTGACTTGTGTAAAATTGCTAAAATCTGCCAAGACTTAAAATTGGGAAAAAGCTAGATTTTTATTTGGTCAAATAGTCTAATCATCCCCCTCTAGACATACTTTCGATCCTACAACATGTCAATATGTCATGCTTTTTCTATTCTTCAGTACCTATTCCATCTCTCTACTGTAGCATGTTTTATAATTGAAGCACCATTCTTCTATACAAGGCATGCAAGGGGAAAACAACTATGTTAGAATCTAAAGGGTTACAAACAAGGTCTTTGCAGAAGATCCAAACGCCAGGAGATAATAAACCAACTCCAGTTTTATAGATCTTGCTCCAAAGACAGAGAAACCCAACTCCTCACGATAATAAGCGATTCGGTGGCCAAAGAACTAGTCTGCTCCAGTCCAGCAAAAATATGTCAACTCAATTCTAAGAAGCGTATGCATATCCTTGCATCATGAAATTTTATAGCATGCTGATCATATTTTCTACATGTTTCTTACCCATCTCTCTTTTAGAAAATAAGCTTAACAGATAGAAGAATTTCTTCACTGGTATCGTTTGTGAGGAAAGATTCTTGCAGGAATTCTCTGTGCTCCAATGCAGATGTAAGTACCTATTGTATATCACTATATTTTTACATCAGCATGTATTTTGTTAATCGGCATGAATCCAACCTTTATCTGATCTAAATTTAGTTGTAGCAAAATGTCACGCCCAATATGCGACCCTATCCAAATGGAACTCGAAGGTCCCACCAAGGATAGACCCGCATATTGAGACACTTTTGCAAGGTGGATATCATTACATCAACATTACATAATAGTGGGGATACATCCAATACATACAATGTCACATGAATACAACAATACAACATCACATCACAAGAGATCAACATCCGACTACGGATGATACATAAACAGAAACTCAAACAATATCCACCCTGCTAGCCCAGGCTGCCGACCTGGAACCTATCCCCTGAACGAAGAAGAAGCAGAAGAAGAACTCCAAAATAAGCAAACATCGCTCTCGCGTCATGGTCATCGCATAACCTGTACCTGCAACTGTTGTTGTAGTAATCTGTGAGCCACGAGGACTCAGCAATCCCATTACCATGGGTATCAAGACTAGCAAAGCTTAATGGGAAAGGAAGGGGTAAAGTGGTGAGGTTGCAGCAGCGACTAAGCAAGTATGGTGGCTAACTTACGTAAATAAGAGCGAGAAGAGAAGCAAAGGAACGGTCGTGAAGCTAGCAATGATCAAGAGGTGATCCTGAACACCTACTTACGTCAATCATAACCCAAAAACCGTGTTCACTTCCCGGACTCCGCCGAGAAGAGACCATCACGGCTACACACGCGGTTGATGCGTTTTAATTCGGATCTGATGTCAAGTTATCTACAAGCGGACATTAACAAATTCCCATCTGCCACATAACCGCGGGCACGGCTCTCGAAAGTTTATACCCTGCAGGGGTGTCCAACTTAGCCCATGACAAGCTCTCGCGATCAACGAAGGAATGGACCTTCTCCCAGGAAGACCCGACCAGTCTCGGAATCCCGGTTTACAAGACATTTCGACAATGGTAAAACAAGACCAGCAAAGCCGCCCGGATGTGCCGACAAATCCTGATAGGAGCTGCACATATCTCGTTCTCAGGGCACACCGGATTGTCCAAACTTCCGGTGGCGAGCCCAGAGTTGCCTGGTGGCCACCGTGTCGACAGTTTGGACCAACACTCACGACGAGCACTGGCCCGGGGGGGTAAATAAAGATGACCCTCGGGCTCCGGAAACCCAAGGTAAAAAGGGCTAGGTGAGGCAAATGGTAAAACCAAGGTTGGGCCTTGCTGGACAAGTTTTATTCAAAGCGAACTGTCAGGGGGGTCCCATAAATCACCCGACCGCGTTAGGAACGCAAAATCCGGGAACATAACACCGGTATGACGGAAACGAGGACGGCAAGAGTGGAACAAATCACCGGGCATAAGGCCGAGCCTTCCACCCTTTACCAAATATATAGATGCATTAATAATATAAGAGATATTGTGATATCCCAACATAACCCTGTCCACCATGGAGAAATCTTCAACTTCACCTGCAACTAGCAACGCTATAAGAAGGGCTGAGCAAAGCGGTAACATAGCCAAACAATGGTTTGCTAGGAGGGGTGTCAAAGGTTAGAGGTTCATGGCAATTTGGGAGGCTTGAAGAACAAGTGATAGGTAACGCAGCAAAGCGATAGAATGAAGTAACTACCATAGCAATGATAGTAGTGAGATCCAGGGTAGCGGTCATCTTGCCTGAAGTCTCGCAAGGAAGAAGAACAAGTCCACGAAGGGGAATGAAGCCACGAAGATGAACCACACGTAGACGAATGAGTCCTCACGATCGCAACGAAACAGGAACTATCGAGAAGAAGCACACAACATGGTAAACACACCACACATGAACAAGACATGATGCACAACAAGCATGATGCATGACAAAGCTACATGAAGCTACTCATGGCAAGAGATGATGCATAGAAGAGTAACACATCAAAGCAAGTTTAAATGAGGCCGGAAACAACATATAACAATTCCGATAAGTCCTCATATGCAAATTTCGAAATTGGTCCAGAACTGAATAAACCTTATGTTCAAGTTGTTAAACAGCAAGTTAAGATGCCCCAAGATGATCTACACAAAATTCTAGTCAAGTTACATATAAAGTTCATTAGATTCGGAGCTACGGCCTAGAAGAAATGAGCAAAACAAGTTAAACATGGCATTGATGCAAAATGCATACAAACATCAAGCAAACACCTCAAAACAAGGATGCAACATGATAATATGAAACTACATGCAAAATCACGCAAGTTTCATATAGAGCACACTCAAAACGGAGCAACGGTTCAACACACACTCTATACAAGTCATAACAATAATCTGTCCATAACAGCAACTAGGCATCTTACAAGCATCAAAAAAACATGCTACATCACCCCAACATAAGAACAAAAGGCATGGGCATGAAGTATAGGTAAAGGACAACAAAACATGAACACTGAGCTATCTCCAGAAACTACTAGAACATGCTCAAAAGGACATGGGAAGATTGCAAATAATAACAGTTTCCGACTTTAGCAGAAATAACATCAGGTTGCAATGTTTAGAGCAAGAAAACAACATGTTACAGGAACTTATCATGGCAAACAAAGGCATGGCATGAATCTACTAATTGCATAGATCAAAAGTCCCTTACTGACCATGAGCCAAAAAGGATCAGAAAATATGATGGCACCCATGTAAACATGTCAAGTTATGACAGATTCATACATGGCAGGAACAACAATAAGTAGGCATGTTGGTGAGCTTGTACCACTCACCACAGAGCAATACATGGCATGGCAAGGCAACCAACAGTAAGAAGGCATGTTTGTGAAGTTAATCATGGCAAGAGCAAGGTCATAGGATGCATGGATCACTAGCAAAACACATGGGAACTAGTGAACTTAATGTTAACAGGCTGACAGCAACATTATCAAGCAACTTTGGAGAAAGATTAGGACAAGCTACAGCAAGCTATAGATGCAACCAGGTGCATGGATGGATAGAGGATGACATTTAGATCAAAACATGTTTATAGAACATCTCCAGATTATGCATAGAATGATTAGTAGCAACATGTTTATATAGCTTCACGAAATAACAGATTCAGCCTAGCAAAACAGCAACATCATGTACACCACTTAACAAGCTCGATTCACTCACCACAAGTCATTGCATGACAAGATAAGCATAGCATCATCAAGAAGACATGTTTGTGAAACAAACCAAGTCAAGAACAAGTCCATAGCATGCAAGGATCAAATATAGCAACCTTGGCCAAATTGAATAACATGTAAACAATCTGCCAAGAAACATTTTGAAGCAAAAGTAGAGCACTCAAATGACATGCTAGACTACTCCATAATTGCAAACAAGGGCAGGGATGGATAGACAACAACCACATGTTCAAAACACCCTTACTGAAGTATCTCAAAATATGCATGGATCTCTCTGTAGCATCAAGTTTACATGGCATCAAAATAACAGCAGAACAGGGACTAAAATCAGCAATATCACAGCCTAGTTTGCATGCTTGTGCTAGTCACCACATTGATCACAAAAATACATGGTTGGCACCACTGGAAAGATGGCATGGCATAGATCAAAACACATGTAGACATCAACCTCATAGGATGCACACATCAATCATGGCAAAAATGACAAATGAGCAAGTTATAACAGTTTAATGATTAACATCAACATGCACTCTTCCAACAGCATTTCGGGCATCAAGATGAGCTCAAATGAAAATGATGCAATGGAATGAAATGAAGTACTCGTCAAGACGAACAATTTGACATATTATACGCACGAATTGGAGCTACAGATGCAGATATACAGCATGATGAACATGGCATGATTATATGAAAAACTGGGGACTTAGGGGATTATACGGGGTCAACCTTCAGTTTGCTGCACGGATTACAAGGTTCACCGGGGATGCTCGCCGGAGTTTGGGGAGGAGGTGGCCGGAGGCGCTCGGGGAGGCCGGGATCCGGCCGGATCCTGTCGGGGCTGACCGGATCTGCCCGAGGAGGCGCCGAGAGAGGAGGAGGGGGGCGGGGCGGTGGCCGGATGGGCGGAGGCGAGATGGCGGCGGGTCGGCGCAAAACTCACCGCGGCGGGATTGACGCTGGAGGCGCGCCGAGGGCGGGTCTGGGCGGCGGCGGAGCGGACGCCGGGCGGCGGAGGGCGACGGGCGAGGCGGCGGCAGCAGCAGGCCTTGTGATGAGGCGCACCTGGCGTGGCGGCGGAGGTCGCAGTCGCGGGAGGCGGAGGGCCTTGGCGGCAGCGGGTTGGGCCTCGCGGGCCCTGGCGGTGGAGGAGAGAGAGGGGGCCGGCGGCAGCGACGTGGCAGGCTCTGGTTCGCCGGGGACGGCGGCGCGGAGATGGGCGGACATGTCCGGCCCGGTTCGGACGTGTCCGTTGGCGGGAGGAGGAAGAAGGCTAGGGTTTGGACGAAAATTTCGGGGTGAGGGCCTATTTATAGGTAGGGGGAGCTAGGAGAGTCCAAATGAGGAGCGGTTTTCGGCCACGCGATCGTGATCGAACGACCGAGAGCATGGAGGGGAGTTTGCTGGGTTTTGGGCCACTTTGGAAGGGGTGTTGGGCTGCACACAAAAGAGGCTTTTGCGGTTACCCGGTTAACCGTTGGAGTATCAAACGAACTCCAAATGGCACAAAACTTGACAGGCGTCTACCGGTGCTATACCAAGGCCGCTTGGCAAACCTCGGGCCATTCCGAGAAGGTTTAACACCCACACACGAAAAGAGGTAAAAGAGGGCGCCGGGGAACATGGGAGTGCCGGATTGAAAAACGTACAACGGGGAAAATGCTCGGATGCATGAGACAAACACGTATGCAAAATGAGATGCACATGATGACATGATATGAAATGTAGATGATGACATGGCAAATTGAAACACGCAAGCGAATGACATGGCAACGACGGCGAATAACTGGCAGACACCTGGCGCATCGAATCCGGGGCGTTACAACACTCCTCCACTAACAAGAGATCTCGTCCCGAGATCTTAGGACCGAGACGGAAGTGAAAAAGGATGAGGTGAAACAAGAAATCAAAAGAAGAAGCAAAGAATCGAGAGCACTCGAGAAGAAGAGAGGAACGACGAGAATGACGAGAATCGAAAGCTCACGGAATCAGATAGACTAAGAAACGACTCGTTCTAACCGGAGTGGTTAGAATGCGAAAAGAAACGAATAAGACTGAAAGGATTTAGGCAGCACTTCGGCTGAAACATGGGGGAATAGAACACGAGCTAGAGAGGATGGATTGATACTTGATGAACTCTTGAAGAATGAATTAAATCATGAAGAACCACCATGGAGAACTCCGGTATCGAAAAGGATGATGAGATAGAAGGAAGGATGAAAGAATAAGATGAGCTTTGCGATGATATATATGGGGGTTTCCGAACGCGATGGCCGAGGAAATTTGAACTCCGGAAAAGAAAAGATGAAAACACTTGGAACTAGAATTTATTCCTCAAGAGCAAACTCTGAAGAAATGAATTAATCACCTGGATGAAATAAGAATAAGATTTATTGTATGCTTATCCTTCATCAAATTAAATTAATGACAAGCAATGGATTTTGCATACTACTTATTCTTCTTGAAAAAGAATTGAGAAGTGACATATCGCAAACTTGGGAAGGTCTTCATGAACCACCGGTAGGATTGAAACGAACGAATGGATTAATATGATAAACAAGGAAAAGACTCTGAAAGAACCACCGTGAGAATTCGAAAATGGCTGATGAAAGAGACTTAATCACCGGGAAGAATTAGAAGAACAAATATGCTTGAGGGGATTTTGATGCAAAAGAACGAAGAGATCGCGAACTGATTGAAGAATACTTGAACGAAGCACCGGAAGAATATTGAGACGAACGAAAGGGCACGGATATAGAATAATTGGAGAATGAATCTGAAAACTTAGAACAAAGAAATCTTCCGAAAAGATGGCCTCCGGATGATCAAGAGAGAAAGCAACTCCTGAAATGCTCCGGATGGATGAAAAGAATTTGCATGACTTGAGACAATTTGACAGGATAACATTGAGCTAGTACCGCGAATCTCCGGGGAACGGACAAGATTTGAAGTAAAACTCTTCTTCGGTCTTCAAATGATGACGATATTCACCACCGAAATTACTGGGGTACTCCGGAAGAATGAAAACGAAGGGGTTGAGCCAACAATGAAAGAATTTGAAAGCGATCTTAGAGAAGGCATGTGACTGATGAAATCCATTCTTACATCACATTTGAAAAGAATTAGTGATGGCTCCGAAATAATTAGAAGAGTCAGGTAAGATCTTGGAAAAAGACCTGTGGGTTAGGGCCCACTAAAAGAAAACACCGTTGGAAAGGATTGTTTAACAGGAAGATGATGCACCGGAACAATTGAAATATATGAATGAGGTAACAACCTCGAAATAATTGAAACACCGACGAATCTCTTGAGATGTCTTGAGCACTCCGGAAGGATAAACTGGCGAGAGGCGAACGAGCAGGGAAAACACTTGAGCCGAGGAAAAAAAGAATATGAACAACCCGAAAAAAAACTTGAATTGAGTCCACCGGAAAAGAAAAAAATAGATGAAGAATGTCGAACGAGACGAGAATTCACCGGTTGAAATAATTGAGGGAAGGCTGAAGAGGCTCCGCACGAATGAAATAGATGGTCGAGAGAGAGTCAGACTCCGGGAAGAAGAGGTGGGAGGGTGGGAAAACAAAGGCAACTTGGAAGGGGAAACCGACGAATATCTTGAAGAGAAAAACACCTGTTGAAAACAAATACTTCGCACGAGTAGGAAGGATACTCGGTTACGGACTCCGGTTCCGAGAAGAAAATGGAGGTGGGTGGGAAAAAGAAAAACAACTGAGGATTGAACTTGGCGAAGAAGAAGAGGCTCGAGTCAACTTGACGAGAAATGCACCGGATAAAAAGAGGATGGACAACTCACGCAACTAACCACGTGATCCTAAAGAAAAATTTGAACGGGAAGAGGAGTAATTCAACACACCTACGTCAAGATTCCTCACTAGAGCGACGAAGGGGCAGAGGAGTAAAAAGAATTCCTACTCTCCGATATAACTAAACTCCAAAAACAGTTTTCTTCTAGACTCAACATCGGCCAAACTACACGATCAATCAAGGGGGCTCCTAGGGTCGGTCGAGGCTCTGATACCAACTTGTCACACCCAATATGTGACCCTATCCAAATGGAACTCGAAGGTCCCACCAAGGATAGACCCGCATATTGAGACGCTTTTGCAAGGTGGATATCATTACATCAACATTACATAATAGTGGGGATACATCCAATACATACAATGTCACATGAATACAACAATACAACATCACATCACAAGAGATCAACATCCGACTACGGATGATACATAAACAGAAACTCAAACAATATCCACCCTGCTAGCCCAGGCTGCCGACCTGGAACCTATCCCCTGAACGAAGAAGAAGCAGAAGAAGAACTCCAAAATAAGCAAACATCGCTCTCGCGTCATGGTCATCGCATAACCTGTACCTGCAACTGTTGTTGTAGTAATCTGTGAGCCACGAGGACTCAGCAATCCCATTACCATGGGTATCAAGACTAGCAAAGCTTAATGGGAAAGGAAGGGGTAAAGTGGTGAGGTTGCAGCAGCGACTAAGCAAGTATGGTGGCTAACTTACGTAAATAAGAGCGAGAAGAGAAGCAAAGGAACGGTCGTGAAGCTAGCAATGATCAAGAGGTGATCCTGAACACCTACTTACGTCAATCATAACCCAAAAACCGTGTTCACTTCCCGGACTCCGCCGAGAAGAGACCATCACGGCTACACACGCGGTTGATGCGTTTTAATTCGGATCTGATGTCAAGTTATCTACAACCGGACATTAACAAATTCCCATCTGCCACATAACCGCGGCACGGCTCTCGAAAGTTTATACCTGCGGGGTGTCCCAACTTAGCCCATGACAAGCTCTCGCGATCAACGAAGAATAGACCTTCTCCCGGAAGACCCGATCGTCTCGGAATCCCGGTTTACAAGACATTTTGACAATGGTAAAACAAGACCAGCAAAGCCGCTCGGATGTGCCGACAAATCCTGATAGGAGCTGCACATATCTCGTTCTCAGGGCACACCGGATTGTCCAAACATCCGTAGGCGAGCCCAGAGTTGCCCCAGTGTACACCGTGGTGACGATTTGGACCAACACTCACGACGAGCACTAGCCCGGGGGGGTAAATAAAGATGACCCTCGGGCTCCGAAAACCCAAGGGAAAAAGGGCTAGGTGAGGCAAATGGTAAAACCAAGGTTGGGCCTTGCTGGACAAGTTTTATTCAATGCGAACTGTCAGGAGGGTCCCATAAATCACCCGACCGCGTTAGGAACGCAAAATCCGGGAACATAACACCGGTATGACGGAAAATAGGGCGGCAAGAGTGGAACAAATTACCGGGCATAAGGCCGAGCCTTCCACCCTTTACCAAATATATAGATGCATTAATAATATAAGAGATATTGTGATATCCCAACATAACCCTATCCACCATGGAGAAATCTTCAACTTCACCTGCAACTAGCAACGCTATAAGAAGGGCTGAGCAAAGCGGTAACATAGCCAAACAATGGTTTGCTAGGAGGGGTGTCAAAGGTTAGAGGTTCATGGCAATTTGGGAGGCTTGAAGAACAAGTGATAGGTAACGCAGCAAAGCGATAGAACGAAGCAACTAGCATAGCAATGATAGTAGTGAGATCCAGGGTAGCGGTCATCTTGCCTGAAGTCCCGCAAGGAAGAAGAACGAGTCCATGAAGGGGAATGAAGCCACGAAGACGAACCACACGTGAGCGAAGCGAATCCTCACGTTACATAGCAAAACAGGAACTATCGAGAAGAAGCACACAACATGGTAAACACACCACACATGAACAAGACATGATGCACAACAAGCATGATGCATGACAAAGCTACATGAAGCTACTCATGGCAAGAGATGATGCATACAAGAGTAACACATCAAAGCAAGTTTAAATGAGGCCGGAAACAACATATAACAATTCCGATAAGTCCTCATATCCAAATTTCAAAATTGGTCCAGAACTGAATAAACCTTATGTTCAAGTTGTTAAACAGCAAGTTAAGATGCCCCAAGATGATCTACACGAAATTCTAGTCAAGTTACATATAAAGTTCATTAGATTCGGAGCTACGGCCTAGAAGAAATGAGCAAAACAAGTTAAACATGGCATTGATGCAAAATGCATACAAACATCAAGCAAACACCTCAAAACAAGGATGCAATATGATAATATGAAACTACATGCAAAATCACGCAAGTTTCATATAGAGCACACTCAAAACGGAGCAACGGTTCAACACACACTCTATACAAGTCATAACAACAATCTGTCCATGAAAGCAACTAGGCATCTTACAAGCATCAAAACAACATGCTACATCACCCCAACATAAGAACAAAAGGCATGGGCATGAAATACAGGTAAAGGACAACAAAACATGAACACTGAGCTATCTCCAGAAACTACTAGAACATGCTCAAAAGGACATGGGAAGCTTGCAAATAATAACAGTTTCCGACTTTAGCAGAAATAACATCAGGTTGCAATGTTTAGAGCAAGCAAACAACATGTTACAGGAACTTATAATGGCAAACAAAGGCATGGCATGAATCTACTAATTGCATAGATCAAAAGTCCCTTACTGACCATGAGCCAAAAAGGATCAGAAAATATGATGGCACCCATGTAAACATGACAAGTTATATGACAGATTCATACATGGCAGGAACAACAATAAGTAGGCATGTTGGTGAGCTTGTACGACTCACCACAAAGCAATACATGGCATGGCAATGCAACCAACAGTAAGATGGCATGTTTGTGAAGTTAAGCATGGCAAGAGCTCATAGGATGCATGGATCACTAGCAAAACACATGGGAACTAGTGAACTTAATGTTAACAGGCTGACAGCAACATTATCAAGCAACTTTGGAGCAAGATTAGGACAAGCTACAGCAAGCTATAGATGCAACCAGGTGCATGGATGGATAGAGGATGACATTTAGATCAAAACATGTTTATAGAACATCTCCAGATTATGCATAGAATGATTAGTAGCAACATGTTTATATAGCTTCACGAAATAACAGATTCAGCCTAGCAAAACAGCAACATCATGTACACCACTTAACAAGCTCGATTCACTCACCACAAGTCATTGCATGACAAGATAAGCATAGCATCATCAAGAAGACATGTTTGTGAAACAAACCAAGTCAAGAACAAGTCCATAGCATGCAAGGATCAAATATAGCAACCTTGGCCAAATTGAATAACATGTAAACAATCTGCCAGGAAACATTTTGAAGCAAAAGTAGAGCACTCAAATGACATGCTAGACTACTCCATAATTGCAAACAAGGGCAGGGATGGATAGACAACAACCACATGTTCAAAACACCCTTACTGAAGTATCTCAAAATATGCATGGATCTCTCTGTAGCATCAAGTTTACATGGCATCAAAATAACAGCAGAACAGGGACTAAAATCAGCAATATCACGAAGCCTAGTTTGCATGCTTGTGCTAGTCAACACATTGATCACAAAAATACATGGTTGGCACCACTGGAAAGATGGCATGGCATAGATCAAAACACATGTAGACATCAACCTCATAGGATGCACACATCAATCATGGCAAAAATGACAAATGAGCAAGTTATAACAGTTTCAGCAGATTAACATCAACATGCACTCTTCCAACAGCATTTCGGGCATCAAGATGAGCTCAAATGAAAATGATGCAATAGAATGAAATGAAGTACTCGTCGAGACGAACAATTTGACATATTATACGCACGAATCGGAGCTACGGATGCAGAGATACAGCATGATGAACATGGCATGATTATATGAAAAACTGGGGACTTAGGGGATTATACGGGGTCAACCTTCAGTTTCCTGCACGGATTACGAGGTTCACCGGGGATGCTCGCCGGAGTTTGGGGAGGAGGTGGCCGGAGGCGCTCGGGGAGGCCGGGATCCGGCTGGATCCGGTCGGGGCTGACCGGATCTGGCCCGAGGAGGCGCCGGCGGGGAGGAGGAGGCCGGGGACGGCGCCGGTGGCCGGATGGGCGGAGGCAGATGGCGGAGGTCGGTGCGCCGGAGCTCACCGGCGGCGGGATTGGCGCTGGAGGCGCGCCGAGGGGTCTCTCGGGGCGGCGAAGCGGATGCCGGGCGGCGTGAGGGCGGACTGGCAACAAGCAAAGCGGCGCGGGAGGCAGGCGAGGCGATGGCGGGCGGCGAAGAAAGGCGCCGCGGCGGCAGGCGCAGCGGCGCGGAGGCAGAGGGCGCGGCGGCGAAGCGCCCGGGCGGCATGCGGATGGGCCTGAACCTGGCGGAAGGAGGAGAGAGAGGGCCGGCGGCGACGTGTGAGCTCTGTTCGCCGAGGGACGGCGGGCTGGAGACAAGCGGACATGTCCGGCCCGGTTCGGACGTGTCCGTCGGTGGGAGGAGGAATAAGGCTAGGGTTTGGACGAAAATTTCGGGGTGAGGGCCTATTTATAGGTAGGGGGAGTTAGGAGAGTCCAAATGAGGAGCGGTTTTCGGCCACGCGATCGTGATCGGACGACCAAGAGCATGGAGGGGAGTTTGATGGGTTTTGGGACACTTTGGAAGGGTGTTGGGCTGCACACAAAAGAGGCTTTTGCGGTTACCTGGTTAACCGTTGGAGTATCAAACGAACTCCAAATGGCACGAAACTTGACAGGCAGTCTACCGGTGCTATACCAAGGCCGCTTGGCAAACCTCGGGCCATTCCGAGAAGGTTGAACACCTGCACACGAAAAGAGGTAAAAGAGGGCGCCGGGGAACATGGGAGTGCCGGATTGCAAAACGGACAATGGGGAAAATGCTCGGATGCATGATACGAACACGTATGCAAAATGAGATGCACATGATGACATGATACGAAATGCAGATGATGACATGGCAAAGTGCAACACGCAAGCGAATGACATGGCAACGACGGCGAATAACTGGCAGACACCTGGCGCAGCGAATCCGGGGCGTTACACAAAATGTATGATTAAAGGCCACAATGTTGATTTTTGTAAGGAAAACTGCGTGGTAGTTTTGCATCCTGAGCTACGTGACTGTACTATCTCATATCAGTGGGTTTGAATACTTTATTTCCGCAGTGGGTTTTCAGTATTTTTTTTACTGTGTTGTCCTGTCGTATCCCTAGCTCTTACATCATACTCCCTCTGTTCGGATTACATGTCGCAGAAATGGATAAAACTGGATGTATCTAGAATTGATATACGCCTAGACCCATCCATTTATTTCGGGATGGAGGGAATACATGTCAATATGTCATGCCTTTCTATTCTTCAGTACCTATTCCATCTCTGTTGTACCATTTTTATAATTGAAGCACCATTCTTCTATGTAAGGCATGCAAGGGGAAGACGGCTATGTCAGAATCTGAAGGGTTACAAACTACTCCCTCCGTCCCATAATGTAAGAAATTTTTTGACACTACACTAGAGTCAAAAAACGTCTTACATTATGGGATGGAGGGAGTAGGTCTTTGCAAAAGATCCAAACGCCAGGAGATAATAAACCAACTCCATTTTTCATAGATACTGCTCTAGCACAGAGAACTAGTCCGCTCCAGTCCAGCAAAACAATGTCAACTCCATTCTAAGAAGCGTGTGCGTATCCTCACATCATGAAATTTTATAGCATTCTGATCATATTTTCTACATGTTTCTTACCCATCTCTCTTTTAGAAAATAAGGTTAAATGATAGAAGACTTCCTCCATTAGGATTGTATTCGAGGAAAATATCTCGTGGGAATTCTCTGTGCTCCAATGCTGATGTAAGTACATGTTGTATATCACTACATTTTTACATCAGCATGTATTTTGTTAATAGGCGTGAATCCAACCTTTATCTGATCTAAAATTAGTTGTAGCAAAATGTTAAAGGCGCCAATGTTGATTTTTGTAAAGAAAACCACTTGGTAGTTTTGCATACCGAGCTGCATGAGTGTAATATCTCATATCATGCACATTACTGGATTAGTGTTGCTCTGGTTGCCCATTCATTCATTGTGTCAATGTTGCTTTCGTATTACCTTAACTGGCTGATGATAGCTATGCCATATTGTGTTAATTTGGTGTAGGCTAGTTTCTGAAACGTTCATTGTGTCAATGTTGCTTTCCTATTATCTGACTTGGCCAATGATAGCAATGCTAGTGTGTTAATTTGGTGCAGGCTGCTGAAGATAAGAAGACAAACTCTGAAAATAGCAAGACAACCCATTGTTTCTTTCCAATAAATCTAGGCCAGGTAATATGGCAATAACTCATGATTAATCTGTTTGGTTCCCCTCCTAATTTATGTTATGATGCAGTGGTCGAGACACTCTCCACTATCAATAATACAAGCCTGCCAAAATCGCCATATGAATTTGTTCAGTATCCTCTGTCTCAAATGCAACATACAAATGTATGTATGTGAACCAATTAATGGCTGAAGCAATGATGGAAATGGTGGAGGAATCAGAGGTGCAGATTCGTGCGCAACAACAACTGATCAATGTTTTTAGAGATAGTGTAGCAGAGCAGCAAGAACTTGCCCACATGCTTATGGGCGTCATCCATGCTGAGGTTGCAGATTGTGATGTTGTAGATCATTAGGTTCTGGACATTTATTTGCACTGGCATCAATCTTTGATTGCCCGGTGGATGTAATTTCCTGTAATATACGCTCGATGTGCAACGTTTTCCCTGTGTGCCGTACCTTTGCTTGATCGGTTTTGGTCCTGTGCACAATTGCTCGTCGTAATGGGCTCAAATTAAGTTAATGGGCCGTTACCAGGCCGAAAGTTAATGGTCGGCCCTCTTACCTCCCGGGTCGTTAACAAGCCGACATCGAAGCGGGCAATAGGTGGGCCCATTTGATTTCATGGGCCGTTAACAGCCCGTTACTAAGTTCGGGCTACATATGGCCCAACTATACTGTGGGCCTTTAGCAGGCCGAAAGAGACAGCGGGCTTGTACTGGACCATGAAGAGCATGGGCCGCTAAGAGGCTGAAAGTCAGGTCGTATTGTAAATGGCCCAACTGTGTTGTGGGCCTTTAGCAGGCCGAAAGAGAAACCGGGCTGGTATTGGACAATGAAGGGCATGGGCCGTTAAAAGGCCAAAACTCAGGTCCGACTACAAATGGCCCAACACATTTATGGGCCGTTAACAGGCTGAAAGACACACAAGGCCGGAATTGGCCCAACACTTAAATGGGTCGCTAAAAGGCCAAAACTCAGGTCCGACTACAAATGGCCCAACTGATTTATGGTCTGTCAATAGGCTGAAAGACACACCGGGCCGGAAATTAGCCCAACACTTAAATGGGTCGCTAAAAGGCCGAAAGATGTACATCCTAAAAATTGGCCCATCCCTTGAATGGGCCGTTAATAGACCGAAATCTCATCGGGCCGATATTGAGCCCAAATATATAGCTGGTTGTTAACGGGCTCGAACTGACGATGGGCTGCAATGGTGTCAAATCTTTAACGGGCCGTTGACGGGCCGAATTGGCACATATCGTATGGGCCGTGGGCTTAAATGGACCTAACACAAGTAGGCCTTATATGGGCCGGCCTGCTAATTTTTCCTGGGCCGACCTTTTTCATCGGAATGGACCATTGTTGGGCTGTGCCACGTGTCGACCTATCATAGGCACCTCCTGTCCAATGAGTGGATGACATCTATCCAGACGGTGAGTGAAAGCACAAGTGCTCCCCAGGTGGTTTTGGTAATTAATGTCAACATATCTCTTGTTGGACTAACACTTTTATCTAGCATGTTTCAGATAAGTTCAACAATGGAGTGGCATGGACTAAAGGATGTGGGAACTCCTTCAAGATGCTAAGGACAAAGGATTGGCTCAAGCTTCAAGCTCAAGACTCTTCATTTTACATTTTAGTGGTCCAAGATCACATTGAGTCTATAGGAAAAGCCAATACTATCAAGGAGGGATGAGGTGTTGCTTAATGAGCCTCTTGCTTCATGTGCTTAGTGATATGCTTCAAAATCCTCAGCTACTTTCCCACTTCCACAAATGACCTAAACCTAAAGCCCAAATCGGTCACACCGATTCTTCCTATCCGGCGCCATCGATTCCAATAGTCATAGCCACTGCCACAAACCCTAAGCAAATCGGTCTTACCGATAGGGATCTCGGTCTCACCGAGATGGGATTGTAATCTCTCTGTGTATGTCCATTACCAAAATCGGTCTCACCGAGTTTGAGCAATCGGTACTACCGAGATTACAATGCAAACTCTTTGGATAACTCATTACCAAAATCGGTCTCACCGAGTTTGTGTAATCGGTCAAACCGAGTTTGCCTGACCAACTCTCTGGAAAGCTTATTACCAAAATCGGTCTCACCGAGTTTGTGTAATCGGTCTTACCGAGATTACGTTATGCCCTAACCCAAACCATATCGGTCTCACCGAGTTGCATTTCGGTCCCACTAAAAACCCTAACGATCACATCATTTGCTAAATCAGTCTGACCGAGTTTAACGATTCGGTCCCACCGAGTTTGGTAGATTGTGTGTAACGGTTAGATTTTGTGTGGAGGCTATATATACCCCTCCACCTCCTCTTCATTCGTGGAGAGAGCCATCGACTAAACCTACACTTCCAAGCATACATTTTTCGAGAGAGAACTACCTACTCATGTGTTGAGGCCAAGATATTCCATTCCTACCATATGAATCTTGATCTCTAGCCTTCCCCAAGTTGCTTTCCACTCAAATCTTCTTTCCACCAGATCCAAAACCTATGAGAGAGAGTTGAGTGTTGGGGAGACTATCATTTGAAGCACAAGAGCAAGGAGTTCATCATCAACGCACCATTTGTTACTTCTTGGAGAGTGGTGTCTCCTAGATTGGCTAGGTGTCACTTGGGAGCCTCCGACAAGATTGTGGAGTTGAACCAAGGAGTTTGTAAGGGCAAGGAGATCACCTACTTCGTGAAGATCTACCGCTAGTGAGGCAAGTCCTTCGTGGCCGATGGCCATGGTGGGATAGACAAGGTTGCTTCTTCGTGGACCCTTCGTGGGTGGAGCCCTCCGTGGACTCGTGCAACCGTTACCCTTCGTGGGTTGAAGTCTCCATCAATGTGGATGTATGATAGCACCACCTATCGGAACCACGCCAAAAACATCCATGTCTCCAATTGCGTTTGAATCCTCCAAACCCTTCCCTTTACATTCTTGCAAGTTGCATGCTTTACTTTCTGCTGCTCATACACTCTTTGCATGCTTGCTTGATATGTATTGTGAATGTTAAACTTGTGCCTAATCTCCACTTAAACCAAAGGAAACTTAAAATTGCAACTTTGGTACTTAGTGTCTAATCACCTCCCCTCTAGACACCTCTTCTGAAGGTCCTACAGGTGGTATCAGAGCATTGGTCTCCGTTGCTTTGGTTTAATCACCATTGGAGGAAGATGGATGAGTCTACTATTGGGAGTCTTAGACATAGAGTGCCTATTCTTGATGGAGAGTATTTTCGTGAGTGAAAAAATGAGATGCTTGTAATTTTCAATCAATATCATTTGAAGAAGTACATTGCTAGCCCTTGTGCACCTTATGTTGATCCTATGCATCCTACCCATGATGAGTCAATTGACATGAATAGGAATCTTAGAACTGCCAAGCTTATCATTAGAGGATTGCCTAGAAACTTGATTGGATGTTTGCCTACTTTTAAGTGTGCCTACACTATATGGAAATTTCTTGAAAAACGATTTCCAGATTATTCCTTGAAAAATCTTGACGAAATTCTCCATAAGTCTATTGCCTTGAGTAAGATGAATTCTAGTGATCCTATGTTTGGTGATCGTCTATTTGAGCTTACAAACCTTATGCGTGCCAAAGGAAATGGTTGGATTATTAGTGATATTATTTCCGAAGCTATAAAAATTCATAAGCAAGATCATTGTCAAACTCATTCTAATGAATTACCCTCTCTAGGACTTGATCCACCACATGACTATGTTGAACATGGATACTATGATGAGGATGATGATAGTGACTTCGATCTTGATGATGCAATGCGACATTTTGGTCTTATGGAAAATCTTCGGGGATATATGTCAGGAGGAAAGGAATGGGTTCTTGATAGTGGATGTACCGATCACATGACCGGAGATAAAGACATGTTTCGTGAGCTCGCTGATAATGATAGTCCTCGAAAGTATGTCACTTTTGGTGACAACTCAAAGGGTAAGGTGGTTGGCCTTGGTAAGGTGGCCATATGACATGATAGCTCCATACAAAATGTCATGCTAGTTGAATCTCTTGGATACAACTTACTCTCAATATCTAGACTTGCTGATTTCGGTTTCAATGTCTTATTTACTGAAGTAGATTGCCAAGTGTTTCGTCGAGACAATCATAAAATGGTCTTTACCGGTGTGCATAGAGGTGATCTATACATTGTTGATTTCACTAAAAAGGCTCAACTTAAAACTTGCTTCATTGCTAAATCCTCAAAAGGTTGGTTATGGCATAGAAGACTAGGTCATGTTGGTATGCGAAACCTTGACAAGCTTATTAAAGGAAATCATATCCTTGGAGTTAATGATGTCATATTTGATAAGGATAGACTTTGCAGCGCTTGTCAAGCAGGTAAACAGGTTGGAGGAAGGCATCCCGTGAAGAACATCATGACCACAAGGAGGCCACTCGAGCTACTTCACATGGATCTTTTTGGTCCCAACTCTTACAAGAGTCTCGGTGGAAATTCTTTTGGTCTAGTTATAGTTGATGATTTTTCAAGATTTACGTGGGTGTTCTTTCTCGATGATAAATCATAGGTCCAAAAGATCTTCAAAAACTTTGCTAGGAAGGCCCAAAATCAATTTGAAGTGAAGATCAAGAAGGTTTGCAGCGACAACGGAACGGAGTTCAAGAACGCAAATGTGGACACCTTTCTTGACGAAGAAGGGATTTCACACGAGTTCTCGGCTACGTACACACCTCAACAAAACGGAGTTGTTGAGAGGAAGAACCGGACGCTCATTGAAATGGCAAGAACGATGCTTGATGAGTACAAGACGGCGAAGCACTTCTGGGCAGAAGCGGTTGAGACAACTTGTCATGCAACAAATCGCTTGTATCTTCACAAGCTACTCGGCAAGACGGCATACGAGCTCCTCACCGGTAACAAACCCCAAGTTGGATACTTTCGAGTATTCAGCCCGAAGTGCTACATTCTTGATAAGCATCATCGCTCTAAATTTGCTCCTAAGTCTCATGAAGGTTTCCTACTAGGTTATGGCTCAAACTCTCACACTTACCGTGTCTACAACAATTTCACCTGAAAGGTTGAAGAGATGGTAGATGTGAAGTTTGATGAATCTAACGGCTCGCAATTAGAGCAATTGCCAATTGATGTAGGAGACAAAGATCCTTCGGAAGCAATTCAAGACTTGGCTATTGGCAAGGTTCGTCCAACGGAGGTGAAGGAGAGTACCTCGTCCATCCAAGTGGAAGCTTCTACTTCACGACAAGGTGAACCAAGAGTTGACATGGAAGCATCCACAAGTGGGACACACCAAGATGAAGGAAACGAGGAAGTGCATCAAGATGAACGTCAACAACCTCCTTCCCCACCACGACAAGAGAACGACAACGCCAACGATGAAGAAGGCCAAGAAGAAGAACAAGATGAATAAGATATTCAACGAAGACCCAAGCAAAAGCTTTCACGAGTTTGAGCAAGAATCGCTAAAGATCATCCCGTCGAGCAAATCTACAATGACATTCAAACGGGGAGAATCACTCGCTCTAAAACTCGTTTAGCTAATTTTTGTGAAAACTATTCTTTCATCTCTAGCATTGAACCTATGAAGGTTGAAGAAGCATTGGAAGATCCGGATTGGATAAATGCTATGCATGAAGAGCTACATAACTTTGAGAGGAACCAAGTTTGGACATTGGTTGAGAAGCCCGACAACAACCACAACGTCATCGGTACCAAATGGGTGTTTCACAACAAGCAAGATGAAGATGGACAAGTAGTTCGCAACAAAGCACGTCTCGTCGCCCAAGGCTACACACAAGTCGAAGGTATGGACTATGGTGAGACTTACGCCCCCGTTTCTAGACTTGAGTCCATTCGCATCTTACTTGCCTATGCTAATCATCATGATATCACCTTGTACGAAATGGACATTAAAAGTGCTTTTCTAAATGGTGAGATAGAGGAGGAAGTTTATGTTAAGCAACCTCCCGGCTTTGTCAATCCTAAGAAACCCAATCATGTTTACAAACTTCACAAAGCTCTTTATGGTCTTAAACAAGCTCCTAGAGCATGGTATAAATGCTTAACCAAGTTTCTTATTGAAAAAGGATTTGAAATTGGAAAATTGATTCTACTCTTTTTACTAAAAGGGTTAATGGAGAACTATTTGTGTGCCAAATATATGTTGATGATATTATATTTGGTTTAACTAACCCTCATTTTAGTGAAAAGTTTGGGAAGCTAATGTCGGAGAAGTTTGAGATGTCTGTGATGAGTGAACTCAAATTCTTTCTTGGGTTGCAAATCAAGCAAACTAAGGAAGGTACCTTTGTTTCTCAAACTAAGTACACCAAGGACTTATTCAAGAAGTTCAATATGCAAGAATGCAAAGGTATGTCTACACCCATGCCTACTAGTGTACATCTTGATTTGACCAAAGATAGTGAACCGGTTGATCAAAAGGTTTATCGCTCTATGATTGGTTCATTATTATATCTATGTGCTTCACGTCCCGATATCATGCTAAGTGTGTGCATATGTGCACGATATCAAGCTGCTCCTAAAGAATGTCATCTTAAGGCCGTGAAAAGGATAGTGAGATACTTAATCCATACACCAAATTTTGGCATTTGGTATCCTAAGAGGGCCTCTTTCGATCTTGTTGGCTATTCCGACTCGGACTATGCCGGAGACAAGGTTGATAGAAAGTCCACTTCGGGTACTTGTCAATTTCTTGGTAGATCTCTTGTGTCTTGGTCCTCTAAGAAACAAAACTCGGTATTGTTATCCACCGCCGAAGCTGAATATATTGCCGCTGGTTCATGTTGTGCTTAATTACTTTGGATGACCCAAACCCTTAAAGCTTATGGGATATATGTGAGACATGTTCCATTGCTTTGTGACAATGAAAGTGCTGTCAAAATTGGTCATAATCCTGTGCAACATTCTCGAACTAAGCATATTGAAGTTTGTCATCACTTCATTCGAGATCATGTTGCTAAGGGTGACATTGATCTTAAGCATGTTCGCACCGAAAAGCAACTAGCGGATATATTCACTAAACCTCTTGATGAGAAAGTGTTTTGCAGGTTAAGAGGAGAATTGAACATAATTGATGCTTTAAACTTGGAGTAGAAATTCCATTGGACACATGCAAGACATGAGCTTATGACTAATCCTTGATATTTCTCTTATGATGAAAATCTTATGTCTTGGATATATTTGCATCTTGCATGTTATCTAACCCATGTAGGTACTTGGTGGAATCGAACTCCATGAGATTGTAATCTACTCACATCTTGTGCAATCTCTACATCACCAAGTCTCTACACTATGGTGGTTGAAGACAAGGAAGCACGAAACTACTCAAACATATCATTTTGACAAATTCTCTATTGAGCTTCATGATTATCATCTTTGGATACACAAGTGATCTTCCTTGCAAGAACTAACCAATGTAGGTAGATGGACTTAAATTCCAAGTGGTGCTCCCAATTCTTGATGAGCTACATCAACTTTGAGCAACCCACACAAGTTCAACTACATGGACTACGCCACAAACCAAGGTATGTTATTCCATCTTAGAGAAACTTTACTCCAAGTCATGAGCTAAAGAAACTCGATAAGATGTGAATACATCAAGATGCTTAAACAAAAAATGGCAACCCCATTTTGAGCTCAAACAATGAGTATGACCTATGATCAAGTGATCTCACTTGACTCCTAAGTCAATATACTCTAACACAGGTGACTTTGTCGCCGACCATCTCTAGATGAAGTTCTTCTGTGTTCTTTTCTGTGTTTTTACATTTGTCTATGCATATTTGTTTCCCCTTTCTCAAAAAAAAACTTCATCTAGATTTCTTTCTATTTGCTCTGCATTTTCTGCATCAAATTCATTGCACATCTTTCAGTAAATTCCTTGCAAATCTTTGTGAGATCTTACTAGTCTAGTGAGCTGAGGTGACAAGTGTTTTCTCTGTGATGAACTCGGTTTCACCGATTTGTTAATTTGGGCCCAACCGTATCCTTTCGGTCCAACCGAAGCATACCACTCGGTGCCACCGATTTCACATCAGGAAAATAGTTTGCCACATATTCTATGTTTCTTCTGATCCAACTCCACTCAATGAATCTTGTCCTCTACAAGCATCACATTTTTATCATTGCTTTGTGCTGTGTCTCAAGGACCAAACCCATTCGACGGATTCCAGAAAACCCTTCTTGGAAATTGATGTCAAAGGGGGAGAGAGAGGACATCAAAGCTTATCATTTAGAAAGAGATCACATCAAAGAAAAAAGTTTATCACCTTCTTGAGGGGGAGAGAGATATCACCTTCTAAAGGGGGAGAGACCCTCAAAGGAAGAGAGAGATCTCCAGGGGGAGAGGATACTTAGGTAGAAAGTATATCTCAAGGATCCCAGATGTTTGATGTTCAAGAGGAGAGATGCCCACATGTCTTCTTGAGGGGAGAGACTTGTTCATATGATCTGTTGTGCTTATTTGCATTAGCATACATTAGCTCTGATCATCATTCATATTTTTTCAGCTCTAATTTTCTATTCCCTATCTTCTCCCAGTATCCCATGTTAGATTCAGGGGGAGCAAGACATCTAAGGGAAATAAATCATTTAAATTCATTGCATATCTTTACTCTTGGGGACATGTCTAATCCAATGTGGTACTTAGTACTCACTCTCTACATGTCATCCCAGTCTTGGTATTCTTGTAGTTTCTTTTGTTTGCTCTGGCTAGTAGGTGCATCTGTGTTATCTAACCTTATTTGCGCAGGTTCATTCCATCCTAAGCCAACTCAAGACTACAAGGTAAGTTAATGCATCACAATCATGTGTATGAGGAATTCTTGCTGATGTACATATTGTTTGCAAGAAGGACTCATGAGCATGAAGGTATTTTCCTTAATACTCTTTTCTCTGATGCATATGACCAAGATACATGTAACACATTGCCTGCTCTATCATGTTGATGCTCTCACATGCTTTTATATTCCATATTCACATGATTGCATACTTGTAGGGGGAGTCTATGTTTGTTACACGTCTTTCCAAAGCTTTACTTGCTACTCTTTATATATATATCTAAAGCTTTGATGTATGTTGTGATCAATTACCAAAAAGGGGGAGATTGAAAGCACAAGTGCTCCGTAGGTGGTTTTGGTAATTAATGTCAACATATCTCTTGTTGGACTAACACTTCTATCTAGCATGTTTCAGATAAGTTCAACAATGGAGTGGCATGGACTAAAGTTGTGGGAACTCCTTCAAGATGCTAAGGACAAAGGATTGGCTCAAGCTTCAAGCTCAAGACTCTTCATTTTACATTTTAGTGGTCCAAGATCACATTGAGTCTATAGGAAAATCCAATACTATCAAGGAGGGATGAGGTGTTGCTTAATGAGCCTCTTGCTTCATGTGCTTAGTGATATGCTCCAAAATCCTCAACTACTTTCCCACTTCCACAAATGACCTAAACCAAAAGCCCAAATCGGTCACACCGATTCTTCCTATCCGGCGCCACTGATTCCAATAGTCATAGCCACTGCCACAAACCCTAAGCAAATCGGTCTTACTGATAGGGATCTCGGTCTCACTGAGATGGGATTGTAATCTCTCTGTGTATGTCCATTACCAAAATCGGTCTCACCGAGTTTGAGCAATCGGTACTACCGAGATTACAATGCAAACTCTCTGGATAACTCATTACCAAAATCGGTCTCACCGAGTTTGCATGACCAACTCTCTGGAAAGCTTATTACCAAAATCAGTCTCACCGAGTTTGTGTAATCGGCCTTACCGAGATTACGTTATGCCCTAACCCTAACCATATCGGTCTCACCGAGTTGCATTTCGGTCCCACTGAAAACCCTAACGGTCACATTATTTGCAAAATCGGTCTGACCGAGTTTAACGATTCGGTCCCACCGAGTTTAGTAGATTGTGTGTAACGGTTAGATTTTGTGTGGAGGCTATATATACCATCCACCTCCTCTTCATTCGTGGAGAGAGCCATCAGACTAAACCTACACTTCCAACATACATTTTCTGAGAGAGAACTATCTACTCATGTGTTGAGGCCAAGATATTCCATTCCTACCATATGAATCTTGATCTCTAGCCTTCCCCAAGTTGCTTTCCACTCAAATCTTCTTTCCACCAGATCCAAAACCTATGAGAGAGAGTTGAATGTTGGGGAGACTATCATTTGAAGCACAAGAGCAAGGAGTTCATCATCAACGCACCATTTGTTACTTCTTGGAGAGTGGTGTCTCAAGATTGGTTAGGTGTCACTTGGGAGCCTTCGACAAGATTGTGGAGTTGAACCAAGGAGTTTGTAAGGGCAAGGAGATCGCCTACTTCGTGAAGATCTACCGCTAGTGAGGCAAGTCCTTCGTGGGCGACGGCCATGGTGGGATAGACAAGGTTACTTCTTCGTGGACCCTTTGTGGGTGGAGCCCTCCGTGGACTCGCGCAACCGTTACCCTTCGTGGGTTGAAGTCTCCATCAACGTGGATGTACGATAGCACCACCTATCGGAACCACGCCAATAACATCCGTGTCTCCAATTGCGTTTGAATCCTCCAAACCCTTCCCTTTACATTCTTGCAAGTTGCATGCTTTACTTTCCGCTGCTCATACACTCTTTGCATGCTTGCTTGATATGTATTGTGAATGTTAAACTTGTGCCTAGTCTCCACTTAAACCAAAGGAAACTTAAAAACTGCAACTTTGGTACTTAGTGTCTAATCACCCCCCTCTAGACACCTCTTCTCAAGGTGCTACGGTGAGGCAACACGTGTTTCCTCCGGCCAATGATGATTTTACACGTGGAGAATCCCCATTGGTCTGGGCTGTTAACGGGTTATCGGATCCAAAACCGGACCCGATAGCTTAACGGCGTTCTGTTACGGTGGATGCCATGTGTCGATCACCCTTGACGAAAATCACTTCTGTGACGCGCTATTTATCGTCATGGAAGTGGACACTTCCGTGATGATAATTTTGGTAATGTCATGGAACACTTCTATGACAGCACAGGTATGACTATCTTGATTCTGTCATAAAATTGTCATGGATGTACATGCATGACAGAAAACGTGACCTACTATGACAAACACATATCATCATGGAAGTGTATTTTTTTGTACTGCATGTTCTGGTTGACCTACGAGGTTCTGTAGTAACTTGATCTGAAGTTTCATGATCATTATCATTAGCTTCCTCTCCAGTTGGTGTAGGCATCACGGGAACAGATTTCTCGGATAAGCTACTTTCCAAATTGAGAGAAGATACAATTACCTCATCAAGTTGTACTTTCCTCCCACTCACTTCTTTCGAGGGAAACTCCTTCTCTAGAAAGGTTCCATTCTTGGCAACAAAGATCTTGCCTTCGAATCTGTGGTAGAAGGTGTACCCAATTGTTTCCTTAGGGTATCCTATGAAGACGCACTTCTCCAATTTGGTTTCGAGCTTATTAGGTTGAAGCCTTTTGACCTAAGCATCGCATCCCCAAACTTTTAGAAACGACAGCTTAGGTTTATTGCCAAACCACAGTCCATACAGTGTTGTCTCAATGGATATTGAAGGTGCCCTATTTAACCTAAATGCAGCTATCTCTAATGCATAACCCCAAAACGATAGTGGTAAATTGGTAAGAGACATCATAGATCGCACCATATCTAATAAAGTATGATTACGATGTTGGGACACACCATTACGCTGTGGTGTTCCAGGTGGCATGAGTTGTGAAACTATTCCACATTGTTCTAAATGAAGGCCAAACTCTGGATTTTTAGGGGCCAGAAGACATCCAGTGGGCCAAGAAAGCACCTGGGGGGTGCCCCGAGGGGGGTAGCACCCACCAGGGCGCGCCTGGGGGCCCAGGCGCTGCCAGGTGTGGGTTGTGCCCACCTCGGGTGGCCCCTGAATCGGCTCTTTGCTCTATAAGTACCCACTATTCCCGAAACCCTAGGGGAGTCAACAAAAATCAATTCCAGCCGCCCCAGAGTCTAGAACCACTAGATCCAATCTAGACACCATCATGGAGGGGTTCATCACTTCCATTGGTGACTCTCCGATGATGCGTGAGTAGTTCTTTGTAGACCTACGGGTCCGTAGTTAGTAGCTAGATGGCTTCCTCTCTCTCTCTTGATTATCAATACAATGGTCTATTGGAGATCCATATGATGTAAGCCTTTTTGCGGTGCGTTTGTTGGGATCCGATGAACTTTGAGTTTATGATTAGATCTATGTTTTTATCCATGAATGTTATTTGAGTCTTCTCTGATCTATTATATGCATGATTGCTTATAGCCTTGTATTTCTTCTCCGATATTTGGGTTTTGTTTTGCCAACTTGATCTATTTGTCTTGCAATGGGAAGAGGTGTTTTGTGATGGGTTCGATCTTACAGTGCTTGATCCCAGTGACAGAAGGGGAAACGACACGTATGTATCGTTTCTATTAAGGATAACAATATGGGGCTATTTCTACATAAATAGATCTTGTCTACATCATGTCATCGTTCTTATTGCATTACTCCTTTTCTCCATGAACTTAATACACTAGATGCATGCTGGATAGCGGTCGATGTGTGGAGTAATAGTAGTAGATGCAGGTAGGAGTCGGTCTACTAATCTTCGACGTGATGCCTATATAATGATCATTGCCTGGATATCGTCATGAGTATTTGAAGTTCTACCAATTTCTCAACAATAATTGTTTTCCCACCGTTTGCTATTTTTCTTGAGAGAAGCCACTAGTGAAACCTACGGCCCCCGGGTCTCTTTTCATCATATTTTCCTTTGCGATCTATTTTCCTTTGCATTTATTTTCAGATCTATTAAACCAAAAATACCAAAATACCTTGCTGCAATTTATTTGTTCCGCGATCTATTTATCCTATCTACCACTTTTACCTCATGTTATTTGCTTGTCTTGAGGTGTCGTACCCGAAAGGGATTGACAACCCCTTTAACACGTCGGGTTGCGAGTATTTGTTATTTGTGTGCAGGTGCTGTTTACGTGGTGTGAGGAGGTTCTCCTACTGGTTCGATAACCTTGGTCTCCTCACCGAGGGAAATACCTATCGTCACTATACTGCATAATCCCTTCCTCTTTGGGGAAATACCGACGTAGTTCTAGAAGACATCAGACCACCACTGGGTTTGCTAGCCAAGTGGGATGTAGCATTCCTCTGACCAAACCAGCCGCCTCAAGCTTCTGATTTCTTCTACAATAAACTGCTGCCTCTCCAAGGCCTGCTTCCGGACTTTTTGTTTAACAGGTCTGGCGTGTGGGCAGACAACCAGGTGGTGCTCGATTACCTCCCTGGGAACACCGAGGATATCAGATGGTTGCCAAGCAAACACATCGATATTCACCCATAGGAAGGCAACGAGCGCGCTTTCCTATTTGTCATCGAGGGTGTCGCTAATCGTGAAAGTACCATCAACGCTAGCAGCCCTGCCAGGACCTTTTTCACTTGTGGAGCAGCAACCTTGGATCTCTTGTTGTTGGAACACTTCGCCACGTCATCAACGGGTGCCGTGCACTCAGAGGGGGCACGGTTCCCGGACTCTTTGCCGGAGTGGAAGGATCAGGAAGAGGTGTCTAGAGGGGGGTGAATAGACTCTCAACCAAGAAAAGAAGCAGTCTTTAAGTTCTTCAAGTTGAGGTGGAGTTTAAGCACAAGTTTAAACATTCACAATACATATCAAGCAAGCATGCAAAGAGTATATGAGCAGCGGAAAGTAAAGCATGCAACTTGCAAGAAAGTAAAGGGATGGGATTGGAGTGTGCAAACGCAATTGGAGACACGGAGATTTTCGGCGTGGTTCCGATAGGTGGCGCTATCATACATCCACATTGATGGAGACTTCAACCCACGAAGGGTAATGGTTGCGCGAGTCCACGGAGGGCTCCACCCACGAAGGGTCCACGAAGAAGCAACCTTGTCTATCCCACCATGGCCATCACCAACGAAGAACTTGCCTCTCTAGGGCAAATCTTCACAAAGTAGGCGATCTCCTTGCCCTTACAAACTCCTTGGTTCAACTCCACAATCTTGACAGAGGCTCCCAAGTGACACCTGACCAATCTAGGAGACACCACTCTCCAAAAGCTAATAGGTGGTGTGTTGATGATGAATGATACATCCATTTTGCATCATGCTTTTATATCAATAATTATTGCATTATGGGCTGTTATTTCACATTATGTTACAATACTTATGACTATCCTCTCTTATTTTACAAGGTTTACATGAAGAGGGAGAATGCCGGCAGCTGGAATTCTGGGCTGGAAAAGGAGCAAATATTGAAGGACTAGTCTGTGCAACTCCAAAAGTCCTGAAACTCCACGGAATACCTTAAAATAAATAAAGAAAAATCATCGCCAAAGATGAAGGCCAGGGGGCCCACACCCTACTCACGAGGGTGGGGGGCGCACCCCCCTGGGAGCGCCCCCCTACCTCGTGGGCCCCCTAGTGGCTCTCCGACGTCCATCTTCTCCCATATGAAGTCTTTCGATGAGAAAAAATAGAGAAGAACTTTTCGGGACGAGACTCCGCCGCTACGAGGCGGAACCTTGGCGGAACCAATCTAGGGCTCCGGCAGAGCTGTTCTACCGGGGACACTTCCCTCCGGGAGGGGGAAATCATCACCATCGTCATCACCAACGCTCCTCTCATCGGGAGGGGTCAATCTCCATCAACATCTTCACCAGCACCATCTCATCTCCAAACCCTAGTTCATCTCTTGTATCCAATTCTTGTCTCCAAGTCCGGGATTGGTGCTAGTAGGTTGCTAGTAGTGTTGATTACTCCTTGTAGTTGATGCTAGTTGGTTTATTTGGTGGAAGATCATATGTTCAGATCCTTTATGCACATTATTACCCCTCTAATTATGAACATGAATATGTTTTGTGAGTAGTTACGTTTGTTCCTGAGGACAAGGGAGAAGTCTTGCTATTAGTAATCATGTGAATTTGGTATTCGTTCGATATTTGATAAGATGTATGTTGTCTAACCTCTAGTGGTGTTATGTGAACGTCGACTACATAACACTTCACCATTATTTGGGCCTAGAGGAAGGCATTGGGAAGTAATAAGTAGATGATGGGTTGCTAGAGTGACAGAAGCTTAAACCCTAGTTTATGTGTTGCTTCGTAAGGGGGTGATTTGGATCCATATGTTTCATGCTATGGTTAGGTTTACCTTAATACTTTTGTTGTAGTTGCGGATGCTTGCAATAGAGGTTAATCATAAGTGGGATGCTTGTCCAAGTAAAGGCAGTACCCAAGCACCGGTCCACCCACATATCAAATTATCAAAGTACCGAACGCGAATCATATGAGCGTGATGAAAACTAGCTTGACGATATTCCCATGTGTCCTCGGGAGCGCTTTTCCTATTATAAGAGTTTGTCCAGGCTTGTCCTTTGCTACAAAAAGGATTGGGCCACCTTGCTGCACTTTATTTACTTTTGTTACTTGTTGCTTGTTACAATTTATCCTATCACAAAACTATCTGTTACCACTTATTTCAGTACTTGCAGAGAATACCTTGCTGAAAACCGCTTATCATTTCCTTCTGCTCCTCGTCGGGTTTGACACTCTTACTTATCGAAAGGACTATGATAGATCCCCTATACTTGTGGGTCATCAATACTCTTTTCTAGCGCCGTTGCCGGGGAGTGAAGCACCTTTGGTAGGTGGAATTAGGTAAGGAAAAATTTATTTAGTGTGCTGAAATTTTCTGTCACTTGTTACTATGGAAAGTAATTGTTTGAGGGGCTTGTTCAGGGTATCTTCACCCCGTCCAGTTGAGCCAAGAGTTGCTCCTCAACCTACTGAACCTACTGAACCTATTGAAAATGAAACTCCTTTTCAGATTCCTTCGGGTATGATGGGAAAACTGCTAGCTAACACTTTTGCAGGAGATGGAACAAAGCATCCTGATGAACATCTACGCAATGTGGATGATATTTGTGGACTATTTAAGCTTGGAGGTATACCCATGATATTGTTAAGAAGAAGGCTTTCCCTTTATCTTTGGAGGGAGACACATTGACATTGTATAGGCTATGTGATGATACGAGATCATGAAACTATAAAAGACTGAAATTGGAATTTCATCAAAAGTATTACCCTATGCATCTTGTTCATCGTGATCACAATTATATATATAATTTTTGGCCTCAAAAAGGAGAAAGCATCGATAAAGCTTGGGGAGGCTTAAATCAATGTTATATTCATGCCCTAATCATGAGCTCTCAAAATTGACAATTCTCCAGAATTTTTATGCTCGGCTTTCTGATAACAATCGCACCATGCTCGATACTTATTGTGCTGGCTCTTTTATGATGAAGCCTATTGAATTTGGATGGAATTTATTGGATAGAATTAAACGCAACTCTGAAGATTGGGACCTCGACGAAGGTAAGGAGTCAGGTATGACATCTAAGTTTGATTGTGTTAAATCTTTTATGGATACCGATATTTTCTTCCGTAAGTTTAGCACTAAATATGGACTTGACTCTGAGATAGTAGCTTCTTTTTGTGAATATTTTGCTACTTATGTTGATGTCCCCATGGAGAAGTGGTTTAAATATCATCCTCCCATAGAAGTAAAAGTAGCTGCACCTATTAAAGTTGAAGAAAAGACTGTCACTTACAATGGTCCTATTGTTCCCACTTCTTATGTTGAGAAACCACCTTTCCCTGTTAGAATGAAGGATCATGCTAAAGCTTCAAATGTTGTTCGTAAAAGCAATACTAGGACTTATACACCTCCCGATCAAGTCAAAGTAGAACCCAATATTGCTATTGTTAAAGATCTCCTGTCTGATAATATTGATGGGCATGTTATTCAATTCACTGGTGAAAATGCTAGAATTGCTAAACCATGTGATAGAGATAAACATAGACCTGTGGTAGGCGTGCCTGTTATTTCTGTTAAAATAGGAGATCATTGTTATCATGGCCTATGTGATATGGGTGCTAGTGGTAGTGTTATACCCATTGGCTTATACAAAGAAATTATGCATGAGATTGCACTTGCTGACTTAGAGGAAATTGATGTTAAAATTAAACTTGCCAATAGAGATACTATATCTCCAATGGGAATTGTTAGAGATGTTGAAGTCTTGTGTGGGAAAACTAAATACCCCGCTGATTTTCTTGTTCTTGGTTCTCCACAAGATAGCTTTTGTCCTATTATATTTGGTAGACCCTTCTTGAGTACTGTTAATGCTACGATAGATTGCGAAAAGAATGTTGTTACTGTTGGCCTGGATGATATGGTCCATGAGTTTAATTTCTCTAAATTTAGTAAACAACATCGTGAGGAAGAATTGCCTAGTAAGGATGAAATTATTGGTCTTTCTTCTATTGTTGTACCTCCTAGTGATCCTTTAGAACACTATTTGATAGACCATGAAAATGATATGTTGATGAATGAAAGAAGGGAAATAGATGAAGTATTCTTTAAACAGGAACCTATTCTGCAACACAATTTGCCTGTTGAAATCCTAGGGGATCCTGCTCCACCCAAGGGTGATCCCGTGTTTGAGCTTAAACCGTTGCCTGATAATCTTAAATATGTTTATATTGATGAAAGGAAAATATATCCTGTTATTATTAGTGCTAACCTTTCAGAGCATGAAGAAGAAAGATTATTGAAAACTCTGAAAAAGCACCGTGCTGCAATTGGATATACTTTGGATGATCTTAAGGGCATTAGTCCCACTCTATGCCAACATAAAATAAATTTGGAAGCTGATGCCAAACCAGTTTGTGATCCTCAACGATGTTTGAATCCTAAAATTAAAGAAGTGGTAAGAAAATAAATACTCAAGCTTCTGGAGGCAGGTATAATTTATCTCGTTGCTGATAGTCAGTGGGTAAGTCATGTCCATTGTGTCCCTAAGAAGGGAGGTATTACTGTTGTCCCTAATGATAAAGATGAATTGATTCGCAAAGAATTATCATAGGTTATAGGATGGTAATTGATTTCCGCAAATTAAATAAGGCTACTAAGAAAGATCATTACCCCTTACCTTTTATAGATCAAATGCTAGAAAGATTATGCAAACATACACATTATTGCTTTCTAGATGGTTATTCTGTTTTTTCTCAAATACCTGTGTCGGCTAAAGATCAATCAAAGACTACTTTTACATGCCCTTTTGGTACTTTTTCTTATAGACGTATGCCTTTTGGTTTATGTAATGCACCTGCTACCTTTCAAAGATGCATGATGGCTATATTCTCTGACTTCTGCAAGAAAATTTGTGAGGTTTTCATGGATGACTTTTCCGTCTATGGTTCCTCTTTTGATGATTGCTTGAGAAATCTTGCTCGAGTTTTGCAGAGATGTGAAGAAACTAATCTTGTCTTGAATTGGGAAAAGTGCCACTTTATGGTTAATGAAGGTATTGTCTTGGGGAACAAAGTTTTTGAAAGAGGTATTGAAGTTGATAAAGCCAAGGTTGATGCTATTGAAAAGATGCCATGTCCCAAGGACATCAAAGGTATAAGAAGTTTCCTTGGTCACGCCGGATTTTATAGGAGGTTCATTAAGGACTTCTCAACAATCTCTCGGCCTCTGACTAATTTATTACAAAAAGATGTACCATTTGTCTTTGATGATGATTGTGTAGAAGCATTTGAAATACTTAAGAAAGCATTAGTCTCTGCACCGGTTGTTCAACCACCTGATTGGAATTTACCCTTTGAAATTATGTGTGATGCTAGTGATTATGCTGTAGGTGCTGTTCTAGGGCAAAGAGTTGATAAGAAATTAAATGTTATCCATTATGCTAGTAAGACTCTAGACAATGCTCAAAGAAATTATGCTACTACCGAAAAGGAACTTTTAGCAGTTGTATTTGCTTGTGATAAATTCAGACCCTATATTGTTGATTCTAAAGTAACTATTCACACAGATCATGCTGCTATTAAATATCTTATGGAAAAGAAAGATGCAAAACCTAGACTCATTAGATGGGTTCTCTTGCTTCAAGAATTTGATTTGCATATTGTTGATAGAAAAGGAGCTGAGAACCCCATTGCAGACAACTTGTCTAGGTTAGAGAATGTTCTTGATGACCCACTGCCCATCGATGATAGCTTTCTTGATGAACAATTAAATGTCATAAGTACTTCTCGTAGCACTCCGTGGTATGCTGATTATGCTAATTATATTGTTGCTAAATTTATACCACCTAGCTTCACATACCAACAAAAGAAAAAGTTTTTCTATGACTTGCGACATTACTTTTGGGATGACCTACATCTTTATAAAGAAGGAGTAGATGGTGTTATTAGGCGTTGTGTACCGAGCATGAGCAGGAGCAGATCCTACGCAAGTGTCACTCCGAGGCTTATGGAGGACACCACGCTGGAGATAGAAGCGCACATAAGGTATTGCAATCCGGTTTTATTGGCCTACTCTCTTCAAGGATGCCCGTAAGTTTGTTTTGTCTTCTGACGAATGTCAAAGAATTGGTAATATTAGTAGGCGTCAAGAAATGCCAATGAATTATTCCTTGTTATTGAACCGTTTGATGTTTGGGGCTTTGATTATATGGGACCTTTTCCGCCTCTAATGGATACACTCATATTTTAGTTCTTTGTTGATTACGTTACTAAGTGGGTAGAAGCTATTCCAACTAGTAGTGTTGATCATAACACTTCTATTAAAATGCTTAAGGAAGTTATTTTTCCGAGGTTTGGAGTCCCTAGATACTTAATGGTGATGGTGGTTCACACTTTATTCATGGTGCTTTCCATAAGATGCTTGCTAAATCGACGTTAATCATAGAATTGCATCTCCATATCACCCTTGATCTAGTGGTCAGGTAGAATTGAGCAATGGAGAGCTCAAATTAATTTTGCAAAAGACTGTCAATAGGTCTAGAAAGAATTGGTCCAAGAAACTGAATGATGCATTATGGGCCTATAGAACTGCATACAGAAATCCTATGGGTATGTCTCCGTATAAAATGGTTTATGGAAAAGCTTGTCACTTACCTCTCGAGCTAGAACATAAGGCATATTGGGCTATTAAAGAGCTCAACTATGACTTCAAACTTGCCGGTGAGAAGAGGTTATTTGATATTAGCTCACTTGATGAATGGAGAACCCAATCTTATGAAAATGCCAAGTTGTTTCAAGAAAAATTTAAAAGATGGCATGACAAAAGGATACAAAAGCGTGAGTTTAATGTAGGTGATTATGTATTGCTATACAACTCTCGTTTAAGATTTTTTGCAGGAAAACTTCTCTCCAAATGGGAAGGTCCTTACGTTATCGAGGAGGTCTACCGTTCCGGTGCCATAAAAATCAACAACTTCGCAGGCACAAATCCGAAGGTGGTAAACGGTCAAAGGATTAAACACTACATCTCAGGCAAGGTCGGAAAAAGCGGTAGGCGTAAGCGAGGCAGTTGGCCTTTGCCTAGTGCCTAGGCGGTGCTTAAGCGCCCTAGGCACAGCCTAGGCGGTAATATAGCTTCTACTATCAGGGTTATTGGGGTTATTATATGTGTATTAATGTTAATTTAGGGCAGATAAATAAGTTAACTACTAGCTGCTACTATTTGAATGTGTCATGTTTGGCATTTTAGTGCAATATGACACGATTTCTCGCTTGGGTAAACAATTTGTTGCTTACCCTGCCTAGACTTCCATTTATGCCCTAGGCGAGGCGTTTGGCCATTGCCTAGCGCCTAAGCGTGCCTAAGCACCTCCTAGGCACTGCCTTTTCCAACAGAGATCTCAGGTAATCCTATAAATGTTGAAACTAATATTATTGAAACCGTAACCCCGGAGAATACATAAAGGACACCTTCCAGACCATTCCAGACTCCGAAAAGGAATAGGTATGTGGTACGGTAAGTAAACCGACTCCAAAACAATTTTTAAGGCAATATTTCTCTGTTTTGGAATATTTAGAAAAATAGAAAAATAAGTAGCAGTCCGGGGAGGACACGAGGCCTCCACAAGGGTGGAGGGCGCGCCCTACCCCCCTGGGCGCGCCTCCCTACCTCGTGAGCACCTCGTGTGCCCTCCGGACTCTGTTTCCTTGTACGATACGTATTTTGGTCGGTAAAAATTCATTATATATACTCCCGAAGGTTTTGACTCTCATATCACACAAATCTTCCCTGTTCTTGTTTCGAGCTGTTGCTGCTGCAGATTAGAGCAAGATGTCTTCCCAAGACTCGGAGGGAGAGAGCTACATGGCTGATTATACTGCAAATCCAAAAGTATATGGGGACGTAGAGCATTATGGCTGGACCACGGAGGAAGAGGAAGACTATGATCCAAAGAGGAAAGAGGAAACGAGTTCCGACGAAGAGGACTATCCCCTACCTCAACCTGGTGATATGCATGTGGAGTTCAAGAAGTCAAGCCTCCATAAGGTTCAATCTATCCCACCTTGTTTTTTGTAGGTAAGCAAGGCAACACTATGCAAAAAGATAATAAAACTTGAGCTTGAGAATGAGTATCCGAGGGATGAAAATTTTAGCTTGAGACGCAAGCTAGAGAAGAAAAATGCAACAACTCCATCATCAACAACACCTCCACCGCCAACAACAAAGGAGACATAATCACATGGGTATGGGCACTCCCCTTGGCAACTACCAAGCTTGGGGGAGGTGCCCTGGTATCGTATCACCATCACAACTCCTATCTTTACCGTTTTTCTTAGTTCGATCCTATTAGTAGTATCTTGATTTAGTAGAATAAAGTCATGGCATGATCTAGTTTTGAGTTTTGCTTTATGATCTCTCTTTGCAATCGAGTCATGGCATGATCTAGTTTTGAGTCATGGCATGATCTAGTTTTGAGTCATGGCATGATCTAGTTTTGAGTCATGGCATGATCTAGTTTTGAGTCATGGCATGATCCTATTAGTATTATCATTGACATCTTTTATGATTGGGAGCACTCATTAAAATATGACATGCTAAAGAGTTGAGGTTGGACAAGGAAGACAACATAATGAGTTATGTTTTCTTACATCTGAGATAAAGTATGTTGTCATGGTTCCTCTACCGTGTTGAGCTTGCCTTTCCCCCTCATGCTAGCCAAATTCTCAGGACTAAGTAGAAATACTACTTGTGCTTCCAAATACCCTTAAACCAGTTTTGCCATGAGAGTCCACCATATCTACCTATGGATTGAGTAAGATCCTTCAAGTAAGTTGTCATCGGTGCAAGCAATAAAAATTGCTCTCTAAATATGCATGACTTATTAGTGCGGAGAAAATAAACTTTGTACGAACTTGTTGTGGACACAATAAAAGTGAAGGAATGCATAATAAAGGTCCACATGCAAGGGGCAATATAAAGTGACGTTCTTTTGCATTAAGATTTTGTGCATCAACCCTAAACGCGCATGACAACCTCTGCTTCCCTCTGCGAAGGGCCTATCTTTTATTATTATTCTCTACCCTATGCAAGAGTCACGGTGATCTTCACCTTTTCCTTTTTATTTTATCTTTTGGCAAGCTCATCATGTTGGAACGAACATGATATATATATATCTAATTGGATGTGGGGGAGCATGAATTATTACTGTTGACATTACCCTTGAGGTAAAAAGTTGTGGGGCAAAACTATAAGCCCCTATCTTTCTCTGTGTCTGATTAAAACTCCGTAACCACAAGTATCGCGTGAGTGTTAACAATTATGAAGGACTAAGTGATAGTTGAGTATGTGGACTTGCTTTTAAGCTCTGACATAGACTCTCTCCGATGTTATGATAAATTGCAATTGCTTCAATGACTAAGGATATATTTTGTTGGTGCTCAATAAGGTTTCTGATTCATACTTTGGCTTTGTGAGAAGATCATCACTTGAACATGAGTAATCATATGACAAAATTTATATGTGTTGTTGTTATGAAACAATCATGATGCCTTCATGTCCGTATTCTATATTTAGCGACGCCTCTACCTGTAAACATGAGGACATATTTATTGTTATCGGCTTTTCGCTTGAGGACAAGCGAGGTCTAAGCTTGGGGGAGTTGATACGTCCATTTTGCATCATGCTTTTATATCAATATTTATTGCATTATGGGCTGTTATTTCACATTATGTTACAATACTTATGGCTATTCTCTCTTATTTTACAAGGTTTACATGAAGAGGGAGAATGCCGGCAGCTGGAATTCTGGGCTGGAAAAGGAGCAAATATTGAAGGACTATTCTGTGCAACTCCAAAAGTCCTGAAACTCCACGGAATACCTTAAAATAAATAAAGAAAAATCGTCGCCAAAGATGAAGGCCGGGGGGCCCACACCCTGCTCACAAGGGTGGGGGCGCGCCCCCTACCTCGTGGGCCCCCTGGTGGCTCTCCGACGTCCATCTTCTCCCATATGAAGTCTTTCGATGAGAAAAAAATAGAAAAGAACCTTTCGGGACGAGACTCCGCCGCCACGAGGCGGAACCTTGGCGGAACCAATCTAGGGCTCCGGCAGAGCTGTTCTGCCGGGGACACTTCCCTCCGGGAGGGGGAAATCATCACCATCGTCATCACCAATGCTGCTCTCATCGGGAGGGGGCAATCTCCATCAACATCTTCATCAGCACCATCTCATCTCCAAACCCTAGTTCATCTCTTGCATCCAATTCTTGTCTCCAAGTCCGGGATTGGTGCTAGTAGGTTGCTAGTAGTGTTGATTGCTCCTTGTAGTTGATGCTAGTTGGTTTATTTGGTGGAAGATCATATGTTCAGATCCTTTATGCACATTATTACCCCTCTGATTATGAACATGAATATGTTTTGTGAGTAGTTACGTTTGTTCCTGAGGACAAGGGAGAAGTCTTGCTATTAGTAGTCATGTGAATTTGGTATTCGTTCGATATTTTGATAAGATGTATGTTGTCTAACCTCTAGTGGTGTTATGTGAACGTCGACTACATAACACTTCACCATTATTTTAGCCTAGAGGAAGGCATTGGGAAGTAATAAGTAGATGATGGGTTGCTAGAGTGATGAAGCTTAAACCCTAGTTTATCGTTGCTTCGTAAGGGCTGATTTGGATTCATATGTTTCATGCTATGGTTAGGTTTACCTTAATACTTTTGTTGTAGTTGCGGATGCTTGCAATAGAGGTTAATCATAAGTGGGATGCTTGTCCAAGTAAGGGCAGTACCCAAGCACCGGTCCACCCACATATCAAATTATCAAAGTACCGAACGTGAATCATATGAGCGTGATGAAAACTAGCTTGACGATATTCACATGTGTCCTCGGGAGCGCTTTTCCTATTATAAGAGTTTGTCCAGGCTTGTCCTTTGCTACAAAAAGGATTGGGCCACCTTGCTGCACTTTATTTACTTTTGTTACTTGTTGCTCGTTACAATTTATCCTATCAGAAAACTATCTGTTACCACTTATTTCAGTACTTGCAGAGAACACCTTACTAAAAACCGCTTATCATTTCCTTCTGCTCCTCATTGGGTTCGACACTCTTACTTATCGAAAGGACTACGATAGATCCCCTATACTTGTGGGTCATCAATGAACTCCTTGCTCTTGTGCTTCAAATGATAGTCTCCCCAACACTCAACTCTCTCTCATAGGATTGGATTTGGTGGAAAGATGATTTGAGTGGAAAGCTACTTGGCGAAGGCTATAGATCAAGATTCATATGGTAGGATTGGAATATCTTGACCTCAACACATGAGTAGGTGGTTCTCTCTCAGAAAATGAATGCTGGAAGTGTAGGCATGTTCTGATGGCTTTCTTCATGAATGAAGA
This sequence comes from Aegilops speltoides, assembly GCA_021437245.1. NCBI lineage: Eukaryota > Viridiplantae > Streptophyta > Magnoliopsida > Poales > Poaceae > Aegilops > Aegilops speltoides. The sequence goes on from CM038142.1 coordinate 145,878,325, forward strand.
GAGGGTGGGTGGTATATATAGCCTCCACACAAAATCTAACCGTTACACACAATTTGCCAAACTTGGTGAGACCGAATCAGAAAACTCGGTCGGACCGATTTAGTTTATAATGTGACCGTTAGGCATTTCGGTGGGACCGACATGTCAACTTGGTGGGACCAGTTTGTTTAGGGTTAGGGCATAAGGTAATGTTGGTGAGACCGATTACACAAACTCAGTGGGACCGACTTTGGTAATAAGCTGACCAGAGAGTTGGTCAGGCAAACTTGGTGGGACCGATTCACTCATCTCGATGAGACCGAAACGTTACAAAGGGAAACGGAGAGTTTGCATTGCAAACTCGGTGGGACTGAATGCAAATTTTGGTGAGACCGAAATGCTACAAAGGGAAATAGAAAGTTTGCAATCCCGTCTCGGTGAGACCGAGATCCCTATCGGTGAGACTGAAGTGACTAGGGTTTCTGGCAGTGGCTATGTCAAATGAACTCGGTGGCGCCGGATAGATCAAATCGGTGGGGCCGAGTTTGACTTTTGGTTTGGGACATATGTGGATATGAGAAAGTGGTTGAGGGCTTTGGAGCATATCACTAAGCACTTTGAGCAAGCAGGCCATTAAATAACACCTCATCCCCTTTTAATAGTATTGGCTTTCCTATGGACCCAATGTGATCTTGGATCACTGAAATAGAAAATGTAGAGTCCTGAGCTTTGAGCTTGAGCCAATCCTTTGTACTTAGCATCTTGAAGGAGTTCCACATCCTCTTGTCCATGCCACTCCACTGTTGGACTTATCTGAAATATACTAGATAAAAGTATTAGTCCAACAATAGATATGTTGACATTAATTACCAAAATCACCCAAGGAGCACTTGTGCTTTCAATCTTCCCCTTTTTGGTAATTGATGCCAACATACATCAAAGCTTTAGATAAAGATATAGAGAAAGGCAAGTAAAGCTTTGGAAGGACATGTAACATTCATAGGCTCCCCCTACATGTATGCAATCATGTAAATGTGGAACATAAGAGCATGTGAGTGCATAATCATGACAGAGCAAGCAATTAGTTACATGTATCTTGGCTATATGCATCAGAGCAAATGGTGTGAATATAGAAAATGTACCTTCATGCTCATGAGTCCTTCTTGCAAACAATATGTACATCAGCAAGAGATCCTCAAGCACATGAGTGTGATGCATATACTTACTGATACGTCTCCAATGTATCTATAATTTTTAATTGTTCCATGCTAGTATATTACTCGTTTTGGATGTTTATGGGCTTTACTATACACTTTTATATCATTTTTGGGACTAACCTACTAACCGGAGGCCCAACCCGAATTGCTGTTTTTTTTTGCCTATTTCAGTGTTTCGAAGAAAAGGAATATCAAACGGAGTCCAAACGGAATGAAACCTTCGGTAATGATATTTTTGGAACAAACGCAGGAGACTTGGAGTGGACGTCAAGAAGCAGCCGAGGCAGCCACGAGGGTGCAAGGCGCGCCCTAGGGGGGTGGGCGCGCCCCCCACCCTCGTGAGCCCCTCATGGCTCCACCGACCTTTTTGCGGTGTGTTTGTCTAGATCCGATGAATTGTGGGTTTGTGATCAAGTTTATCTATGAGAAATATTTGAATCTCCTCTGAATTCTTTTATGTATGATTGGTTATCTTTGCAAGTCTCTTAGAATTATCAGTTTGGTTTGGCCTACTAGATTGATCTTTCTTGCAATGGGAGTGATTAGCTTTGGGTTCAATCTTGTGGTGTCCTTTCCCAGTGACAGCAGGGGCAGCAAGGCACATATTGTATTGTTGCCATCAAGGATAAAAAGATGGGGTTTATATCATATTGTTTGAGTTTATACCTCTACATCATGTCATCTTGCCTAATGCGTTGCTTTGTTCTTATGAACTTAATACTCTAGATGCATGCTGGATAGCGGTCGATGTGCGGAGTAATAGTAGTAGATGCAGAATTGTTTCGGTCTACTTGTCGCGGACGTCATGCCTATATACATGATCATGCCTAGATATTCTCATAACTATGCACTTCTCTATCAATTGCTCGACAGTAATTTGTTCACCCACCGTAATACTTATTCTATCTTGAGAGAAGCACTAGTGAAACCTATGGCCCCCGGGTCTATCTTCCATCATATAAGTTTCCAATCTACTTTATTTTGCAATCTTTACTTTCCAATCTATATCGTAAAAATACCAAAAATATTTATCTTATCTTATTATCTCTATCAGATCTCACTTTTGCAAGTGGCTGTGAAGGGATTGACAACCCCTTTATCGCGTTGGTTGTGAGGTTCTTGTTTGTTTGTGTAGGTACGAGGGACTTGCGTGGAGCCTCCTACTGGATTGATACCTTGGTTCTCAAAAACTGAGGGAAATACTTACGCTACTTTGCTGCATCACCCTGTCCTCTTCAAGGGAAAACCAACGCAGTGCTCAAGAGGTAGCAAGAAGGATTTCTGGCACCGTTGTCTGGGAGGTTTGTGCACAAGTCAAGACATACCAAGTACCCATCACAAACTCATCTCCCTTGCATTACATTATTTGCCATTTGCCTCTCGTTTTCCTCTCCCCCACTTCACCCTTGCCATTTTATTCACCCTCTCTTTACCGTTTGCCTTCCCTTTGCCATGGCTGAGTCGAAAAGAGCTAAGGGTTCTCTCCTCTCTAAGCTCATAAATAATGATGCTATGGAAAGACCTACCGGGGTTACCAATGAGAATTTGAATAATTTTGATGAAGAGGACTCCAGAATTTTTCGTTATTTACTTGATGAATCATTAAAAGATGCTTGGGATAGGCTATTAAGGATTCGAGCTAGCTATGTGCCGCAATATCAAATTGAGATATACTTAAAAAGTTTTTATGTTGGCTTACCCGCTTCTTTCAAGCAAGTTCTAGATTCTATTTTCGAAGAAGGTTTTCTTGAAGGGGATGCTATAGATACCTATGAAAAAATGAAAACTATATTTGGGCACCCCATGAATGATAAGGTTGAATCTACCACTCTCTTATGCTTTTATCAAAACGAAATTATCAAAGAGATGAAGGCTAGCTTAGATGCAAATTTCCGTAACATGCTTAATCTTTCTTCCTCCATTAATGGAAATGTGATTTCCCAAAATATAAGGATGAATGCTATAGATAAGAAATTTCCTCTTTTCTTTCCCAATACCAAAGATGGCAATACTTAGATCTATTCTCGCTTCTATGCCTAGCTAGGGGCGTTAAACGATAGCGCTTGTTGAGAGGCAACCCAATTTTATTTTTGTTCCTTTCTTTTTGCTTCTGTTTAATAATAAATAATTCATCTAGCCTCTGTTTAGATGTGGTTTTATGTTTTAATTAGTGTTTGTGCCAAGTAGAACCTATAGGATAACCTATGGTGATAATTAATTTGATCTTGCTGAAAAACAAAAACTTTTGCACGCACGGGAATAATTTTAATAAATCACAGAAACGTGCTTTTTAGTTGATTATTTTTTAAGTATATTGCCAAGGACTTCCAATTTTCGTAGGACTTTTAGAGTTCCAGAAGTATTCGAAAGTTCTGATTACTGCTGAGTATTACTTTTTGTGATTCTATTTTTTGTGTGTTGTTTGCTTATTTTGATGAATCTATGGCTAGTATCGGGGGGTATGAACCATAGAGAAGTTGGAATACAGTAGGTTTATCACCAATATAAATAAAGAATGAGTTCATTACAGTACCTTAGGTGGTGGTTTTTCTTTCTTGCACTAACGGAGCTTATGAGATTTCCTGTTGAGTTTTGTGTTGTGAAGTTTTCTAGTTTTGGGTAAAGATTTGATGGACTATGGAATAAGGAGTGGCAATAGCCTAAGCTTGGGGATGCCCATGGCACCCCAAGATAATTCAAGGACAACCAAAAGCCTAAGCTTGGGGATGCCCCGGAAGGCATCCCCTCTTTCGTCTTCGTTTATCGGTAACTTTACTTGGAGCTATATTTTTATTCACCACATGATATGTGTTTTGCTTGGAGCGTCTTGTATGATATGAGTCTTTGATTTTTAGTTTAACACAATCATCCTTGCTGTACACACCTTTTGGGAGAGACACAAGTTGATTCAGAATTTATTAGAATACTCTAAGTTCTTCGCTTATATCTTTTGAGCTAGACAATTTCGCTCTAGTACTTCACTTGTATCTTTTTAGAGCACGGTGGTGGTTTTATTTTGTAGAAATTATTGATCTCTCATGGTTCACTTATATTATTTTGAGAGTCTTTTAGAACAGCATGGTATTTGCTATGGTTATAAAATTGGTCCTAGAATGATGGGCATCCAAGTTGGGTATAATAAAAACTATCATAGAAGTGAATTGGATGCTATGATCAATTTGATGCTTGATAATTGTTTTGAGATATGAGGATGGTGATATTAGAGTCATGCTAGTTGAGTAGTTGTGAATTTGAGGAATACTTGTGTTGAAGTTTGTGATTCCCGTAGCATGCACGTATGGTGAACCGTTATGTGATGAAGTTGGAGCATGATTTATTTATTGATTGTCTTCCTTATGAGTGGTGGTCGGGGACGAGCGATGGTCTTTTCCTACCAATCTATACCCCTAGATGGTTTCTTCTCTCTCTCTAAATATCAATACAAAGTTCTCCTCGATCTTCTTGGAGATCTATTCAATGTAACTCTTTTTGCGGTTTGTTTGTCGAGATCCGATGAATTGTGGGTTTATGATCAAGTTTCTCTATGAGAAATATTTGAATCTCCTCTAAATTCTTTTATGTATGATTGGTTATCTTTTCAAGTCTCTTTGAATTATCAGTTTGGTTTGGCCTACTAGATTGATCTTTCTTGCAATGGGAGAAGTGCTTAGCTTTGGGTTCAATCTTGCGGTGTCCTTTCCCAATGATAGTAGGGGCAGCAAGGCACATATTGTATTGTTGCCATCAAGGATAAAAAGATGGGGTTTATATCATATTGTTTGAGTTTATCCCTATACATCAGGTCATCTTGCCTAATGCGTTACTCTGTTCTTATGAACTTAATACTCTAGATGCATGCTGGATAGCGGACGACGAGTGGAGTAATAGTAGTAGATGCAGAATCGTTTTGGTCTACTTGTCACGGACGTGATGCCTATATACATGATCATGCCTAGATATTCTCATAACTATGAACTTTTCTATCAATCGCTCGACAGTAATTTCTTCACCCACCGTAATACTTATGCTATCTTGAGATAAGCCACAAGTGAAACCTATGGCCCCCGGGTCTATCTTCCATCATATAAGTTTCCAATCTACTTATTTTGCAATCTTTACTTTCCAATCTATATCATAAAAATACCAAAAATATTTATCTTATCTTATTATCTCTATCAGATCTCACTTTCGCAGGTGGCCGTGAAGGGATTGACAACCCCTTTATCGCGTTGGTTGCGAGGTTCTTGTTTGTTTGTGTAGGTACGAGGGACTTGTGTGGAGCCTCCTACTGGATTGATACCTTGGTTCTCAAAAACTGAGGGAAATACTTACGCTACTTTGCTGCATCACCCTTTCCTCTTCATGGGAAAACCAATGCATTGCTCAAGAGGTAGCACTTACCTTGTGGTCTTGAGCTAGCTTTGGAAGAGATGAACCTGAGTAAACAAGGATAGACAACACAGAAACATCTACTAAACAGAGCAAGAGCAGCCAACCACAAGAGTACCAAGATTGGGATGACATGTAGAGAGTGAGTACTAGGTACTCTATTTGAGTGTAGACATGTCCCCAAAGGTAAACATATGCAATGAATTCAAAGATTTCCTTCCCTTAGATGTCTTTCTCCCCTTGAATCTTATATGGGATACTGGGAGAAGATAAGGAATAGAAAATCAGAGCAAAGCAAACACACAAACAAAGATAAACAACATGAACATGTCTTTCCCCTCTAAAGACATGTGACTTCTCTCCTCTTTGAATACCAAGCATCTGGGGTCTCTCTTTGATGTGATTATTTATCTCTCTTTCCCCCTTTTGATATGATTAAGCTTTGATGTGAGCTCTTTCTCCCCCTTTGTTATCAATTTCCAAGGAGGGTTCTTCTGGAGTGTGAGTCAAAATAGATTTGGTCCTTGAGTCGCATAGCAAAGTAGCAGGGAAAATAAGGTGTTGGTAGAGGATAAGAATCATCGAGTGGAGCTGGAACAAAAGTGTGCTTGATGCAAATGACAAAGTGTTTCCTCATCATTTGAAATCGGTAACACTGAGTTGTTTTCCTCGGTGGCACCAAGGTGATTCGGTTTGACCGAAAGAAACAAACCGGTGTGTCCGAGTTCATTACAGAGATAAAGCGCTTGTCATCTTAGCTCACTAAGCAAATAAGATCTCACAAGGATTTGTAGGTAATTAACTAAAGGATTTGCAATGAATAGGATGCAGGGAATGTAGAACAGAAATAAAAAGAATAAAAAATAAAGAGAAAAAGAAATGTAGATGAAGTTTTTTTAAAAGGGAAACAAATATGCATGTGAATAATGCAAGAACAAGGAAAAACACTAGAGAACTTCATCTAGAATTGGTCGGCAACAAAGTCACCTATGTTAGAGTATATTGACTTAGGAGTCAAGTGAAGACACTTGATCATAGGTCATACTCATCGTTTAAGCTCAAAATGGGGTTGCCATTTTTTGTTTAAGCATTTTGGTGTATTCACATCTTGTTTAGCTGCTTTGACCCATGACTTGGAGTAAAACTTCTCTAAGATGGAATAATATACCTTGGGTGGTGGTGTTGATCTTGATCATGTAGTTGAACTTGTGTGGGATGCTCAAGGTTGATGTAGTTCATTGGGAGCACCACTTGTAATTGGAGTTCATCTACCTACATGAATTAGTTTTGCAAGGAGAAGCACTTGTGTATCCAAAGTGTCAATCATGAAATATGATACCAAAAGAAATTTGATATATATAAATTGTCAAAGGATATGTGTCGGTGTCAAAACCGGCGGATCTCGGGTAGGGGGTCCCGAACTGTGCGTCTAGGCGGATGGTAACAGGAGACAAGGGACACAATGTTTTACCCAGTTCAGTCCCTCTCGATGGAGGTAAAACCCTAACGTCCTGCTTGATTAATATTGATGATATGGGTAGTACAAGAGTAGATCTACCACGAGATCAAGGAGGCTAAACCCTAGAAGCTAGCCTATGGTATGATTGTTGTAATGTATCTTGTCCTACGGACTAAAGCCTTCCGGTTTATATAGACACCGGAGGAGGCTAGGGTTACACAAAGTCGGTTACAATGGTAGGAGATCTACATATCCGTATTGCCAACCTTGCCTTCCATGCCAAGGAAAGTCCCATCCGGACATGAGCCGGAGTCTTCAATCTTGTATCTTCGTAGTCTTGGAGTCCGGCGGATAATGATAGTCCGGCTGTCCGGACACCCCCTAGTCCAGACTCCTCGGTAGCTCTCGAACCAGTCTTCAATGACGATAAGTCCGGCGCGCATAATGTTCGGCATTGCAAGGCGGGTTCCTCTCTTGAATAATCCAGAGAAGATCATGAACACCAGGATAGTGTCCGGCTCTGCAAAAATAATTTCCACATTCCACCGTAGAGAGAATAAAATGTACACTTTAGCTTAATCTGCTGACGTATTATGCGGCGTGACGTCACACCGCCACCAAGCCTTTATTTGAATCGTTTTTTACTATACCACCTCAGCACGTTTAGCGAAGCGGTTTCCTTGGCACGTCTTGTCGAAGCAGAGATCGTGTTCCACTTATCCCGGGATTCTCATCAATACGTGCGTGGGTAACCCAACCGTTCCCGTCGCCACGCCTCCTCTATCGAAGGTGAATCTCGAACGGTCACGGAGACGGCTCTTGGTATTTTTTCCTCTTTATAAGAGGACCAAGGCCTGTCCTTGTTCTTCAATCTCGCATCGAATCTCTTCTTCGCTCCTAGTTCCAACACCCAGAGCCTCAGATTCAAGCGCTTCGGATCCTCAACAATGTCCGGCTCCGACCCCCAGGGCCGGTGGATGCCCTCCTCCGTCACGGAGGAGGACATATTGAAGTTGCGTGAGGCCAAGTACCTGGCCTACGAGGATTCGCATAGGTTGCCTGCCCAAGGGCAGGCCGTGCCCGCCCCCGAGCCCGGTGAATACGTCGTCTTCGTATCCCACCTCCGTCGGGGTTTAGGCTTCCCGACGGATCCCTTCGTGCGAGGGCTCTGTTCTACTATGGGCTGGACTTTCATGACTTGGCTCCGGAGTCCATCCTCCACATCTCCGCATTCATTATCGTCTGCGAAGCCTTCCTCCACGTCACTCCCCACTTCGGCCTATGGCTGAAGACCTTCAAGGTGGAGCCGAAGATGATCGGGGGGCGTCAAGCGGAGTGCGGCGGGGCAGCCATAAGCAAAAAGGCCGATGCCCCGTGGCCCGAGGGTTCGTTCCAAGAGGAACTCGGACTGTGGCAGCAGGAGTGGTTCTATATCACCGCTCCGAAGGGCAGCAGGCAAAAACCGCCACCTTTATTCCACCCGGGACCTCCACGCCAACTGATGTCGTGGGTCAACCAAGGGCTCAACTGGGGGCCGTCCGAAGACGTGCCCTCACTGCAGGGCCGGATTCGAGACCTCCAAGCGAGGGAGATCGACCTGATCAAGGTGATGCAGGTTATGCTAATCAGGCATCTTCTGCCCTGCAAACGCCGTCCTCTCCGTCTATGGGAGTTCAACCCGGAAGGACCTCGGATTCTCCAACACTTTATGGGTGCGACACCCGTGGAGATGTACAAGTTGTTCTTTGGACCGCAGGTGGCGTGTTCGGATTTAGCCGAGGACGCAGGCCTAAGCCGCGATCGCCCGGATACTTAGGTAAATAGCTCAGAGTCCGGACATTCTGTTTGTACGCCTTTATAGAGTTCGCCTCCTGACCCCTTGTTCTTTACAGGAATGGGTGGCGCGATCAAGGCTGATAAGGTGTCCGGCCCCCCTCCCAGAGACCGCACTGGAGCCCGTGCTGGTCAGAATGTTGGAGGTCGCGCCCACAGAAGGGGGCGACGGGGAAAATAGAGGAGCTAATATTTCGCCCAAAGGGGCGACTGAAGAGGGGGGAACCAAGAACCCCTCCATTCAGTGGAAGAAGAGGACCACCTCCGAAGATCCAGAGGCCAAAGCCCCTAAGCGTGGGAAGAGATCTTCACCGGGGGGTCCGGCGTCCGGAGAGAATCCGGACGCACAATCATCGCCAAAGGGTCGGCCCTCCAGCGAGCCATGAGTATGAAAGAGGGAGTTAACTAGTAAGGAAATACCTTCATTCGTGTTTCTGTGGGTAACCGAAATATTTATATTGCAGTTCGGATCCACAGCCTTCTCAAATGAGTTCGTCTTCAGGGGACCTTCTTCCAGAGATGATGGAGAGCGATACGCCTCCGTCTGCAGCCCCGCCAGATGAGGCAGGCGAGCCCGAAGTGTCGTCACGGAGGGTATCCCCGAGTTCAGAGGGGCCAGAGATTTCGGCACCCACTAGTACCCGGTCGGGCGAACTGAAGAATCTGCTTGAGAGGGCGTCCGTTTCGGAAGATCACCGTGCGTTGATGCGTATGGTGATTGGAAGGATTTCGTCTGCCGAGAGCGGATTGCGTGATGCCGCCATGAGTTTGCTGGCGGGATTTGAGGTATGCGAGAATGACGCACCCTTTTGTCTTTTAACAGTTTCGCGCATAAAAATGCGCCCTGTATAGATAGTAGCCCCTGAGACTCAGTAGGTTGTCGGAAACGACAGCGTACCGAGGATCGAAATCTAAAGTAATGAATTCCGTCGTTCCTATGCAGGTGGCGGATAGTCCGGGGGCTAGCCGGACTAGTGAGTTTGCCGAATTAAATCGGCAACTTGACTTGGCAGATGCGGACATCGCACTTGTCAACAGGCGACTCGACGAGTCGCAAGGTAAAAGAGTTCTCCGCAGTCGCTTTATTAAGGGGGTCGAAGCCCTCCTCGATAAATTATATCTGTTGTTACGACGGTGCTGCTTCTTGTGGAGAGCCTTCGGGCGAACTTGCTCGAGCTAAGGAGCAAGCCCGAAGGAGTGACGCGGCTGCCTCGAGGGCGGCCGAGGAGTTGAAAGCTGAAAGGGCTGCGCACTGCCTAAGCAGGGCAGAGGTGGCCAAATTGGCCATGAAAGTAAAGGATGCTGCCGACTGCAATGAGGCTCTTGAAAAGGAGCGCTTATCGGAGCGGGAAGACCTGAAGAAGGCCACCGCCGAAGCCAAGGATGCCCGCTCTGCAATGCGGGCTATGAAGGAGGAACTGCGCCAGGCCGGAGATATCGTGGCTGGCAAGCCTTTTCTGCTGCGTCGCCGGTTTATGGATGGAAAGTATGCTGAATTTGAGCGGCTGTGGAGTCCGGAAGATCCGTATATGGACTTAGATGCAAGTGCGGCCGATGCCATTAAGCACTTCCGGAGCCAGGAGGATCACGAGACGGAAGAGCTATATTGGTCTCAATTCCACAGTCCGGATCGCTCACTTCCGTTGACAGACCGGCTGGCCGAATGGGCCGAGCTAAATAGATTGTCCGGACTTGCCATGACTGACATCGTGGCCCATGTATGGCCAGAGAGGTCCAAGGCGACGAGCTACTTCGGCTTCGCAGCAATGCCTTGGAGCCGTGCCGCATATAAAGGAGATGAAGCGGTCGGCTGCATCGAGGGCGCGGATGTCTCTTGCCCGTGAAGGCGCATTGTCCGGAGATGGATGCCACCGCTATTGCCGCCAGGTTCGGATGAAAGCCGGCTCCTCGCCGAGCACTACTGGGAAGTTATGCGTGGCGCCAGATAATAGAGTCGCGATGCTCGAATATATCACGTTCAAATGAACGTATTAGCTTGTAAATCGATGATTATGTTATAACTGCTTTTTATACTTGTGCGTCCCAAGTAGTAAAACTTCTCCTGTGCAGCCGTTTACGTATACTTTTGTATAACTTGAAAGATGGCAATCTTCGGCTTCAGCCCCCACGCACAAGGTGCGGGGGTGTTCGCAAAAATAGCGCGTTTTCACACTTTAATCCGATGTCTCGGTCCTGTTATAAGGAGGTGGTAGCATAGCGAACGAGGCAATCCGGACTATAATGCTTTATCACTTTCACTTAGCCAGTGGAGCTCGAGGGTGGGGCTACGATATAGCCCCTTGTGGCATCGCCCTTCTTCGAAGTCGGAGCGCATATGTGCCTGACTGGGAAACAGTCCTTTGTCAAAGCGGGGAATTCTAAACATTCCGATAGTCGATCGAGTGGTTGACCAGTCTCTCGCTGTATCATGACAGTCAGTTTTCGGCTTTCTCTACTGAGGTGCTCGCCCAGCCGAACTGGGGCACAATCGCAGTAGTTCTCCGGTGCGCGTTAGCCGATGATATGGAACGTAAGGCAGCAAAACACAGGAGCCGGGCAAACCCAACATTTGACCAAAGACATGATTCGAGCTGATGCATATAATGCCTAACTCGAGACGCCGAACACTCCCTAAGGTGTTCGGTCTTTATAATAATGGGCGAACGATGCCCCGAGCCCCTATTGTCCGTGCGGGCATGGTCTTCGACGGCCGATGCCAAAGCGCCAGCTCGCTTTGGCTATAGGAAGAAACCAAGGAGAATAACAACAAGAGACAAGAAAAAGGTTTACGCAGGTCTTAATCTGAAAAGAATCCTCACAACGGGTCCCTACTGCACGTCTGCGCCTGTGTCTCCGTTGCGCCATTATCCTGGATGGGTATGCACGCTGTTCATCTGTAGAAAGAGAGGAACGTTTAGTTTTGAAAACAATTCGTGCGAAAAATATGTAAAATAGGAAATATAAATAATTAAAGCAGGGTTTGTATGAACTCGCGGTTGTTTAGCGCGCAGCCCTCGTGAAGGGGTATGCGGCTAGGGAGCCCTAGCCCTCTCGACGCAGATTCGTCTATCCGAGTCCGGGTCTTTAAGTGACCCTCGACTAAAATGACGCCACGCGACCGGCATCTTGAGTGTAAGAGACGCGTAATGCGGTATGTCGTTGAAGCGGACAAAAGCCTTTCGTCCTAAGAGTGCTTGATATTCACTTTCAAATGGGAAGATATGAAAAAATAATTTTTCTCGTCGAAAACTGTTCGGCGATCCGAACAGGACTTCTAGTAATACGGAGCCTGTGCACTTGGCATAAGGGCCTGGCGTCACTCCTTTGAAGGAAGTGCGGCTGTGTCGGATTCTAGCAGGGCTTATCCCCATCCTGCGGATTGTTTTTGAATACAGCAGGTTTAAGTCGCTGCCTCCGTCCATTAGGACATTGGTAAATTGTAATCCGTCTATTATGGGATTCAATATCAGGGGAGTCCCTCCCGCATTTCGAATGCTTCTGGAGTAGTCCAGGTGGTCGAAAGTGATTGGTTTTGAGATCCAATCCCTACGGTCTGCTGGATTGGACCGCGCGAAGCTCTTTTTAGAAAGTGCCGCACTATTTTTCCTTATTATCATGTGAAGTGAGTTTAGTGCTTTGACCCCTTGTGGGAAAGTCTTTTGTTTTCCGGTGCTCTGCTGGTGGGGTTTATCTTCTTCGCTTGACGCGTCGAGCCCCTTGTGTTCGGCATTTAGTCGGCCGGACTGTTTAAAAACCCAACAATCCCTGTGGGTGTGATTTGCAGGCCTTCCGGGGGTACTGTGGATTTGGCATATCCGACCCAAAATCTTGTTTAAGTTGGACAAATCATCACTGTCATCCTTTAGAGGCTGTGTTTTATTATTGGGCATGAGCTTTTGAATCCGGCGTTGATCGCCGTGCTCTTTGGGCTTTTCTCTCTTATTCCGGCGCTGCTCTTTTCTGCGCCGTGATTTTCCGTTTCCATCTCTTATCTCGGATGTACTTGGGTCGCTGGTGCTGCATCTAGCTAACCAGCTATGCTCTCCCGCACAGAAGCGGGTCATGAGGCTTGTTAGTGCGGACATTGTTCTCGGTTTCTTTTGACTGAGGTGCCTGGCGAGCCATTCGTCTCGGACATTGTGCTTGAAAGCTGCTAAGGCTTCGGCGTCCGGACAGTCGACTATTTGGTTCTTTTTGGTAAGGAACCTGTTCCAGAATTTCCGCGCTGAATCTCCGGGCTGTTGAGTTATATGACTTAGATCATCTGCATCCGGAGGACGGACATAAGTCCCTTGAAAATTTGCTCTAAACGCATCCTCGAGCTCTTCCCAACTTCCAACAGTGTATTCTGGGAGGCTTTTAAGCCAATGACGGGCTGGCCCTTTGAGCTTGAGGGGTAAGTATTTTATGGCGTGGAGATCGTCTCCTCTGGCCATGTGTATATGTAGTATATAATCTTCTAACCAGACTCCAGGGTCTGTTGTTCCATCGTAGGCCTCTATGTTGATGGGTTTAAATCCTGCTGGGAATTCATGGTCCAGCACCTCATCGGTGAAACATAGAGGGTGTGCGGCGCCCCTGTATTTGTGTGTGTCGCTATCATCGAACACTTGACGTGTTGCCTTGCTTCTTTGGGCCTTCTCCTTTGGCCCGTAAATGGACCTGGCTGGGCCATCTATCCTTCCAAGTTCGTTGGTGGATTTATGTGTGGCGCCGCTGTCATAATTTGGCCTGTCATCTGGCCATCTATCCAACCAGGCGGCCCCATTATTTTTGGACGGTGGAGGCTCTATGGCCTCCTCGTCGAATTCCGGTAGCAGCTTGCGCTTCGGGTAGCTCTTTGATTGGTGGCCATTGCCGTACTTATCTGCGGTTTTGAGCACTTTGCTCCATCTCATTCTGAATGTGTCCTCCGCTGTTTTGAGCCTCCGTTTTTCCTTCTTCAGGCTTCTTGCAATACTGACGAGTCTTTTCCGAAGGTTCTTGCTCTCCGGCGGCGTGTCCGGCATGAGGTCGTCCGGACTGTTGTTTTCACCGGGCTCGGACTGATTATCTGACTCGTCGTGTTCGGACGGTTGCTTATTTGCATGTTCGTCATCCACTTGTGAGCCCTGCCGTATTGCGGGCTCCTTGGGAGCGTTGTTGTCGTCGAGGCGGGATTTAGGGCGACGTCTGCGCCGCCGTTTTGGTCGTTTATCGGCGGGGTCATCTTCTGCCGCGGCCCGTTGGTCCTCGTTATCGCTCTCCTTTGGGGTGTCCACCATATATATGTCATGTGACGAGGTGGTCCTCCCGTGCTTTATATGCTCTGTTTTTTGTTCGTCTCCGGCATCGTCGTCCATTCCGTCGATGTCTTCGGAGTCGAAATCTAGCATGTCGGTTAGGTTGTCAACAGTGGCTACAAAGTGGGTGGTGGGTGGGTTCTGAATTTCTTCGTCGTCCGTACTCCAACCATCCTGGCCATAGTCCGGCCAGGACTCTCCTGATAACGAGAGATGTTTTAGTGAATTCAGTATATCGCCAAAAGGCAAGTATTGAAAGATGTCCACGGCGGTGAATTCCATAACCGGCGCCCAATCCGGATCGATTGGTAAGGGCGCGGGAGGTTTGGAGTCCGGCGAGGAGTCCGGCGCCTCGGAATCACGAGTTTTGCAGGGGACAAGATCAGTGTTCGGCTCCATCGCCGTGGATGTTGAAGCCCCCAGGGCGGCGTCTATCCACCGGCCCTCGATCTGGGCGATCAGCTCCGGGCTAATGGCCGAAGCGGATCCGCGTGCGGCCACCAGGGCACTATTCGGCGGCAGAGCTAGATCATTCCCATCGTCACAGTGCGGCGCGCTCGGCTGTGGCTCGAGTCCGTCAAAGATCAAGTCTCCGCGGACATCGGCCGTGAAGTTCAAGCTTCCAAATCTGACCTGACGGCCAGGGGCGTAGCTTTCGATCTGCTCCAGATGGCCAAGTGAATTGGCCCGCAGTGCGAAGCCGCTGAATACGAAGATCTGTGCGGGGAGAAAAGTCTCACCCTGGACAGCGTCGTTGGTTGAAGATGCCATCAAGCCTATCGGTGACGACACAGAGGAACTCTCAATGAAAGCACCAATGTCGGTGTCAAAACCGGCGGATCTCGGGTAGGGGGCCCCGAACTGTGCGTCTAGGCGGATGGTAATAGGAGACAAGGGACACAATGTTTTACCCAGGTTCGGGCCCTCTCGATGGAGGTAAAACCCTACGTCCTGCTTGATTAATATTGATGATATGGGTAGTACAAGAGTAGATCTACCACGAGATCAAGGAGGCTAAACCCTAGAAGCTAGCCTATGGTATGATTGTTGTAATGTATGTTGTCCTACGGACTAAAGCCTTCCGGTTTATATAGACACTGGAGGAGGCTAGGGTTACATAGAGTCGGTTACAATGGTAGGAGATCTACATATCCGTATTGCCAAGCTTGCCTTCCACGCCAAGGAAAGTCCCATCCAGACACGAGCCGGAGTCTTCTATCTTGTATCTTCGTAGTCTTGGAGTCCGGCGGATAATGATAGTCCGGCTGTCCGGACACCCCCTAGTCCAGGACTCCCTCAATATGTTTGAAGGGTTTCATGCTTCCTTGTCTTCAACCACCGTATTGTAGAGACTTGGTGATGTAGAGATTGCTCAAGATGTGACTGAGTTGCAATATCATTGATTTAGATTCATCCAAGTACCTACAAGGGTTAGATAACATGCAAGGGTGCAAATATATCCAAGACATATGATCATCATCATAAGAGACATATCAAGGATTAGTCAAAGGCTCATGCCTTGCATGTATCCGAATGGAGTTCCTACTCCAAGTTTGAAGCATCAATGAAATTCAATTCACCTCTCAACCGGAAAAATACTTTCACATCAAGTGGTTTGGTGAATATATCCGCCAATTGCTTATTGGTACGAACATGCTTAAGGTCAATGTCTCCTTTAGCAACATGATCTCGAATGAAATGATGACGAACCTCAATATGCTTAGTTCGAGAATGTTGCACGGGATTGTGAGCAATCTTAATAGCACTTTCATTGTCACAAAGCAATGGAACATGTTTCACATATATCCCATAATATTTAAGAGTTTGGGTCATCCAAAGTAATTGAGCACAACATGAACCGGCGGCAATGTATTCCGCTTCAGCGGTTAAGGATACCGAGTTTTGTTTCTTGGAGGACCAAGACACAAGAGCTCTACCAAGAAATTGACAAGTACCCAAAGTGGACTTTCTATCAACCTTGTCTCTGGCATAGTCCAAATCGGAGTAGCCAACAAGATCAAAAGAAGACCTCTTTGGATACCAAATGCCAAAATTTGGTGTATGTATTAAGTATCTCACTATCCTTTTCACAACCTTAAGATGACATTCTTTAGGGACCGCTTGATATCGTGCACACATGCACACACTTAGCATAATATCGGGATGATAGGCACACAGATATAACAATGAACCAATCATAGAGCGGTAAACTTTTTGATCAATGGGTTCACCATCTTTAGTCAAGTCAAGATGTCCATTAGTAGGCATGGGGGTATTCATACCTTTGCATTCTTGCATATTGAACTTCTTGAATAAGTCCTTGGTATACTTTGTTTGAGAGACAAAGGTACCTTCCTTAGTTTGCTTGTTTTGCAATCCAAGAAAGAATTTGAGTTCACTCATCATAGACATCTCAAACTTCTCCGACATTAGCTTTCCAAACTTCTCACTAAAATGAGGGTTAGTTGAACCAAATATAATATCATCAACATAAATTTGGCACACAAATAATTCTCCAGTAACCCTTTTAGTGAAAAGAGTAGAATCAATTTTCCAATCTCAAAGCATTTTTCAATAAGGAACTTGGTCAAGCATTTATACCATGCTCTAGGAGCTTGTTTAAGACCATAAAGAGCTTTGTGAAGTTTGTAAACATGATTGGGTTTTTTAGGATTAATAAAGCCGGGAGGTTGTTTAACATAAACTCCCTCCTCAATTTCACCATTTAGAAAAACACTTTTAATGTCCATTTGGTACAAGGTGATATCATGGTGATAACCATAGGCAAGTAATATGTGAATGGACTCAAGTCTAGCAACGGGGGCATATGTCTTACCATAGTCCATACCTACGACTTGAGTGTAGCCTTGGGCGACGAGACGTGCTTTGTTGCGAACTACTTGTCCATCTTCATCTTGCTTGTTGCGAAACACCCATTTGGTACTGATGATGTTGTGGTTGTTGTCGGGCTTCTCGACGAATGTCCACACTTGGTTTTTCTCAAAGTTGTGTAGCTCTTCATGCATGGCATTTATCCAATCTGGATCTTCCAATGCTTCTTCAACCTTCATGGGTTCAATGCTAGAGATGAATGAATAATGTTCACAAAAATTAGCCAAATGAGATTTAGAGCGAGTGATTCTCCCGGTTTGGATATCATTGTAGATTTGCTCGACGGGATGGTCTTTGGCGACTCTTGCTCGAACTCGTGAGAGCTTTTGTTTTGGTCGGGGTGGAACATCTTCTTCATCATCTTGTTCTTCTTCTTGGCCTTCTTCGTTGTTGACGTTGTCGTTCTCTTGTCGTGATGGAGAAGGAGGTTGATGAGGTTCATCTTGGTGTACTTCCTCGTTTTCTTCATCTTGGTGTGTCCCACTTGTGGATGCTTCCATATCGACTCTTGATTCACCTTGTCGTGAGGTAGAAGCTTCCACTTGGACGGACGAGGTACTCTCCTTCACCTCCGTTGGACGGATCTTGCCAAAAGAAGTCTTGGATTGCTTCCGAAGGGTCTTTGTCTCCTACATCAATTGGCAATTTCTCTACTTGTGAGCCTTTAGATTCATCAAACTTCACATCTACCGTCTCTTCAACCTTTCTAGTGAAATTTTTGTAGAGACGGTAAGTGTGAGAGTTTGAGCCATAACCAAGTAGGAAACCTTCATGAGATTTGGGAGCAAATTTAGACCGACAATGCTTATCAAGAATGTAGCACTTTGAGCCGAATACTCGAAAGTATCCAACTTGGAGTTTGTTACCGGTGAGGAGCTCGTATGTCATCTTGCCGAGTAGCTTGTGAAGATACAAGCGATTTGTTGTATGACAAGCTGTCTCAACCGCTTCCGCCCAAAAGTGTTTTGGCGTCTTGTACTCATCATGCATCCTTCTCGCCATTTCGATGAGCGTTCTGTTCTTCCTCTCAACAACTCCGTTTTGTTGTGGTGTGTACGTAGCCGAGAACTCATGTGAGATACCTTCTTCGTCAAGAAAGGTGTCCACATTTGCATTCTTGAACTCCATTCCATTGTCGCTGTGAACCTTCTTGATCTTCACTTCAAATTGATTTTGGGCCTTCCTAGCGAAGTTCTTGGAGATCTTTTGGACCTGCAATTTACCATCAAGAAAGAACGCCCACGTAAATCTTGAAAAATCATCAACTATAACTAGACCAAATGAGTTTCCACCGAGACTTCTATAGGCATTGGGACCAAAGAGATCCATATGAAGTACCTCGAGTGGTCTTCTCGTGCTCATGATATTCTTCACGGGGTGGCTTCCTCCAACTTGTTTTCCTGCTTGGCAAGCACTGCAAAGTCTATCCTTATTAAATATGACATCTTTAACACCAAGGATATGATCACCTTTAATAAGCTTGTCAAGGTTTCGCATGCCCACATGACCTAACTGTCTATGCCACAACCAGCCTTTAGAAGATTTAGCAATTAAGCAAGTTCTAGGTTGAGCCTTTTTAGTGAAGTCAACAATGTATAGATCACCTCTACGTATGCTGGTAAAGACCATTTTATGATTATCTTTCGAAACACTTGGCAATCTACTTTAGTAAATAGGACATTGAAACCGAAATCAGCAAGTCTAGATACAGAAAGTAAATTATAGCCAAGAAATTCAATGGGCATGACATTTTGTGTGGAGCTATCATGTGAGATGGCCACCTTACCAAGGCCAACCACCTTACCCTTTGAGTTATCACCAAAAGTGACATACTTTCGAGGGCCGTCGTTTTCAGCAAGCTCACGAAACATATCTTTATCTCCGGTCATATGATTAGTACATCCACTATCAAGGACCCATTTATTTCCTCCTGCCATGTAGCCGCGAATATTTGCCATAAGACCAAAGTGTCTCATTGCATCATCAAGATCATAGTCACTATCATCATCCTCATCATAGTATCCATGTTCAACATCATCATGTGATGGATCAATTCCTAGAGAGGGTGAATCATTAGATAAATGATCATGACAATAATCATCTTTATGAAATCTAATGGCTTCGGAGATGATATTGCTAATGATTCCAACATCTCCTTTGGCACGCATAAGGTCACGAATCTCAAACAGACAATCATCAAACTTAGGATCACTAGTACTCATTTTATTCAAGGCAATCGACTTATGAAGAATCTCATCTAGATTTTGCAAGGAATAGTTTGGAAATCTTTCCTCAAGAAATCTCCATATAGCGTAAGCGCAATCAAGAGTAGGCAAGTGACCAATCAAATTTCTAGGCAATCCTCTAATGGTAAGTGTCGGTGTCAAAACCGGCGGATCTTGGGTAGGGGGTCCCGAACTGTGCGTCTAGGCGGATGATAACAGGAACGAGGGACACGATGTTTTTACCCAGGCTCGGGCCCTCTTGATGGAGGTAAAACCCTACGTCCTGCTTGATTAATATTGATGATATGGGTAGTACAAGAGTGGATCTACCACGAGATCAAGGAGGCTAAACCCTAGAAGCTAGCCTATGGTATGATTGTTGTAATGTATGTTGTGTCCTACGGACTAAAGCCTTCCGGTTTACATAGACACCGGAGAAGGCTAGGGTTACACAGAGTCGGTTACAATGGTAGGAGATCTACATATCCGTATCGCCAAGCTTGCCTTCCACACCAAGGAAAGTCCCATCCGGACACGGGACGGAGTCTTCAATCTTGTATCTTCGTAGTCTTGGAGTCCGGCGGACGATGATAGTCCGGCTGTCCGGACACCCCCTAGTCCAGGACTCCCTCAGTAGCCCCTGAACCAGGCTTCAATGATGATTAGTTCGGCGCACATAATGTTCGGCATTGCAAGGCAGGTTCCTCCCTTGAATAATCCAGAGAAGATCATGAACACCAGGATAGTGTCCGGCTCTGCAAAATAAATTCCACATTCCACCGTAGAGAGAATAAAATGTACACCAGTTCAATCTGCTGACGTATTATGCGGTGTGACATCACACCGCTACCAGGCTTTTACTTGAATCGTTTTCTACTATACCACCCCAAAGACGCTTTTAAGCGATTTCCTTGGCACGTCTTGTCGAAGCAGAGATCGTGTTCCCCTTATTCCGGGATTCTCGTCAATACGGACGTGGGTAACCCAACCGCGCCATTGATGGTGGCGCTTGGGAGATAAGCGAGTTTTACCAGGCCGGTGGGGACGCATAGTTTTTGTCCGCCTATATATAAGGGATAAGGATTCACCTTCTCACCCACGCCTTCTTCCTCCTTTGCTTATCCATCTCCGCAAGACTCAAGCTCCAACGCCTGTTCGCGATCTCGCCGACCTTCTCCGAATATGTCCGGAGCGGGAGGCAAATGGTTGGCCTCCACCGTTAAGGAGGAGCACATCACCAAGTTGCACAGCGCCGGATACCTTTCCGGCGATATCGCGCATCGGCTGCCCGACGAGGGGCAGCTCATCCCTACCCCTGGGCCTCATGAGAGGGTCGTCTTCCTTCCCCACTTCCTCCGCAGACTGGGCTTTCCACTACACCCATTCGTCCGGGGGATCATGTTTTACTATGGCCTGGATTTCCACGATCTGGCGCCGAACTTCATCCTCAACATCTCGGTGTTTATCGTCGTGTGCGAGGCGTTCCTCTGCATCCAGCCCCACTTTGGCCTGTGGCTCAAGACCTTCAATGTCAAGCCGAAGGTTGTGAAGGGTACGCAGGCGGAATGCGGAGGCGCTATGTTGGGCAAGTTGCCCAACGTCCTTTGGCTCGAAGGGTCCTTCGTGGACTCCGTCAAGGGGTGGCAATTGGGGTGGTTCTACATCACCGAGCCGCGCAAGCCCACATGGGCGGCGGCCCCCGAGTTTAGATCTGGCGTGCCCACGGAGCTCACCTCCTGGAAAGAGAAGGGCTTGCAGTGGGGCAATCCGAAGGAGGTGACGGGACTTCGAGCCTGCATCCAGATCTGGTGAGCAATAAGCTTAGGCTCGTCAACGTGGTCCAAGTCATGCTCATCCGCCGGATTCTCCCATGCCAAGAACGGGCATTCAATCTGTGGGAGTTCAATCCGGAACAGCACCAGGCGCTGAGCGGGCTCTTCGATACGACATACGAAGGCGCCTGGAGGGTGCTGTTCAAGGGCGCCGAAGCCCCCGCATCCGCGACGGAAGATCGCGGATTCTGCTCGCAGCATCCGGCTGACGAGGTAAGTGATTCAACCCCATTACGGGACACTTGTGGTAGTTAAGTTGATTCTCAGAGGGTTCCCTTCTTTCCTTTGATAGGAATGGATGGAGAAGGCCAAGCAGCTCATCAGCCCGGCTCCCATGCCAGAAGACCCAGAGAACGCCCGTTTAGCAGGGCTGTTGGTTCCGGCACCGCACGTGGTGCCGGAGAAGAAGGCCAAGAAGGTGGCCGCGGGGACTCGAAAGAGTTCCCGCAATCAGGCGTCTGACGACGATGCGGACTCCTCCCCCGAAGATGACGAGGAGGAGGAGGACTCTCTCCCAGAGGAGGGAGAGAAGAAGAGGAAGGCTTCCCCAATAGGGGAGGCTGAAGGGTCCAAGAGGGGGAGGACTATCCCCCCGGACAGTTTCGCCAACACCATCGTTGGCGAGGATGAATGGTCTCCAAGGGCCAGGCGTCCGGCAAGATCGTAAGTATCCGGATCCTTGATATGTAATTTCTTTCGTGTCACGTAGTGTCCTTCTAATGCCGCGTTCTGTCCGTAATCCGGCCAACGATGATCTCCCCGCTTCATCAAGCGGGTCATTGGCCCCGTCGGATGTGGATTCACTTTCGACTGTCACTACCCCCCGCGCCGGCGAAGACGCCGAGGTGGGATCCCAGAGAGGGACCCATCAGGCGGAGGCTCCGGAGGCGCCGTCAGGCTGCCTCCCGGACTTTGTGCCGGACTCTACCTCGGAACCCGCAGTGGTTCCAGAGTCCGGCGGGTGGCCCCTTCGAAGGAAGGGCAAGACCGTGACACCGGCGATCTCCGTCCAACCGGAGGCGCCGGATAACTTGTTGGAGGCGCTTAAAGGCGCTTCCATCGAGGAAGAACACCGCACTATCATGAGTGCGGTGATTCAGAAGGTTCAGCTCGCCAAGAGCGGGCTGACCGAGGCCTGCAGCAGCCTTTTAACAGGCTTTGAGGTAAGAAGTTAAAATTATGTAATGTAATACCGCATAGACAGTAGCCCCTGATGCTCAGTTTGGTGTTCGGAAAGAAAAGCCGGACTGAGGATCTAACAAGATATACGCAGGGTACTTAAAATATGTCAATATGGGTTTGCAGGCTCCGCTGCTGACCTCTGCCGCACTATCAGCGGAGGTCGAAGTGTTGAAGAAGGATCTCGAGCGGTCCGAGCAAGAGCTCGGCCATGCTAAGAAGCAGCTCGAGGACAAAGAAGGTGATTAACACCACTTTGAATAGTTACCTTACATAAAAGGATTTTGGTTGCAATAAAATTAACAAGGATAATTTGGATATTTTAGGGGCCACAAACGAGGTGGCAGCCCTGAAGGAGGCCGTGTCCGCGGCCGAACGCAGTGCAGCCGCGGAGCGGGAAGAGCGAGAGAAGCAGGAGGCACGGGTGGCGGAAGTACGGCAAGAGCTCCAAGCTCTCATGGAGAAGCATGAGAGTTTGGAGCATGACTCCAAGACTCGAGAGTCCGAGCTTGCCTCGGCTCTCGAAAGTGCCAAGTCCGCCAAGGCCGAGGCCCGTAAGGCCCTTCAGGAGGTTGAAGATGTGAAGAAAATAGCGGCGGGTAAGGCATTTTTCATGCAAAGCAAGCATGTTAATTAAACTACCTTACACTTACCCGTGTTCGGAGCTCTCTAGGGGCGTTTGCAGATCTGCCGCGTAGTGCGTCCGATGCCGCCGCGTTCTATCGTGGCATGGAGGGGAGCTCGACGGAGAAGGCCTTCTGGTCTCAGTATGCTGAGGCCGGACATCCGATGCCCCCAAGCGACCAGCTGAAGCAGCTGGTCGAACTCCACAAGGTAGCTGAGGAGGCCATGAAGGCCCTCATAGTCCGGCTGTGGCCTGGACAGGCCATGCCTGGAAGCTACTTCGGCCTCGTGTGGCGGCTGGTGGATGCGTGCCCCTGGGTGGAGGTCATCAAGTGCTCCGCCTGTATTGAAGGTGCTCGTCGGGCCCTTGCCCGCACAAAGGTACACTGGGGCAGGTTGGATGCGGAGAAGCTTCTCATGGACCCACCGCCACCGGGCAAGGAGTATCGCACGCCGGAGATGTATTATAAAACTGTCTGAAGGGAGCCCGCGATATTGCGGATGAGTGCCCCGAAATGTAATCTTTGAGTAAACTCGTTATGTATTATCCTCGCGCTGAAACTTTGTTCATGTGCTGCGTTAAGCAACGCTTGTTTAATTTAAAATATTACCTTCGGCGTCCGCTTATAAAATCGAGAGATGGCAAGTCGTTATTTCAGCCCCCAACCACGAAAGTGCTGGGGTGTTTGGGATAAACTTGAGCACTCTTGTTCCCATTTTGGGTCCATCTAGGAGGCGCCAACACAACGAACAAGGCAACCGGACTTATAATGCTTGAACACTCTCACTTAGCCATAGAATTCTATAATTTTAAATTTGGCGAAGCCCCGGTATTCGAAGACCGAATCCGGGCGCTATCCACGCTTCGTTGGACATTGTCCGAACTTCGTCAAGCGGCGTGAGTCTTTAGGACCGAAAAACTCTCGAACAGCGACCAGTCTCTCGCCTTATCATGCCGGCCAGTTTTAGCTTTCTCCATCGAGGCGCCGCCGGCTCAACCGGGCGCAATCGCAGTGGTTCTCCCAAAGGCCACCTTAGCCGATGAACGGAACGTAAGGCACCAAAAACGGGAGCCGGGCAAACCCAACTATTGACCCAAGACATGATTCGAGCCGATTCATATAATGCTATAAGTTCGGGGTGCCGCACTTATGAAAGTGTTCGGACTTTATCACACCATAATTTGGGGAACAGAAGCCCCTGGCGTATTCGGCCCTACCAAAATATACGGGTGCAAGATGTCATGTAATGAACATATATATAAAAAGGAGATGTAATTGCAGTCGAAAAGTGATGCATTATTTATTAAAGGAAGGAGTGCGGACTGATACAAATAGTGCGGTAAGCAAGGGATTTGGACTAAGTAAACATGTCCCCCTTCAGGGGTGAGCTGCGGACTTGGTGTATATAATCGAATTTAATGCTCGTAATTGCGACCACCTGAGTGTTCGTCGCAGCCTTCTTTCGTCCCTGACTGTTGCATCATGAGTTCGGCAGGTTCATTGCCGGATAGCGCCTCTGGTTAACGGAGTCCTGTGTACACAAAGAAGGGAAATAAAAAATAAAAAAAAAGAAAGGGGGGCACACTTGCGAGCCCCCGGTGTGGTTGAACCGCACTCTGGGTCCGTTGCGATCGTGCCCCTTCCCCTATGCCCATGGTATCTCCAAAGCGTAATGATCTACGCGGAGTGTTATTCTTGCTATCATGCGTGGGCGAGGGTTGGGGCCGCATTGCTACGCGTGCTCAAATCGCGCCAGGTGGTCTTGGTTGGCATTGCTCCGGGCGCGTTTTGCTGTATCCGGCCTTTTAACGGCCGGACTCGAGAATTGCCTTAAAAGGCTGCTCTGTACTTCTGCCGCGAGAGCCGTTGTATGTTCCTCCGTTCGGAGGGAGTGTTCCGTATTCCCATTGACCGTGATGATTCCGCGAGGGCCTGGCATCTTGAGCTTTAGGTATGCATAATGCGGCACCGCGTTGAATTTTGCAAACGCGGTTCTTCCGAGCAGAGCGTGATAGCCGCAATAAACGGGACTATGTCGAAGATTAATTCTTTGCTTCGAAATTATCCGGGATCCAAGACCACTTCGGTGTGGTCGAGCTGCATAGCTTGGCTTCCACTCCTGGTATGACACCTTTAAAGGTTGTCTTTGTAGGTTTAATCCTTGAGGGTCTATGCCCATTTTGCGATCAGATCCCGATAAAGCAGGTTTAGGCTATCGTCGCCCATCAGGACTCTCGTGAGGTGAAATCCATCGACGATTGGGTCTAAAACCAACGCGCGAATCCGCCATGGCGTATGCTGGTCGGATGGTCTCTTCGATCGAAAGTGATCGGACAAGAGGACCATGGATTGAACTTGGGCGACCGCTCCATCGCATAGACGTCCCTTAGTGTGCGCTTCTCTCCTCTTGGGTATATGGGTCGCGTAAATCATATTCACCGTCCGCACTTGTGGGGAAAACCCTTCGTCCTCTATTGTTCGGGCGGTCGGGTCTCTTCCTCGTCGTCGATGTTCAGCCCCTTGTCGTTGTTTTCGGCAATTAACTTGCCTGCCTGCTTGAACACCCAGCAATCTCTATTAGTGTGATTAGCTAGTTTTTCAGGGGTGCCATGTATCTCGCATAAGCGGTCGAGTATTCGGTCCAAATTGGACGGACCCGGAGTGGTTCTTTTGAACGGCTTCTTCCACGACCGGTTTAGAGCCTCGAATCCGTGTTGATTGTCAGATCCTCCTTATCGCCGCTGTTAATGCGGCGTTTGTTTTGTTTCGACGTGACTGCCGTTGTTGTCCTTGGTATCCGGACTGCCAGAATTTTTGCGGAGATTGTTGCTGCGAGCTAGCCAGCTGTCCTCTCCGCGCAGGCGGGTCATTAATGATGTGAGGGATGCCATAGATTTCGCTTTTCCTGCCCTGTGCCGGGCTAGCCATTCGTCCCGGATGTTATGTTTGAAGGCTGCAAGGGCCTCTGCGTCCGGACAATCGGCGATTTAGTTTTTCTTTGTCAAGAACCGTGTCGTAATTGTCCGCCGATTCGTCGGCTGCTGAATAATGTGGCTTAGGTCATCGGCGTCGGTGGTCGCACATACGTGCCTCGAAGTTGTCGAGGAATGCGGCTTCCGTGTCTTCCCAAAGACCCAATTGACTCTGCGGGCAAGCTGTTTAGCCAATGCCGAGCTGGTCCTTTAAGCTTGAGTGGGAGATACTTGATGGCATGGATATCGTCGCCGCGGGCCATATGGATGTGTAGAAGATAATCTTCGATCCAAACCGTGGGGTATGTTGTGCCATCGTAAGATTCGATGTTTACGGGTTTAAACCCTTTGGGGATTTGATGATCCATTACTTTGTCAGTGAAGCATAGCGGGTGTGCGGCGCCTCTGTATTGAGCAATATCGCGAAGCAGCTCGAGAGAGCACTGTCTGCTGTGTTCGGCCCGGCCGGGGTTATTGTATCCGGCGCGACGGTATTCGTCATGGGTCGTGGGGCGCCCACGTGATCCGTAGATGGATCTGGATTGCCCTGCTTTGTCCTCCAATATGTCTCGCAAGTCCGCGCGTTCCCTCTTGGCCGTACTTTTGGAGCGATGCCGGGTATGGTCTTGGCTGGGGGCTCGATGCCTCTCACACACGACCACGGGTGGTCGGTCAGCCATATCGTGCGCTGGTGATGGAGGTATTTATGCTTCCTCCTCTAATCGGGGGAACAGCTTGCGTTTTGGGTAACTTTTGGAGGGGCGTTCGAGTTTATACTCTTCGGCCGCGAGAACCTCGGTCCATCGATCAGCCAGCAGGTCTTGATCAGCTTGAAGTTGTTGCTGCTTTTTCTTTAGGCTGTTTGCTGTGGCGATAAGCCTGTGCTTGAAGCGCTCTTGTTCGACGGGATCCTCGTACGCATTTAATTCATCATCGCTGAGGCTTGCTTCGCCTTGGAGGGGGCATATAGTTATGATCCTCAACCTCTTCATCCGCCACCCTCTCGTGAGGGCTTGCTTCGCATCCTCTGCGCCGAGTCTTGCGGGAGGGGATTGTCTTCGCACTCTCGGAGTATTATTGTCTCTGTGCTGTAATCTCCATTCTTGTTGTGGCGGGATTTAGAGCGGCGCCCGACGCCGGCGTTTGGGCAGCTTCTTTAAAGAGTCTCGCCTCCGCGCTTCTTCGTCGCCCCCGTCTTTCGTGGTGTCCACCATATATATGTCGATGACGAGGTGGTCTTCCAATGCCTCGTAGGCGATGGTTCTCGTTCGTCTCGGCATCGCCGCCCATAGCGCCGATGTCGCCGGAGTCGTAGTCTAGCATGTCGGTTAGATCATCGACAGTGGCTACAAAGTGGGTGGTGGGTGGGCTCTGAATTTCTTCATCGTCTGTATTTCAACCATCCCGCCATAGTCCGCCAGGCTCTCCCGATAGCGAGAGATGCTTTAGCGAAGTTTAGGATGTCGCCAAAGGGCGAGTGTTGGAAGATGTCCGCGCGGTGAATTCCATAACCGCGCCCAAACCGAATCGATTGGTAGGCGCGGGAGGTTCGGAGTCCGCAAGGAGTCCGCGCCTCGGAATCACGAGTTCGCGAGGGACAAGATTAGTGTTCGCCCATCACCGTGGATGTTGAAGCCCCCAAGGCGGCGTTTATCCACCGGCCCTCGATCTGGGCGATCGGCTCCGGACTAATGGCCGAAGCGGATTCGTGTGCGGCCACCAAGGCACTGTTCGGCGGCAGAGCTGGATCATGCCCATCGTCATAGTGTGGCGCGCTTGGCTGTGGCCCGAGTCCGTCGAAGATCAAGTCTCCGCAGACATCGGCCATGAAGTTTAGACTTCCGAATCTGACCTGACAGCCAGGGGCGTAGCTCTCGATCTGCTCCAGATGGCCAAGTGAATTAGCCCGCAGTGAGAAGCCACCGAATACGAAGATCTGCCCGGGGAGAAAAGTCTCACCCTGGACAGCATTGTTGGTTGAAGATGCCATCGGGCCTATCAGTGACGGCACAGAGGAACTCTCAATGAAAGCACCAATGTCGGTGTCAAAACCGGCGGATCTCGGGTAGGGGGTCCCGAACTGTGCGTCTAGCCGGATGGTAACAGGAACGAGGGACATGATGTTTTTACCCAGGTTCGGGCCCTCTTGATGGAGGTAAAACCCTACGTCCCGCTTGATTAATATTGATGATATGGGTAGTACAAGAGTGGATCTACCACGAGATCAAGGAGGCTAAACCCTAGAAGCTAGCCTATGGTATGATTGTTGTAATGTATGTTGTGTCCTCACGGACTAAAGCCCTCCGGTTTATATAGACACCGGAGAAGGCTAGGGTTACATGAGTCGGTTACAATGGTAGGAGATCTACATATCCAGACGCCAAGCTTGCCTTCCACGCCAAGGAAAGTCCCATCCGGACACGGGACGGAGTCTTCAATCTTGTATCTTCGTAGTCTTGGAGTCCGGCGGACGATGATAGTCCGGCTGTGTAATAGCCTGGCTTATTAGGGATGATAGACTACTCATATCAATAAGGAATTCCTTCTTTTCCGGAAGCCCATTCAGACAGAACTCCAAAGTTAAGCGTGCTCAGCTTGGAGTAGTTTCAGGATGGGTGACCGACCGGGAAGTTGCTCCCGGGTGCGCACGAGTGAGGACAAAGGGCACGTAAAAGACCAAGATTGATCTGTGGGGCGATCTAGATCCCGTCAGAGTAACGACCACGGCGGGTGTGTCTGAGGCGTTACAAGTTGGTATCGAGCCGACCCTCACGGTTACACGGATGGTTGCGAGAGGTGCGCGGTCATGTTGTGCATGATGTTTGTGACCCGTCAGGCACACGGCATGGCACATGTGCCGGACTGGATGCATGACGGTTGTGCTAAGAGGGAACGTTCTCGTGGCCCGACGAGGACGTCGGTTCCTCCGAGTGGGGGTGTATGTAATAGCACGGCTTATTAGGGATGATAGACTACTCATATCAATAAGGAATTCCTTCTTTTAGGAAGCCCATTTGGACGAACTCCAAAGTAAAGCGTGCTCAGCTTGGAGTAGTTTCAGGATGGGTGACCGACCGGGAAGTTGCTCCCGGGTGCGCACGAGTGAGGACAAAGGGCGCAGAAAAGACTAGTATTGATCTGTGGGGCCAGTCTAGATCCCGCCAGGAGTAACGACCACCGGCGGGTGTGTCCGGGGCGTTACAGGCTGTCCGGACACCCCCTAGTCCAGGACTCCCTCAGTAAGATTGATAGTTCTAATATTGCAAATCATGTCAAGATCCTCATCGGGAGTGGGATGTAAAAGGATCAACAAGGCGAGCACAAGGATTGGTAATGTACTTGCTCAGATGATATTCATAGAAAATATCAAGCATCTCATTTTTTTCACTCATGAAAGTACTCTCCATCAAGTATAGGCACCCTATGTCTAAGACTCCCCAACGTAGACTCATCCATCTTCCTCCATGGTGATTAAACCAAAGCAATGGAGACCAATGCTCTTATACCAATTGAAAGGATCGAGAAGAGGTGTCTAGAGGGGGGTGAATAGACTCTCAACCAAGAAAAATAGAAATCTTTAAGTTCTTCAAGTTGAGGTGGAGTTTAGGCACAAGTTTAAACATTCACAATACATATCAAGCAATCATGCAAAGAGTGTATGAGCAGCGGAAAGTAAAGCATGCAACTTGCAAGAAATTAAAGGGATGGGATTGGAGTGTGCAAACGCAATTGGAGACACGGAGATTTTTGGCGTGGTTCCGATAGGTGGTGCTATCGTACATCTACGTTGATGGAGACTTCAACCCACGAAGGGTAACGGTTACACAAGTCCATGGAGGGCTCCACCCATGAAGGGTCCACGAAGAAGCAACCTTGTCTATCCCACCATGGTCATCGCCCACTAAGGACTTGCCTCACTAGGGTAGATCTTCACTAAGTAGGCGATCTCCTTGCCCTTACGAACTTCTTGGTTCAACTCCACAATCTTGACGGAGGCTCCCAAGTGACACCTAACCAATCTAGGAGACACCACTCTCTTTTTTTTCTCGAATATGCACAAGCATGCATATCATTCATTAGAGAAGAAGGGGGAAAGACTCCCCAAGTCATATTTACAAAATTTATTTACATGCCGGATTCTCCGACAACACCCACACCCTCAATCTAGACTACTCCCTACGTCTCCTCCTCCCACCATGCTACCTCTACTCCATCGTGCACTCCACCATCGCCATCTTTGAGTAGGCCAGCCTTGTCCCATAGCATGGCCTCATCCCTAATTCTCTGCCGCACGGTCGATATGGAGGGAGAGGCTCCATTAAACACCACGTTGTTCCTATGTTTCCATAACATCCACATGGCCAACAAGAACTTTGCCCACATTGCTTTCCTGTTGTGCCTGACCGAATCTTGCCGAAGGCACCAAGCACTCAGCTTCTCATTAGACGTAGGCACAAGGCTAGGCGATCCAGTGATCGAACCCAACCAATGCCAGACTTGCCTCGCGAACGCACACCCTAGCAGGAGATGATGGATGGTTTCCTCATCCTGGTCGCAAAGGGGGCAGGCAGCTTGGTGAGGTAGCCCGTGCCTAGCAAGCCGATCGGAGGTCCAGCATCTGTTCTTTAAGTCTAACCACGAGAAGAAGCGGCAGCAAAGCAGTGCCCTTGAGCTCCAAGTAAACTTAGCCTCCGGTGCAACTTGGAGGCCCCAGAACCTCGCTGCGTAAGCCGAGCGCGCCGAGAATTGCCCGTTACTCTCCCAGCTCCATCTCACCCTGTCCTCCTCCTCCACATTTAGCTGCACTTGCTCCACCCTCACCCACAGCCGCAAGAACTGGGCCAACCCCTCCGATGAGAGCTCATGACCAATGCTTGCCACCCATGCGTTGTTGGATATTGCTTCCGAAACTGTGACCAGCCTTCTATCTCTCTGTGGAATCCTGTCATAGATCAAAGGTGCCACCTCACCAATCCTTGAGCCATCCAACCATTTTTCCTCCCAAAAGAAAACGGATTTCCCGTCACCCAGCGTCGTAATTGCTGCTGCTTGCACCAAAGCTTCTGACTCCCTCGGAACGCTGATCCGAAACTCTGCCCAAGGCCTTGATTTGTCATACTTTTGAAGCCACGGCCACCTCGCTTGAAGCGCTTAATTGAGCCATCGCAGGTTCATCAATCCTAGTCCTCCTGCCCACTTGGGCCTGCACACCATCTCCCACGAAACCGAGCAATTTCCCCCGCTAGCCTCCTTCCTGCCGCACCACAGGAACCCACGACAGATCTTCGAAAGAGCCGAGATAGTCTTCACCAGCAAATCCAGAGCCAACATAGAATGCACAGGGATCGCGCACAGCACTGATTGGATAAGCAACATGCGACTGCTCTTCGGTAGGAGGGAGGCCTTCCACAGAGGCAGTGCATCCCCTACCTTGTCCATGAGGTCCTGTAGCTGAGCCGCCGTTGGCTTTCTTAAAGTGAGAGAAAGGCCAAGGTACTTGCATGGGAACGTGCCCGCCGGGCATCCCAAAATGCCCACAACAATGTCTCTCTCATCCGGAGTGCATCTGATAGGAATTACCAAACTCTTCCTCCAATTCACCACCAAGCCCGAGGCCTGTCCGAAAGTCTGGAGAGTAGCATCACAAGTCCTTATCTCCACTTCCATGGGATTAACGAACGCCACCACATCGTCCGCAAACATGGACACACGCTGCTTCAGCCCAGAGCGCGCCAACGGTGCAAGCATCCCTCTCTCAGAAGCAAACTTGAATAGTGCTCTAAGCGGCTCCATGCACAATATGAAGAGCATGGGAGAGAGGGGGTCTCCTTGCCTAAAGCCTTGACACGGCAAGATCGGTCTACCAGGCATGCCATTGACCGTGATCCTCGTGGAGGAGGTGGCCAGCAATCCACACATCCACGCAATCCATTTGGCTCCAAAGCCCAACCTCTGCAAAACCTCAAGCAGAAACGGCCACTGGATGGTATCGAAAGCCTTTGTGATGTCGAGCTTAAGTAGGACTGTCGGGTGCCTCAACGCATGTAATCTCCTGGCCGTGCATTGCACCAGCATAAAATTGTCATGGAGCGAACGTCCGCGCACGAAAGCACTCTAGTGATGCCCCACTAGTCGCGGCAAGTCCTCTAAAAGCCTTGAAGCCAGAACTTTGCCAAAGATCTTCACTGGCCCGCTTATAAGGCTCACCGGTCTGAAATCCTTGATATCCACCGCACCATGGACCTTTGGAAGGAGGGAGACTAGCGCCTTGTTGATGGATGCCAACCTTCTCATGTCTCCCTCATGGAACTGTTGCAGCGCCCTCATGAAATCAACCTTGATTATATGCCAGCAAGTCACAAAGAAACGACCTGTGAAACCATCCGGGCCCGGCGCCTTATCTAATGGCATTGCTTTGATTACCCTCTCAACCTCCTCCTCCAGAAACGGGGCTTCGAGGTGCATGAGATCCAGGAACGGGAGATCGAGCATATCTAAGTCCACCAAGGCCGGTCGATGAGCTGCAGTACCCAACAGAGCATCATAGTAGTCATCCACCACCTTCGCAATGCTCTCGTGTCCCGTATATAGCACTCCCTCATGACTAAGGGACGTAATCACATTCTTTTTCTGCTTGTGCCTCGCCTGTCGCTGGAAAAAAGTCGTGTTTGCCTCACCCTCTTTAAGCTGCCATATCCGCGATCTCTGTCTCGCAATGGTCCGCTCCAGCGAGCAAAGACCTATGAGCTTCTTCTTTAGCAACTTCCTTAAACCATACTCACTATCCGATAATTGGCGCATGTCTGAGGCCCTGTCCAGCCTCCCAATAATCTCCATCGCCAAGGAGAGTTGAAGTTTGACATTGTCAATCCACTTGTCGCTCCACCTTTGCAATGCTTTGGCCGTTGAATGAAGCTTGTTATCCAGGACCAAGAAAGGGTTTCTGTCGGTGTCAAAACCGGCGGATCTCGGGTAGGGGGTCCCGAACTGTGCGTCTAGGTGGATGGTAACAGGAGACAAGGGACACAATGTTTTACCCAGGTTCGGGGCCTCTTGATGGAGGTAAAACCCTACGTCCTGCTTGATTAATATTGATGATATGGGTAGTACAAGAGTGGATCTACCACGAGATCAAGGAGGCTAAACCCTAAAGCTAGCCTATGGTATGATTGTTGTAATGTATGTTGTGTCCTCAGACTAAAGCCCTCCGGTTTATATAGACACCAAGGAGGCTAGGGTTACACAGAGTCGGTTACAATGGTAGGAGATCTACATATCCAGACGCCAAGCTTGCCTTCCACGCCAAGGAAAGTCCCATCCGGACACGGGACGGAGTCTTCAATCTTATATCTTCGTAGTCTTGGAGTCCGGCGGACGATGATAGTCCGGCTGTCCGGACACCCCCTAGTCCAGGACTCCCTCAGTAGCCCCTGAACCAGGCTTCAATGACGATAAGTCCAGTGCGTATATGGTCTTCGGCGTTGCAAGGCGGGTTCTCCTTTTAAGCTCCATGTACCATCCGAACAGTGTCCGGCTTTCTCATAAATGCTGTGCTTCTTGGCTTCTATGCCCAATAATGGCCTTCCTCCATGCGTCGCACGAATGCGAAAAGCCAGGGTGTTTTTTACGTTTCACCCCCTAGTCGTGCAAGTCATCCGCCTACAAAAGAGGCAAAAATCCAGATCCAAATCACACCATCTTCCTTCCGCGAATACTCATCGGAGCGCCTTTGACCCAACAATCCATTCTAGCATGGACCGTCGGTGCGGTTCCTCTTCTCGCGCTCTCAGCCCACTGCCAGGAGATATCTCCCTTCGGCCTTCATGCTTCCGGTTCGAGCCGGGCTGGCCACCTACCAAGGCGGGAAGCAAGCGGAGGCTACCCCAAGTCCCAACAAAGGGGAGCGGGTATGCTTTGTCCCCTATCTGATAAGGGGACTCGGATTTCCTATACATCCGTTCCTCCGCGGGCTCCTAGAGTTCTACGGACTCCAGCTCCATCACCTCACACCCGCCTCTGTCCTGCATATCGCGGGTTATGTAGCTCTTTGCGAGCTGTTCCTGGGCATTGAGCCCCATTTTGCGCTGTGGAAGAGGTTGTTGTGACACCCCGGATCCGATGCGCCAGGTGTCTGCCAGTTATTCGCCTTCGTTGCCATGTCATTGCTTGCGTGTTGCATTTCATCATGTCATCATGTGCATTTCATTTTGCATACGTGTTCGTCTCATGCTTCCGAGCCTTTTCCCCGTTGTCCGTTTTGCAATCCGGCGCTCCTATGTCATCCGGCGTCCCCTCGTCTCTCTTTTCGTGTGCGGGTATTAAACTTTCTCGGAATGGCCCGAGGTTTGCCAAGCGGCCTTGGTATACCACCGGTAGACCGCCTGTCAAGTTTCGTGCCATTTGGAGGTCGTTTGATACTCCAACGGTTAACCGGGTAACCGTAAAGCCCTCTTTTGTTTCAGCCCAACACCCCTTCCAAAGTGGCCCAAAACCCACCAAACTCCACTCCATGCTCTCGGTCGTTCGATCACGATCGCGTGGCCGAAAACCGCACCTCATTTGGACTCTCCTAGCTCCCTCTACCTATATAAACACCCCTCCCCCTCCATTTTCGGATCTAATTCCCCCCGAAACCCTAAAAATGCCCTCTCCGCGCACCGGACATGTCCGCTCCGCCGCCGGACAAATCGCGCCGCCGCCCCGCAGCCACTGGCCGCCCGCCACGTGGCACTCCGCCTGCCTGCCGCCGCCCGCCTGGCCCGCCGCCCGTCGGCCTTGCGCCGCCGCCGCCCGGGAGCGCCGCCTCGCCGCCGAGCTCCTCGCCAAGATCTGCGCGCCGCGCCAAGGCCCTCCGCGCCACGCCGCCGCTGCTGGCCTTCCGGCCTCCCGTCGCCGCTCCGCCGCCCGTCGCCTCGACCGCTGCCCGGCTCCCTCGCCCGCGCCTCAAGGCTCACCGGCTGGCTGGCCGCCGAGGCGCCAGCGCCGCCGCCGCGGTCCGGCTGGCCTCGCGTGCCCCCGCTCGCCGGAGCACCACCGAGGGGCCGGATCCGGCGAGATCCGGCGCCCTCAGCCAGTCTCGCCGCCGCTAGATGGGCCCCGGCCCGGTGCCCCGGCCCAGCAGCTCCCGCCCCGCCTGGCCTCCTCCGCTTCCTGGGCCGAAGCCCGTGGGTGAGGCCACCCCAGCGCCCTTCCTCTGTTTTTTTTTTCTTCTTCCTGTTAGCCCAGTCCCAGCCAGATTCGGCCCATGTGGGTTTTTTTCATACGCTGCGAATTTAGCTATTTTCCAGGAATTACAGTTTTACAGATTGGCCCCTAATGTTCATGCATATAATAACTCCACAACCGTGCATCGGATTAAAATAATTTATATATGTAAAATGCTTAGTTTTTCATCTAGTTTCATAATATCCCACTTTCATCCATGTTTAAAATGTTTAAAATGATGTTTGTTCAAATTTGCATAAATGCCATGCTAACATGATTTAATTCATAACTATTTAACCGTAACTCCGAATTTAATAAACTTTATATGTAAATGGGGTAGAATTTTGCCTAGTTTAACATGGTGCACTCATCTTGCATGTTTAACAACTTTAAAATATGGTTTAGGTCAGAACAGTACCAAACTTGAATATTGCACATGGGGATTTTCCGGAAATGTTGTTTGTTCTTCCGGCCTCATTTAAACTTGCCTAGTTAGGTAGTTTTGTTATGCTTCACCCCTTGCCATGTTAATCAACACTTAATATTGTTTGATAGCATAACCGAGAGAGAACTAAATAATCGATGTGGTGTTTCGTCAATATGCAACTCCGTTGCATATTGAGCTCCACTTAATTTGTAAGATTGTTTCGCTCCTTTGCCATGCCATGCCTCATTAAACCGGACATGCATCATACTTGGTTGTGCATCATGCCATGTTTATGTGATGGTTGTTTACTATGTTGTTTGCTTCTTTCCGGTTTGCTTCTCTCGTTAGCTTCGGTTTCGTTCCGGAGTTGTGAGGATCCGTTCGACTACGTCCGTTGGTCTTCTTCTTGGACTCGTTCTTCTTCCTTGCGGGATCTCAGGCAAGATGATCATACCCTCGAAATCACTACTATCTTTGCTATGCTAGTTTGCTCGCTCTTTTGCTATGCCAATGCTACGATGCCTACCATTTGCTTGTCAGCCTCCCAAATTGCCATGTCAAACCCCTAACCTTTGACACCATTCCTAGCAAACCGTTGTTTGGCTATGTTACCGCTTTGCTCAGCCCCTCTTATAGCGTTGTTAGTTGCAGGTGAAGATTGAAGTTTGTTCCTCGTTGGAACATGGAGATGTTGTTCCTTGTTGGAACATGTTCACTTGTTGGGATATCACAATATATCTTATTTAATTAATGCATCTATATACTTGGTAAAGGGTGGAAGGCTCGGCCTTATGCCTGGTGTTTTGTTCCACTCTTGCCACCCTAGTTTCCGTCATACCGGTGTTATGTTCCCGGATTTTGCGTTCCTTACGCGGTCGGGTGATTTATGGGACCCCTTGACAGTTCGCTTTGAATAAAACTTGTCCAAAGAAGGCCCAACATTGACTTTTACCATTTGCATCACCTAGCCCTTTTCTTCCCTTGGGTTTCGGAGCCCGAGGGTCATCTTTGTTTTAGCCCCGGGCGGTGCTCCTTCGAGTGTTGGTCCAACTTGAGCGATGTCGGCGCTCGGGCAACTGGGTCTATGCCAACCCGACGCCTTGCTCATCCGGTGTGCCACGAGAACGAGGTACGGCGACTCCTATCGGGATTTGTCGGCACATCGGGCGGCTTTGCTGGTCTTGTTTTACCATTGTCGAAATGTCTTGATGTACGGGATACCGAGTCCGATCGGAGTGTCTTGGGTGAAGGTCTATTCTTCGATGATCGCGAGAGCTTGTAATGGGCTTGTTGGGACACCCCGCAGGTATAAACTTTCGAGAGCCGTGCCCGGTTATGTGGCAGATGGGAATTTGTTAATGTCGGTTGTAGAAAACCTGAAGTTGACCTTAATTAAAATACATCAACCGTGTGTGTAACCGTGATGGTCTCTTTCCGCGGAGTCCGGAAGTGAACACGATGTTGGAGTTATGCTTGACGAGGTTGCTATAGGATCACTTCTTGATCATACTTTTATCGACCGTGCTTTGCCTTCTCTTCTCGCTCTCATTTGCGTATGTTGGCCACCTTTTATGCTAGTCGCTTGCTGCAGCTCCACCTCATGCCTTTACCTTACCCATAAGCTTAAATAGTCTTGATCTCGTGGGTGCGAGATTGCTGAGTCCTCGTGACTCACGGATACTTCAAAACCAGTTTGCGGTGCCTATGTTATGAAAGCGGTGACGCTTTCAAGCTCAAGGAGGAGCTCGATGAAGATCTTGCCCTTTGTGTTGTTTCGTTTTAGTTGATCAAGAGTGGAGCCCGGTTGGGGTCGATCGTGGACCTTTATGCATTTGGGGTTCTTCTTTTATTTTGGTTCCGTAGTCGGACCTTGATTGTATCTGGATGATGTAATGCTTTATTTATGTAATTGTGTGAAGTGGCGATTGTAAGCCAACTATGTATCTCTTTCCTTATGTATTACATGGGTTGTGTGAAGATTACCTCACTTGCGACATTGCTTTCAATGCGGTTATGCCTCTAAGTCGTGCTTCGACACGTGGGAGATATAGCCGCATCGAGGCGTTATAAGTTGGTAATCGAGCCTTCCCGACCTTAGGAGCCCCAGTGCTTGATCGCTTTTAGTGGCGAGTTGTGTCTAGAAAAATGTTTTGAGTCATTTAGGATTATATATATCGGAGAGTTTAGGAATTCTTTTACTCCCAGTCCCTTCGACCTTACGGTGAGGTATCCCGACGTAGAGTTTTTACTCTTCTCTTCTCAAATTTCACTAAATTTTTTTAGGATCACGCTGGTATCTTAGAATCGTTCGATGGTTTTATGATGACAACATTGTCTTGGTGCCTCTGTCATTTAGGGGTTGTGGCGGTGTCCCGGGAGTTGAGCTCCGAGGTGTTGTCGTCATAATTTTATCGTTGCAGTTCTGAAATACCGAGTTTAGTGCGCCGACATCGAAAATCTCTTTTATGCGCTTGTTGGTGAGATAACCCCGCTAACCCGATCTCGAGGTGAGTACGGGAGTATTGCCATGACTCGTATAACGGATGCTTTTCAAGGTTGAGGTAGACGATTTCGAAGGTTTCTTGGTTATGTGTTGACGGATGGATACAATTTGGATGTAGGGATTGTTAGTTTGTGTGAGATATTATTGCTCCTGTATCCCCAACACAGATTGCATAACCGAAAGTTTCGGGAGTTTCATAGGTGGGAATTCAAGTAGCTCTTAGGATATCTTTCCGACGGATGTATGATATGAAATTGGGGTTCGACGTCTAGTGGTCCGCCTATTCACGGTTGGTTTTACTGATGGTCTCGTTGTGTCTTAAAGAGTCCTTGGCTATGCCGACTCGGGGACGCTTCAGTATGTCATGTGCCTTGCCTTGTACATGATGGTGCTGCACGATTGAGCCGTGTAGGCCCCACCACGAAAACTTCGGACGAAATCTCTATCATATGTTTGTTCCGGCTTATTCTGCAAGCCAGTCCTTTGTTTTGTTTTGAGTTGTGGTATTCGAGTTGCTTCAATGCCAAGTGTTGATTCCATACCTTTCCTAAATGGTGTTCTCATACTCCGATGTGAATACCAATCCTTCTTGATCATTGTGGTTGTCATGTTAATTCTTTCCAACCGGCGTGTTTCTCTTCAAGTGGATCCGATCACTTCAACATCAGCAAGACCAATTATCATTTCTTCTCAACGGTGTTTGTTTCATCCGTCTCCAAGTTGCCTTTGTTTTTTCCCGCCCACCCACCCCTTTTTCATCAAGGACTCAGATTTCTTAATCAAGTATCCATTTATTCATGTGAAGTCTCTTCATTCTTTTCAATCAATGTTCTGATCCGGTGATCCCTCGTGAAGATGCTCACGAGCTTCAAGTTCATCATTCTTAATTCTCGCATTCTTCTCCGGTGGATCAAATTCAAGTTTTTAATATTCATCATATCCCTTTCCTCGTTTCAAATGCTTTTTCATACCGGTGCACCTCATTATCATTCTACTTCTCGCTATTTGTTATTCCGGAGTGCTCAAGATATCTCGAAGATTCGTGTTTCCACTCTGCATTCGTTCAAGCTCTTTCGAGATTGGTATCTCATTCAAGTCATTTAATTCAACCGGTGCAACATCTCTTTTAAATCTTTTCAACGGTGTTTCTTTTGAGTGGGCCCTAACCCACAGGTCTTTTCCCAGGATCTTACCTGACTCTTCTAATTATTCCGGAGTTATTCTAAATGCTTTTCAAGTGTGACATAAGAATGGATTCCATCAGTCACATGCCTTCTCCAAGATTGTTTTCAAATTCTTTTCATCTTTGGTCCAACCTTTCCTCTTTTTTATTCTCCCGGAGTATCTCAACAATTCAAGGTGGTTCTCATCTTCATTCTCAACATGTGAAGACCGAAGAAGAGTTTCTCTTTAATCTTGCTCTATTCTCTTCAAGATGCGTGGTTCTAGCTTGTTGCCATCCTCTCATAATTGTTTTCGATTGTGAGAATTCTTTTCTTACCATCCGGAGTATTTCATGAGTTATTTCCATTTCTTTCCTCCGAAGGCCATCATGTCATAATTCTTCATTCTCAGCGTGTAGCTATCGTTCTCCAAATCTTACCGGTGAATCGTT
The DNA here is from genome assembly GCA_021437245.1 of Aegilops speltoides. NCBI lineage: Eukaryota > Viridiplantae > Streptophyta > Magnoliopsida > Poales > Poaceae > Aegilops > Aegilops speltoides. Next base: position 145,917,959 of record CM038142.1, read on the forward strand.
CAAATATCCTCTAATCAGTTCATGATCGCTTCGTTCTCATGCATCTAAATCCCCTAAAGTATCTCCAATCGTTTTCAAATTCTTCCCGGTGAATTGTGCCTTTGCTACTTTCATTTTTCAATTCTTACGGTGGTTCATTCAAGATTTCACCTCTTTCGTTATCATTTAATTCATTCGTTCTTTCCCATTCTACCGGTGGTTCGTTGAAGACCTTCCCAAGCTTGCGCCGTATCTATCTTAATCCTTTCTACGAGAATAAGTGGTATGCCAAATCCGTTGATTGTCATCAATTTAAATTGGTGAAGGATACGCATAACATAATTCTTGTTTTTGTTTCATCCAAGTGATTAATCCTTTCCTTCAGAGTTTGTTCAGGTGGAATAAATTCTGGGCTTCTTGTTGTTCATCTTTCTTCCGGAGTTCCAAGTTTTCCGTTGTATTTCATCACGGAGATCCATCTAAATCATTGCAAGGATTCACCTTGTGTTTTCAATTTCTATTTCTTTTCATTCCTTTTTGTTTACCGGAGTTCTTCATGGAGGTTCTAAATGGTGGTTCGTCAAGGATTCCTTTCATTCTTCAATTGTTCTTCAAGTTTTCTCTCGAAGTTAAGATCCGCCAAGCTATACTTCAAAATAAACATGGTGCTCAACACATGTTTTGTTTTGAGGAGCTCAAGTATTCTTCAGCTTGCATTCCAAAGTGCAATTCTTTCTACCTTATCTTTTGAGATGGTGATATGTCATTCTTGATGATTTTCATTCATGTTTCATGATTCATATGTTGTCAAGAATGAGGTATTTTAAATCCATCAATCTCTTCGTTGGAGTTATCTTGGTAAAGATTTCACCGAAAGCCTTCCCTAAGGAATATTGCTATTTGTGGTGCTTATCAATGATCCAAGTTATATCTCTATCATCTTGGTGAAGCAGTTTTCATCTCTTCATTGATCTCAAGCAAGCAATTGATTTTGATAGTGGCAGAATTTCACCTCAAGTTTTGAGATGTTTACATAAGTCCACAACAAGCTTGTGCTTCTCGTTGTTGATTTTCCAACAACTCTATTCTAACCTTCTTGCAAGAATGCCTTCCAAATTCTATTGTGGTAGAAGTTGTCATTTTCTTCTCCATTCTTCTATTCCAATGATCTATCTTCTATTCTTTCTTCCGGAGGCATTGTGTTGTTTTCTTTGATCCATTATATCATTTTGGAGATCGTGTTCTTTTCTTGCTTATCCATTTAACCGGAGTGTTGTATCATCTCTTCAATATCTTTTAATCTTATCAAGTTTTTCTTCTCTTTTCAACCGGAGTGTTGTCTGAAATCCCTCTTACCCATTGTAGTGTGTTGTTGATTTCATCAAGTATACTCTCATCTTGTCAAGTTCATGTTCAATTCCTTCCATTTAGAGTCGGAGTGCTGCCCAAATTATTTCAATCTTCTTCCTCTCTTATCTTGTTTTAACCGGAGTGGTTTCGAATTCTATCTTGTCCATTAAGCTCTTATTTCCATGTCTTTCAACCTTCAAGTTCTCGTAATACTCCTTGTTCATTTTTCTACCGGTTTGCTTGCAATCTTGTTCATCTTCGTTGTTTTCTTTCCTTCATTTTGCTCAACCTATCAAGGTTCATGGTTTCACTCGTTCGTCAAAGAAGCAACTTAGTTTTACCTCTTCTCTTCCTCTTCGTTTTCCCTCCGGTGCCATCCTAGATCTCGGGACGAGATCCTCTCATAGTGGTGGAGTGTTGTGACACCCCGGATCCGATGCGCCAGGTGTCTGCCAGTTATTCGCCTTCGTTGCCATGTCATTGCTTGCGTGTTGCATTTCATCATGTCATCATGTGCATTTCATTTTGCATACGTGTTCGTCTCATGCTTCCGAGCCTTTTCCCCGTTGTCCGTTTTGCAATCCGGCGCTCCTATGTCATCCGGCGTCCCCTCGTCTCTTTTTTAGGTGCGGGTATTAAACTTTCTCGGAATGGCCCGAGGTTTGCTAAGCGGCCTTGGTATACCACCGTAGACCGCTGTCAAGTTTCGTGCCATTTGGAGGTCGTTTGGTACTCCAACAGTTAACCGGTAAGTAAAGCCCTCTTTTGTTTCAGCCCAACACCCCTTCCAAAGTGGCCCAAAACCCACCAAACTCCACTCCATGCTCTCGGTCGTTCGATCACGATCGCGTGGCCGAAAACCGCACCTCATTTGGACTCTCCTAGCTCCCTCTACCTATATAAACACCCCTCCCCCTCCATTTTCGGATCTAAGTCCCCCCGAAACCCTAAAAATGCCCTCTCACAAGACGGACATGTCCGCTCCGCCGCCGGACAATCGCGCCGCCGCCCGCAGCCATCGGCCGCCGCCACGTGGCACTCCCGCCGCTGCCGCCGCCCGCCCCGCCTGGCCCGCCTCGCCCCGGCGGCCTGGCCCGCCGCCGCCGGGAGCGCCGCCTCCCGCCGCCGAGCTCCTCGCCAAGATCTGCGCCGCGCCGCCCGCGTCCTCCGCGCGCCGCCGCCGCTGCTGGCCTTCCGGCCTCCCGTGCGCCGCTCCCCGCCGGTCGCCTCGACCGCTGCCGCTCCCTCCGCCAGGCCTCGCGCTCACGGCCGGGCGGGCGCCGCCGGCGAGGCGCCCGCCGCCCGCCCGGTCCGGCGCTGGCCTCACAGGCCCGCTCGCGGAGCACCACCGAGGCCGGATCCGCGAGATCCGGCGCGCCTCGGCCGATCTCGCCGCCGCTAGATGGGCCCCGGCCCGGTGCCCCGGCCCAGCAGCTCCCGCCCCGCCTGGCCTCCTCCGCTTCCTGGGCCGAAGCCCGTGGGTGAGGCCACCCCAGCGCCCTTCCTCTGTTTTTTTTCTTTTCTTCTTCCTGTTAGCCCAGTCCCAGCCAGATCCGGCCCATGTGGGTTTTTTCATACGCTGCGAATTTAGCTAATTTCCAGGAATTACAGTTTTACAGATTGGCCCCTAATGTTCATGCATATAATAACTCCACAACCGTGCATCGGATTAAAATAATTTATATATGTAAAATGCTTAGTTTTTCATCTAGTTTCATAATATCCCACTTTCATCCATGTTTAAAATGTTTAAAATGATGTTTGTTCAAATTTGCATAAATGCCATGCTAACATGATTTAATTCATAACTATTTAACCGTAACTCCGAATTTAATAAACTTTATATGTAAATGGGGTAGAATTTTGCCTAGTTTAACATGGTGCACTCATCTTGCATGTTTAACAACTTTAAAATATGGTTTAGGTCAGAACAGTACCAAACTTGAATATTGCACATGGGGATTTTAGGAAATGTTGTTTGTTCTTCGGCCTCATTTAAACTTGCCTAGTTAGGTAGTTTTGTTATGCTTCACCCTTGCCATGTTAATCAACACTTAATATTGTTTGATAGCATAACCGAGAGAGAACTAAATAATCGATGTGGTAGCCATCAATATGCAACTCGTTGCATATTGAGCTCCACTTAATTTGTAAGATTGTTTCGCTCCTTTGCCATGCCATGCCTCATTAAACCGGACATGCATCATACTTGGTTGTGCATCATGCCATGTTTATGTGATGGTTGTTTACTATGTTGTTTGCTTCTTTCCGGTTTGCTTCTCTCGTTAGCTTCGGTTTCGTTCCGGAGTTGTGAGGATCCGTTCGACTACGTCCGTTGGTCTTCTTCTTGGACTCGTTCTTCTTCCTTGCGGGATCTCAGGCAAGATGATCATACCCTCGAAATCACTACTATCTTTGCTATGCTAGTTTGCTCGCTCTTTTGCTATGCCAATGCTACGATGCCTACCATTTGCTTGTCAGCCTCCCAAATTGCCATGTCAAACCCCTAACCTTTGACACCATTCCTAGCAAACCGTTGTTTGGCTATGTTACCGCTTTGCTCAGCCCTCTTATAGCGTTGTTAGTTGCGGTGAAGATTGAAGTTTGTTCCTCGTTGGAACATGGAGATGTTGTTCCTTGTTGGAACATGTTCACTTGTTGGGATATCACAATATATCTTATTTAATTAATGCATCTATATACTTGGTAAAGGGTGGAAGGCTCGGCCTTATGCAGTGTTTTGTTCCACTCTTGCCGCCCTAGTTTCCGTCATACCGGTGTTATGTTCCCGGATTTTGCGTTCCTTACGCGGTCGGGTGATTTATGGGACCCCTTGACAGTTCGCTTTGAATAAAACTTGTCCAAAGAAGGCCCAACATTGACTTTTACCATTTGCATCACCTAGCCCTTTTCTTCCCTTGGGTTTCCGGAGCCCGAGGGTCATCTTTATTTTAGCCCCGGGCGGTGCTCCTTCAGTGTTGGTCCAACTCGAAGCGATGTCCGGCGCCCTCGGGCAACTGTGGTCTATGCCAACCCGACGTCTTGCTCATCCGGTGTGCCACGAGAACGAGGTACGTCGCGACTCCTATCGGGATTTGTCGGCACATCGGGCGGCTTTGCTGGTCTTGTTTTACCATTGTCGAAATGTCTTGATGTACGGGATACCGAGTCGATCGGAGTGTCTTGGGTGAAGGTCTATTCCTTCGATGATCGCGAGAGCTTGTAATGGGCTAAGTTGGGACACCCTGCAGGTATAAACTTTCGAGAGCCGTGCCAGCGGTTATGTGGGCGATGGGAATTTGTTAATGTCCGGTTGTAGAAAACCTGAAGTTGACCTTAATTAAAATACATCAACGTGTGTGTAACCGTGATGGTCTCTTTCGCGTGAGTCCGGGAAGTGAACACTGATGTTGGAGTTATGCTTGGCGAGGTTGCTATAGGATCACTTCTTGATCATACTTTTATCGACCGTGCTTTGCCTTCTCTTCTCGCTCTCATTTGCGTATGTTGGCCACCTTTATGCTAGTCGCTTGCTGCAGCTCCACCTCATGCCTTTACCTTACCCATAAGCTTAAATAGTCTTGATCTCGTGGGTGCGAGATTGCTGAGTCCTCGTGACTCACGGATACTTCAAAACCAGTTTGCGGTGCCTATGTTACCCGGCGGTGGCGCTTTCAAGCTCAAGGAGGAGCTCGATGAAGATCTTGCCCTTTGTGTTGTTTCGTTTTAGTTGATCAAGAGTGGAGCCCAGGTTGGGGTCGATCGTGGACCTTTGTGCATTTGGGGTTCTTCTTTTATTTTGGTTCCGTAGTCGGACCTTGATTGTATCTGGATGATGTAATGCTTTATTTATGTAATTGTGTGAAGTGGCGATTGTAAGCCAACTATGTATCTCTTTCCCTTATGTATTACATGGGTTGTGTGAAGATTACCTCACTTGCGACATTGCTTTCAATGCGGTTATGCCTCTAAGTCGTGCTTCGACACGTGGGAGATATAGCCGCATCGAGGGCGTTATAGTTGTTCTGCCTCGTACCCCGTTCTCATGAGGGATCCATATATCAAGTGGGCGGCGCCAAAGTATGGCGCATTGCCGGGACCGGATACCCATCCGGAACCCCTAGAAGGCGTCCGAAGACTGGCCTTCGGAATGGTTTACATAGAAGACGCTCGCTGCGGACCCGTCCGGTCGGCCTCCGGAGTTGATGCTGCTCCTCTGAAGAAACGCTTTAGTTGGCGCCCGCGGAGTCCCCAATTGGAGGAAGACAAGAGCGTCCATTACCTGATTGGCCGAATAAGATTACTAGCCCATTCCGGGTTGACCATGATCGGAATCATGGCAACATGCATCATGCGGGGGGTACAGCCGTTGCAATACAGGGGCCACCCCATGTGGGATTTCAGCGGGAGGACGATGCCACCCGCCATGGCCGCAAAGGGCCGGATTCGACCGAGGACCTGGTGCAGATCCTGTCCGGCCTGTACAAGGGGGGGGGAAAGGAGGACTTCCTCCGAACGAACCCCTTGAATGGGTTTTCCATGAACAACCCTCGGGGCTGGGTAAGCGAACGCTTTTTAAGGGCTCAACCCGTACTTTTAAAGCTTTAAGCCTCTTACATTATATCTTTGGCGCAGGAACTGCGCCGGATTGTGGAGGACATGGTAAGTCCGGCTCTGCAACCTGAGGATCCAGAGAGATCCCAGGACCCGGCCTCCGAAGAGGATCCGGATATCAAGGTGGAGCTGATCGACGGGGTGTTCCACCAGCTCAGCATGGATAACGCTTTGGTCGCCATTACGGCGGACTACCCCGGATTATGTCCGGCTTCCCAAGTGATTGTGACCGAGGTCCGAACACCATTATCTCTTCCTTGCCCATTTCTGACTTTCGTGAACGATGGTGTTTTACAGGAAGTGCCTTCAAGGCGGGAAGCCGAGCCTGCGGCGGCTGACCAACAAAGGTCAGTCCGGACCAGCAGGCGGAAAAGGAGCGCGGCACGGACTGAAATGTTGTTGAGGGAGTCCTGGACTAGGGGGTGTCCGGACAGCCGGACTATCAATATCCGCCGGACTCCCGGACTACGAAGATAGAAGATTGAAGACTCCGTCTCGTGTCCGGAAGGTACTTTCCTTGGCGTGGAAGGCAAGCTTGGCAATACGGATATGTAGATCTCCTACCATTGTAACCGACTCTGTGTAACCCTAGCCTCTCTGGTATCTATATAAACCGGAGGGCTTTAGTCCGTAGGACACAACATTACATCTCAACAATCATACCATAGGCTAGCTTCTAGGGTTTAGCCTCCTTGATCTCATGGTAGATCTACTCTTGTACTACCCATATCATCAATATTAATCAAGCAGGACGTAGGGTATTACCTCCATCGAGAGGGCACGAACACTGGGTAAAACATTGTGTCCCTCGTCTCCTGTTACCATCCGCCCAGACGCACGCGATTCGGGACCCCGACCGAGATCCGCGGTTTTGACACCGACATTGGTGCTTTCATTGAGAGTTCCTCTGTCGTCACCGATAGGCTCGATGGCATCTTCGACCATCAACGCTGTCGTGGTGAGACTTTTCTCCCGGACAGATCTTCATATTCGGCGGCTTTGCTGCGGGCAATTCTCTTGGCCATCCGAGCAGATCGAAGCTACGCCCTGGCCGTCAGTCGATTCGAAGTTTAAACTTCACGGCCGATGACCGCGGAGACTTGATCTTGACGGACTCGAGCCATAGCTGCAGCGCCACAAGATCGCGACGATGGGCATGATCTAGCTCTGCCGCGGACGGTGCTTTGGTGGTCGCTTTTCGAATCCGCCCGGCTACTTGCGGCCGATTGCCCATTACGAGGGCGGTGGATAGGCGCCACTGGGACTTCAACATCTACGGCGATGGGCGGATATCGATCTTTTCCTTGCGAACTTCGTGATCCCGAGGCGCCGGACTCCTCGCGGACTCCGAGCCTCCGCGCCCGCCAATTAAGTTAGATTAGGCGCGGTTATGGAATTCACCGCCGCGGACATCTTTCAACACTCGCCTTTTGGCGATATCCTGAATTCTCTGAAGCATCTCTCGCTATCACGAGAATCTGGCGGACTATGGCGGGACGGTTGGAGTTCGGACGACGAAGAAATTGAGCCCACCCACCACCCTCTTTGTAGCCTTCATCGAGATTTAACCGACATGCTAGACTACGACTCGATGACATCGGCGCTATGGGCGATGATGCGGAGACGATCAGACCCAGCGCCCACGTGGCACTGGAAGGCCACCTCGTCATATAGCGTCTACATGGTGGATACCCCAAAAGAAGGGATGGCGAAAAAGCAGCGGAGGAAGATTCTCTAAAGAAGCGGCCAAAGCGTCGGCGTTAGCGGCGCCGCTCTAAATCCCGCCACAACAAGAATGGAGATTCCGCCAGAGATAATAACACTCCGGTGGCGCCGAAGACAAACCCTCCAGCAAGACTCAGTAGCGGGAGGATGTAGAAGCAAGCCCTCACGAAAGGGCGGCGAGAAGAAAAGGTTGAGGATCACAACTATGTACCTCCTCCAAGACTTAAACAAGCCCCAATGACGATTTAACTCGAGGAGCCCGTCGAACAAGAGCTTTGTAAGCGCAGCTCATCGCTACTGACAAGAAGCTCGAAGAAGGAAAAGCGGAAGCTCAACACGGCGGAAGACGCGCTCCGAATAAGATGGAGCAAAGTACTCAAAACCCAGACAAACACGGCAACAGCCACCAGCCGGAGAGCTACCGAGCGCAAGTTGCTCCCAGAATTGACGAAGAGGCCATAAAGCCCCCACCGTCAAATGGCCCAGCCAGTCCATCTATGGACCCAAAAGGAAAGCCCCAATAAGCAAAGGAACACGTCAAGTGTCCGGCGATAGCGGCACGATACAAGCACAGGGGCGCCGACACCCATTATGCTTCACAGACGAGGTCTTTGAGTCATGAATTCCCGAAGAGGGTTTAAACCCATAAACATAGAAGCCTACGATGGAACAAGACCACAGAGTGCGGATAGAAGACTACATCTGCATATACATATGGCGGAGGAGATGATCTCCACGCCATAAAATATCTACCCTCAAGCTCAAAGGGCCATCCGTCCTTTGGCTCAAAAGCCTCCCGAAAACACTATTGGAAGTTGGGAAGAGCTCGAGGAAGCGTTAGAGCAAATTTTCAAGGGACTTATGTCCGGCCTCCGGATCTGAGATGATCTAAGTCACATAACTCAACAGCCCGGAGAGTCGGCATGAAATTCAGGAACAGGTTCCTTACCAAAAAGAACCAAATAGTCGACTGTCCGGACACCGAAGCCTTAGCAGCTTTTAAGCACAATGTCCGAGACGAATGGCTCGCCAGACACCTCGGCCAAGAGAAGCCGAGGACAATGACCACACTAACAAGCCTCATGACCCGCTTTTGCGCAGGAGAGGACAGCTGGTTGGCAAGAAGCAGCACCAGTGACCCAAGTACATCCGAGATAAGAGATGGAAATGGAAAATCACGGTAGAGAAAAGAACAGCGCCGAATAAAGAGAAAAGCCCAAAGAGCACGGCAGTCAACGCCGGATTTAAAAGCTCACGGCCGAATAATAAAGCTCAACCCCTCAAGGACAACAGCGACGAACTGTCTAACCTACACAAAATTCTGGGTTGGATATGTCAAATCCACAGTACCCCCGGAAGGCCCGCAAATCACACCCACATGGATTGTTGGGTTTTCAAACAGTCCGGCCGACTTAACGGCGAACACAAGGGGCTCGACGCGTCAAGCGAAGAAGATAAACCCCGCCAGCAGGGCACCGGAAAACAAAAGACTTTCCCACAAGGGGTCAAAGCAGTAAACTCACTTCATGTGAGGACATGGAAAAACAGGGCGGCACTTTCTAAAAAGAGCCTCGCACGTTCCAACTCAGCAGACCGTAGAGATTGGATATCAAAACCAATCACTTTCGACCACCTGGACTATTCCAGAGGCATTCGAAATATGGGACGGACTCCCCTGATATTGAATCCGATAATAGACGGACTACAATTCACAAACGTCCTCATGGACGGAGGCAGTGATTTAAACCTGCTATATTCAAACACAATCCGTCGGATGGGGATAGACCCTACCAAAATTCGACACAGCCGCACTTCCTTCAAAGGAGTTATGCCAGGCCCTTACGCCAAGTGCACAGGCTCGATATCACTAGAAGTCGTGTTCGGGCTGCCGAACAATTTTCGATGCGAAAAGTTAATTTTCCATATCGTCCCATTTAAAAGTGAACATCAAGCACTATTGGGACGAAAGGCTTTTGTCCGCTTCAACGCCATACCGCATTCTGCGTCTCTTACACTTAAGATGCCCGGTCCACATGGCACCATTTCAGTGCGAGGGTCACTTAAAGACCCCGGACTCGGATAGACGAATCCGGACTAAGTAGGCTAGGGGCTCCCTAGCCGCATACCCTTTCACAAGGGGCTGTGCGCACGACTAACATCGGTTTCATATAAATCTAGCTTTAGTTATTTACACTTATTCTTTTGCATTATTTTCGCACGAACTGTTTCTAAAAACTAAAATGTTCCTCTCTTTTCTCTGAGATGAACAACGTGCGTACCGCCCGAGGATAACGGCGCAACGGAGACACAGCGCAGACGCAGAGGGACCCGTCGCAAGGATTCTTTTCGATTAAGACCCTCGTAGACCTTTTTATTACTGTCTCTTGTTGTTAAATCTCCCGGCTTCTTCCTGTAGCCAAGGCGAACTGACGCTTAGCATCGGCAGCGTCGTAAGACAATGCCGTACACGGACACAAGGGGCTTAGGGCATAATTCTGCTGTTATCATAAAGTCCGAACACCTCCGGAGTGTTGGCGTCTCAAGTTGGGCATTATATGCATCAGCTCGAATCATGTCTTTGGTCAAATGTTGGGTTTGCTCGGCTCCGTGTTTTGCTGCCTTACGTTCAGTATCACCCGCTAACGCGGCACCGGAGAACTCTGCGATTGTGCCCGGTTCGGCTGGCGAGCACCTCGATGAAAGCCAAAACCGACCGTCATGATATAGCGAGAGTCCGTCGACCACTTGATCGACTACCGGAATGTTTAGAATTCCCCGCTTTGACAAAGGGCCGCTTCCCGGTCAGCACATACGCACCCTGAATCCGGAGATGTGCGGTGTCATTAGGGGCTATATCGTAGCCCCACTCTCGAGCTCCATTGGCTAAGTGAAAGAAATAAAGCACTATAGTCCGGATTGCCTCGTTCGCTACGCTACCACCTCCTTATAACAGGACCGAGACGTCGGGTTAAGTGTGAAAAAGCGCTATTTTGCGAACACCCCGGCACCTTGTGCAAGGGGCTGAAGTCAAGATGCATCTTTCGGTTATACACAAGTATCGCAAAGCGGCCGCATAGGAGAAGTTTTACTACTTGAAAGCACAATTATAAAAGCATTCATACTATAATCGTTGATATACAAGTTAATGCGTTCAATTGAGCGTTACATTCTTTGAGCACTGCGACTCTATTATCGAAGCGCCGCGCATAACTTCCCGAAATAATGCTCGGCAGAAGCCGGTTCCCATCCGAACCACAGGCGCAACAGCGGTGGCATCCATCTCCGGACATCGCGCCTTTACACGGGCGAGCCATCCGCGCCCTCGATGCAGCCGACCGTTTCATCTCCTTGATATGCGGCACCGCCCCAAGGAACTGCTGCAATAGGCCGAAGTAACTCGTCGCCTTGGACCTCTCTGGCCACACATGGGCCATGATGTCAGTCATCGCCAGCCCGGACAGTCTATTTAGTTCGGCCCATTCGGCCAACCTGTCCGACAGTGGAAGAGGGCGATCCGGACTGTGGAATTGAGTCAATATAACTCTTCCACCTCGTGATCCCCCAGCTCGGAAGTGCTTAGCGTCGGCCGCACTCGCAGCCAAGTCCATATAAGGATCCTCCGAACTCCCTTGCCGCTCAAATTTAGCGTACTTGGCATCCATAAACCGCGGCGATAAGAAACGGCTTGCCGGCCGTGATTTCTCCGGCTTGCGCAGCTCCTCCTTCATAGCCCGCATTGCGAGCGGGCATCCTTGGCTTCGGCGGTGGCCTTCTTGAGTCTTCCCGCTCCGATAGGCACTCCTTTTCAAGAGCCTCGCCACGGTCGGTAGCATCCTTTAAATTCTTGGCCAATTCGCCACCTCCGCCCCGCTAAGGCGGTCGCGCAGCCTTTTCGCCTTCAATTCTTGGCCGCCCTCGCGGCATTGCATCACTCCCGGGCTTGCTCCTTAGCTTGTGCAAGCTCGGCCCGAAGTCTCTCCACAGCAGCAGCACTGTCTGTATAAACAGCACATAACTTATCAAGAGGAGGGCTTTAACCCACTCAATAAAGCGGCTGCGGAGAATTTATTTACCTCGCGACTCGTCAAGTCGCTGATTGACAAGTGCGATGTCGGCATCGCCATGTCCAGTTGTCGACTCAGTTCGGCAAACTGATCAGTCCGGCTGGCCCCCGGACTATACGCCACCATGTCGAGCGGCGGTATTCATTACCCGAGATATTTAGATTTTCGATCCTCGCGCGCTGTCGTCTTCGACAACCTACCGAGTCTCGTGGGCTACTATCTATCTGAGGTGCATTTTTATATGCACAACTGTTAAAAACAAAGGGTGCGCCATTTTCGCATACCTCAAATCCCGCCAAACAAGCTCATGGCGGCCTCACATAATCCGCTTTCAGCGGACGAAATCCTTCCAATCACCATACGCATTAACGCACGGTGATCTTCGAAATGGGCGCCCTCTCAAGCAAACTCTTGATTCTCCGGCGGGCTCACGGTGGGTGTTGAACTCTTTGGCCCCTCGGACTGGGATGCCCTCCGTGGCGACACTTCGGCTCGCTTTGCCTCATCCGGCAAGAAGGGCGACGGAGGCGTGTCGCTCTCCATCATCTCGGAAGAAGATCCCCGAGGATGAACTCATACGAGGCGGCTGCAGATCTGAACTGCGATATAAATATTTTGGTTACCTCTGAAGCGTATGAAGGTATTTCCTTATTAAACTTCTTCTTTCATACTCACGGCTCGTTGGAGGCTGGTCCTTGGCGATGATTGCGGCGTCCGGATTCTCTCCGGACGCCGGACTTCGGTGGGGATTTCTTCCCACGCTTAGGGCTGGGACCTCCGGATCTTGAGGCGGTCCTCTTCTCCTCGAAGGAGGGATCCTTGGTTCCCTCCTCTTGATCGCCTTTGGACGAAGTATTAGCTCCTTTATCTCCCCGTCGCCCCTTCTATGGGCGCAACCTCCAACATTCTCGACCAGCCACGGGCTCCGGTGGCGGTCTCGGGGGGGGGCGGACACCTTATCAGCCTTGATTGCGCCACCCATTCTGTAAAGAATGAAGGGTCGAGACGATCTCTTGAAAGGCGTATAAATAGAATGTCCGGCTTTGAGCTATTTACCCGAGTATCAGGCGATCGCAGCTTAGTCCGGCATCCTCGGCGAATCCGGACCGCCACCCGGTCAGAAGAACAGCTCGTACATCTCCAAGGGTGTCGCGCCCATGAAATCTTTGGAGGATCTGAGGTCCCTCGGATTGAACTCCCATAAGCGGAGAGGGCGGCGTTTGCGAGTGGTAGGAGGCGCCTTAGTTAGCATGACACGCATCACCTTGATCAGTCAATCTCCCTTGTCCGGAGGTCTCGAATCCGGCCTGCGGTGCGGGCACGTCCTTGGGCGGCCCCAGTTGAGCCCTTGGTTCACCCACGACATCAGCTACCGTGGAGGTCCGAGGCGGAAAGAGGGCGGCGGCTTTGCTTGTTGCCCCTAGGAAAGTGATGTAAAACCACTCCTGCTGCCACAGTCCTGTTCCTCTTGGAAGGAACCTTCGAGCCACGGGCATCGGCCTTCCCCTTATGGTCGCCCGCTGCACTCGCTTGGCGCCCCCTATCATCTTGGCTCCACCTTAAATGTTTTCAGCCACAGGCTGAAGTGGGGATACGCGGAGGAAGGCTTGAGACAATGATAAATGCGGAGATATGGAGGATGGACTCGGCGCCAAGTCGTGGAAGTCCATCCGAGAAGAACAGCCCCCTCACAAAGGATCCGTCTGGAAGCCTAATCTCGACGGAGGTGAGATCGAAAACACGATTCGCCGGGCTCTGGTTGGCACGGCCTGCCCAGGCAGGCAACTGTCGAAACCGTGAGGCTGTGCTTGGCCTCACGCAATCTCAATATGTCCTCCTCCGTGACGGAGGAGGGCATCCACCGGCCCTGGAGGTCGGAGCCGGACATTGTTGTGGATCCAAAGCGCTCGAATCTGAAGCTCTAGGTGTTGGAGCTGGGAGCAGAGGAAAGATTCGATGCGAGGTTGAAAGACAAGGACGGGCCTTGGTCCTCTTATAAAGGGGGAAGAAATACCAAGGGCCGTCTCCGTGACCGTTTGAGATTCCCCTTCGATAGAGGAGGCGTGGCGACGGGAACGGTTGGGTTACCCACGCGCGTATTGATGAGGATCCCGGAATAAAAGTGAACACGATCTCTGCTTCGACAGGACGTGCCAAGGAAACCGCTTCGCTAAACGTGCTGAGGCGGAATAATAAAAACGACCCAAACTAGGGCTTGGCTGCGGTGTGATGTCACGCTGCATAATACGTCAGCAGATTGGATCGGTGTATACGTTTTATTCTCTCTATGTTGGAATGTGGAATTTATTTTGCAGAGCCGGACACTATCCTGGTGTTCATTATTTTCTCCGGATTATTCAAGGGAGGAACCCGCCTTGCAATGCCGAACATTGTGCACGCCGGACTTATCGTCATTGAAGACTGGTTCAGGGGCTACTGAGGGAGTCCTGGACTAGGGGGTGTCCGGACAGCCGGACTATCAATATCCGCCGGACTCCCAGACTACGAAGATAGAAGATTGAAGACTCCAGCTCGTGTCCGGAAGGTACTTTCCTTGGCGTGGAAGGCAAGCTTGGCAATATGGATATGTGGATCTCCTACCATTGTAACCGACTCTGTGTAACCCTAGCCTCTCCGGTGTCTATATAAACCGGAGGGCTTTAGTCCGTAGGACACAACATTACATCTCAACAATCATACCATAGGCTAGCTTCTAGGGTTTAGCCTCCTTGATCTCGTGGTAGATCTACTCTTGTACTACCCATATCATCAATATTAATCAAGCGGGACGAGGGTATTACCTCCATCGAGAGGGCCTGAACACAGGTAAAACATTGTGTCCTCGTCTCTGTTACCATCCGCCTAGACGCACAGATTGGGACCCCCTACCCGAGATCCGCCGGTTTTGACACCGACAGTCGTCGCAAAGGTATAGCTTGTATTTAAATATTTAGAGCAGCATTCCTAGGAAGCGTCTGAGTGCTCATGATCCTTATAGGATAAAAGCGCCGCCGGATCAAGGGCGTGAGGTTGCCAATCCGGCCTATACCGCCAGGCTCGGCTACTGGTCGAGGGGGAGGCAGCGCAAGGCGTGGGCGGATACTCCTCCAACGGAGGATGCCGACCCACCGTCCGCCACCAAGTTCGAGGTGGAGCGCCATGAACCATAGGCGCCGCACGACAGATTTCATGAAGCATGCTTCTCCCGAGGCGCTGGGCGCCTTTAACGCTGGGACGCGCACCTCCGTGCTGCTCAAGATGGTTTTACGAGCCTTGAGCGGTATGTAAAAGACATACGGGTTAGGGAATTTAATGGTTATATATGCCAAGAGCCCCGAGACTTAAAGTAGTTATGTTAACTGATTTAAGGATCATTTGAAACTGAGCTCTTACCGAGAAGAATGCCCGGCTGTCTCGGGAGCTGCAAGAATGCAAGGCCCAACTTGAGGCGCACAAGATTTGCCCAGGGAGGGAACAGAGGCCCCTCCTAGTAACACATTTGTTTAG
The DNA here is from genome assembly GCA_021437245.1 of Aegilops speltoides. NCBI lineage: Eukaryota > Viridiplantae > Streptophyta > Magnoliopsida > Poales > Poaceae > Aegilops > Aegilops speltoides. Next base: position 145,933,198 of record CM038142.1, read on the forward strand.
TAAATAAAAGCGCTGAGCGGCGTGCGCGAAAGTCTAATGATGATATTGCAGGTGCTGCCGGACTAGATCCGGACAGGCAGGAACTGCTGTGCCAGCTGAAGGCCGGCGAGAGGGTGCTGAATAGAGTACAGCGGGAAAGGAACAAGCTTCAAGATGCCCACGCCCAGCTTGGAGAAGAGCTGAAAAGCGTTGGTCGAGCTGTCCGGCTCCGTTAAGGAGAATCGCGACAAATCGCGACATATATAGTAAGTGCTTGAGTGAACTCCTTTGAAAAGAAGAGTTCGGCGAGGAAGTCAATTGACAAAATATGTCTTGTAGGTATACTCACAGGTCACCCTGCGGAGGAGATGCCCGTATCGATGGGTGATCAACTTCCCGAGCTGTTGCAACTGCTCGAACGAGTTCGGCAGGCAATGAGCGGCGTCGTCCAGGCATTATGGCCAGTCGTCTCCCTACCCGAGGGCCTTGGGGAGCTTGCGGAGAAACTCTAGGGAGTGCGGCAACGCTTCCGTTTATGGAAGATTTTGGCCTGCCGCCAGGGTGCCAGGGAGGCTTGGGCCATGGTGAAGACGCGGTACAAGAAGGCGGATCCCAACCACATGGCCGAAGTTGGACCGGTGGGGCCCAATGGGAAGGAGATCCCTGTGAGTTTAGTATACAGCCAAGTAGAGTTGGTGGCGAAATTTTCCCAACGGGACTGTAAGCTAGACAGCCTGTTAGACGGGATTGAGGAGGAATACAATCAGTGAATTTGACAATGTATTTTAAAATGACATGTGAAATGCCTTCTAGCTGGATTGTAGATCGTTTGTCTTTGCCGACCTTTCCGCTTCGACCTCGGGACCCTAGAGTCCGGAGTGTGTCCGAATACCTTTTTGGTTAAGAAACAACCGGGGTATGCGTGGAGACCAGGCGTAGGGGTCATTAGTGCTTTATCAGACAAGTGCCCAACTAGTTATGTTATATTACATGGTTAGTAAGAAACATCTTCCAGGGAGAATAGTTCCGTTAAGGGTTCCTTTCCCTGGGAGGCATGCCCTAAAGTGCATGTCCAGACTGCGAAAAAAAGCAGAAAAACATCTAGGGGCAGATGAGCAGGTAGGTAAAAAATCATCTTTCAAGTCACCGACCGAATATTCCCTTAAGAACGCTAGCTTTAGGCCACACCCAGTCTAAGGTACACATCCGGCTGACCCGGCAGTAACAATCGCAGAGGTGCTCCCTTTACCTCCTAGCCGAACAATCGGGAATGTAGGGGTAAGCACAGGAGCCAGGCAACCCAGCTTGGCCAAAACTTAAGTCATATCGATGCATATAATGGTGAGTAAAAGGTACATGTGGAAGCTTGACACATGTGCTAGGCATGAAGCCCTTACAATTGAGCTTCTTGAAAAGAAGCCCCCAGGTATAATGAGTGCGAATAGCACATCATGTGTGTGTGTGCGAACAATGCGCAAGTCGGCCCCGAAGGGCTTTTTATGAAGAAAGGTTAAGAGAAGAAAGAGAAACGAAGTGTAGCTGGAAAAAAAATTTGGACGGGGGAAGGGGACGAACTCTTAGTCCGGCGCTAGGCGTAGAATCTTCGGAGGCGGGCTGCGTTCCATGGGTTCGGCTCGAGTCGGTTGTCCGATCCATTTCATAAGCAGGACGCCCGCGGTCAGGACTTGGTCGATGATGAAGGGCCCTCCCACTTGGGCTTGAGCTTGTCCTTTTTCTTGTCCGCAGCGAGAACTAGTTCGCCAACGTTGTAGGTCTTGGCCCGTGCTTCTACGCTTTGATATCTTGAGCCTGCTGGCGATAAAATGCGGAGCGAGCCTTGGCGACATCGCGTTCCTCCTCCAATGCGTCCAAGCTGTCCTGCCGATCCAGCTCGGCTTCTCGTTCTTCGTACATGCGCACTCGAGGTGAGTCATGAATGATGTCGCAGGGCAGAACTGCCTCTGCGCCGTATACCATAAAGAATGGTGTAAATCCGGTAGTATGGTTGGGCGTTGTCCACAGCCCCCAGAGTACGGAGTCGAGCTCCTCTACCCAGTGCGTGTTGGATTTTGTGAGTGACCGCACTAGTCTGGGTTTAATGCCGCTCATTATCAGACCATTTGCTCGTTCCACTTGACCGTTGGTTTGAGGGTGATAGACTGAAGCGTAGTCGAGCTTAATGCCCATGTTTTTGCACCATGACTTAACCTCGTCGGCTGTGAAGTTCGTGCCGTTGTCGGTGATGATGCTGTGGGGGACACCGTAACGGTGTACGACCCCGGATATAAAGTCTATCACTGGTCCAGACTCTGCCGTTTTGACTGGTTTGGCCTCTATCCATTTGGTGAATTTATCCACCACGACCAATAGGTACCTTTGCTTGTGGGTTCCCCCTTTAAGGGGTCCAACCATATCAAGCCCCCAGACCGCGAACGGCCAGGTAATGGGTATAGTTTTGAGGGCGGTGGGTGGCATATGGCTCTGATTAGCAAAGAGTCGACAACCGACGCATCTCTGGACTAAGTCACGGCATCTGCCGGGCCGTCGGCCAATAAAATCCTGTACGGAATGCCTTTCCTACAAGGGCCCGGGCTGCTGCGTGGTGTCCGCCTAGTCCGGCATGAATTTCAGCCAGGAGGTTTCGCCCTTCCTCTTCGGAGATACACCTTTGAAGGACTCCAGTTGTACTTTTTTATAAAGTTCTCCCTCATGGACCTTGTGGGTTTTCGATCGCCGGACTATGCAGCGGGCCTCATTTTGGTCTTCGGGAAGTTCCTGTCTAAGCAAATAGGCTAGGAATGGTTCTGTCCACGGGGCAATTACCGCCATTATGTCGTGGGCTGAAGGTGTTATGTCATTGCCTGAATCGCCGACTGGCGCGGTTGTTTCCGGTTTGTCATTTCCGGACTCCCCTTCCCATAGTACGGACGGCTTGAAGAGCCGTTCCAGGAAGATATTTGGAGGGACAGCGTCACGTTTTGCGCCGATGCGTGCCAGTACGTCGGCTGCTTGGTTATTTTCTCGGGCTACGTGAGGGAATTTGAGTCCTTCAAACCGAGCCGACATTTCTAGGACGGCGTTGCGATGTGCTGCCATTTTCGGATCCTTGGCGTCAAAGTCTCCGTTTATTTGGGATATTGCAAGGTTTGAATCCCCGCGCACCTCTAGGCATTGAATGCCCATGGAGATTGCCATCCGGAGACCATGTAGAAGGGCCTCGTATTCGGCTACGTTGTTGAAGTCCGTGTACATTATTTGAAGTATGTATTGGACCGTGTCCCCGGTTGGGGACGTCAAGACGACGCCACCCCCCAGTCCGGCCAACATTTTGGAGCCGTCAAAGTGCATAGTCCAATTGGAGTATGAGCCGTACTCTTTAGGGAGTTCGGCTTCTGTCCATTCAGCGACGAAGTCAGCCAAAACTTGTGACTTTATAGCTCTTAGGGGCTTGTAGGTTATATCGAATGATAGGAGCTCAATTGCCCATTTTGCAATCCTGCCCGTTGCGTCGCGATTGTTTATAATGTCATTGAGTGGTACTTCGGAGGCCACTGTTATCGAACACTCTTGAAAGTAGTGTCGGAGCTTCCGGGATACCATGAACACCGCGTACGCTATCTTTTGGTAGTGCGGGTAACGGGACTTGCAGGGTGTTAACACAGTGGATACGTAGTACACTGGTTTTTGAAGAGGGAATTTATGCCCTTCTGTCTCTCGTTCAACGACGAGTACCGCACTTACAACTTGATGTGTTGCTGCGATGTATAACAACATAGGTTCGCCTTGGTTTGGCGCGGCTAGGACCGGATTTGTTGCCAATATGGCCTTTATTTCTTCGAGTCCGGCGGTGGCAGCATCCGCCCACTGGTGTTCGTGCGCCTAAGGAGGCGATAAAGGGGCAGTGCCTTTTCTCCCAAGCGGGAGATAAAACGGCTTAGGCTGCCATGCATCCTGTCAGTTTTTGTATCTGTTTGAGGTCTCTTGGAATATCCAACTATGACAGAGCTCGGATTTTAGCCGGGTTTGCTTCAATTCCTCTATTGGATATAATGAAGCCCAGCAGCTTTCCGGCTGGTACGCCGAAAACGCATTTTTCCGGATTCAGCTTGATGTCATATGCTCTGAGGTTGTCGAATGTGAGCCTCAAATCGTCTACTAGAGTTTCGACGTGTTTTGTTTTGAAGACTACGTCGTCTACGTATGCCTCGATTATTTTGCCGATCTGGGTAGCCAGACATGTTTGAATCATGCGCTGATATGTTGTGCTGGCATTTTTAAGTCCGAAGGGCATCGTGTTGAAGCAGAATGGTCCGTATGGAGTGATGAATGCCGTTGCGGCTTGGTCTGCTTCCGCCATCTTGATTTGATGGTAGCTTGAGTATGCGTCGACGAAGCACAACGAATCGTGCCCTGCGGTAGCATCGATAATTTGGTCGATGCGGGGGAAGGGGAAGGGATCCTTTGGGCAAGCCTTATTGAGGTCTTTAAAATCGACGCATAGGCGCCAGGATTTGTCCTTCTTTGGTACCATTACCAGATTTGCTAGCCAATCCAGATGTTTGATATCTCTGATGAATCCGGCTTCCAATAGTTTGGCTAGCTCTTCTCCCATTGCCTATGTTTTGGGTTCAGAAAATCGTCGAAGAGCCTATTTGACCGGCTTGAATCCTTTTAGGATGTTTAGGCTGTGTTCTGCCAATCTGCGTGGGATTCCGGGCATGTCCGAAGGATGCCAGGCAAAAATGTCCCAATTTTCCTGAAGGAATTCTCGCAGTGCGGCGTCTACCTCGGGGTTCAATTGTGCCCCAATGGAGGCCGTCTTTGTTGGGTCCATCGGATGGACCTGGAATTTTATTATTTCATCTGCTGGTTTGAAGGATGTGGACTTGGATCTTTTATTGAGTATCACATCGTCCCTATTCACCGTAGAGCGCAGCGTGGTGAGTTCTTCTGCCGCTAAGGCTTCGGATAGTGCCTCCAGGGCTAGTGCGGCTGTCTTGTTTTCGGCGTGGAGTGCTATGTCCGGATCACTAGCGAGAGTGATCATTCCACCGGGCCCGGGCATTTTGAGCTTCATGTACCCGTAATGGGGTACGGCTTGAAAAATTGTGAACGCCTCTCGTCCTAAGATAGCGTGATATCCGCTATTGAACAGGGCCACTTGGAACGTGACTTCGTCGGATCTGTAGTTGTCCGGCGAGCGAACACCACATCGAGTGTGATTTTTCCGGTCTGGCAGCGCTTCCGGCTAGGGATTATTCCTCTGAAGGTTGTGCTACTTCGCTCAATACGGCTCCAGTCTATTTCCATTTTTTGAAGAGTTTCCTCGTAGATGAGGTTTAGTCCGCTGCCGCCGTTCATGAGGACCTTTGTAAGTCGAAAGCCGTCCACTATGGGACTAAGCACCAGTCGGCTGGTGCTCGGGCTGTTCGAATTTAGGTTAAATCGCCTGGCGTTGAAGGTGATGGCTGTGTCGCTCCATGGATTCTTTGTTGCTACTTGGTAGACTTGGCGAGGAGGCTGGATTGTTCGTTTTCGCATATTATTTGATGCAAAGGTCTCGAAGACTGTTGATACCGTACCGGTATTGTTGGAGTGGTTTTCCGGGGCTAGAAGCTCCTCACCACTTTTGGCCACCTGCCATAATATCCAACATGCTCGAAGGCTATGTGTTGGGACGGCGCCCTCTGTACTATGAAGCTTACAGGGTCTTCTGAGCCATCCCTCCAGTATGGTTCCGTGCCCTCTATGGGGTTTTTGTTTTTGGTTTTGTATCGGGGCCCGAGTATGATGCACCCTTTTGTTGCGGATGGGGTTGTATTGGGGCGGATTGTCCCAAAACTGGTTATCGGTTTTCGAAACTCTCCATCGCACAAGATTACTTCGTACTATGGACGCTTGATCGGTGAAGCGTGTGATTTTCTGACGCCGATGGCGTTCAATATTCCTTGTCCGTGCAATTATTGCAAAAGATAGAGATTGCGTTTTCCTCTCGGCAGTCCTTTATCCCGCCCATAACAGGAGGAATCGCCCGAGAGTGATGTCTTGTTTCGCCGGGCTCTTGCCGTATTAGAGATAGATCGCATATGTCCGGGCGGGTGGGTGGAATAAAATCCGGATCCCTACCCATCTTGGGGCTTAAAGGCCGTGAAGTTCCCAATTTTGGAAGCTTGGATTGCTGGGCGTTGTCCAACGAGTCGATCCGATGCGACTTTAAGTTCGAGTGCTCGATCGAAGTCCGTTCCTCCGTGGAAATCGGCGTGGAGGGTTGGGAGCCGGACATGTCTAGTTTTTAATCTGGGAGGAAAGTCGCGCATTGTTCCTCTACCACTGACGTGGTGGGTAACACAGGGAGAGTTAATCTCTCTCGGATCGGTTTTAAGCCCAATCGATTGTAGTCCATAGCGACTCGAGGCGGCGCGATCCAAGAGTTCGTTGATAGACGAGCTCTATCGGATCCAGCCGCTCGGCGGATTCCGAGCTGACGCGGAGATTGCTTTTGACGACTTGAGAAGTCATTGTCGAGGCCGTGGCCGGACAGGCGGTCACAAGAAAACCACCTAGCCGGATAGTTTGGCCAGCGGCCAAGGCCCCTTTGGGGAAAATACCGTCCTTGAAGACGGGTGGAGGCATCCTTCCTATCGGTGACGACACAGAGGAACTCTTAATGAAAGCACCAATGTCGGTGTCAAAACCGGCGGATCTTGGGTAGGGGGTCCCGAACTGTGCGTCTAGGCGGATGGTAACAGGAGACAAGGGACACAATGTTTTACCCAGGTTCGGGCCCTCTTGATGGAGGTAAAACCCTACGTCCTGCTTGATTAATATTGATGATATGGGTAGTACAAGAGTGGATCTACCATGAGATCAAGGAGGCTAAACCCTAAAGCTAGCCTATGGTATGATTGTTGTAATGTATGTTGTGTCCTACGGACTAAAGCCCTCCGGTTTATATAGACACCGGAGGAGGCTAGGGTTACACAGAGTCGGTTACAATGGTAGGAGATCTACATATCCGTATCGCCAAGCTTGCCTTCCACGCCAAGGAAAGTCCCATCCGGACACGGGACGGAGTCTTCAATCTTGTATCTTCGTAGTCTTGGAGTCCGGCGGACGATGATTGTCCGGCTGTCCGGACACCCCTAGTCTAGAACTCCCACAGTTTCCCTCCGACGGCATCGCGTTCCACGCCTCTTGAACTACGCCTAGGAACCCTTCCGCCTTCGGCCAGAAGCTTTCAAATTTGAAACGCTTGCCCACATGGAAATCCGCGTCTAGATCCACAAATAGGGGGGAGTGATCCGATACCGCCGTACCAAGGGCCGTCAGCAAGCTGCGCGGAAAGTAATCCTCCCAAGAGTTCGTGACAAAGATGTGGTCTATCTTCTCCAAAGTTGGGTTCCCCCTCTCATTCGACCACGTGTACCTCCTACCTTTTAAGTATAACTCCTTTAGTTCCAAGCAATTAATCAGTGAGCGGAATCTAGCCATCATTCTTCTGTTAACTAGCACATTACTCTTATCTTCCGGGTTGACCAAGAGGTTGAAATCACCCACGACTGCCCACGGACCAACATGGAGATCACGCACCTCCCTGAGTTCTTGCAGAAACTCCACCTTCTCAACATCACTCTGCGGCCCATAAACCCCGGTCAACCACCACATTGCCTCCCCATGTCTGAAAAGCGCCGTGAGAGTGTTAGTCGTGACGTGCCTATTGGAGGCCGAGACGACCATTCTATCCCACGCGAGTAAAATACCACCACGCGTGCCCACGGCAGGCACATAGTAAAAATCCTCGAATCTATTACCCAGGCATTGTTTTACAACCTCACTCGACACGGTCTCCATTTTGGTCTCCTGAAGGCAAACGATACTTGCTCGAGCCGCATCCACAACTTGAAAAACCGAGCTACGTCGTGCGGTGGAATTCAAGCCACGCACGTTCCACACTAACATTTTCGGTGGTTGTGTTGTCATATCCTTGACCCACCCAAGCTACCATGGTGCACGACGACAATACGGGCCCAAATCCACCCCAACATCCTCATCAACCAACGGCAGTGCCTCCGCATCCCAACCGAACAAGGCAAGAATGGCCTTGACGTGGCTCTCTACCGGGGCTTATCGAACAGGTCTACGTAGGCTTGAAGAGCCTCATCCATGATCACATCACCCTCGTGGGCGAGGCACAACTTCCTGATCAGCACCGCCTGTTGCTTGGATGCCTTTGATCCACGACCTCCCTTGGCAAGACGGACACTTCTGCGCGGAGAGGAGACCTGCACCCGCTTCTGGCGAGGCCTACGCTGTTTTTGGGGAGGGTTCCTGGTCACTGGCTGTGCCAACAGCGGGGAGAGCGCTTGCCTGATCTCCGCACAGAACGAGGCCACATGGTCCTTGGGCGAACCACATGGCGGGGCCGAATCCACCTGATCAGGAAGTCTCACGGTGAACCAGCCATCGCTACGCTCCTGCGTGCATGGGCGCGTCCCCTCCGCATGCACCATGGGGCCCCAGAGCTCAGATTCCCTGGCCCACGATCCCACCAACCGCGATCGGTCTGAAGCACCCAAATCTTCCTCGGTCCACGCGCATAGCCCGCTGCCAGCCAGCTCCCTCATCGCATCCTCCTGCAAGGCAAGGGCCCACTGACCAACCCTGAGAATCTGCGAGGCCCCCGGCGTACAGGGTGCTCCTTGCTCCTCCATTAGCTGCAAAGCAGAGGCCCCTGGCCCGCCAGATCCGTCGGCTTGCGGCGAGCCAATGGGAGCGAAGCCCGCCGGCCGCAAGACCCCCAGACCGGGCCCGCCACAGCTGTCCACCCGCGGCGAACCGCACTCCACTCGAGGCCTGACCTGATCTCTCATGGGTCCCACCACGCTTTTCGCAGACGCTGGCTCCCGACCACCAATCGGAACTCCTCAAGAATCCTCCAACAGCGTAAAGAGGCCCCGAGCTGCTCACGTTGTCTCCTCGGGCCCATCATCACTGCCACAGGCCGAAGTCATCCACCTTGGGCCACCTCATGCTATCCTGCCTTTGTTGACCGCCGAACTTCCTTTGACGCCCATGGACCAGCACCCGAACCGCTGACGAGGCCGCGCCACGACGAGCCACCGAGAGCAGCCGAAGCGACGGCCACGCCACTGGGGGCCCTAATCACCAGGATCGCCAAAGCAGACCTTGGGCGCGGGCCTGCCTCGGCCGGGCGGGCGGCAGGCGGAGGAGGCGGCGACGCGAGCCACCTGCAGCCCCAAATAATGACCCCAACCTCCTAGACAATGGTGACAGGGTACCATAGCGCATCCGCCGCACCAACCACGTCCATCGCCCAGGCCCCTCTCCTGTCTGGCTCCTCCACGACGAGGATGCGACGGGAAGGAATCCTCGCCGGATCGTCCGTACGCAGCCACACGTGAAAGCCCGACATGTCATTGCGTGATTCTGTTGATGCCGCCACCTTCACCATGATGCCCAGGCCATGGAGCAGAGTATCGGCCGTCCTCCTGGTCCACGCGTTCGCTGGCACGCCCCGGAGCGCCAGCGGGACCAGGAACGGCATGGAGATTGCCGTCGCCCAAGCCTGGCGCGACCAAGGCCTCAGCTGGAGATCAAACTGTGGCGTGCCCGCCCTACCCCGCCTGACCAGCCTGTTCCTGATATCCACCAAGCGACAGAGCACAAGAAAATCTTCTGGAAAGAATGCCCTGATCGACATGTCCAACGGCGCCAGCTCAAACTCCTCCACGAGGACTGCCGCCACCGCCGCCAGATCTGCCAGCTGCTTCGAACCAACAATCGAGACCACGACAGCACGGGCCAGCTCCACCTCCAAGGCCCGGAGATCCTGCCCCACCTCCATGAAGCAGCAATCCACCTGCTCCTCCACGACGGCCTGCGAAGCGCCCGAAGACGCACCAGACCCACCAGCCTCCGCCGGCGCGAAGGGCACCGAGAAGCCCGGACCGGCCACACTCGCCACCGACTCAGACCCAGACCACACCACCTGGCTCCACAAAGCCCCAACCTGCATAGCACCAGGAGGAGGCGGGCCCGGCAGAGGAGGCGGCAGACGCGGAAACCCCACCGGCACCGGGGCAGGCGGCGCCCGCGCGGGCGGAGGGGAGGGCGGGTGGCGAGGATGGAGCGCCGGCGGCGGCCTAGGCCGGTCCTCCGGGGAGGAACTCCGAGGACTAGGACGGTGGCGCGGCAAGGCACAGTCTTTCGAGATGTGCCCCACCTCCCCGCAGCGCACACACACTAGGGGGTTCGGGCACGTGGCCGAGATGTGCCCTGCGTCACCGCAGTTGTAGCAGCAGCCTACGAGCACCACCGGGATGCGACCATGCGGCGGCCTGGAGGAGGGAAGAATGTCCGGCCACCTGCCCGAAGGGGAGCGCCTGCCCCAGCGAGGCGGAGACCGAGGGCGCGGCGCCCGGCCCCCGCGGCCACCCTGGAACTGCCACTCCTCCCAGGCCACCACAGGCGACGGAGCGGGGCGAGAGGGAGCGCCCTGCACGATCGGCCCCTGCACCGTGCCGACCACATCAGGAACCACCAGGAGCGACCGCATCACCGGCCTAGGACACGGAGGAGAGGGAAGAGGAGGAGGGGATGGCGGCATGTCCGATGAAGCCCCTGACAGGGAAACCCGCTCCGCCATGGGTGGGCGCCGATTCCGGAGTGGAGACCGGCGAGGGGATGTGGCCGCCGGGGCCGGAGCAGCCGCCGGCGCAAGGAGAGGAGCGCTAGGAGAGGAGAGGAGCGCTAGAGAAAATTGTTCCCGAGACACCACTCTCCAAAAGGTAATAGATGGTGTGTTGATGATGAAATCCTTGCTCTTGTGCTTCAAATGATAGTCTCCCTAACACTCAACTCTCTCTCATAGGATTGGATTTGGTGCAAAGATGATTTGAGTGGAAAGCAACTTAGGGAAGGCTAGAGATCAAGATTCATATGGTAGGATTGGAATATCTTGGCCTCAACACATGAGTAGGTGGTTCTCTCTCAGAAAATGAATGCTGGAAGTGTAGGAATGTTTTGATGGCTTTCTTCACGAATGAAGAGAGGGTGGAGGGGTATATATAGCCTCCACACAAAATCTAACCATTACACACAATTTACCAAACTCGGTGAGACCGAATCAGAAAACTCGGTCGGACCAATTTAGTTCATAATGTGACCATTAGGCATTTTGGTGGGACCGACATGTCAACTCGGTGGGACCGATTTGTTTAGGGTTAGGGCATAAAGTAATCTCGGTGAGAATGATTACACAAACTTGGTGGGACCAACTTTGGTAATAAGCTAACCAGAGAGTTGGTCAGGCAAACTCGGTGGGACCGATTCGCTCATCTCGGTGAGACCGAAACATTATGAAGGGAAATAGAGAGTTTACATTGCGAACTCGGTGGGAAGGAATGCACATTTCGGTGAGACCGAAATGCTACAAAGGGAAACAGAGAGTTTGCAATCCCATCTCGGTGAGACCGAGATCCCTATCGGTGAGACCGAAGTGACTAGGGTTTCTGGCAGTGGCTATTGAGGGAGTCCTGGATTAGGGGGTATCCGGACAGCCGGACTATATACTTCATCCGAACTATTGGAGCATGAAGATACAAGACTCAAGACTCCGTCCCGTGTCCAGATGGGACTCTCCTTTGCGTGGAAGACAAGCTTGGCGATCCAGATATTGTATTTCCTTCCTTGTAACCGACTCCGTGTAAACCCTAGCCCTCTCCGGTGTCTATATAAACTGGAGAGGTTGGTCCTTAGAAGGCCGATCACGATCACAATCATAATCATCATAGGCTAGCTTCTAGGGTTTAGCCTCTACGATCTCGTGGTAAATCTACTCTTGTACTACTCATATCATCAATATCAATCAAGAAGGAAGTAGGGTTTTACCTCCATCGAGAGGGCCCGAACCTGGGTAAACATTGTGTCCCTTACTTTGCTACCATCAGCCTAAAGGCGCATGATTGGGACCCCCTACCCGAGATCCGCCGGTTTTGACACCGACATTGGTGCTTTCATTGAGAGTTCCTCTGTGTCGTCGCCGCAAGGCTCGATGGCTCGTCTCGTTGTCAGGGACAGCATTACCTCTGGGGGAGCACTGGCTGTAGACCAAATTCTCCGACTTGGCGGCTTCATCATGGCTGCCCCTAAGGCTGTCGCACCGACGATGACCTCTCGGGTCATCACGCATAACCTTCGCGTCAATTTGGAACTCGCCGAACAGATGGATCCGATAGAGCTCTCTTCCCTTAATGAGCTCTTGGATCGCATCGCCGCTTTGGGAGTCGCTAGAGACGATGACTAGATCAGGCTTAAACCCGACTAAAGGGACATTAAATCCCCGCCGGCCACCCATGAGATAGCGGTAGTGGAGGAACCACACACGGATTACCCCTCTATTTTGAGGACGAATTATGTCCGGCTCACCGAGCTCCCTGAGCCGGACACCCGCTCAAGGGAAGACATGACCCAGGTCCCGGAATTAGAATCGGGTATTGGGCCGGAAAAATTGGGCAGCACCCCGGATCCCGAGCTGTCAAACTTGGAAGCTCTCATGCCCCTGGGCGCTAGATCGGATCAGAATCCAGATTCAGCTAAGCCCACCCACCCGGACTTAAACCATCTCTCCCATATCAGACAAGAGCCCTGTCGGTGTCAAAACCGGCGGATCTCGGGTAGGGGGTCCCGAACTGTGCGTCTAGGCGGATGGTAACAGGAGACAGGGGACACGATGTTTTACCCAGGTTCGGGCCCTCTTGATGGAGGTAAAACCCTCGTCCGCTTGATTAATATTGATGATATGGGTAGTACAAGAGTGGATCTACCACGAGATCAAGGAGGCTAAACCCTAAAGCTAGCCTATGGTATGATTGTTGTAATGTATGTTGTGCCCTCACGGACTAAAACCCTCCGGTTTATATAGACACCGGAGGAGGCTAGGGTTACACGAGTCGGTTACAATGGTAGGAGATCTACATATCCAGATCGCCAAGCTTGCCTTCCACGCCAAGGAAAGTCCCATCCGGACACGGACGAGTCATTCAATCTTGTATCTTCGTAGTCTTGGAGTCCGTGCGACGATGATAATCCGGCTGTCCGGACACCCCCTAGTCCAGACTCCTCAAGAGCCCCTGAACCAGGCTTCAATGACGATAAGTCCGGCGCGCATAATGTTCGGCATTGCAAGGCGGGTTCCTCCTTTGAATAATCCAGAGAAGATCATGAACACCAGGATAGTGTCCGGCTCTGCAAAATAAATTCCACATTCCACCGTAGAGAGAATAAAATGTACACAAGTCCAATCTGCTGACGTATTTGTCGAAGTAGAGATCGTGTTCCCCTTATTCCGGGATTCTCATCAATACGGACGTGAGTAACCCAACCGCGCCATTGATGGTGGCACTTGGGAGATAAGCGAGTTTTACCAGGCTGGTGGGGGGCGCACGGTTTTCGCCCGCCTATATATAAGGGATAAGGATTCACCTTTTCACCCACGCCTTCTTCCTCCTTTGCTTATCCACCTCCGTGCACTCAAGCTCCAACGCCCAAGCTCGCAAGATCTCGTCTTAACCTTCCCCGACCATGTCCGGAGGGGAGGCAAATGGTTGGCTTCCACCACAAGGAGGAGCACATCACCAAGCTGCGCGCGCGGATACCTTTCCGGCGAGATCACAGACCGGCCGCCTGACGAGGGGCAGCTCATCCCTACCCCGGGCCCCATGAGAGGTCGCTCCTCCCCACTTCCTCCATGGACTGGGTTTTCCACTTCACCCCTTTGTTCGGGGCTCATGTTCTACTACGGCTCGGATTTCCACGATCCGCGCCAACTTCATCCTCAACATCTCGGAGTTTATCGTTGTGTGCGAGGCCCTCCTCGCATCCGCCCCACTTCGCTTAGGCTCAAGACCTTCAACGCTGTCAAGGTAGTGAAGGGCACGCATAAGCGGAGTGCGAGGGCGCTTATGTTGGGCAAGATGCCCAACGCCCTTCGGGTTCAAGGGGCCTTCGTGGACTCCATCAAGGTGGCAATCGGGTGGTTCTATATCACCGAAGTCACCGCGACCCTAAGTGGGCGGCGGCCCCCGAGTTTAGATCTGGTATCCCTACGCAGCTCACCTCCTGGAAAGAGAAGGATTTGCTATGGGGCAATCCGAAGGAGCTGACGGGACTCCAAGCCTGCATCCAGAAGCTGGTGAACAAGAAGCTCAGGCTCGTTGACGTGGTCCAAGTCATGCTCGTCCGCCGGATCCTCCCCTGCCAAGAACGGGCATTCAACTGTGGAGTTCGATCCGAACAGCACCAGCGCTTAAGCGGGCTCTTCGACACGACGCTTAAGGCGCTCGGAGGGTGCTGTTTAAGGGCACGAAGGTTTCGCATCCGCTGACGGAAGATCGCGGATTTCACTCGTAGCATCCGGCTAACGAGGTAAGTGATTCTACCCCTTTACGGGAAACTTGTTGTAAATAGATTGATTCTAAGAGGGTTTCAATCTCCCTTTTCCTTTGACAAGAATGGATGAAGAAGGCCGAGCAGCTCATCTGCCTGTCTCCCATGCCAGAAGACCCAGTGGACGCCCGTCTAGCGGGGTTGCTGGTTCCGGCACCGCACGTGGTGCCGGAGAAGAAGGCCAAGACAGGCCACGGGACTCGAAAAGAGTTCCCGTAATCAGTGTCCGACGACGAGGCGGACTCCTCCCCAAGATGAGGAGGAGGAAGAAGACTCTCTCCTAAGAGGGAGAGAGGAAGAGGAAGGCTTCCCAACAGGGAGGCCAAGGGTCCAAGAGGGGAGAACTATTCCCCGGACAGCTCCGCCAACACCGACGCTGGCGAGGAGGAGTGGCCTTCAAGGGCCAGCCTTCTACGAGATCGTAAGTATCCGGATCCCCGATATGCAATTTCTTTCGTGTCACATAGTGTCCTACTAATGCCGCAGATACCGTCTGCAGTCCGCAGAGATGATGATCTCCTCTGCTTCATCGAAGCGGGTCGCGTGGCCCCGCCGGATGTGGATTCACTTCCGACTGCCTCTACCCCCCGAGCCGATGAGGATGCCGAGGTGGGATCCCAGAAAGGGACCCATCAGGAGGAGGCTCCAGAGGCGCCGCAAGGCAGCCTAACGGACTTTGCGCCGGACTCTACGTCGGAACATGTAGTGGTTCCAGAGTCCGGTAGGCGGCCCCTTCGAAAGAAGGGCAAGATGTGGCCGGCGGCCTCCGGCCCAACCGAGGCGCGGACAACTTGCTAGAGGCGCCAAAGGCGCTCCATCAGGAAAAACACCGCACTGCATGATGAGTGCGGTGATTCAAGGTCCAGCTCGCCAAGAGCGGGCCGACTGCTTCTGCAGAGCTTTTTTAACGTGCTTTGAGGTAAGAAGTTAAAATTGTGTAATGTAATACCGCATAGACAGAGCCTCGATGCTCGGGTTCGGTGTTCGGAAAGAAAAGCCTGACCGAGGATCTAAAAAGATATTCGCAGTTGCTAATAAATTATGTCAATATGGGTTTGCAGGATGTCGACTTGACCTCTGACCGATCATGGAGGTTGGTACATTAGCAAGATCTCGGCGGTCCGAGCGAGAGCTCGCCATGCCAAGAGGCAGCTCGAGGACAAAGAAGGTAGCACCACTTTGAATTGTTACCTTACAGAAAATGATTTTGGTCGCAATAAAATTAACAAGGATAATATGGGTATTGCAGGGGCCACAAATGAGGTGGCATCCCTGAAGAAGGTTGTGTCCGTCGAACACAGGCGCCCATGAACGGGCAGAGCGAGAAAAGCAGGAGGCACAGGTGGCGGAATTATGCAAGAGCTCCGTGCTCTCATGGAGAATCATGAGAGCTTGGAGCGCGACTCCAAGACTCGAGAGTCCGAGCTTGCCTCGGCTCTCGAAAGTGCCAAGTCCGCCAAGGCCGAGGCCGTAAGGCCCTTCAGGAGGTTGAAGATGTAAAGAAGATAGCGGTGGGTAAGGAATTTTTCATGCCAAGCAAGCATGTTGATGTAAACTACCTGACACTTACCCGCATTCGGAGCTCTCCAGGGGCGTTTGCAGATCTGCCATGTAGTGTGTCCGATGCCGCCGCATTCTACCATGGCGAGGAGGGGAGCTCAACGGAGAAGGTCTTCTGGTCTCAGTACGCTGAGACCGGCCATCCGGTGCCCCCGAGCGACCAGGTGAAGCAGCTTGTCGAACTCCACAAGGTAGCTGAGGAGGCCATGAAGGGCCTTATAGTCCGGGCAGGGCTCGACGGGCCATGCCTCGAAGCTACTTCCGGCCTTAAGGTCGGCTGGTGGATGCGCCCCGGTGGAGGTCATCAAGCGCCCACCGTATTGAAGGTGCTTGTCGGGCCCTTGCCCGCACAAAGGTGCACCGGGGGCTGGATGCGGAGAAGCTTTCACCGACCCGCCACCGGGCAAGGAGTATCGACGCCAAATGTATTATAAAACTGTCTCAAGGGAGCCCGCGATATTGCGGATGAATGCCCTAGAGATGTAATTTTGAGTAAACTCGCTATGTATTATCCTCGCGCTGAAAACTTTGTTCATGTGCGCTTTAAGCAACTCTTTTTAATTTAAAATATTACCTTACAGGCGGCCGCTTATAAAACTGAGAGATGGCAAGTTGTTGGCTTCAGCCCCAAGCCGCAAGTGCTGGGGTGTTAAGGATAACATGAGCACTCTTGTTCCCATTTTGGGTCCATCTAGGAGGCGCCAAGACAACGTAACAAGGCAATCGGACTTATAATGCTTGAGCACTCTCACTTAGCCATAGAATTCTATAATTTTAAATTTCATGAAGCCCCTAGTATTCGGAAGACCAATTGGGGCACTATCCACGCTTCGTCGGACATTATCCGAACTTCGTCGAAGCGGCGTGAGTCTTTAAGGACCCAAAAGACCTCTCGAACAGCGACCGATCTCTCGCCTTATCATGCCGGTCCGTTTTAGCTTTCTCCGAGGCGCTCGCCCCGCTCAACCGGGCGCAATCGCAGTGGTTCTCCAAAGGCCACCTTAGCCGACGGAACAGGAACGTAAGGCACCAAAACGGGAGCCGGGCAAACCCAACTATTGACTCAATACATGATTGGAGCCGATTCATATAATGCTATAAGTTCGGGTGCCGCGACTTGTGAAAGTGTTCGGACTTATCACACCATAATGTGGGGAACATAAGCCCTGGTGTATTAGGCCGTACCAAAATATACTGGTGCAAGATGTCATGTAATGAACATATATATGTAATAACAGCAAAAAAAGTGCTGCGCCATTTATTAAAGTAAGTGCGCTATGAGTGTGGATCGATACAAATAGTGCGGTAAGCAAGGGTTTTGGACTAGTTAAACATGTCCCCTCTCGTGGATGGGCTGCGGACTTGGTGTATATAATCAAATTTAATGCTCGTAATTGAGACCACACGAGTGTTCGCCGCATTCTTTCTTCCCGGCTGTTGCATCATGAGTTCGGACGGGTTCACTCACGGACAGGCCTCTCGCTAACGGAGTCTGTGTATATAAAGAAGGAAAATAATAATAAGAAAGAGTGACGACTTGCGAGCCCTCGTGTGGTCGAGCCGCACTGGGTCTATTGTGGTCGTGCCCTTCCCCACGCCCATGGTATCTCCAAAGTGTAATGATGTACGCGGAGGGTTGTTCTTGCAATCATGCGGCGGGGTTAGGGCCGCATTACTCTGGCGCTGCTTTCGGATTGTGCCAGTGGTCTTGGTTGGTGTTGCTTGAGCTGCTTTTGCTATATCCGCTGTTTAACGGCCGGACTAAAATTGCCTTAAAAGGCTGCTCTGAGTTCTCGCCAGAGAGTCAGTATGTTCCTCCATTCGGAGGGAGCGGTCCGTATTTCCGTTGATCGTGATGACTCCACGAGGGCCCGCATCTTGAGCTTGAGGTATGCATAATGCGGCACCGCGTTGAACTTTGCAAACACGGTTCGTCCGGCGAGCGTGATAGCCTGCGAAATGGGACTATGTCGAAGATTAACTCCTCGCCCGGAAATTATCCGGGATCCGAAGACCACTTCGGTGTGGTCGAGCTGCATAATTGGCCTCCACACCTGGTATGACGCCTTTAAAGGTTGTCTTTGTAGGTTTAATCCTTGAGGGTCTATGCCCATCTTGCGACCTGTATCCCGATAAAGCAGGTTCAGCTCTGCCGCCGTCCATCGGGACTCGTGAGGTGAAATCCATCGACGATTGGGTCTAAAACCAATGCGGCGAATCCGCCGTGGCGAATGCTGGTCGGATGGTCTCTTCGATCGAAAGTGATCGGACAAGAGGACATGGATTGAACTTCGGGGCGACTGGCTCCATCGCGTATATGTCCCTTAGTGCACGCTTCCACTCCCTCTTGGGTATATGGGTTGCGTAGATCATGTTCACCGTCCGCACTTGTGGGGGGAAACCCTTCTGTCCTCTATTGTTCGGCGGTTGGGTCTCTTCCTCGTCGTCGCTGTTTAGCCCCTTGTCGTTGTTTTCGGCAATTAAACTGTCCTCGCTTGAACACCCAAGCAATCTCTGGTGTGATTAGTGGCTTTTCAGGTGCCATGTATCTAGCATAAGCGGTCAAGTATTCGGTCCAAATTGACACGCCAGAGTGGTTCTTTTGAATGGCTTCTTCCACGACGGGTTTAGAGCCTCGAATCCGGCGTTGACCGCCGTATCCTCCTTGTCGCCGCCGCACGCGGCGTTTATTTTGCTTCGACGTGACTCGCCGTTGTGGTCCTTAGTATCCGGACTGCGAATTTTTCTTGAGGTTGTTGCTTGCGAGCTAGCTAGCTATCCTCTCCGCGCAAAAGCGGGTCATTAATGATGTGAGGGCTGCCATGGATTTCGGCTTTTCCCTGTCCCCTGTGCCGGGCTAGCCACTCGTCGCGGATGTTATGTTTGAAGGCTGCAAGGGCCTCTGCATCCAGGACGATCGGCGATTTGGTTTTCTTTGTCAAGAACCGTGTCCGTAATTGTCCGCCGATTCGTCTGCTGCTGAATTATGTGGCTTAGGTCATCGGCGTCGTGGTCGCATTATACGCGCTCACGGAAGTTGTCGAGGAATGCGGCTTCCGTGTCTTCCCAACACCCAATTGACTCTGCGGGCAAGCTGTTAAGCCAATGCCGAGCTGGTCCTTTAAGCTTGAGTGGGAGATACTTGATGGCATGGAGACCGTCGCCGCGGTCCATATGGATGTGAAGGAGATAATCTTTGATCCAAACCGCGGGGTCTGTTGTTCCATTGTAGGATTCGATGTTTACGGGTTTAAACCCTTCAGGGATTTGATGATCCATTACTTCGTCAGTGAAGCATAGCGGGTGTGCGGCGCCTCTATATTGAGCAATATCATGACGTAGCTCGAGAGAGCGTTGTTCTGCTGTGTTCGCCCGGCCGGGGTTATTGTATCCGCGCGACGGTATTCGTCGCGGGTCGTGGGGCGCCCTCGTGATCCGTAGATGGATCTGGATTGCCTTGCTTTGTCCTCCAATACGTCTCGCAAGTCCGGCGCGTTCCCTCTTGGCTTCGTACTTTTGGAGCGATGCCGGGGTACGGTCATGGTGGAGGGCCTGGATGCCTCTCTGTCGCGACCACGGGGTGGTCGGTCGGCTGTATCGTGTGCTGGTGATGAAGGTATGTGTGCTTCCTCCTCTAATCGGGGGAGCAACTTGCGTCTTGGGTAGCTTTTGGAGGGGCGTTCGAGTTTAAACTCTTCGGCCGCGAGGACCTCGGTCCATCGATCGGCCAGCAGGTCCTGATTAGCTTGAAGCTGCTGTTGCTTTTTCTTTAGGCTATTTGCCGTGGCGATAAGCCCTGCGTTTAAAACGCTCTTGTTCGACGGGATCCTCGGGCACGCATTTAATTAAATCGTCGTTGAGGCTTGCCTCCTCTTGGAGGAGGTGTATAGTTATATTCCTCGACCTCTTCATCTGCCGCCTCTCGTGAGGGCTTGCTTCTACAACCTCTGCGCCGAGTCTTCTTTGGAGGGATTGTCTTCGGCACTCTCAGGGGTATTATTATCTCTGTGCGGAATCTCCATTCTGATGTGGCGGGATTTAGGCGGCGCCCGACGCCTTGGCGCTTGGGCTGTTTCTTTAAGGAATCTGCCTCCGCTGCTTCCTCGCCGTCCCGTCTTTTGGGTGTCCACCATGTATATGTCGATGACGAGGTGGTCTTCAAAGTGACCTGTAGGCGCTGGTTCTGTTAAATCTCCGGCATAAATCGCCCATAGCGTCGATGTCTTGAGTCGTAGTCTAGCATGTCGGTTAGATCATCGACGGTGGCTACAAAGTGGGCGGTGGGTGGGCTCTGAATTTCTTCAATCGTCCGTATCCCAACCATCCCGGCCATAATCCGCCAGGACTCTCTAGATAGCGAGAGATGCTTTAGCGAATTTAGGATGTCGCCAAAGGCGAGTGTTGGAAGATGTCCGGTGGTGAATTCCATAACCGCGCCCAATCGATTCGACAAGGGCGTGGGAGGTCCGGAGTCCGCAAGGAGTCCGGCACCTCGAGTCACGAAGCCATGAGGACAAGGTTAGTGTTCGGCTCCATCACCGTGGAAGTTGAAGCCCCGAGGCGGTGTCCAACCACCGGTCCTTGACTGGCGATCGGCTCCCGGACTAAGGGCGGAGCGGATTCTGTCTTGCGCCACCAAGGCACTGCTCGGGCGAGCTAGATCATGCCCATCGTAATAAAGGCGGGCGGCTTGGCTATAGCTCGAGCCCGTCAAGATCAAGTCCCGCGGATGTCGGCCGTGAAGTTTAGGCTTCCGAATCGACTTGACGGCCAGGGCGTAGCTTCGATCTGCTCGGATGGCCAAGTGAATTAGCTCAGCGGTCTTGGCCGCCGCGAATCTGAAGATCTGTCGGGAGAAAACTCTCACCTGGACAGTGTTGTTGATCGAAGACGCCATCGAGCCTATCGGTGGCGACGGAGGAACTCTCAATGAAAGCACCAATGTCGGTGTCAAAACCGGCGGATCTCGGGTAGGGGGTCCCGAACTGCAGGCGTCGGGCGGATGGTAACAGGAGGCAGGGACACGATGTTTTACCTGTGTTCGGGCCCTCTTGATGGAGGTAAAACCCTACGCCCTGCTTGATTAATATTGATGATATGGGTAGTACAAGAGTGGATCTATCACGAGATCAAGGAGGCTAAACCCTAAAGCTAGCCTATGGTATGATTGTTGTAATGTATGTTGTGTCCTAGGACTAAAGCCCTCCGGTTTATATAGACACCGGAGGAGGCTAGGTTACACAGTCGGTTACAATGGTAGGAGATCTACATATCCAGATCGCCAAGCTTGCCTTCCATGCCAAGGAAAGTCCCATCCGGACACGGGACGGAGTCTTCAATCTTGTATCTTCGTAGTCTTGGAGTCCGGCGGACGATGATAGTCCGGCTGTCCGGACACCCCCTAGTCCAGGACTCCCTCAAGCCCCAAGAGACAGTACATCGCTACTGGGCCAGATTCCTCCTTGTGCTAAATAAGGTCAAGGACTGTGGTGAGGATGAGGTAGTCTCACTTTTCTGCAAAAACTACAAGAACAAAGGAATCCTTAATGCTATAAGTCGCCGGGACATAATGAACTTTGCTGACTTGGCAACCATAGTACAGAAGTACCGTGCGATGGAAAGCGCCTGGAAAACCCAAACAGAATTTTGGGATAGTCCGGCTCTAACCAAAACCTTTGTCCGAGCTAAACGGGCGAACTCTCATAAGTCGGCCGATCCAATCACCAAGAAACCAAAGCCCACCCCAGGGCGTGGAACCGTATTGGAAGAATGGCTCAATGGGCCATGTAAACTCCACAATATGCCGGACACAACACCAACTCATAGCCTTAGGGCATGTTGGATACTCCGGCAGGTTGCAAAAAGTGGCGAGGATCTTCTTATAAGCCATAAAGCAGAACAACATCCCGCCAACGAACACAATACAGTACTAACAGTCTTCGAGACTTTCGCCTCAAACAATAGGCGCAAGCGAGCTCATCGAAGCTCCGCTGAAATATGCCATGTGGCAAAAATAAACCCGTGGAACGACACTGCTATAACTTTCAATGCCAGTGACGAACCTCGATTCCAGACTGTTCGGGCACCAGCCGCTCTGGTCCTTAGCCCAATCGTGGACGACTTTTGGCTCACTAAAGTACTCATGGACGGCGGAAGCGGATTAAACTTGATTTACGAAGAAACACTCAACAAGATGGAAATTGATAAAAGCCGCATTGAACAAAGCGGCACAACCTTCAGGGGAATTATCCCTAGTCGGGAAGCGCGGTGTGCGGGAAAATCACACTCGATGTGGTATTCGGCACCCCAGAGAATTACAGATCCGAAGAAATTACATTCCAAGTGGCTCCTTTCAGCAGCGGATACCACGCCCTTTTAGGACGGGACGCGTTTACAACCTTTCAAGCTATACCCCATTATGGGTACATGAAGCTTAAAATGCCCGGACCCAATGGAATCATCACTCTAGCCAGTGATCCGGACGTCGCACTTTGCGTCGAAAACAAAACCGCAGCACTAGCCCTGTAAGCATTATCCAAAGCCCTAGCAGCCGAAGAACTAACAACGTTGCGCACCACCGTGGACAGGGACGATGTGATACTTGACAAGCGACCCAAGTCCACCTCATTCAAACCCGCAAACGAGATAGTCAAATTCCAGGTGCATCCAACGGACCCCACGAAGACAGCTTCCATCGAGACACAGTTGAGCCCCACAATGGACGCCGCACTGCGAGACTTCCTGTGTGAGAATTGGGACATTTCCGCCTGGCACCCATCGGACATGCCGGGCATCCCACGCAGACTGGCCGAACACAGCCTCAGTATATTAAAATGATACAAACCTGTCAAGTAGACTCTAAGGCGATTTTCAGAGCCCAAATGGCAAGCCATGGGGGAGGAGCTAGCCAAACTACTCAAGGCCGGATTCATCAAAGACATCAAGCATCCGGATTGGCTGGCAAATCTGGTAATGGTACCAAAGAAGGACAAATCCTGGCGCCTATGTGTTGATTTCAAAGACCTCAATAAGGCCTGCCCCAAGGATCCCTTCCCCTCCCTCGCATCGACCAAATCATCGATGCCATAGCAGGACACGACTCGCTGTGTTTCCTCGACACATACTCCGAATACCATCAAATAAAGATGGCAGAGTCCGACCAAGCTGCAACAACTTTCATAACGCCATATGGTCCTTTCTGCTTCAACATTATGCCTTCGTGCTTAAAAATGCCGGCGCAACCTATCAACGCATGATTCAAACATGCCTGGAAAAGCAAATCGGCAAAACAGTGGAGGCATACGTGGACGACGTGGTCATAAAAACAAGACACGTCGAAACCCTAATAGACGACTTAAGGCTTACGTTTGATAACCTCTGAACATATGACATCAAGCTGAACCCGGAAAAATGTGTTTTCGGCGTCCCCTCTGGGAAACTGCTGGGCTTCATTGTTTCCAATAGAGGAATTGAAGCGAATCCGGCAAAAATCCGAGCTTTGTCGCAGTTGGCTATACCAACAGACCTCAAGCACATCCAGAAACTAGCTGGATGTGTGGCTGCCTTAAGCCGCTTTATCTCCAGGTTAGGAGAAAAGGCACTACCTCTTTACCGCCTTCTTCGGCGCACCGAAAACTTTGAGTGGACGGATGCAGCCGCGGCCAGACTAGACGAAATAAAGACCTTATTGGCCAATAATCCAGTCCTAACAGCGCCAAATATTGGCTGTTGTACATAGCTGCAACACATCAAGTTGTAAGCGCAGTGCTCGTCATCGAACGAGAGGTTGACGGATACGAATTCCCGCTCCAGAAGCCGGTTTATTACGTATCCACGGTCCTCACCCCATGCAAATCCCGATACCCACACTATCAAAAAATAGCATACGTGGTCTTCATGGCATCCCGGAAGCTACGACACTACTTTCAAGAGTGTTCGATCACGGTGGCCTCCGAAGTACCACTCAATGACATAATAAATAACCATGACGCTACGGGCCGGATTGCTAAATGGGCCATCGAGCTCCTTCCGTTCGACATAACATACAAACCACGGCGGGACATCAGGTCGCAAGTACTGGCTAACTTTGTCGCCGAATGGACAGAAGCTGAACTCCCTAAAGAGTACGGCGCGTACTCTAACTGGATCATGCACTTCGACGGCTCTAAAATGCTGGCCGGATTGGGAGCAGGTGTAGTCCTGACATCTCCCACCGGAGACACGGTCCAGTACGTCCTCCAAATATTATACATAGACTCCAACAATGTAGCCGAATATGAGGCTCTGTTGCACGGTCTTCGGATGGCAGTCTCTATGGGCATTCAACGCCTAGAAGTGGGCGGGGATTCAAACCTTGCAATATCACAAATAAATGGAGACTTCGATGCCAAGGATCCGAAAATGGAAGCCTACCGTAATGTCGTCCTGAAAATGTCAGCTCGGTTCGAGGGGCTCGAATTCCACCATGTGGCTCGAGAAAACAATCAAGCGGCGGATGTCCTCGCCCGCATCGGCGCTAAACGCGACCCTATCCCACCTAACATATTCCTGGAAAGGCTGTTCAAGACATCCATAGTATGGGAAGGGGAGTCCGGCAATACTAGCACGGATCCGAATACACCCCCAGATTCCGAACTATCAGACATAATCGAAGGCTCCACCACCGAAATAACATCTTCGGCCCACGAAATCATGGTTGTAATTACCCCATGGACTGAGCCTTTCTTGGCCTACCTCAATAGGCAGGAGCTCCCCGAAGACCAAAATGAAGCATGTTGCATTGTTCGGCGTTCTAAAGCTTACAAACTCCATGAGGGGGAACTCTATAAGAAAAGTGCGACCGGAGTGCTCCAAAGGTGCATCTCCGAAGAGGAAGGGCGGCAGCTCTTGGCTGAAGTCCATGCCGGACTGGGCGGGCACTATGCCGCAGCTCGATCACTAGTCAGCAAGGCCTTCCGTACAGGCTTCTATTGGCCGACGGCCCGATCAGACGCACAGGACCTTGTCCAACACTGCGTCGGTTGCCAACTCTTTGCCAATCAGAGTCATATGTCCCCTACTGCTCTCCAAACAATCCCCATAACTTGGCCCTTCGCGGTCTGGGGGCTAGATATGGTCGGACCTCTTAAAGGGGGAAGCCATAAGAAAAAAATTACTTATTGGTCATGGTGGACAAGTTCACCAAATGGATAGAAGCCAAAACGGTCAAAACGGCCGAATCCGGACCGGTAATAGACTTCATATCCGGGTCGTACACCGATACGGCGCCCCCCACAGCATCATCACTGATAATGGCTCAAACTTCATAGCCAATGAAGTGAAAACTTGGTGCGGAAAAATGGGCATTAAGCTCGACTACGCTTCCATCTACCATCCCCAAACAAATGGCCAGGTCGAACGGGCAAACGGTCTCATCATGAGAGGCATCAAACCTAGACTAGTGCAATCCTTGACAGAGTCGGGCACGCACTGGGTCGAAGAGCTCGACTCCGTACTCTGGGGGTTGCGAACCACGCCGAATGGCACCACCGGATATACACCGTTTTTTTATGGTGTACGGCGCCGAAGCAGTACTACCCTGCGACATAATACATGATTCACCTCGCGTACGCATGTACGAAGAGAAGGAAGCCGAGTTAGATCGGCAGGATAACTTGGATGCCTTGGAGGAGGAGCGCGACGTCGCAAAAGCCCGCTCCACATTCTATCAGCAGCAGGCTCGATGGTACCAAAGCAGAGAAGTGCAGGCCAAAACTTATAATATTGGCGAACTCGTTCTACGCCTACCGGAGAAGAAGACGGACAAGCTCAAACCTAAGTGGGAAGGCCCGTTCGTCATTGACAAAGTTCTCGCCGGAGGAGCGTACCGCTTACGCAATGCATCCGATAACAAACTCGAGCCGAACCCATGGAACGCGCCAGACTCCGGAGATTCTACGCCTAGCGCCGAACTCAGTGTTCATCTCCTTACCCCCCCCCCCCTCCTCTTTTAATTATGCTCCCTCCCTTTTCCTTTCTCGACCTTTTTTCCTCTTCGCACAAAGTACTTAATACAGTACGGACGCCCGGATCACTCCGGCCGCACTATGTGTGTAAGCAATACCTGGGGGCTTCCTATACGGAAGCTAAACATAATTACTTTAATGGCTTTTTGCCCATCACATATGCGTTTTTTTCATATGTGCCTTTTCTTCACCATTATATGCATCGATATGACTTAAGATGTGGCCAAGATGGGTTGCCTGGCTCTTGTGTTTATGCCCTACGTTCCCGTTAATTCGACTAGGGCATAAGGGGAGCACCTCTGCGATTGTTACTGCCGGTTCTGCCGGATGCGTACCTCAGACTGGGTGAAGCCGAAAGCTAGCGTCCTTAATGAAATATTCGGTCGGTGAACAAAAGATGTATTCGTTTATTACAATGTAAATCCCCAGAAGTTTTGTATCCTGCGTCCTTGTTTGCAGTCCGGACATGTGCATCGTCGCATGCGTACCCAGGGAAAGGAACCCCAAATGGAACTATTCTCCCTGGAAGATGTTTCTTACTATCCATGTAATATAACATAACAAGTTGGGTACTTATGCATTCAAGCACTTATGACCCTACGCTTTGGTTTCCATGCATACCCAGTTACGCATAGCGAAGGGTATTGGATACACCGAGTATCGGATCCGGGGTCGGTTTAAAAGGTCCGCCAAGACAAATGATTTTAATCTGCTAGGGACTATTTATGTCCATTGAATTACATAGTCACTTGGGTGACTATATTCCTCCTCTATACCATCCAACAGGCTATCTAGCTTACAATCTGTTGGGAATACTTTCGACTAACGCTACCAGTCGACACGGACTCATGAGAATTTCTTGCCCATCTGGCCCCGCCGGTCCGACTTCGGCCATATGGTTCAGGTCCAGCTTGGTGTAGCGCGTCTTCACCATAGCCCATGCTTCTCTTGCACCTTGTCGGCAGGCTAACATCTTCCACAATCAGAAGCGCCACCGTGCTCCTTGAAGCATATCAAGAAGCTCCCCCATGCCCTTTGGCAGGAAGCTTGATGGCCACAAGGCTTGAGCAACGACCTACATCACCTACCGAGCTCGCTCGTGCAGTTGTGAGAGGTCCTGTAGTAAATCTCCTGCAGACGTGGGCATCTCCTCTTCAGGGCGGCCCGCCAGCATACCTACAAACAAAAATTCAATACGCTTCCTCGCCGAGCTGTACTACAGTTCGTCTAGGCACTTACCATAAATGCCGCGTCGAAGCCTTTTGTTCTCATTCATGGAGTCCGCCATTGTGGCGGGCGTCTTTTAATTCCACGTCAGCCGGACATTGGCGTCTTGAAGATTGTTCTTCTCTGCCTAACTGCGAAGAACATTTCGCCAGACCTTTAGCTGCCTCTTGAGATGCGACTCGTCATCTCTTACGCCCTCCGGATTCACCCCGGGATTGTCTGCAGAATTTTCTGTTAGACTTGTCATACCAGCCACTTACTAACTGGTGCATCTTCGTACAATTGAGACAAATGTTACCAGATGAGGCCTTCTGGGATTCCTCTAACTTGGAAACCGTGGCCCTCAGCTGGGCCTTGCACTCCTCTAGCTCCCGAGACAATTGCTCATTCTTATCTACAAGGACATGTGCATAAATTGATCCTTAAAACAGTTGTTCCGACCGTTTCAAGTCTCAGGGGCTACTGCTATACATGCTTATCAAATTTTCTTACCCGTATATCTTTGGTATACTGGTCCGTCGCTCGGGCGAGCCCACCTTGAGCAGCTCAGATGTATGCGTCTCCTGAATTGAAAGCATTAAATGCCTCTTCGGAAAAGATGTTATGGCGAAGTACGGCTCGTCAGCGCCGGTGATTCATGGCGCTCTCTACTTCAGAATTTGTCGCGGAGAGCATGTCCACATCCTCTGTCGGAGGACAATGCAGCATCGGCCCCACGTCTGCCTCCTCTAACGAAGCCGGCTCTGGAATCCGGCTGGTGGAGGCATGATTAGCAGGATCCCTGGATATAGTCTGGCTACTCCTCTTCCTGCCAGGGCACGAAGGGCGCTGTCACATTTCAAATACAATAATCGCAGAATAGGTTTTTACCTTACCTCTGTAGAGGCGTTTCGGCCCTAACCGCCTTCCTCTTAAGCCTGCCCGATCTGGACACCCGTTGCCGATGGGCCCCTAGGGGCTCGGCCCCGCACTCCGATCATCGTCTCTGCAAAATCACGACAATTCAGGTGCAAAGCATGATATTGGAAAGGAATCCTCTTCGGAGGATAGGGTTTTCGGCTTGGCTTACACGTGACGTGGGCAGCAGTCCAGGATAATCGGCGGTAATGGCCACTGAGGCGCCATCACTGCTCGCGTGATAAAATATCCCGTTGACGAACTCCACAGTAATATCCGCATCTTCTTCGAGCCCTGGATCGAGGGCCCTTCCGGGGTCCTCTGGCTGCGGGGAGGGGCTGGAGATTCCTTCTACGGCTCTCCTCAATTCCTGCTCGGAAATATCGAGGTAAATAATCTTGGCAAAGAACGCCATAATAAGTAAAGCAAGGGAAAGAATGATGACTTACCCAGTTTGGGGGGTTGTACATAGAAAACCTATCCCGTGGTTTAATGTGAAGGAATTCTTCTTCTTCCCCTTTATATAAATCGGACAGTATCCTCGCCAGAGCCTTGGCAGAGTCCAGACCTTTACGGCCACAGCGGGTGGCATCATCTTCCCCATTGTAGTGCCACATGGGCTTCCCCCGATATTGAAGCGGCTGCACTCCCCGCATTATGCAGATTGCCATGACCTCGACTATCGTCAGCCCGGATTTGGCCAGTAACTTTATCCGGCTCATCAGAAAATGTATTTCTCTGCTATCCTCCTCTTGGGGGCCCCGAGGGCGCCAGCTTCGACACGCCTTCGGTGGAGCGTTGTTGAACTCAGGGAGACCTGTCCGTACTGGATCCAGAAGGGGAACGTCGTCGACATAAAACCACTCCGAGGGCCAGTTCTCCGGTGCCTTCTTGGGAGTGCCGGATAGGTATCCGATCTCGGTGATGCGCCATACTTCGGCCCCACCCACTTGACATAGGGATTCTCCCTGGTTGTGAGGGACAAGGTAGAATAGCTTCTTCCAAAACCCAAAGTGAGCCTCGCAACCCAAGAATAGCTCACAAAGAGCAACGTATCCTGCTATATGCAGCACGGAGGCTGGGGTGAGGTTGTGTAACTGGAGGCCATAGAACTCTAGAAGCCCGCGAAGAAATGGGTGGACAGGAAACCCAACGCCCCTTAGCAGATGCGAGATGAGGCATATTCGCTCCTCCGGGGAAGGATTAGGAGATCCCTCCGCTTCCTCCCCGCCATTATAAGTGGCTATTCCGGCTCGGACAGAGACCATGAACGCCGGTGGGAGAAACCCTTGGATTTGTAACTCTATCAAATGGCTATGAGGGACTGAACACTCTTCCCAGTCACCCGGCTTGGAGCGGGGAGAGCGAGAAGAAGAGCTGCGATGAGTGTCCATGTTGGAATGGTTTTTTCGGAGCCCTCTGTTGGATGCTTGCTCGAGGGAAGAGGATGAGGTTTGGATCTGAGAATCCCCGTCTCTTCAAATAGACGGTCAACCTGCCGGACCAGGGGGTGGCAAATGCAAAAATGCCTCAGCCCCTCGCATTCGCTCGACACGTGGAAAGGGTCATTGTTGAGGCATAGAAGCCGAGGAGTATAACATTAATGGGAAGCCGGACACTGTTCATCGTAACAGGTACTTTGGAGTATTCGGAGATGGAACCTGCCTTGCAATGCCGAAGACAAGACTGCGCGCCGGACTCATCGTCATTGAAGCCTGGTTCAGGGGCTACTGAGGGAGTCCTGGATTAGGGGGTATCCGGACAGCCGGACTCTATACTTCATCCGGACTATTGGAGCGTGAACATACAAGACTCAAGACTCCGTCCCGTGTCCGGATGGGACTCTCCTTTGCGTGGAAGACAAGCTTGGCGATCCGGATATTGTATTTCCTTCCTTGTAACCGACTCCGTGTAAACCCTAGCCCTCTCCGGTGTCTATATAAACAGGAGAGGTTGGTCATAGAAGGCCGATCACGATCACAATCATAATCATCATAGGCTAGCTTCTAGGGTTTAGCTCTCACGATCTCATGGTAGATCTACTCTTGTACTACTCATATCATCAATATCAATCAAGCGAAGTAGGGTTTTACCTCCATTGAGAGAGCCGAACACAGGTAAACATTGTGTCCCTTACTTTACATTACCATCAGCCTAAAGGCGCCTGAGATCGGGACCCCACCGAGATCCGCCGGTTTTGACACCGACAGCTATGTCAAATGAACTCGATGGCGCCGGATAGATCAAATTGGTGGGGCTGAGTTTGACTTTTTGTTTGGGACATATGTGGATATGAGAAAGTGGTTGAGGGCTTTGGAGCATATCACTAAGCACTTTGAGCAAGCAGGCCATTAAGCAACACCTCATCCCCTTTTAATAGTATTTGCTTTCCTATGGACTCAATGTGATCTTGGATCACTGAAAAAGAAAATGTAGAGTCCTAAGCTTTGAGCTTGAGCCAATCCTTTGTCCTTAGCATCTTGAAGGAGTTCCACATCCTATTGTCCATGCCACTCCACTGTTGGACTTATCTGAAATATACTAGATAAAAGTATTAGTCCAACAATAGATATGTTAACATTAATTACCAAAATCACCCATGGAGCACTTGTGCTTTCACGAAGGTCCTACAATCCTGTTTCTTCCCTTTGTTATCCTTGGCGGGAACTGCTGCCATCGCTGCCTCTGCTGCAACCGCGTCCCAGTACATCTTGTCGACACAAATGATGGCATCTTTCTCATCTAACGGGATGGTAAGGACTCCCAGTGGCCCAGGCATCTTCAGGGTATTGTAGGCATAGTGGGATGCCGCCATGAATTTAGCCAAGGCCTGACGCCCAAGGATCCCATTGTATGGCAGGGGAGATCAACTACGTCAAACACAATCTTCTCAGTCCGGTAGTTAAGCTCTCCCCCAAATGTTACTGGCAACGTAATCTTACCTTTAGGACGACTCCTGCCGGGGTTGACTCCTTGAAATGTGCCTGTAACCTCTAGTTCTTCCTCTGCTATCTAAATCCTGCTAATAACTGCTGGGAGATCAGATTCAGCCCGGCCCCGCCGTCCACCAACATCTTCGTGACCTTGAGGTTGCGAATTGTTGGAGAAACCAACAAAGGCAAGCATCCTACCGCAATGGTACGGTTAGGATGGTCCTCTTCGTCAAATATGATAGGTGTACGGGACCATTTGAGCGGCTTCCGGGCCTCTGGCGCTGGTTCCACGACATTGACTTCTCGTGCCCATCGCTTGAGTTGGCAGTGGGAGGTGTGCAAAGATGCACCCCTGTCAACACACAAGGCGTCCTTGGCCTTCTAAAACTCTTTCTCACTGGTCTCCTCTTCACCCTTTGTCACTCTCATCATCACAGACTTCCTTCTCCTGGCCCCTGGCGGGTTTTCCTTTATTCTGAAAGGGCTTGTCGGGGCGATTTGCTCCATCGCCTCGGCCCTTACCGCTAGCAACATTCTGACCTTTTTCCTTGTCATGCTTCTCATATTCTGCTCTCTCTCTCTCTTGAGCAACTGCTCAACCTGGTAGCACTCCTAAAGGTCGTGGCCTTTGGTCCGGTGGATCTTGCAGTACGGCCCATCGCCCTTCCCGGCTTTCTCAGCAGCTGCAGCTTCCCGGCAATCGGCGCACACAACAACCTCCTTGCCGGAGGCCTCAGCCTTGGAGATCTTGACGGTACTTGGGGTGCCTGACCCTTCAACAATCAACACTGCTTTATCCCTTCGCTTCTTGCTGCGCTTCTTAGATTTCTTCTGACTGGTGGACTCATCATCATCCTTTGTGTCAACATCAATGCAATATTCGTCTCCAGGCAATTTCCTCCCTTCCTCCATCCGTGCATACTTATCCACTAGGGTGTATAGCTCCTTCATAGTCTTGGGCAACCGCACGTCCATCTTAGAACGGATCCTGCGGTTGTGCACATTGGACTCGAAGGCAGCTATCACGGTTGCCGGATGGATATTTGGGATATTTCTATGAACTTTGTTGAATCTCTGTAAATATTTACAGAGGGTTTCTCCTTCCTTCTATTGGAGAAGCTGCAGATCGCTGGGATGGCCCCGCTCCTGGTGGCCACCGGTGAAAGCGCCGATGAACTCGTGGCACAGGTCTGCCAATGATGAAATAGAGTTCTCCGGCAGGTGCATCAGCCAAGACCTAATGTTGGACTTGAGGGCCAATGGGAAGTAGTTGGCGAACACCTTCTCATCTCTTCCACCGGCAGCCTGAACAGCGATGGTGTAGATGCTCAGGAACTCTGTCGGGTTTAGCCTCCTGTCATACTTCTCAGGTATCTCTGGCTTGAACGTGTGAACATATGACCAACAGACTTGCCACAACTCACAGGTGAAGGCAGGGCAGCCAACCTTGAAGGGCAAGGGCCCGCCAACATCGTGAGTGGGCTCATAGATGTCGGGGCCATCACGCCCGTCGGCTCGGAGGAGGTTACCGTGGTGTTGCTCGACGACGCACACATCTCCTCTTCACCTATCTTCCGGGGTTCGCCGTTGGCCTGGACGTGCTTGAGGATCAGAAGAGGCCATCGAGATGTCACCAAGGTCTTGATTTGGCCGTGCCCGTGCCGGCTGCCGTGGCAGGGACTACATCGTGGGGACGGCTCCCTCCATATGGGCAACGGTATGGGCCGTTGCTGTCGCTTCGGGAGGTCACGGGGGGAGGGGGGCAGCTCACCGTGAGCCCTCGGCTTCGGCGAAACCGAGCAGACTTTGGATGGTGGTACACCATTCGTCCATCTGCTCGGCCGTTGGTGGAAACCTCAACAGCAGCTAAGCCCGCGCCATGGCCTCCAAGGCTGTGCTTAGCATAGATGATGATGATTTCGATCGCGTCGTCGTTCGGCTCCTGATGGAGCCAGCGGCGGCAGCACTGTGCCCCCGCTGTTGCGGAGCAACCACCTAGGCAGCAGGGTGGTGAGGTGGAGGTGCTCGAGGGCCATCGGCTCCATTGGGCGCATCAGCTCGGGCGCCCCACCCTGTGGAGACTGCACGGGCAGCAGTCGTGCCTGCGGCAAGGACGGCCAGAGGGTGGTGGCTCGCCCCAGACCGAGCGCCATCGTTGTGGCTGCGCCCGTCGGCGGGCGGAGTTTGGTTGTCGAGGCGTTGCTGATGTTGCTCTCCTTCAGTATCTCCTGCTCTTGCGCCGGCCGCGGGGAGAATGGTGGTGGTGCCGCCTACTCCGACCACATCTCCAGTAGCGTTCGTGCCCTCGCGCGTCTCCACGCCCCCCGTAGCGTTGGAGGCCGCGCATAGCGAAGCCTTCGAGGTGGATGGATGAGCCAAAGAAGCTGATTTCTTCTTGGGCGCCATGGTTGATGGAGCCATCGAAGATGCAGATGGCGATGAAGATGACACGTTGCTTACGTCTTCAGGTTCGCGCAAGCGATCCCCCTACCTGGCGCGCCAAAGATGTCAAGAGAAACCATGGCCACCTATGGGACCAGGACGGCCCCTTGCTGGTTCGGCAGGGGGGAGTCGCATTGCACAAAGAGCAGACCAACGTACAACAGCGCGACAGAGATCACACGGACAATTTTACCCAGGTTCGGGCCGCCGTGAGGCGTAAAACCCTACTCCTACTTTGGTGGATTGATGGTGGAAAGGTGGTGGTGGTGCGTAGTACACTTGCCCGGCAAGGGTTGCTTCGGTGTGGCAGCAATTACGCGTGTACGGGGGTGCGAGTGATCTAACTTTCCAACCTCGCAAACCCAAACCCCCTCTACGGTTGCCATGGGCCTCCTTTTATAGGTTAAGGGGTTACCAAGGTGGCAAATTAGTCATTAGACACTGATATGATAGCAAATA
Source organism: Aegilops speltoides (assembly GCA_021437245.1). Classification (NCBI taxonomy): domain Eukaryota; kingdom Viridiplantae; phylum Streptophyta; class Magnoliopsida; order Poales; family Poaceae; genus Aegilops; species Aegilops speltoides. Next base: position 145,967,165 of record CM038142.1, read on the forward strand.
GTGCTATCATAGCTAACTCGACAGTCTGACAGTGCGCATTTAATGCGCCTCTTAGTGTCACGTTGTTGGTTGCCCGGCAGGGCTTGCCGGGCTAATTCGCCAACTCCACGCTTGCTTGCTTGACACATCACTGGACGGGTGTCATTTGTGGGTTTACTTAGTAGGAAGTGGTCGCCATGTGGCGAATGGTTGCCACTTAATCATCCTGCGGCTCGACACCACATTGATTGACGACGTGGGTTGTGGTGGAGTAGTCGGTGAGGTAATTTGATCTCCGCGAGTCCCGGTAGGCTCTGCCGGGACGCCTTGGTCCTCTCCTTTTGGCTGTGGCCTCACCCCTTGCCGGGCTCGCCTGCCCGGCAAGGGAGGCTTCTCTCTTGACAATATTTGGCTCCTCTATCTTGGCCTTGGATCCTCTCGATCTTCTTGTTGGTTCTTTGAGTCTCTTGGTATCTTGTTCGTCTGTTCTAGTGCTTCAATCCTTATCTTGTTCCTGTGCACAGTCAGGGCAACAGGCCATGTGTCTGTTGCACCGACACTTATATGAATCATCAAGGATAGCTGGTCATGAACAAGATTCTTCTGTCAAACTCACCGTCAGTCAAGATTGCGGATCTTATCATATAAGGCCATATCCCTTTATGTTGACCACGACCGGCGACAGTCAAATATTTGGTATGAATCTGATACAAAAATAATCCTTTTCTATTAAAGGAATTATCCTATTTACCCTAGGTTGTGAAGCAACCTATATTTCTGTTATTCTAAAAATTCCCAAATAATTCTCATAAATTGTTTGGATCATATCTTCCTCAAATATGGCAAAACCTTTTATTGCCATGTTCAAAAATAATCCTCAAATAATTCTTTTCCTATCCTGCCCTAAATGGCACTTGGTGAAGCAGGTGCTATTTATCTTTGCTTGATTAACCCTTGGACATCTTTTCCTGTCCAAATAATTGCCTCATGCCAAAATTCAACTCCATTTGCCTAGTGAATCTTCCTCAGTGATTTTTCAAAGTTTCTGTCAAACAGAAGCCATTGTGAAGGAAGTACTAGCTAGGAGTATCCAAATGAGTTGAAATTTTGCATACCTCTTCATGTGCTCATATCATTACCCTCCTCCAATTTTCAGCTCCATCCAATCATCTATGTGAGCACATCTTCAAATCTTTGATTCTATTAATATTTACAGGTTGTGAAGCAAGTATAATTTATATTGCTTCATTAATTCTGAAAAATTACCAATCATGCTCCTACCCAAATAGCATATTTCCACCAAATTTGGGATCATTTCATTGAGCCATTTGATCACCAATATTATCACAAGTTTTTAGACAGAGAGGATAGTTGTGAAGGAAGTACCATTTTGGCAAGTCCATTTGGTATGAAATTTTTACAGCATCTTTATATGCCCAAATGGTCATCCTTTGCCAAATTTCAGCCCAATAAAACACTCCTAGTGAGTGCTACTTCTTGATCTTGATTCTGGACCAGATTTGGCAGCTGCAAAGCAACTATGTTAATACTTGTCCAAATCATCTCAAACTTAACACGACTGTAGTTGTTCTTACCCTATACCTCCTAGACATCATCCTTGTCCCTTATCACTTCGGTGTTGATCATAGTTTCCTGCAACAGCAAACTTCGAAGGACGATTCCCATCTAACCACGACGCTTCTCATCGTGGTTCCAACTCATTTGTGACCTAGCCTTGAGAGACAACACTTGGAACATAATTTGGCCGATCATAGCACGGGTAATCGTCGCGTTCACGCGGTGACCACCGACTTGGCATGCAGTGCGCGCGCCCAGGACATCGCTTTGCTCGGGTCCGGCTCGTGATCGTCGCTCCAGCGTGCCCGTGCATGTCTAGCAGCTCTGCCTTGTCATCCCCTTCTGCCCTGGACCCCTCTTCCCCTCGTGTAGATGCTCGTGTGAGCTCGCCGCCGCGCGCCCACGGGCAGACTGTAGCCGACCGTCGTCTTCCTCCTCTGGCTGCTTCTCCCGGTGCCCCTTGGCCCTCTTTGCCCCGTGAGCCCTCCCCTGTTGCTCCCTGTCGCCTTCCATCGACCGAGCTCGACCGCACACGCGTCCGCAGCGACGGCCAGCTCGGCCTCCCTCGCCCGCCTATAAATGGTCCTCTCCGAGCCATCCCGAGCGTTCCATCGGCCTCCCTCGCTCCCAGCTCCCTCCCCATCCTCTTCCCCAAGTCGGAGGAGCTCTCCTGCTTCGCCATCGCCACCATGGCCGCCGCCCCTGTCTCCTTCAATTCGCGGCAGCCGGCGCCCCTCCCTCCACTCTACCACCACCAGAGAAACCCTACAGCCCCCTAGAGCCTCCTTGCCATTTCCCTCCTCTTCTGGTGGCCTCTGGGCGTGATCCCCATCACCGAGCGTGCCTTTGTTCCTCGCCACGGGAGCTCAAGCTGCCACCGCTCCACTCATCCTTGTTGTTCGTGTCCTGGCGGGATGGACGCGGCACTCCTCGGAGAACTCTCCGGTGCTGGCGCCCTCGCTGGAGATGGCCGGAGCCGACGAGCCCATCGCCGGTCGAGCCCAGCCGCGCCACTTCCTCGCCCCTCTCTCTGTTTCTATCGGGCGCGAGCAAGAAGAAGGAGCGGGAGGAGAGAGAAAGGGGTGGGACCCTCTCGTCAGCCGCACAGCGCCCGGTCCCGCCTTTGCCACGTCAGATAAGTGGATACGTCTTCCAGCGAATGTGTTTTCTTGCTTAGAAACCGTATTTTCATTTAACTGCGGACGAAGATACGCTTTCCGTTGCAGAAAACGTATTTCAACCGTAGGCGCTTTTAGTTTTTCTGTTTTGGCCCAGTATGTAAATATTTTTATTACAGATAGGTCCCTGGTAGAAAACACTCCACAACTATTTGCTCGTAACTCCGATTGAGGTGATTCCAACTCCCACATCTTCGTCTCGTCGAGACCTTTCTGTTCTTATCATTTTCATGATGTGTTCACATTTTGAAAATGACCTTATTGCCCTTGCCCTAATCAGCCCCTCCGAGGGAGAAACCTTTTCGGCGATTCCTTCCATGGTGGTTCCGCACCTCTCCCTGGTGTATCCTTCATCCCCAGGCAAACCACGACAACCACTTGCATGATGGCCATGCAGTAGCCATGGTTTTCAACTTGAATATTTAATAAATGTCTGGTTGTTTTGCTACTGCTATTGTTGTTCCGGTGATGCTTATGGTCTCATCTTCATCTTCATGCCATGGTCATATGCACTTGTGAGGGAGTCTTGGATTAAGGGGTCCTCGGACGACCGGACTATGTGACATGGGCCGGACTATTGGGCTATCAAGATACGAGACATAAGACTTCGTCCCGTGTCCGGATGGGACTCTCCTTGGCATGGAAGGCAAGCTTGGCATTCGGATATGCAGATTCCTTTCTTTGTAAACGACATTGTACAACCCTAGTACCCTCCGGTGTCTATATAAACTGGAAGGTTTAGTCCATAGAGGCAATCATAATCACATAGGCTATACTTCTAGGGTTTTAGCCATTACGATCTCGTGGTAGATCAACTCTTGTAATACTCATATTCATCAAGATCAATCAAGCAGTAAGTAGGGTATTACCTCCATAGAGAGGCCCGAACCTGGGTAAACATCGTGTCCCCCGTCTCTTGTTACCATCAACCTTAGACGCACAGTTCGGGAACCCCTACCTGAGATCCGCCGGTTTTGACACCGACATTGGTGCTTTCATTGAGAGTTCCGCTGCATCGTCACCAAAAGGTTTGATGGCTCCGTCAATCATCTACAACAATGCAGTCCAGGGGGAGGTTTTCCTTCCCGGACAGATCTTTGTATTCGGCGGCTTCGCACTGTGGACTAACTCGCTTGGCCATCTTGAGCAGATCGACAGCTACGCCCCTGGCCATCAGGTCAGGTTTGGAAGCTTGAAATACATGGCCGATATCCACGGAGACTTGATCTTCGACGGATTTGAGCCCATGATGGCCGCTCCCTGCCACCACGATGAACATGACCTAAATCTGTCATCGGACCGTGCTCAGGAGTAAGCACCAGTAACTGCTCTGGCTCTAGATTCGGGGTAGATTGCGCCATCCGAGGACGGGAAGCTCAACCCCGCCATGGAAGCCGCATACTCCGCGGCGTTAGAGCTGCACACAAATCCAACCTCAAGCGGGGTCTGTGTCATCGGAACCGTGGATTCGTCTCCGGCCATAGGTTCCGAACCGCGTGCATCCACACCCATCGAACCAGATCAGGCGCCGATCTTGAGTTTAGCTCCGCAGACATATTCCGGCACTCACCTTTTGGTGATGTGCTAAACTCATTAAAATCCCTCTCCTTATCAGGAGACTCTCGGCCGAACTATATCCGGTTTGAATTGGATGTTGATGGCGGAGAATTCCGCTTCCCACCCACCACCCACTTCATAGCCACTGTCGAAGACTTAACCGACATGCTCGATTACGACTCTGAAGACATTAACAGTATGGACGACGATGCCGGAGAGGAGCAGCACAAAAACCACTGCTTACAGGGCGCTGGCCAGCCACCTCCTCGTATGACGTATACATGGTGGATACACCCAAAGAGAACAATGACGACAATGAGAAGAATCCAGTCGAGGATAAGCCTCCTGAGATACAGCCAAAATGCCAACGTCAGCGGCGCCGCTCTAAACCATGCCGTGGGAAAAACAGCAATACCGGCACAGGAGAAAATAACACTCTCGACGATGCCGAAGACAACAAAGACCCCGTTGAGCCAACTTCCGAACAGGACGAACGGGAAGATGGGCGAGTCAGCCTGACGAACACGCCATGAATGAAGACTCGGAGGACAGTAACTACCTTCCGCTCTCCAAGGACAAGGTGAGCCTCGGCGACGAAGACTTTATCATGCATGAGGAGCCCGCTGATCAGGAGCGCTTTAAGCGCCGGCTAATGGCCACTGCAAGGAGCCTGAAAAAGAAGCAGCAGCAGCTTCAAGCTGACCAAGATCTGCTCAATGATAGAATGACTAATGTTCTAGCTGCCAAAGAATACGGCCTCGAGCGCCCAACTAAAAGTTACTCGAAGCACAAATTGCTACCCCAATTCGATGACGATGCGCTAGAGCCCGTCCTTCCAGCGCATAATGCGGCTGACCGACCACCACGTGGCCGGGATAAAGTGGCAACTCGAGCCGAACACCAGCCCGCACTACCCCGCCATAAAAACAGAAACACAACAGCTCGGGGATATACATATGACCTGCGGCATGACCTGGAAAACAGAGCAGGTCAGACCAGATCGATGTATCGATCGCGGGGGCGTCCCCTGATGCGCGACGATGGCCATCCGGCGGGACGTGACAAACATAACCACGCTCGGACCGAAGACCGCAGATGAACTCCATCCGAGTTACGTCGTGACTTGGCCCTATATAGAGGTGCCGCACACCCCCTTTGCTTCACTGATGAAGTAATAGAACATGAATTCCTGGAAGGGTTTAAACCCATGAACATCGAGTCATATGATGGGACAACAGACCCCGCGTATGGATTGAGGACTTTCTTCTCCATATTCACATGGCCCGCGGTGATGATCTTCACGCCATCAAATACCTCTCGCTAAAACTCAAGGGACCAGCTCGGCACTGGTTGAACAGTCTGCCCAAAAACGCCATTGGCAGCTGGGTGGACTTGGAAGATGCCTTACAACTTCCAAGGTACATATGTCCGACCTCCGGATGCCGACAACTTAAGTCACATAGTCCAGCAGCCCGGAGAGTCACCCAGGAAATTCTGGACTAGATTCTTAACTAAAAAGAACCATATCATCGACTGTCCGGATGCTGAAGCCCTAGCGGCCTTTAAACATAGCATCCATGACGAATGGCTCGCCCGACACCTCGGCCAAGAAAAGCCGAAATCCATGGCAGCCCTTACGACGCTTATGACCCACTTCTATGCGGGCGAGGATAGCTGGCTGGCTCGTAGCAATAACAATACAAGCGAACCTGGCACTTCTAAAGCTAGAAACAGCAACGGCAAGCCCCAACGCAATAGACACAAGCGTCGAAGCAACGGTGACAACAGGGAAGACACGACAGTCAACGCCGAATTCAGTGGCTCTAAGTCCGGTCAGCGGAAGAAGCCATACAAAAGAAACAATCCGGGCCCGTCCAATTTGGACCGCATACTCGATCGTCCATGTCAAATCCATGGCACCCCTGACAAACCAGCCAATCACACCAACAAAGATTGTTGGGTTTTCAAACAGGCTGGCAAGTTAAATGCCTAGAACAAGGAGAAGGGGTCTCAAAGCGAGGACGATGACGAGGAACCCCGGCCACCGAACACAGGGGGACAGAAGAAGTTCCCCTCCCCCAAGTTAAAACGGTGAACATGATATACGCTACCCATATCCCTAAGAGGGAGCGCAAGCGCGCGCTCAGGGACGTCTACGCGATGGATCCAGTTGCCCCAAAGTTCAACCCATGGTCGTCCTGTCCGATCACCTTCTGTCGCAGGGACCATCCGACTAGTATCCGTCACGGCGGTTCGGCCGCACTGGTCCTCGACCCAATCATTGATGGATTCCAACTGACGTGAGTCCTCGTGGATGGTGGTAGCAGCCTGAACCTGCTCTATAAAGATACAGTGCACAAAATGGGTATTGTGGCACCCGGCTCAGAGGAACCGGAATGCCCCGTATTCTAGCCCAGAGATCGAGAAGAAGTCTCTAGAATACGACACTGCTTAGCATAGAACAAACCAGCTCTTATTACAAGAATAAAATTACACGGGTCTGATGTTATAAAGAAGCACATCAGCACGTCGACACTTCGCCTGCGATACTACACTTGCTCTATGCTAGCAACAGAATAACTCGTAGCAGCAGAAATCTTCTAACAGCGGAACAACAACGAAGGTGGTGAACTCCACTCCGCAGGGACTCTGGCTGGAACGCTTATCCTAGCTCGCATGAACGGAAACCACGACAAGCAAGCAATAAAATCCGCCATGACCTGCAAACTGGCATGACACGCCAGGTCAGTACTTTGAATGTACTTGCAAGCTCACAATAACTAGAAGCATTCAAGACAGACAACAGCATGGCAATTACAAGTTAAACAGGAATTATCATGAGATCATCAGAATAACATGGCATGACCAACATAAACATGATACATCTAGAACAATATGAGCATGGCATGAACATATGAATCTGACGATACTAGCATGCAACATGATGACACTATATGCACCACTTATTCTGCTCGGGTTACCTGGTAACCGTCACATGCATCACTTACCAACCTCGGACATCACACGATCATCTCAGGATCAAATCAAGCTTGGTATAAACAATACCGTAGCGATCATTAAATGACCACAAGGAGCTTTATCTTTACCCACGATTCTCGCACAACATCACGAATATACAACAACTCGGTATCCTCGATACCACGGTGATCCTTACGGCGATCACAACCACGACCAACACTTGGTCTCAAACCATGATCCTTACGGTGATCACAACCACGACCAATATTTGGCCCGTAATCCTTACGGCGATCACAACCACGACCAATATTTTGGCCCGTGATCCTTACGGCGATCACAACCACGACCAACACTTGGTCTCAAACCGTGATCCTTACGGCGATCAAAACCACGACCAACACTTGGTCTCAAACAAACCGGGGTTGTTATTAAGCACAATATTCTTATAACTATTGACTCATAGTGTGACCAACACGAACTGGGCCCTTATCCGCGGGCGCGGCTATCGATAGATTTAATATACACTCTGCAGAGGTTAGTACACTGTACCCACACTACGGAACCCATGGCCTCGCACTCCCATTCGAGTGGACCAACGGCGTTCCGACAAAAAAGTCCTACTGCCATGACACTCTCCCGGCCACTCCGACAAACTCCCCTTTGGGCTAAGTCCTGGGTGGCCCCGTGTCTACCAAATACACAACGACCACCGTCGTGGCCAAAACATAAACGATCCCACTCGGGGACCCGCCGGCTATAACAACTATGGGCATACAAGGTTATGTCTGCTTACCGGGCCAGGGTACCGCACGCCCATAACCTTCCTTCATTGGAGGCACCGTCGAGAGGCACGACAATAGACCCAGTTAGGACCGTCCCATACCGGCAAGCGTGGTTGCACTAGTCAGATCGATTCAGCGGCACCATGACTCAGCCAACAGTTGTTCAAGTTCACTTTAATCCGGTTAACCTTGAATGCAAATATGTTGAACCATCATAAAATAACATGATGCAACTTACAATGCATGAACATGATATCAACATAATCATGACGGTATCACATAACTATCCACCATATCAACAATGAATCATATCCACTGAGCATGGCATACTGACTAGCATGAACATCACTAGTACATACTTCTCCGAAACATAGCATGACCACTAGCATCAATAATAAATATCATGCAAGAACATATCAACAATGCCATCGTGCAAGCATTTAACCAACTGGATGCAATGGAACATGCATAACAACGGTACTCGGCATAGACTGCAGTCATGCACCAAAGACCATCACCAACATCAACATGTACTACTAGCAAGCATAAACTTATGAAAGGAAATAGTAGCAGGTAGAACATGATAACAGAGTACAAGACAACATAGCACAAAAGTGAACATGCAAATCTAAACATCACCGGAACAACGATAACCATCTTTTCAACAAGCAAACATTTAATAAAGATTCAAGTTGAAAACCATGGCTACTGCATGACTATCATGCAAGTGGGTATTATGGCTTGCCTGGGGTGGAAGAAATCACCGGGAGAAAGTGTGAGAAACTCGCGGAACGAATCGCCGGAAAACGTACTCTCTCGGAGTGGGCTGAATAAGAGCAAGGGCATAATGGTCATTTTCAGAATGTCAAAACATGTTTAAAATGGTTCCATCAGAATGAGCTCGAAGAAACAAAGAAATGGGCTTTGGATTCACTTTGTTTGGAGTTACGGATAAAAAGTTATGGGGTGTTTTCTGCCAGGGACCTATCTGTAAGAAAATTATTTTCAAACAGGGTCCTGGATAGAAAAACTGAAAGCGTAATCAGAGAAATATGCTTTCACTTATGCTTACGTGGCAGGAGGGTCAACGCGTGAGACTTACATGCGGGGCCCGCCACTTATCCACATGGACTGGACCGAGCTCAAAGGCCGACAGGTGGGGCCCGGGGCTCCATGGGATAGCTGGCTGGGCGGCCTCTTCCTTCTCCATCGACGCCCAACGGAGCAGAGGGAGGGAAGAGGCACCGGCAGTCGTTCTGGCGCCACAGGCCACCTCCGGCGACGCTCCAGCCATCGGAGTGACCAGGACGGCGAGCTGCATCCACCTGCTGGGTCTGCTCATGCCGGAGAGCCGCGGAGCAGGCCGAGCAACAACCACGGCGGAGGAGAGCTTCAGTTGGAGATGGGGCTCATGGAAAATGGAGCTCCGGTGAGGGGGAGAGGGCCTGGGGATGGTCGCCGGAGTGGTGGGGATCTACTTGTGGAGGAGGGGGACAGGAACGAGCTCGGACTCTAGCTAATTTAGGAGGGAGGCTGCGGCGGCCATGATGGCGATGCCGAGCACAGAGAGCTCCTCGAGCTAGGGGAAGTAGCTAGGCGGGGCATAGGGAGGTGGGTGAGGCGAGTGGTAAGCTCGGAGAGCCTCGGGGAGGGCTATAAATAGGCGGGGCGAGAGGAGGCCAAGCTGGTTGCCGCCGTGCACGCCCGGCCAAGGCACTGGCGATGCCAGCGAGCACGGGAGGGCACGGGGAAGGCAACAAGCACTGATGCAGGGATCACAGAGAGGTAGAAGACGCCAGGGAGCAGAGGAAGAGGCCAAAACGAGCTCGGAGCCAAACGGAGCACAGTGCACCTGTGGGCGTCCGCGTCCTGGTGGAGTCCTTCCAAGGCTTGATCATTTGGTCATATGAAGATGATGTCAACAGCTCGTGCCGAAGGGACAAGCCAAAATGGCACTTGCTTCACAAACATCATTTCTGTCCAGAAACTTGGAATAATTTTGGTGATAAAATGGCTCATTGAAATGATGCCAAATTGGGTGGAGAGATGTTTTATGGGTATAAGAATGATCTGGTAATTTATCACGATTTTTGAAGCAATATAAAATACACTTGCTTCACAACCTGAAAATATTCCTAGAATCAAAGATTTGGTCCTGTGCTCACATAAATGATTGGATGGGGCTGCAAATGGGTGGAGGGGATTAATATGAGCACATTAAGGAGGGTGCAAAATTTCAACTCATTGGGGTACTCCTAGCTAGTACTTCCTTCACAAAGCCTTCTGTCTGACAGAAACTTTGAAAATTAACTGAGGAAGATTGGCTAGGCAAATAAATTTGAACTTGTGCCTGAGGCAATTATTTGGACATATAAACATGTCCAAAAAGTTGGGAGCCACTAGGAAAATATATATGACACTTCCTTCACAAAGTGCCATTTAGGGCAGAAAGGAAGAATAATTATTGCGGAATTATTTTTGAACTGGCCAAGGCCATGTTTGGGCATATTTGAGCTATATATGACCCAAATGATTTATGAGAATTATTTGGAGATTTTTGGATGGACAGAAATATAGGTTGCTTCACAACCTAGGGCACATAGTGTTATTCCTTTAATGAAAAAGGAATTTTCCCTAGAAAAAGAATTTAGGGTTTGGTCAAGGAGTGAAGTGACATGATCTTGGCAAGGTTTTGAGAATGAGTAGCCACTTGGGAGGAGGAATGAGGATGATTTCTCATGTGGCAAGGCCACAGAACCACTCCAAAAAGAAAAACAGAGCAAAAACCAAATAAATCAAAAGAACAAGAAAAGGGCCAAAATCCAGGTTGTTACAGGTATTGATCCCTCAAGGATCAAGCCAAAAAAACCACCTTTAAAGGTGTCATTCCAGGTGTAGAGGCCCGCTGTACGGGCTCAATCACACTGGAAGTGGTCTTCGGATCCCCGGACAACTTCCGAAGCGCAGAGTTGATCTTCGATATCGTCCCCTTCTGCAGCGACTATCATGCACTGCTCGGACGAACCGCATTCGCTTGATTCAACGCGGTACCACACTACGCTTATCTCAATCTCAAGATGCACGGACCACGCGGTGTCATAATGGTGAATGGAAACACGAAATGCTCCTTTCGTACCAAGGAGCACACCGCTGCCCTCGCAGCAGAAGCACAGAGCATCCTTTTTAGGCAGAACCTTAATTCGGCGGCCAAGCTCCCGGACACTGTCAAGCGAGTCTGAACTACTCTGCGGTAGGACAGTCCAGCTCATCAAGAGCTCGACTAGCCATTTGGCCTCCATCCCAGTCCCGACCAAACGGCGTCATTCGTATCGCGCATACATAACTACGCACTCAGAATACCATGGGCATAGACGGAGGCACAGCTAGATCATGGTCAACAATACGGCTCAACCGCTCCTAGACCCACATACTTTCACTTTTTCTTTTTATTTTCAGGTTTCTTCTTTTCCCAGGCCTCTCCTGGTGACATGGTTGTCGGACCTATCACGGGACGGATACACCAAGACGGAAAGAAGCTTTGACATATAAGGGAATTTCCAGGTGGTCTCTTTAAATGATCGTTATGCATGTTTTAAGGACCCGCACACAACTCTCCTTTGGTGGTGACATGTTAAATAACCCTTTTTGCTTATCGCACTATTTGTACAAAATACGCTTTGACGTATTAATCATACTACAATGGAAAATGGTTTGCGGCCCAATTTTTGTGGCATTAGCCTATAACTTAATTTTTCCTTTTCTTGATATTCTTATCAATTGCACCCGTACACTCTGGTACACCTTAGTTCGCGAGGGGCTTCATTACGCCCCATAGTACGGCAACAAAAGTCCAAACACTTCTTTACAGTATAGTTCGGCACCCCGAACTTATAGCATTATATGCATCGGCTCCGAATCATGTCTTTGGTCAGTACTTGGGTTGCCCGGCTCCTGTGCTTACTACCTTACGTTCCGCTATATCGGATAGGGTAGTAAAGGGAGAACTACTACGATTGTGTCCTGGTTCATCCGGATGAGCACCTCAGTAGAGAAAGTCGAAAACTTACTATCATGATGCGGCGAGAGCCGGTCAGCTGTTTGAGAGGTTACAAATCGTTAGCGATTTTTTTCCGCATTATGCGATGAATCGGTTTTTACCCGATCAGGTGTTTTACAGCACCCTAAGTTCGGACTTACGTACACTAGGGGTTGCGCCTAAATTTCTATTGTCAAACTCCTATGGCTAAGTGAGGGTGATAAAGCCACATAGTCCGATTGCCTGGTTCGTTGCGCTAAACACCTCCTTTAAGGAGCAAAACTTTGGAATAAAGAGTGTTTAGATTCATCCCGAACACCCCCGTACTACCTACATCGGGGCTGAAGCCCACGACTGGCCAACTCTTAGATTTAACAAAATGGCCGCACAGGAGGTAAACTTTTAAATAAACAGGCATTATATTACATAAACGACATTGTTTCATAATACAGGACAGGCTAACATGAATGTATTCATGGAAATATGATATCCTTAGCACATTGCTCCGCCACAAGGTGGGATCCCTCCATGACATTGTCAAAATACAGCTCGGTCGTGCGGTGCTCCTTGCCCGCGGGCGGTCCCTCGGTCACAAGCTTCGCGGCGTCCATCTTCACCCAATGCATCTTGACTCAGGCGAAGGCCATTCGCGCGCCTTCGATGCAGACCAACCGCTTGATGGCATCAAGCCGAGGGCAGGCATTAACCAGCCGGTTCACGCGTCCGAAGTATTTGCTGGGTATGGCTATGGCAGGCCATAGCCGGATTATTAGATCCTTCATGGCTAGTTCCGCCGCCCTATGCAGTTCGACCAGCTGTTTTAGATGATCGCTAAAGAGCACCAGATGTTCTGGCGCAAGGTATTGCGACCAAAACAGCTTCTCCATAGAGCTCCCCTCTTCGGCTCGGAAGAATTCCGCAGCGCTCGAAATTCTTGTGGCAGATCCATAACGCATACGAGACCTCCAAACCGGGTCGATAAAGGAACCTTTTCTTCACATATTTGCTCTGCATGATAAAGGCCTTACCCACCGTGATTTTTCTGGCCTCCTGGATCTCCTGGAGGGCACCCTGGGCTTCAACCCGGGCATCGTGTGCGCTTTGGAGGGCCTTGGCAAGTTCGGACTCTTGATCCGTAATGTCGCGCTCCAAGGACTCGCATTTCTTGACGGTGTCCTGGAGCTCTTGCTGGACCTCACTGACCCTGGCCTCATGCTTTTCGCGGGTGGCTTGTTCCTTGGCTGCACTCTCCTCGGCCTCGACAAGCGCCTTCTTGAGGGCCTCCACCTCGGTCGCCACTCCTGCAAATATCATGGCACTTTAGTCAGCACAAATTATTCATCCTTACTGAACATATAGAAGGTCTTTGCATACCTTGTTTATCCTACAGCTGCTTTTTCACGCGGCCGAGCTCTTCCTCGGCCAGCTTGACTACTCGCTTGATCCGAAACCTTCAGATATGAGAAGTCATGACCAAGAACGACGCCTGCTTATTCACATTGACTCGTCTGGTTAGTCTCCTACGAAACTTGTTTGATCCTCTGTCCGACTTTTCTTTTCGAACACTGGACAATGTCTTAGGGGCTATTGTCTATACTGTGACATTCTTTTTACATAATTGCATTGCTTACCTCAAAGCATGTTAGAAGGCTGGTGCAGGCTTCGGTCAGTCTGCTTTTTGCGGACTGAATCTTCTCAACCACCGTACCCATAAGGGTGCAGTGCTCCTCAACAATGGAAACACCTCGCAACGCTTCCATTAGAGTGTCTGGTGCCTCTAGATGGACATAGGACACCAGAGGAATAGGCGCACCTCCTTCTTTCGAAAGAGGCTGCTTGCCTGATTCCGGAGCCATAGGGGGCTCCGGAGCTGTATCCGGCTGGGGGCTGAACTGAATATGGCCCCCACCACTAGTCTGCATGGGGATTCACTCCCCCATGAGTCCGGCGGCTGAGGTTTGACCCTCTGGTGCTGCCCGAACGGCCTCCTGAACCACTCCCTGGCCTGGGATCCTTCAGGACAGCATCTCGGTGTCCTCCATGGCCTTGGGAGAGGAGGCCACCGGAAGGGTCCCGCTGTCCATCGCCTCCGGGTCCAGCGAATCCCCCAAAGATGAGGACCGCTCGAGGTTGGACCGAGCCGGACTGCAAATACACGATTCAACACATTAATACTATGAAGTGGTGAGGCAGGATACATGAATGTGTTCGGGTTTTTGAGTACTCATGATTTGGCCAGGGGCTTTTCCCTGGGGCACCATTCCGAGCTGTTGTCGGTGGCCGCTGTGGAGTTGTCCGGGAGGGAAGCTTTCCCCTTCTTGGACGCCTCAACCTCCAGACGCGTGGAGGCCGTTCTTTTCTTCCTTCCCCTCCTCCTCCTCTTCGTCCTCGGCGGCGGAGGAGTGAATCTCGGTGTCTTCGGACGTGCACCCTTGCGATGGAGACCACCTTTGGTCCCTTGGTTTTTCTCTCTGGCGCTGATATATGGAACCAAGATCTTTGTCAAGCAGGATTTACGGGTCTTCGGCGTGAGCCAGACATGAATCCGCTCCGCCTTCTTTGTCCAGGCCTGAGAGAATTAGTAGGGAGGCTTAGGCGTCTTCCTAGAATATGCAAGTAAAGGACACACTTTGAAAACATGAAAAAACTTACGGACTAGCTGGATGGGCCAAGTCGTGCCCGCATTCCTCGGTCATAGCCGGCCGCGTCTCGTTGGCCTTGAAGAGCACCTTCCAGCTGTCTTCGTGTGTGGTGCCGAAGAACTCCAGCAAGGTCTGGTGCTTGGCCGGATCACACTCCCACAAGTGGCAAGTCCGGCATTGGCACGGAAGGATCCGGCGAATAAGCATCACCTGGATCACATTGACGAGCTTGATATTCTTGTTTATCATGTTCTGTATGCACGTCTGAGGCGCTATCAGCTCGCCCGGTGAAGACCAGTCCAGGCCTTTCTCTGGCCAGGAGGTGAGCCGCATTGGGGCTCCAGACCGGAATTCGAGAGCCGCGGCCCATTTGGTGCCGCGCGGCTCTGTGATATAGAACCATGATTTCTACCACCCTTTAACGGTCTCCACAAAGGAGCCTTCGGGCCATGTGACGTTGGGCATCTTGCTCACCATGGAGCCTCCGCACTCTGCGTGTTGGCCACTCACCACCTTCGGCTTCGCATTGAAGATCTTTAGCCATAATCTGAAGCGGGGTGGGACGCGAAGGAAGGCCTCACACACGACAATGAATGCCGAGATGTTGAGGATGGAGTTGGGGGCCAGTTCGTGAAAATCCGGCCCATAGTAGAACATGAGTCCGCGGACGAATGGGTGGAGAGGAAATCCCAGCCCGCGGACGAAGTGGGGGATGAACACCACCCTCTCATGGGGCTCCGGGGTAAGGATGATCTGTCCCTTGGCCGGAAGCCGGTGGGCAATTTCCCTGGCCAGATACCCAGCCTCCCGGAGCTTGGTGATGTCCTTCTCCTTCACGGCGGAGGCCATCCACTTGCCGTGCGCTCCAGATCCGGACATGGTGGGAGTGCTTTCTTGGGGCGGAAAAGATGAGAACTTGGGCGCTAGAGCTCGAGAGTGGGGGAGGCAGAGAGAGAAGGCATGGGTGAAAAAGGGTGAATCCTTATCTCTTTATAGAGGCACTGAATATCAAGCGCCTCCCCACTCGCCTATTCCCCAAGAGCTGTGCATATGGCACGGTTGGGTTACCCATGCCCGTATTGATGAGAATCCCGCAATAAGGGGACACGATCTCTGCTTTGACAAGACGTGCCAATGAAACCGCATCTCGAAATATGGAGCGGCAGGCTAAAAACGGTTTGAATAATGGCCGGGCGGCGACATGATGTCATGCTACCAAAAAGTTGTCAGCGGATTGGACTCGTGAAATATTATACTCTCTACGGTTGTGTGTGGAATTGTTTTTGCAGAGCCGGACACGTTTCTTGTGTTCGAGGACTATTTTGGATTATTCGGATGAGGAACCCGCCTTGCAATGCCGAAGACAATCTGCGCGCCAGACACCTCATCATTGAAGCCTGGTTCAGGGGCTACTAAGGGAGTCCTGGATTAAGGGGTCCTCGAACGGCCGGACTATGTGACATGGGCCGGACTGTTGGGCTATGAAGATACGAGATAGAAGACTTCGTCCCGTGTCCGCATGGGACTCTCCTTGGCGTGGAAGGCAAGCTTGGCGTTCGGATATGCAGATTCCTTTCTTTGTAACCGACTTTGTACAACCCTAGTCCCCTCCGGTGTCTATATAAACTGAAGGGTTTAGTCCGTAGAGGCAATCATAATCACATAGGCTAGACTTCTAGGGTTTTAGCCATTACAATCTCATGGTAGATCAACTCTTGTAATACTCATATTCATCAAGATCAATCAAGCAGGAAGTAGGGTATTACCTCCATAGAGAGGGCCTGAACCTGGGTAAACATCATGTCCCCCGTCTCCTGTTACCATCGACCTTAGACACACAGTTCGGGACCCCCTACCCGAGATCCGCCGGTTTTGACACCGACAACTTGGTTATAATGTATTATTGCTAGTATTATGTTCATATGCTATTCTTAGTAGTCGTACATGTTGGTGGTGGTCACGTTCTTCGGTACATGACTATCGTCTATTACCGAGTACCATTGTTATGCATATTCCTTTGCATCTAGCTGGTTATATGCTTACTTAGTAATATTATTGTCATGTTCTTGCATGGTATTTATTTCTGATGCTAGTGGTCATGCTATGCTCTTGAGTAGTGTTATACTTGTGATATTCATGATCATTAGTATGCCATGCTCACTCGGTTATATGATTTATTGTGGTTGATATGCTCGTTGATTATGTTGCTCGTCCATGCTCATGTTGATATCATGTATAATAGTTACATCGAGTTATTTTAATATGGCTCAACTTATTGCATTCAGTTCAACCTGATAATAATCAAACTTGAACAATTGTCGGCTGAGTCATGGTGCCAGCAAGTCAAGCTGACCAGTGCAGCCATACTTGCCTTATGGGAGGTCCTAACTGGGTCTATTGTCATGCCTCTCGCCAGTGCCTCCAATGAGGGAAGGTTATGGGCGTGTGCTACCCTGATCAGGTAGGCAGACATAAACCTTGTGTGCCCATTGTTGTGATTGATATACCATTGTCCCCGTTTGGGACCATTTTATAGTTTTGCCACGACGGTGGTTGTTGGATGTCATGGGTTGATATCGAGGCCACCCAGGGCTTAGCCCAAAGGGGAGTTTGTTGGAGTGGTTGGTAGAGTGTGATGGCAATAGATCGATTTTGTTGGAATGTCATTGGTCCACCTGAATGGGAGCGTGAGGCCATGGATTCCGTGGTGTGGGTATAGTGTACTAACCTCTATAGAGTGTGTGTTTAAATCTATCGATAGCCGTGCCCGCGGATATGGGTCCAGTTCATAGTCGGTCACACTATGGGTCAACAGTAATAATAATATGCTTAATAACAACCCCATTTCGATGATGAGAAAGAGGTTGGTTGTGATCGAGAGAGGATCACAATGGTATCGTGGATACCGAAGTTGGTTAATTTTTATGTGATCGTGAGAGGATCATAGTGGTATCATGGATACCAAGTTGGTGGATATTTGTGGGGTTATGCGAGAATCATGGGTAAAGATCAAGCTCCTTGTGGTCATGTAGTGATCACTATAGTATGGTTAATGTTGGGGAACGTAGTAATTTCAAAAAAATTCCTACGCACACGCAAGATCATAGTGATGCATAGCAACGAGAGGGGAGAGTGTTGTCTACGCCCTCGTGAACCCGAAGCGAAGCGATCACAACGTAGAGGAAGTAGTCGACGTTCTCCTCGTGATCCGACCGATCCGGCGCCATTACTCCGGCGCCCGAGTTCTTGACACACGACAGCTCGATGACGCTCCTCGGGCTCCAATCCAGTGAGAGCTCGGGGAGGAGAGTTCCACAAGACGACGGCGTGGTGACGATCTTGATGTTCTACGGCGCAGGCTTCGCCTAAGCTTTGCGACGATATGACCGAGGTGGAATATGGTGGAGGGGGCACCGACACGGCTAAGGATCGATCCGTAGATCAACTTGTGTGTTCTAGGGTGCCCCCCCCTCAGATATAAAGGATCAAGGGGGGTGCGGCCGGCCCTTGGAGGAGGCGCGCGGAGGAGTCCTACCCCAGGGAGTAGGACTCCCCCCTTCCTAGTTGGATTAGGACTTGGGGGAAGAAAGAGGAAGGGGCGCCCTCTCCTTGTCCTATTCGGACTAGGGGAGGGGTGCGTGCCTGCCCCGGCCGCCCTTCCTCTTCTCCCTCATGGCCCACTAAGGCCCAATAACCCCGGGAGGGTTCGGTAACCCCGGTGTTCCAGTAAAATCGATTTCACCTGAACCATTCCAACTCCAAATATAGGCTTCCAATATATCAATCTTTATGTCTCGACCATTTCGAGACTCCTCGTCATGTCCGTGATCACATCCGGACTCGAACTTCTTGGTACATCAAAATACACAAACTCATAATATAACCGCCATCGAAACCTTAAGCGTGCGGACCCTACGGTTTGAGAACAATGTAGACATGACCGAAACACGTCTCCGGTCAATAACCAATAGCGGGACCGGATGCCCATATTGTCTCCTACATATTCTACGAAGATCTTTATCGGTCGACCGCATAAGAACATACGTTGTTCCTTTGTCATCGGTATGTTACTTGCGCGAGATTCGATCGTCGGTATCCAATACCTAGTTCAATCTCGTTACGCAAGTCTCTTTACTCGCTCCATAATACATCATCTCACAGCTAACTCATTAGTTGTAATGCTTGCAAGGCTTGATGATGTGTATTACCGAGAGGGCCCAGAGATACCTCTCCGACAATCGGAGTGACAAAACCTAATCTCAAATACGCCAACCCAACATCCGCCTTTGGAGACACTGTAGTACTCCTTTATAATCACCCGACACGTTGTGACGCTTGGTAGTACCAAAGTGTTCCTCCGTAAACGGAGTTGCATAATCTCATAGTTATAGGAACATGTATAAGTCATGGATAAAAGCAAGAGCAACATACTAAACGATCGTGTGCTAAGCTAATGGAATGGGTCATGTCAATCGATCATTCAACTAATGATGTGACCTTGTTAATCAAATAACAACTCTTTGTTCATGGTTAGGAAATATAACCATCTTTGATTAACAAGCTAGTCTAGTAGAGGCATACTAGTGACATATTGTTTGTCTATGCATTCACACATGTATCATGTTTCCGGTTAATACAATTCTAGCATGAATGATAAACATTTATCATGAAATAAGGAAATAAATAATAACTTTATTATTGCCTCTAGGGCATATTTCCTTGATCTCCCACTTGCACTAGAGTCAATAATCTAGATTACATAGTAATGATTCTAACACCCATGGAGTCTTGGTGTTGATCATGTTTTGCTCGTGGAAGAGGCTTAGTCAATGGAGTCGCTACATTCAGATCCGTATGTATCTTGCAAATCTCTATGTCTCCCACGGACTAAATCCGTATGGAATTGAAGCGCCTTTGGATGTGCTTGGTCCTCTTGTGAAATCTGGATTCCTTTGCTAAGGCAATTGCTCCGAGATTGTCACGAAGATTTTCATTGGACCCGATGCACTAGGTATGACACCTAGACGGATATGAACTCCTTCATCCGACTCCTTCATTAGCTGCTTCGAAGCTGCTATGTACTCCGCTTCACATGTAGATCCCGCCACGACGCTTTGTTTAGAACTGCACCAACTGACAGCTCCTCCGTTTAGTGTAAATACGTATCCGGTCTGCGATTTAGAATCGTCCGGATCAGTGTCAAAGCTTGCATCAACGTAACCGTTTACGATGAGCTCTTTGTCACCTCCATATCGAAACATATCCTTAGTCCTTTTCGTATTTCAGATGTTCTTGACGCTGTCCGATGATCCACTCTGGATTACTTTGGTACCTCCTGCTAAGCTTATAGCAAGGCACACATCAGTGCGGTACACAGCATTGCATACATGATAGAGCCTATGGCTGAAGCATAGGAACATCTTTCATTTCTCTCTATCTTCTGCAGTGGTCGGGCATTGAGTCTTACTCAATTTCACACCTTGTAACACGTGCAAGAACCCTTTCTTTGCTTGATCCATTTTGAACTTCTTCAAAATTTTGTCAAGGTATGTGCTTTGTGAAAGTCCAATTAAGCGCCTTGATCTATCTCTATAGATTTTGATGCCCAATATGTAAGCAGCTTCACCGAGGTCTTTCATTGAAAAACTCTTATTCAAGTATCCCTTTATGCTATCCAGAAATTCTATATCATTTCCGATCGGTAATATGTCATCTACATATAATATCGTAAATGCTACTGAGCTCCCACTCACTTTCTTGTAAATCTGAGCTTCTCCAAAAGTTTGTATGAACCCAAATGCTTTGATCACACTATCAAAGCGTTTATTCCAACTCCGAGATGCTTGCACCAGTCCATAAATGGATCATTGGAGCTTGCACACTTTGTTAGCTCCTTTGGATCGATAAAACCTTCGGTTGCATCATATACAACTCTTCTTCCGTAAATCCATTCAGAATGCGGTCTTTACATCCATTTGCCAAATTTCATAATCATAAAATGCGGAAATTGCTAACATGATTCGGACAGACTTAAGCATCGCTTCTGGTGAGAAGGTCTCATCGTAGTCAATCCCTTGAACTTGTCGAAAACCCTTTGCGACAAGTCGAGCTTTGTAAACGATAACATTACCGTCGGCGTCGGCTTCTTCTTGAAGATCCACTTGTTTTCTATTGCTTGCCTACCCTCGGGCAAGTCAACCAAAGTCCATACTTTGTTTTCATACATGGATCCCATCTCGATTTCATGGCCTCAAGCCATTTTGGAATCTGGGCTCACCATCGCTTCTTCATAGTTCGTAGGTTCATCATGATCTAGTAGCATGATTTCCGAACAGGATTACCGCACCACTCAGTGCGGATCTTACTCTGGTTGATCTACGAGGTTACGTAGTAACTTGATCTGAAGTTTCATGATCAACATCATCAACTTCCTCACTATTTGGTGTAGATGTCTCGTAAACGGTTTCTGCGACAAACTACTTTCAAGTAAGGGAGAAGGTACAATTACCTCATCAAGTTCTACTTTCCTCCCACTCACTTCTTTCGAGAGAAACTCCTTCTCTAGAAAGGATCCATTCTTAGCAACAAATGTCTTGCCTTCGGATCTGTGATAGAAAGTGTACCCAACTGTCTCCTTTGGGTATCCTATGAAGACACATTTCTCGATTTGGGTTCGAGCTTATCGGGTTGAAGCTTTTTCACATAAGCATCGCATCCCCAAACTTTAAGAAAGCGACAACTTTGGTTTCTTGCTAAACCATAGTTCATAAGGTGTCGTCTCAACGGATTTTGACGGTGTTCTATTCGATGTGAATGCGGCCGTCTCTAGAGCATAACCCCAAAACGATAGCGGTAAATCTGTAAGAGACATCATAGATCGCACCATATCTAGTAAAGTGCGATTCGACGTTCGGACACACCATTACTGTTGTGGTGTTCGGGTGGCGTGAGTTCTTGAAACTATTCGCATTGTTTCAAATGTAGACCAAACTCGTAACTCAAATATTCACCTCCATGATCAGATCGTAGAAATTTAATTTTCTTATTACGATGATTTTCAACTTCACTCTGAAATTCTTTGAACTTTTCAAATGTTTCAGACTTATGTTTCATTAAGTAGATATACCCATATCTACTTAAATCATCTGTGAAGGTGAGAAAATAACGATATCCGCCACGAGCCTCAACATTCATCGGACCACATACATACGTATGTATGATTTCCAACAAATCTGTTGCTCTCTCCATAGTACCGGAGAACGGGTTTTAGTCATCTTGCCCATGAGGCACGGTTCTTAAGTGCCAAGTGATTCATAATCAAGTGACTCCAAAAGTCCATCAAGATGGAGTTTCTTCATGCGCTTTATACCGATATGACCTAAACGGCGAGTGCCACAAATAAGTTGCACTATCATTATCAACTCTGCATCTTTTGGTTTCAACATTATGAATATGTGTATCACTACTATCGAGATTCATCAAAAATAGACCACTCTTCAGGGTGCATGACCATAAAAGATATTACTCATATAAATAGAACAACCATTATTCTCGATTTAAATGAATAACCGTCTCGCATCAAACAAGATCCAGATATAATGTTCATGCTCAACGCAGCACCAAATAACAATTATTTAGGTCTAAAACTAATCCGAAGGTAGATGTAGAGGTAGCGTGCCGACCGCGATCACATCGACTTTGGAACCATTTCCACGCCGCATCGTCACCTCGTCCTTTGCGGTGTTAAGCAATCCGTAGTCCCGCTTGAGTTGCAAATATTAGCAATGAACCAAGTATCAAATACCAGTGCTCTGCGAGCTCTAGTAAGGTACACATCAATAACATGTATATCACATATACCTTTGTTCACCTTGCCATCCTTCTTATCCGCCAAATACTTGGGGCAGTTCCGCTTCGGTGACTACCGCTTGCGGTAGAAGCACTCGATTTCAGGTTTAGGTCCAGACTTGGGTTTCTTCTCTGAGCAACAACTTGCTTGCTGTTCTTCTTGAAGTTCCCTTCTTCTTCCCTTTGCCTTTCTTCTTGAAACTAGTGGTCTTATTGACCATCAACACTTGATGCTCCTTCTTGATTTCTACCTCCGCAGCCTTTAGCATTGCGAAGAGCTCGGTATAGTCTTTACTAACCCTTGCATATTATAGTTCATCACGAAGCCTTTGTAGCTTGGTGGCGTGATTGACGAATTACATCAATGACACAATCATCCGGAAGATTAACTCCTAGTTGAGTCAAGTGATTGTAATACCCGGACATTTTGAGTATGTGCTCACCGTGAACTATTCTCCTCCATCTTGCAGCTATAGAACTTATTGGAGACTTCATATCTCTCAATCCGGGCATTACATTTGAATATCAACTTCAACTCTGGAACATCTCATATGCTCCATGACGTTCAAAACGTCGTTGAAGTCCCGGTTCTAAGCCGTAAAGCATGGCACACTGAACTATAGAGTAGTCATCGCTTTGCTCGCCAGACGTTCTTAACGTCGTCGGTTACAAGAAGGGTTGGCACCTAGCGGTGCATCCGGGGCGTAACTCTTACGTGCAGCAATGAGGATAATCCTCGGGTTATGGACCCGATCCGTGTAATTGCTACCATCATCTTTCAACTTTGCTTTCTCAAGGAACGCATTAAAATTCAACGGAACAACAAAGACGAGCCATCTATCTACAATCAAACATAGACAAGCAAGATACTATCGGTACTAAGTTCATGATAAATTTAAGTTCAATTAATCATATTACTTAAGAACTCCCACTTAGGCAGACATCTCTCTAGTCATCTAAGTGATCACGTGATCCAAATCAACTAAACCATAACCGATCATCACGTGAGATGGAGTAGTTTTAATGGTGAACATCTTATGTTGATCATATCTACTATATGATTCACGCTCGACCTTTCGGTCTCCGTGTTCGAGGCCATATCTCGCATATGCTAGGCTCGTCAAGTATAACTGAGTATTCTGCGTGTGCAAAACTGGTTTGCACCCGTTGTAGATGGACGATAGCTTATCACACCCGATCATCACGTGGTGTGCAGGCACGACGAACTTTGGCAAGGTGCATACTCGGGAGAACACTTCTTGATAATTTAGTGAGAGATCATCTTATAATGCTACCGTCAATCAAAGCAAGATAAGATGCATAAAAGATAAACATCACATGCAAATCAATATAAGTGATATGATATGGTCATCATCGTCTTGTGCTTCGTGATCTCCATCTCTCGCAGCACCATCATGATCACCATCGTCACCGGCGCGACACCTTGATCTCCATCGTAGCATCGTTGTCGTCTCGCCAATCTTATGCTTCTCGACTATCGCTACCGCTTAGTGATAAAGTAAAGCATTACGAGGCGATTGCATTTCATACAATAAAGCGACAACCATATGGCTCCGCCGATTGCCGATAACCGGTTACAAAAATTGATCATCTCATACAATAAAATATAGCATCACGTCTTGACCATATCACATCACAACATGCCTGCAAAAACAAGTTAGGCGTCCTCTACTTTGTTGTTGCAAATTTTACGTGGCTGCTACGGGCTTAAGCAAGAACCAATCTCACCCACGCATCAAAACCACAGCGATACTTCGTCAAATAGACTCCGTTTAACCTTCTCAAGGACCGGCGTAGCCACACTCGGTTCAACTAAAGTGACAGAGAGACACCCGCCGGTCACCTTTAAGCAAGCGAGTGCTCAGAGCGGTGAAACCAGTCTCGCGTAAGTGTACGCGTAATGTCGGTCCGGCCGCTTCATCTCACAATACCGCTGAACCAAAGTATGACATTTGGTAGGTAGTATGACTTGTATCGCCCACAACTCACTTGTGTTCTACTCGTGCAAAACATCAAACCATAAAAACCTAGGCTCGGATGCCCTTTGTTGGGGAACGTAGTAATTTCAAAAATTTCCCACGCACACGCAAGATCATGGTGATGCATAGCAACGAGAGGGAGAGTGTTGTCTACATACCCTCGTGAGACCAAGCGAAGCGATCTGGCGTAGAGGAAGTAGTCGACGTTCTCCTCGTGATCCGACCGATCCGGCGCCGTTACTCGGCGCTACGAGTTCTTGACACACGACAGATCGATGGCGCTCCTCGGGCTCCAATCCAGAGAGCCGGGGAGGAGAGTTCCGTCAAGACGACGGCGTGGTGATGATCTTGATGTTCTACGGCGCGAGGCTTCGCCTAAGATTTGCGACGATATGACCGAGGTGGAATATGGTGGAGGGGGCACCGACACGCTAAGGATCGATCCGTAGATCAACTTGTGTGTTCTAGGGTGCCCCTGCTCCCGTATATAAAGGAGCAAGGGGGTGCGGCGGCCCTTGGAGGAGGTGTGGGAGGAGTCCTACTCCCACCGGAGTAGGACTCCCCCTTCCTAGTTGGATTAGGACTTGGGGGAGAAAGAGGGAAGGGGCGCCCCCTCTCCTTGTCCTATTCGGACTAGGGGGGGGGCGGCCTGCCCCGGCCGGCCCTTCCTCTTCTCCCTCATGGCCCACTAAGGCCCAATAACCCCGGAGGGTTCAGTAATCCCGGTGTTCGGTAAAATCCCGATTTCACCGGAACCATTCGAACTCCAAATATAGGCTTCCAATATATCAATCTTTATGTCTCGACCATTTCGAGACTCCTCGTCATGTCCGTGATCACATCCGGGACTCCATACTTCTTGGTACATCAAAATACACAAACTCATAATATAACCGCCATCGAAACCTTAAGCGTGCGGACCCTACGGTTCGAGAACAATGTAGACATGACGAAACACGTCTCGGTCAATAACCAATAGCGGGACCTGGATGCCCATATTGGCTCCTACATATTCTACGAAGATCTTTATCGGTCGGACCGCATAACAACATCGTTGTTCCCTTTGTCATCGGTATGTTACTTACCCGAGATTCGATCGTCGGTATCCAATACCTAGTTCAATCTCGTTACGGCAAGTCTCTTTACTCGTTCCGTAATACATCATCTCACAGCTAACTCATTAGTTGTAATGCTTGCAAGGCTTGATGATGTGTATTACCGAGAGGGCCAGAGATACCTCTCCGACAATCGGAGTGCCAAAACCTAATCTCAAATACGCCAACCCAACATCGCCTTTGGAGACACTGTAGTACTCCTTTATAATCACCCGATTACGTTGTGATGTTTGGTAGTACCCAAAGTGTTCCTCCGTAAAGCGGAGTTGCATAATCTCATAGTTATAGGAACATGTATAAGTCATGGATAAAAGCAGTAGCAACATACTAAGCGATCGTGTGCTAAGCTAATGGAATGGGTCATGTCAATCGATCATTCAACTAATGATGTGACCTTGTTAATCAAATAACAACTCTTTGTTCATGGTTAGGAAACATAACCATCTTTGATTAACAAGCTAGTCTAGTAGAGGCATACTAGTGACATATTGTTTGTCTATGCATTCACACATGTATCATGTTTCCGGTTAATACAATTCTAGCATGAATGATAAACATTTATCATGAAATAAGGAAATAAATAATAACTTTATTATTGCCTCTAGGGCATATTTCCTTCAGTTAATACCAAGCTTGATTGGATCCTAAGACGGTCGTGTGATGGTCGCGGTGGTAAGTGTTGCATGTGATGGTTACGAGGTAACCCCAAGCAGAGTAAGTTGGTGCATGATAGTGTCATCATGTTGCATGCTAGTATCATCATGTTTGTATGTTCATGTCATGCTCATACTGTTCACCCTGTTCATGCCATGTTGTGCTGGTAGTATCATGTCATCATGGGTTAACCTATAATTGCCATGTTGTTGTTTGTCTTGATTGCTCTTGGTTACTGCAAGCTTGCAAGTACATTCAATGTCCTGACCTGGCGTGTCATGCCAGTTTGCTAGTCATGCCGGATTTGATTGCTTGTTTGCCGTGGATTCCTTGTTCGCGAGCTAGGATAAGCGTTCCAGCTAGAGTCCCTGCAGAGTGGAGTTCATCACCGTCGTCGTTGTTTCGCTGCCAGTAGTTATTCCGCTGCTTCGAGTTGTTCTGCTGCTTGCATAGAGCAACCATGACCGGCGTAGTGTCGTTGTGCCGATGTAATCCCTTGTATCCATATAGATTGTAATAAAGAGCTGATTTGTTCTATGCTAAGCAGTGCCATTTTCCAGAAGACTTCTCCTCGATCTCTAGGCTGGAATATGGGGCGTTTTGGTTTCTCTGAGCCGGGGTGCCACACATATCCTAGGGACTACGCACACAACCAGGAGCAAGAGCATTATACCAAGACTTAGCATCACCCTTCAATGACAATGGAAATAATTTGAGAATATAATAATAGTGAATCTTCTCATCCCGAGCAAAAAGGGTGGCTATATCATTCAACTTAGTAAGATGTGCCACAACAATTTCAGTTTCGTAACCATGGAAAGGATCAGATTCAACCAAAGTAACTAACTCTGGGTCGATAGAGATTTAATAATCCTTATCATCAACAAAGATAGGTGAAGTAGCAAACTAAGGATCACATCATTTTAGCATTCAAAGTCTTTTCTTTATACTTGCATAATAATTTTTCCAAATCATCTCTATCCTTACAAGCAAGAATGTCTCTAGTTGTCTCCTCATCCATAACATAACCTTCCGGTACCTTTGGAAATTCGTGTCTAGGAGAACTAGGTGTAATAAGTGTTTCAAGATTTTCAGTTTCAAGCTCTTCATCAGTTTCAACAATCTCATCCTGTCTTACTCTAGCAATTTGTTCATCAAGAAACTCACCTAGTGGCAGATTATCATCAAGCAAGGTACTAGTATCATCATGAGTAGCATGCATAGAAGAAGCAGCATCATCAATAACTTGTGACATATCAGAATTGATAACATGTGGTGGTGTTGCAAGTCTACTTATAACATAAGGTGAATCTAAAGTGGAGCTGGATGGCAGTTCCTCTCCCCTCGTCTTAGAGGGAAAAATCTTAGTCTTAGCATCCTTCAGATTCTTCATAGTGATAATTTGATAATAATCCCAAGTGACTCCACAAATATAGCTATGCTCCCCAGCAACGAAGCCAGAAAAAGTTCTTGATAACCCACAAGTATAGGGGATCACAACAGTTTTTGAGGGTAGAGTATTCAACCCAAATTTATTGATTCGACACAAGGGAAGCCAAAGAATATTTGCAAGTATAAGCAGCTGTGTTGTCAATTCAACCACACCTGGAGATTAATTATCTACAGCAAAGTGATCAGTAGCAAAGTAGTATGGACGTTTTGATAGTAGTAGCGACAGCAATAGTAACGCTAACAATGATAACAATGATTTTGTAGCAAGTGCAATAGTAACAATAGCAGTAGTAACTCAGCAAGAACCATATGAGAGAAATTTGTAGGCATTGGATCGGTGAATTCATTGGATGATATTCATCATATAACAGTCATAACCTAGGGCGATACGGCACTAGCTCCAGTTCATAAATATAATGTAGGCATGTATTCTGTAAATAGTCATGCGTGCTTATGAAAAGAACTTGCATGACATATTTTGTCCTACCCTCCTGCGGCAGCAGGTCCTATCGGAAACTAAGGGATATTAAGGCCTCCTTTTAATAGAGAACCAAAACAAAGTATTAACATATGGTGAATACATGAACTCCTCAAACTACGGTCATCACCGGGAAGTGTCCTGACTTCTGTCACTCCGGGTTTGCCGGATCATAACGCGTAGTAGGTGACTATAACTTGCAAGATTGGATCTAGAACATAGATATAATGGTGATAACATAAACGGTCAGATCTGAAATCATGGCACCCGGGCCCAAAGTGACAAGCATTAAGCATGGCAAAGTCATAGCAACATCTATCTCAGAACATAATGGATACTAGGGATCAAGCAATAACAAAACTAACTCAATTACCTGATGAATCTCATCCAACTCCTCATTGACCAGCGAGCCTATGAAGGAATTACTCGCTCCCGGTGGGGAGCATCATGGAATTGGCGATGGAGAAGGGTTGGTGATGATGAAGATCAAAGATCCCCCTCTCCGGAGCCCCAAACGGACTCCAAATCTAGCCTCCCGGTGAAGAACATGAGGTGGCAGCGGCTTGGTCTCGTGAAACGCGATAATTCTTTATCCTTCATTTTTTTTCCTCCAAATATGTGATTTTATAGTATCAGGGTTGGAGTCTGCGGGGCCACCAGGTGGGGACAACCCACCTGGGCGCGCATGGAGGGCGGGCGCGCCCTGGTGGGTTGTGCCCACCCATGTGCCCCCCTCTAGTAGTTCTTGGCTCAAGAAATTCTCTTTTATTATATAAAAATTCCTTGCAAAGTTTTGTTCCAATCCTAGAACTTTTATTTCTGCACAGAAAACAACACCATGGTAGTTCTGCTGAAAACAACGTCAATCCAAGTTAGTTTCATTCAAATCATCCAAATTAGAGTCCAAAACAAGAGGAAAAGCATTAGGAAAAGTAGATACGTTGGAGACGTATCAGAGCTCTGTCATGGCTATCGCAAAAGCTTGGATGCGTTCTCCCAGATCCTTGGTAGTCACCATGGCCCAATCAGAGGCCTTATCACAGGTAAGTTCTGTTCCAATGGCAAGGACCGAGCCAAGCTTGACGAGTGGTTCTGATCCCCCGCCTTGGATCAGCTCGAGGAGCTCAGTTTTAATGATGGGCATATGCGCTCGCTACCAATGTTCATGATCTGCTTCGCGCCCATGCTACGCCTCGCCAAGTTCATGAAGTGCCATTCCCCCCCTAATGACGCGCCCGCTCTTTTTCTACCACGACTGAAGCACCTCGAGCTCGTCACCGTCTGCATCCCAAAGGATGACATGGAGCGCCTGCTCCATGGCTGTACTGCACTCGAGTTCCTTCGTCTTCAGGCGATGAATTGGTCGAGTATCTTCCACATGAACTCCGGGACTCTCTGGACTATTTATGTGCGTTGTTGGTGCTTCAATGAGAGATTACAAAAGGTGGACCACAATATGGTCACTGGGGACACACCTTCACTTGAGAGATTACTTGTAGTTGATCAACAAGGTCCAACAAGAATCAGTGTCATTTCTGCGCCGAAATTGACAGTGGTGGGCTACTCGTCTGTCAAATACTCCTACTTTCAGGTACAACAGTCGCCTTCTACCTCTCCTTCTTGATATCAACATTATTTCTAGTTTTGAAGATGTATGTTCGTCTGTCATCCAGAAACACTTCACCCAGATTCTGCGCACAGTGAAGATCTTGGCACTAGAATCTATCGACCCCAACCTGGACCAAGTTATAAGTTTCTTGAGATGATTTTCGTGCCTGAAGAAGTTGTATATCAAGGTGATGTTCCTTTCCTGTTAAATGTTAACCATAAGGGAGTTCAATTTTTTGCACCTTTTTCCAAGTTTACAATGACAATGTACTACTATTTCTGAAGGAATTTTGGAGGATTTCAGGACATACACCCCCCACCCATATTGGTTGCTTGACTCATATGGTTACAATCCATAAGCATTTCTCCTTTGGATTCATCTATACTAGTTTTCTTAGGGAATTTTTCATCCACTCCAACCTCTTGTGAAGAAGGCTACATTTTTCTAGATTGTAATTGAATGCCCATGTTAATCATGTTAGATCAAAGATGGCACATTGGTGCATTTTACAAATCCTGCAAACCAAATAGGCGTGTAGTAGTGTTCAAAACTGTATGTAGGCACTCACACGTTCTCTTCTTTTGCATATAATAATAGGCCCGGAGGTGGATAATGTTTATAATGACAATCACATCGAATGCATGGATCTGCATCTCTCAAAAATTACTTTGAACTCCTACCGAGGGACCTTACCGGAGATTATATTCGCCAGGTTCTTTGTTGCCAAAGCAAGGGCGCTGAAGGTAATGAGGTTGAACATGCATTTAAATAGGAAATATGAATGGTTTGTTGATCAGAGATAGCTAATTCAGAATGGAAGAGGCTCCAAAAAAGCTAAAATTCGTATTGGAAGTGCATATGATAGAGTAATTGGAAATCATTGTATCAACCCCATACATGACTTGTTAAGGGCTGATCCCTTTGCAGAAATGACGAGGTTTCAAAACCAGCCTTACTATTTTTATTTTTAGTTTGAACCTCTCTTATATCCATGTTCAGCTGATCAGCACGGGCGTTTGCAGCTGAATGAGCTGAATTTCATTTCTAATATCAGTTTGAACCTTGTAATCTTTGAATTTGAGCCATGTAACTCTGGAATTTGAACCTTGTAATATTTCGGGCTTTTGTGGTACAATCGTTGAGATGGCATCGTATGAGACTCATAGATTGGTAGTACTATTTTAACCTTAATATGCAATAGACTTAGATTTTATTAACCATTCATGACCAGGGATCCAGCCCAAACAACTCGGGTGGATCAACTGTATGCCACGTATCGCACACGCAACTCTAATCTGATTCGTGCTTGATGTCTCCGACATCGCTTGCACAATTTGTCTTATTTTGCTATGTTTCACTGTGCTGGCCTATGCTCGCCGTTAGGTGTTGCGGCGCACTCTGCTCACGTACCTCCACGCGCTCGGCTTGTGGATAGCTTTTCCTTGCGTGTTCAACTGCTATATGCATATATATGGTTGCTCGTCGTTGAGGCGACCACGAAGCGCTCTGCTCGCGTCCCTGCGCGCGCACTCTGCCAGCGGTTGGGGCCTGCGCACGATCACGTTGGGGGGCCCATATGCATGCACTTGCGCCGTGTGCGTCGCCACGAAGCAGCTACATGCGACATGATGGAGTTACGCGCTACAACTTAGAACTGCCATTCAGGCATGCAGATATTCCAGGCCATCTGGCTTCCCCTTTAATTCCCGCGGCCATTATAACCTTAGTCTCTTGAACCTTTCGATCACGCCCGACAACACAACAAGCACACCCACGACGACACATGGAGAGGGGATGTCTAGCGGCGCTCCAGTGGAGTTTGGAGAGCATAAAGTGGAGACCCACGCGAGGAAGGCGGATCTCTCGGCGGTGTACACCATCGACCCGGTCGTGGTGTACGACTACATTAACACCGTTGAGTAGTTGCTTGCTCGAGACAAGTACGAGGTGGTCGACATTGACCTCCAGTACATCAGCGGTCGTCCCAACATAAATCAGACGGATGCCATCACCCAGTTGTGCGTGCGCCATCATGTCCTCATCTACCACTACTACATGGCCACAGAGCCTTGCGACCATTTTGCCAGGTTTGTCAACAGCACCGACTACAAGTTCGCTACGATGGAAACTACCGATGATGTAAAAGTGCTCAGGTTTATGGGCTTGGCCTGCAAGAACCTTGTCGAAATCCGTGAGCACTACAGGGTCTGGGGCAGCACGAAGAAGGACTCCCTGGTTGAACTCGCCTCGGCCATCATCTACCCATACTACAAAAAGATAAAGAAGGATGCCAACAGAACACATCCCGCATCCTCGCACGGGGCCTGGATGCGGCAACTGGATGAACCTCACCTCAGGTTCGCGGCCAAGAGCATGTACACATGCTACGAGATGCACATGCGGATCATTGACATGAGGAAGTGCCTTGTTACTGAAATTGACGAGGCCGGATCGAGCCAGAAGCAGAGCAGTAGCGGCAAGCTCACAAAAAGTAGATGATGATCAGATGATCGTTTATCCTAGTTAATTATGCATGTAATATATAGTTGACTTTGGTGTGTGGAAATGTCATGTGTGTAGTAGCCACCTATATAATTATGCATGTAATAGTTTACTTTGGTGTGTGCAAATGTCATGTGTGTAGTAGGCTCCTATGTAATTGGATGTTTAATTTGGTTATACGACCATGTCCTTATAAGTGTGTGTATATATATATATATATATGTTATTGTTCTATATGCAATCCCAACTCACAACACACACGTCTTATTAGCAGCAATCGTCTGTGTTATTATCGTTCTTCACACACATTTCTGATTACAGACCTTTTTGGCACGTATCACACACATCTTGTTAAATTGAACCATTTCTATTATCTTGGCTCAACGCAAACAATTCATCCAAGTGAACTGTTTGCCCTCTATCGCACACACCTTGATCTGACTGACCGTTTCTTTTGTTCCGCCTAATCACAAACAGTTCATCCGAGTGAACGTATGTCGTATATCGCACACACCTTCATCTAGCTGCCCGTTTCTGTTCTTCTGCCTCATTGCAAACAGTTCATTAAACTGAAGGTATGCCCCGCATCGCACACGCAATTAAGTTCTGGACTGTGTTTGTCCGTCATCGCTAACGTTTTGCATCTTTTTTGACGGGTTTTTTACATCACCGTTTGTGATTATTGCATCACACACAGTTTCGTCGAAGGGTCTCTAATTGTAGTGTTGCGTTAGCAGCATCCTGCAGTAGTGAAGGTGTCACAGCTCTTGTGTGAAGTACTGCTTGAGCTTCTGCAAATACTATTACTGTCCAGGGTAAACGATAAACAAAAAAGGCTAGTAAAAAGAGGATTTAAAGATGTTTACTAAATAACTAAATAAAGTAAATAACAAGAGCTTAAAATGTAAATGGTGTTTCCTGCAATTAAGAGATTGGGTGTAGAGAGATTTCAGTTCATGGTAAGAATATATGAGTTGTGTCAGTGCGATGGTAATACCGTTTACCTTGTATTGTACTCATAGTATTTGTTATAAACTTTCTGTAGGCGGTTCTCCCTAAAGTTATGAAACTCCTCCACTAGGGGTTACATTTCATCCTATGGTCGTGCTTCTCCGCTGCCACAGAGTGGTTGTTTCCACGATTAAGGTCATAAGATCGGAACCAAGCATTAAGTTCAATGGATCGTCGTTATCTCATACTCATAAATATCTCCACCTGTCACGTCGGAGGTCACAGAGTTCCTAAACAATATGTGTTACCTGTGTAGGTCTTGAGATCATGTTGCCTCGACCCTTAAATTGCACAACATGCATAGAGTTCATCATAGTATAACAACATACTAAATAGATCATGCTACTACGAATTCAAATGACGACATATAGGATAGGCACATATCAATCTTACCATTCACCTACATCTCCCACACCTAAGGGAATTCCTCACACATCATAAGAGGGGATCACAACGGAGAGAAAACTCACGAAAATCATATCGATAATACTGAGGGGATCCACAGTGAAATGAAATGGTGCTCAAATAGTCTTGACCTCATATGAGATGGAGTAGAGATTACAAGTTCAGATCCCTCTTACAATAGTGAAGGAGGTGATGATGATGATGGAGATGAAAGGACCAAAAACTACAACGATCTTCTTGAGTTATCCCGATCCTCTCTTCTCCTGTTCTGGATGGTGTGGCGGCTGCTAGGGTTCCCTTCTCCCTGTGGTCCCTTCACGGATGTTGCTTGTATAGACGAGGAGGGGTTGTGGGCACGCCAAACGAGCACGTGCGGTCGTATGAAACGTCGTCTTTCACTCTGGTGCACCTGTTGACAGTGCTCTCTTGTGGAAAGTTGCTCCAGTTGACTTGATTTACCTCAATCTCCTTTGGTTTCCTTTCAAATGTGATATTTCCTGCCATCCAAAGGACAAAGTAGTTTTTCCTCTCTTTTGTTTGATTAGCATTAGAAATATCCGAGGAATAACAAAAATCCAATGAAACCAAACTGAAATCATTATGAAAAACATTGCAAATTCTCGAGCCATCATCAGGTCCTCGCCGATGGTCCGGCCCATGTAAGTTTGAGTTCTGGGCGTCATTCTTTCCTTTGTTCATTTTTTATTCTTATTTTCAAAAATAATGTAAATACATATATTTTAAAACCTAATAAAATCATGAATTTTAAAAAATGGTTAGCTTAATACAAAAAAATGTATCGCAAAAAATTACAAATTTCACGTGTTTCAAAAAATGTATGTGACGCTATAAAAAAATTAACCATATATTTTTCAAAAGGTTAAACATATAAAAATAAATATTTCAAATGTATACAAAAAATGTTGATGGCATACAAAACATTATTAAAAAACTAACTGTTCATGTGTTTAAAAACTGCATGTGACATTAAAACAATGAATCATTGTTTTAAACATATATCAAATAAATGTTTCAAATGTATTTGAAAAATATACTATGTTTATAAAAAGTAGACATCAAACAATTATTCAAATGAAATGTTAGTCATTACATGTAAAAGAGCTAATCATGTATTGACAAATGTTAAATATGTATAAAAATGTTCTTGATGTATACAAAAATGTAGACATCAAACACCTTTGGTTAAAAAATGTTAATTGTGTGTCTTAAAATGTTTAACATGTATAGAAATAATTGTTTCACATGTGCATGAAAAATGTATATAGGAAACCAAGGAAATCTGATAGAAAAAACACACAGAAAAAAATGTTAGCCAATCTAAAACCAATGAAAACTATACAGAAAAACATATAAAAAGAAAGAACCCAAAAAACCAGTGAAAAAGAAAGAGAAAATAAGAAAATCAATAGAAATCGAAAAAAGAAGCAAAGAAAACAAAAGAAAAACAAAGAAAAGGAAAAAACTAGTGAAAACTGAGAAAAAAACGAGGGAAAAAAAGAAAAAGCGAGTGAAAACTGAGAAAAGCAAAAAACAAACTGAAGAAAACCGGTGGAAAAAAATTAAGAACGGAGCAAAAAACAAAAGAAGCATCAAAGGAAAAAAACAAAGAGAAAACCGGTGCCGAGGGAATGTACAACTACTGAGTACATACGCTAATGGGCTGGCCCGCTCACGCTGCATGTGACCCGAGAGCTCCTTCCACCTCGCTATAAGCGAGATATCACTCTCGCGTAGAGCACGGAGAGCTCCTCTTTTCAGTGCTTCAGGCCTCAGAAATCGGTGTTGGCGCTCGCCCTCACGCTCGCTAAGGCACGACACAATAATAGAATATTGTTGCTCATATATTAGCTCAGAAGGGACGTGTGGAACCTGTTGGGGAACGTAGTAATTTGAAAAAAATTTCTACGCACACGCAAGATCAAGGTGATGGCATAGCAACGAGAGGGGAGAGTGTTGTCTATGTACCCTCATAGACCGTTAAGCGGAAGCGTTATGACAACACGGTTGATGTAGTCGTACGTCTTCACGATCCGGCCGATCCAAGTACCGAACGTACGGCACCTCCGTGTTGAAAGACACGTTCAGCTCGATGGCGTTCCTGTGCTCCAATCCAAAGAAAGCGTCGGGGATGAGTTCGTCAAGACGACGGCGTGGACGATGATGATGTTCTACCGGCGCAGGGCTTCGCCTAAACTCCGCGACGATATGACCGAGGTGGAATATGGTGGAGGGGGGCACCGCACACGGCTAAGGAACAATCCGTAGATCAACTTGTGTGTCTATGGGGTGCCCCTGCCCCCGTATATAAAGGAGTGGAGGAGGGGAGGGCCGGCCCTCTCTATGGCGCGCCCTAGGGGAGTCCTACTCCCACCGGGAGTAGGATTCCCCCTTTCCTAGTCCAACTAGGAGTCCTTCCAAGTATTAGGAGTAGGAGACAAGGAAGGGGAAGAGGGAGAGATGGAAGGGGCGCCGCCTCCCTAGTCAATTCGGACTAGTCAATGGGGGCGCGCCTGCCTCTCCTCTCCCTAAAGCCCAATAAGGCCCATATACTTCTTCCCCCGTATTCCCGTAACTCCCCGGTACTCCGAAAAATACCAGAACCACTCGGAACCTTTCCGATGTCCGAATATAGTCGTCCAATATATCGATCTTTACGTCTCGACCATTTCGAGACTCCTCGTCATGTCCTCGATCTCATCCGGGACTCCGAACTCCTTCGGTACATCAAAACTCATAAACTCATAATAAAACTGTCATCGTAACGTTAAGCGTGCGGACCCTACGGGTTCGAGAATTATGTAGACATGACCTAGAACTGTTTCCGGTCAATAACCAATAGTGGAACCTGGATGTTCATATTGGCTCCTACATATTCTACGAAGATCTTTATCTGTCAAACCGCATAACAACATACGTTGTTCCCTTTGTCATCGGTATGTTACTTGCCCGAGATTCGATCGTCGGTATCCAATACCTAGTTCAATCTCGTTACTGGCAAGTCTCTTACTTGTTCCTTAATACATCATTTCATAACTAACTCATTAGTTACAATGCTTGCAAGGCTTAAGTGATGAGTATTACCGAGAGGGCCCAGAGATACCTCTCCGACAATCGGAGTGACAAATCCTAATCTCGAATTATGCCAACTCAACATGTACCTTTGGAGACACCTGTAGAGCACCTTTATAATCACCCAGTTACGTTGTGACGTTTGGTAGCACACAAAGTGTTCCTCCGGTAAACGGGAGTTGCACAATCTCATAGTTGTAGGAACTTTGTATAAGTCATGAAGAAAGCAATAGCAACATACTAAACGATCAAGTGCTAGGCTAACGGAATGGGTCAAGTCAATTACATCATTCTCCTAATGATGTGATCCCGTTAATCAAATGACAACACATGTCTATGGTTAGGAAACATAACCATCTTTGATCAACGAGCTAGTCTAGTAGAGGCATACTAGTGACACTCTGTTTGTCTATATATTCACACATGTATTATGTTTCCGGTTAATACAATTCTAGCATGAATAATAAACATTTATCATGAAATAAGGAAATAAATAATAACTTTATTATTGCCTCTAGGGCATATTTCCTTCAGTCTCCCACTTGCACTAGAGTCAATAATCTAGTTCACATCGCCATGTGAATAATTCACATCACCATGTGATTAGCACCCATAGTTCACATCGTCATGTGACCAACACCCAAAGGGTTTACTAGAGTCAATAATCTAGTTCACATCCCTATGTGATTAACACCCAAAGAGTACTAAGATGTGATCATGTTTTGCTAGTGAGATAATTTTAGTCAACGGGTCTGTCACATTCAGATCCGTAAGTATTTTGCAAATTTCTATGTCTACAATGCTCTGCACAGAGCTACTCTAGCTAATTGCTCCCACTTTCAATATGTATCTAGACCAAGACTTAGAGTCATCTAGATTAGTGTCAAAACTTGCATCGACGTAACCCTTTACGATGAACCTTTTTGTCACCTCCATAATCGAGAAACATATCCCTATTCCCCTAAGGATGATTTTGACCGCTGTCTAGTGATCTACTCCTAGATCACTATTGTACTCCTTTGCTAAAATCAGTTAGGGTATACAATAGATCTGGTACACAGCATGGCATACTTTATAGAACCTACGGTTGAGGCATAGGGAATGACTTTCATTCTCTTTCTATCTTCTGTCGTGGTCGGGCTTTGAGTCTTACTCAATTTCACACCTTGTAACACAGGCAAGAAACTCTTTCTTTGACTGTTCCATTTTGAACTACTTCAAAATCTTGTCAAGGTGTGTACTCATTGAAAAAAACTTATCAAGCGTCTTG
This sequence comes from Aegilops speltoides, assembly GCA_021437245.1. Taxonomy (NCBI): domain Eukaryota; kingdom Viridiplantae; phylum Streptophyta; class Magnoliopsida; order Poales; family Poaceae; genus Aegilops; species Aegilops speltoides. The sequence goes on from CM038142.1 coordinate 146,005,330, forward strand.
ATCTATCTCTACAGATCTTGATGCTCAATATGTAAGCAGCTTTACCGAGGTCCTTCTTCGAAAAAAACTCCTTTCAAATACTCCTTTATGCTTTGCAGAATAATTCTATATTACTTCCGGTCAACAATATGTCATTCACATATACTTATCAGAAATGTTGTAGTGCTCCCACTCACTTTCTTGTAAATACAGGCTTCACCGCAAGTGTGTATAAAACTATATGCTTTGATCAACTTATCAAAGCGTATATTCAACCTCCGAGATGCTTGCACCAGTCCATAGATGGATCGCTGGAGCTTGCACATTTTGTTAACACCTTTAGGATCGACAAAACCTCTTGGTTGCATCACATACAACTCTTCTTTAATAACTCCATTAAGGAATGCAGTTTTGTTTATCCATTTGCCAGATTTCATAAAATGCGGCAATTGCTAACATGATTCAGACAGACTTAAGCATAGATACGAGTGAGAAACTCTCATCGTAGTCAACACTTTGAACTTGTCGAAAACCTTTTGCGATAATTCTAGCTTTGTAGATAGTAACAACACTATCAGCGTCCGTCTTCCTCTTGAAGATCCATTTATTCTTAATGACTCACCGATCATCGGGCAAGTGAATCAAAGTCTACACTTTGTTCTCATACATGGATCATATCTCAGATTTCATGGCCTCAAGCCATTTCGCGGAATCTGGGCTCATCATCGCTTCCTCATAGTTCGTAGGTTTGTCATGGTCAAGTAACATGACCTCCAGAACAGGATTACCGTACCACTCTGGTGCGGATCTCACTCTGTTTTACCTACGAGGTTCGGTAGTAACTTGATCTGAAGTTACATGATCAACATCATTAGCTTCCTCACTAATTGGTGTAGTAGTCACAGGAACAGATTTCTGTGATGAACTACTTTCCAATTTGGGAGAAGGTACAAATTACCTTATCAAGCTCTACTTTCCTCCCACTCACTTCTTTTGAGAGAAACTCCTTCTCTAGAGAGGATCCATTCTTAGCAACGAATGTTTTGCCTTCGGATCTGTGATAGAATGTGTACCCAACAGTTTCCTTTGGGTATTCTATGAAGACGCACTTCTCCGATTTGGGTTCGAGCTTATCAGGTTGAAAACCTTTTTCATATAAGCATCGCAACTCCAAACTTTAAGAAACGACAGCTTAGGTTTACTCCTAAACCATAGTTCATATGGTGTCGTCTCAACGGATTTAGATGGTGCCCTATTAAACGTGAATGCAGCTGTCTCTAATGCATAACCCCAAAATGATATTGGTAAATCGGTAAGAGACATCATTGATCGCACCATATCAAAATAAAGTATGATTACGATGTTCGGACACACCATAACGTTGTGGTGTTCCAGGTGGCATGAGCTGTGAAACTATTCCACATTGTTTTAATTGAAGACCAAACTCGTAACTCAAATATTCATCTCCACGATCAGATTGCAGAAACTTTGTTTTCTTGTTACGATGATTTTCCACTTCACTCTGAAATTCTTTGAACCTTTCAACTATTTCAGACTTATGTTTCATCAAGTAGATATACCCATATCTTCTCAAATCATCTTGTGAAGGTCAGAAAATAATGATACTTGCCACGAGCATCAACACTCATTGGATCGCATACATCGGTATGTATTATTTCCAATAAGTCGACCGCTTGTTCCATTGTTAGGAGAAGCGAGTTTTAGTCATCTTGCCCAAAAGGCACGGTTCATAAGCATCAAATGATTCATAACCAAGTGATTCCGAAATCCATCTTTATGGAGTTTCTTCATCGCTTTACACCGATATGACCTAAGCGGCAATTGCCACAAATAAGTTGCACTATCATTATTAACTTTGCATCTTTTGGCATCAATATTATTAATATGTGTATCACTACGATCGAGATCCAACAAACTATGTTCCTTTGGGTGTATGACCATCGAAGGTCTTATTCATGTAAGCAGAATAACAATTTATTCTCTAACTTTAAATGAATAACCGTATCGCAATAAACATGATCAAATCATATTCATGCTTAACGCAAACGCCAAATAACATTTATTTAGGTTTAACACTAATCCCGAAAGTATAGGTAGTGTGCGATGATGATCATATCAATCTTGGAACTACTTCCAACACTCATCGTCACTTCACCCTCAACTAGTCTCTGTTTATTCTGTAACTCCTGTTTCGAGTTACTAATATTAGTAACCGAACAAGTATCAAATACTCGGGGGCTACTATAAACACTAGTAAGGCATACATCAATAACCTGTATATCAAATATACCCTTGTTCACTTTACCATCCTTCTTATCCACCAAATATTCAGGGCATTTCCGCTTCCAGTGACCATTTCTTTTGTAGTGTAAGCACTCAGTTTCAGGCTATTGTCCAGCTTTGGGCTTCTTCGCAGGAGTGACAACTTGCTTGTCTTTCCACTTGAAGTTCCCTTTCTTTCCCTTTGCCCTTTTCTTGAAACTAGTGTTCTTGTTAACTATCAACACTTGATGTTTTTCTTGATTTCTACCTTCGTTGATTTCAGCATTACGAAGAGCTTGGAAACAACTTCCGTCATCCCTTGCATATTATAGTTCACCACGAAGTTCTACTAACTTGGTGATGGTGACTAGAGAATTTTATCAATCACTATCTTATCTGGAAGATTAACTCCCACTTGATTCAAGCGATTGAAGTACCCAGACAATCTGAGCACATGCTCACTAGGTGAGCGATTCTCCTCCATCTTTTAGCTATAGAACTTGTTCGAGACTTCATATCTCTCAACTCGGGTATTTGCTGGAAATATTAACTTCAACTCCTGGAACATCTCATATGGTCCATGACGTTCAAAACGTCTTTGAAGTCCCGATTCTAAGTCATTAAGCATGGTGCACTAAACTATCAAGTAGTCATCATATTGAGCTAGCCAAACATTCATAACATCTGCATGTGCTCCTGCAATAGGTCTGTCACCTAGTGGTGCATTAAGGACATAATACTTCTGCAATGAGAATAAACCTCAGATCACGGATCCAATCCGCATCATTTCTACTAACATCTTTTCAACACAGTTTTCTCTAGGAACATATCAAAACAAACTTATGAAAGCAACAACACGAGCTATTGATCTACAACATAATTTGCAAAATACTACCAGGACTAAGTTCATGATAAGTTTAAGTTCAATTAATCATATTACTTAAGAACTCCCACTTAGACAGACATCTCTCTAGTCATCTAAGTGATCACGTGATCCAAATCAACTAAACCATAACCGATCATCACGTGAGATGGAGTAGTTTTCAATGGTGAACATCACTATGTTGATCATATCTACTATATGATTCACGCTCGACCTTCGGTCTCCGTGTTCGAGGCCATATCTGCATATGCTAGGCTCGTCAAGTTTAACTCGAGTATTCTGCGTGTGCAAAAGCGGCTTGCACCCGTTGTAGATGGACGAGAGCTTATCACACCCGATCATCACGTGGTGTGCGGGCACGAGGAACTTTGGCAGCGGTGCATACTCGGGAGAACACTTCTTGATAATTAGTGAGAGATCATCTTAAAATGCTACCGTCAATCAAAGCAAGATAAGATGCATAAAAGATAAACATCACATGCAATCAATATAAGTGATATGATATGGCCATCATCATCTTGTGCTTGTGATCTCCATCTCTGCAGCACCGTCATGATCACCATCGTCACCGGCGCGACACCTTGATCTCCATCGTAGCATCGTTTTCGCCACGCCATCTATTGCTTCTCGACTATCGCTACCGCTTAGTGATAAAGTAAAGCAATTCTGAAGCGTTGCATTTCATACAATAAGCGACAACCATATGGCTCTCGCCATTGTCGATAACTTCGTTACAAAACATGATCATCTCATACAATAAATATAGCATCACGTCTTGACCATATCACATCACAACATGCCCGGAAAAAACAAGTTAGACGTCCTCTACTTTGTTGTTGCATGTTTTACGTGGCTGCTACGGGCTTAGCAAGAACCGTTCTTACCTACGCATCAAAACCACAACGATAGTTCGTCAAGTTAGTGTTGTTTTAACCTTCGCAAGGACCGGGCGTAGCCACACTCAGTTCAACTAAAGTTGGAGAAACTGACACCCACCAGCCACCTGTGTGCAAAGCACGTCGGTAGAACTAGTCTCGCGTAAGCGTACGCGTAATGTCGGTCCGGGCCGCTTCATCCAACAATACCGCCGAACCAAAGTATGACATCTTTGGTAAGCGGTATGACTTGTATCGCCCACAACTCACTTGTGTTCTACTCGTGCATATAACATCAACGCATAAAACCTAGGCTCGATACCCTTTGTTGGGGAGCGTAGTAATTTCAAAAATTTCCTACGCACACGCAAGATCATGGTGATGGCATAGCAGCGAGAGGGAGAGTGTTGTCACGTACCCTCGTGAGACCGTTAAGCGAGCGTTATGACAACACGGTTGATGTAGTAAATGCGCCTTCACGATCCGACCGATCCAAGTACCGAACGTACGGCACCTCCGTGTTCAGCACACGTTCAGCTCGATGACGTTCCCCGGGCTCCAATCCAGCAAAGCGTCGGGGATGAGTTCCGTCAGCACAACGGTGTGGTGACGATGATGATGTTCTACCGGCGCAGGGCTTCGCCTAAACTCCGCGATGATATGACCGAGGTGAAATATGGTGGAGGGGGGCACCGCACACGGCTAAGGAACAATTTGTAGATCAACTTGTGTGTCTATGGGGTGCCCCCTGCCCTCGTATATAAAGGAGTGGAGGAGGGGAGGGCCGCCCTCTCTATGGCGCTCCCTAGGGGAGTCCTACTCCCACCGGGAGTAGGATTCCCCCTTTCCTAGTCCAACTAGGAGTCCTTCCAAGTATTAGGAGTAGGAGACAAGGAAGGGGAAGAGGGGAGAGAAGGAAGAGGCGCCGCCTCCCCTAGTCCATTCGGACTAGTCAATGGGGGGGCGCGCGGCCTGCCTCTCCCTCTCCCCTAAAGCCCAATAAGGCCCATATACTTCTTCCCCCGTATTCCCGTAACTCCCCGGTACTCCGAAAAATACCCGAACCACTCGGAACCTTTCCGATGTCCAAATATAGTCGTCCAATATATCGATCTTTACGTCTCGACCATTTTGAGACTCCTCGTCATGTCCCCGATCTCATTCGGGACTCCGAACTCCTTCGGTACATCAAAACTCATAAACTCATAATAAAACTGTCATCGTAACGTTAAGCGTGCGGACCCTACGGGTTCGAGAACTATGTAGACATGACATAAAACTGTTTCCGGTCAATAACCAATAGTGGAACCTGGATGTTCATATTGGCTCCTACATATTCTACGAAGATCTTTATCGGTCGAACCGCATAACAACATCGTTGTTCCCTTTGTCATCGGTATGTTACTTGCCGAGATTCGATCGTCGGTATCCAATACCTAGTTCAATCTCGTTCTTGGCAAGTCTCTTTACTCGTTCCGTAATACATCATTTCATAACTAACTCATTAGTTACAATGCTTGCAAGGCTTAAGTGATGAGTATTACCGAGAGGGCCAGAGATACTTCTCCGACAATCGAAGTGACAAATCCTAATCTCGAATTATGCCAACTCAACATGTACCTTTGGAGACACCTGTAGAGCACCTTTATAATCACCCGCACGTTGTGACGCGTTTGGTAGCACACAAAGTGTTCCTCCGTAAGCGGAGTTGCACAATCTCATAGTTGTAGGAACTCTGTATAAGTCATGAAGAAAGCAATAGCAACATACTAAACGATCAAGTGCTAGGCTAACGGAATGGGTCAAGTCAATCACATCATTCTCCTAATGATGTGATCCCGTTAATCAAATGACAACACATGTCTATGGTTAGGAAACATAACCATCTTTGATCAACGAGCTAGTCTAGTAGAGGCATACTAGGGACACTCTGTTTGTCTATATATTCACACATGTATTATGTTTCCAGTTAATACAATTCTAGCATGAATAATAAACATTTATCATGAAATAAGGAAATGAATAATAACTTTATTATTGCCTCTAGGACATATTTCCTTCAGAACCTCCGTCTTTGTGGGTGGACACACCCCCTGATTTTCTCTCTGTTGCTCTAGCGGATGATGTAAGCATACTGTGATTAATAAAGCAGCCATGATGGCCTTCCTGTCAAAAAAAGGCACGACACAATAAGGCTTGAGATCTCCTCTTCAGCACCTTACGCGCCGATTCTCATACCGGGCGCTCGCAGCATCCTCGCATGGGCCGGCCCAGCTAGCACGCTCGCTCGTTTCCTCGTTCGCACCTGCGCGTTTCGTTTGTTCTTTTTTTTTTGTTCGTTCCTTCCTTCACAAAATGGGAAAAACTAATGGATCTGAAATTTACGAATTTGAAAGCAGTTCCCGAAATTCAAAAAGTTCATCAATTCTAAAAAACAGCTCATCAATTTTGACCCAAATTTCATGATATTTGAAAAAATTTCATTAGATTTGAAAAAAAGTTCACTGGATTTTAAAAAAAGTTCATCAAATTTGAAAAAGTTCACCGGATTTAAGAAAAAAGTTTGTTGGATTTGAAAAAAAATTACCAGATTTTAAAAAGGTTCACCGAATTTGAAACAAAAAGTTCATCAAATTTAAAAACATTCACCGGATTTCGGAAAAAAATCATCGGATTTGCAAAAAGTTCACCGAGTTTGAATCAAAAAGTTCATAAAACTTGAAAAACATTTATTGAGTTTGAAAATAAGTTCACCAAATTTGAAAATTTTCAATGAAATTTGAAAAAAGGGTCATCGAGTTTGAAAAAAGATCTTCGAATTTGACAAAAACATATCAATTTCGCAAAAAATATTCATGAAGAAAAAAGTTTTCTCGAACTTGGAAAAATTAAAAAAAGGGACAGAAAAAAGAAAACAAACACACGGAAGAAAAAAAGGAAAGAAAGCATGTAACTAAACACAACAACTGAAGTGGTGCGGTCGTTGTTGCGTCCTGCTCTAAACACGGTCGTCGTGAGAACGAATCCTGGCTCTCCCATAATTTTTGTGCTTTAGAAACAGAAAGAAAAATAAGAATGGGCTGGCCCAAACGCGATGAGGGGGTATGCGCCCGTTAGTGAAATGACTAGTGTAGTGTTAGGCGCTAAAGGCGCCGAATAGGATTTGGTGTTAGACGTAGGCGACACAATCCCGATGAACATTGACATTGTTCATAAAGTGAAGCATGTTTAGCCTAAAAAGGGTCATCTCGTGAAGTAATTTTTCTAATTGGATTTGTTGTTTCTTTATTCAAGTTCCTTGGCGAGGTCCGAGTTCATTGCATCCCTAATATAATCCGAATGTAAATGGAGCCATGTTTTCCTAAAGCTCATTACCATAACGTTATTAGCCAATCCATGACCAACACCATTAGCCGAACACTTGGTCCACCACACTTCAGATTCCCGGACGAAAATCAGCAATTTCTTTACTTTAACCAGAGGACCGAGTGGAGATAAATCCCTCTCGTGTCGTGCCGCGGGCAACCAGCCGTGCCCCGCCCCCTCCTCCCCCAATCCCCCTCTGTCGCCGCCGTCGCTACCGTCCGTCGTTGGGTCAGGCCCGGGCGGTGCCAGCGGCCCCCCGACCTTTCCCCTCTCGAAGATGCACCAGCGCGGGGCGGCGCGGATCCGAGGGGTGCTCCCACGCGACGGCGGTCTGACGTGGTGGGGAGGTGACTAGTCGTGGACGTGGGGGATCTGCAGTGTGGCAGGGATGTTCGTCGGCGCCCGCTCGACCCAGATCTGGGCCCCTTTAGGCCCCATCTGGGTCTGGGCAGGCCAGCGGCGGGACATGTAGATGGTATGGCTTCCTGGAGGTGGAGGCGCTGCATAGGGCTGGTGGGTGGTGGCGGCGTTGGCGCCCGTATGCTGTAGTGCGGCGGTGGAGTCTTTGCGGGCCCAAGAGGCCTCGTAAGCCTCTGTTACCGCGTGCACCGACTACCGCGACGGTGTTGGAGGCAATCGCCTCCCGCGCGATGGCGGTAGAGGTGGTTCCCTTCCGCGTGGCTCCGCTGTTGCCGTCCCCGCTTCCTGGCGCTCCCTCTCTCCGTTCTCAAGGCCTCGCGATGGTGATCTCGGTGAAACAACGTGGGCGACGTCAAGACCGCAGTGGAGCATGTTGGTCGGTGGCAAGCTGGTTGGAAGGCTTCGGATCGGGTGGGTAGTGGCGTTTTGGGTGTGGGAGAGAAATCCCTGTCGGTTCATTCGGCTCCGACGCGGTGTCGCCTGCGAGTGGCGCCATTCCTTCCTGAAGGGTGTTTGAGGTTCCAATCCCCCACTCCCTTCTGCGTGCCGGGGGAAACCCTAGGACTTGCCAGGGCAGCAGCGCCGTCGTTGTCGCATTCCTTCTTGGAGGTGTTGCTTGGTACGCGGTGGTTCAGAATCTAGGGGTGTGGTGGGACGATTTCGATGGGAGCAGCGGTGGCTGGTCATCCACGCTTCATCGAGCTTTCGTTGTTGGCATTAGTTTCTCTTTTCTTTCTCTTTTTTTGGGCTTGACGTAATGTTCGTCTCAACAATTGCTTTGTGATTGATGTTGATTGCTTAAGCGGGGGATCCTTTTATCGGCATCATTGAGTTAGCTACCTATATGGAAGGGAGTGCCTCTTGAGCTTGAATGGAGTGCAGGTATGTTTATTGTTGTTCATATGAACACACGTGATACAATTAATAGATCGTCATGACATCTTACCTCCAGGATGTTGAAATATATTGTCTACCTCTCTCTATCAGTTTGTACTTTTGGACAATTGACTGGAACATGAATTCAATATAGTATCCGAGCTAAGAGGTCTTGAGTTTAAGACCCTGCCAACGCAGTATTAAATAAAACGATTATGTGGCCTACATCGGACCACGTCTAAGGACTAAAATAGTCTAGACGTGAGGAGGGGTGTCGAAATATATCGCCCGCCTCTCTCCATCAGTTCGGACTTTTAGAGCAACTGGCTGGAGCGTGAATTCAATACAGAAAACAAAACAACCGCATTGAGCTGGTTGACCACCACCACACAATCAAATCCAAGAACAAGTATCTGAAGACTATCTCTATGGCCAAGGTCATTGTCTATCGACAGGCATAGAGTGTTCATTGTTAATTTTAAAATGTTCATGTCTATTTTTTTAAATCATCGTTAATTCAGGTGTATTTAAAACAGTTCATCGAGTGTGTAGTCATTCGTGTATTTTAAAAATGCTCGTTGTGAATTTATAACTGTTCATCTTGTCTTGAAAATGTCCATAGGGTATTTCAAAAAGATTATTTGTGCATTAAAAAATGTTCAGAATATCTTTAAGAAATGGTCAACATATATCTAAAAAGTTCATCCTGTGTTGTTATAATTTTATTATGTATTGAGAATACTTTCATTTTATATTAAAATTTATTAATCCCGTATTTTAAAAATGTTCATCATGTAATAGGACTTTTTAACATGTATTTAAAGAAACATCCATCATGTATTAAAGATGTTAATTATGTAACTATTTTTTTGCATCGTCATGTATTTAAAACATTTTCATTGTGTATTTTGAAATATATTCATCATGTTTTAAAATGTTAATTATGTAATAAAAATGGTCTTTTTATATTTTACAAAACAATATTAAAATGATCTCATTGCGCATTAAAAAATTCATATTGAATGAAAATTTGTTCATGTATTTATACACAAATGTTTCTATTTTCCCAACCATTTAAAAAAATGTGTATTTTTCAAGAATGTTTGTTTAAAAATTCTTCAAAAAATTCAAAAAATGTTAGCAGTTTTCAAACATTTGATGAAGATTTTAAATATGTTTGCATTTTTTAGAAAATGATCACTTTAATAAAATCATGTCTTTATGAAAAAACACAGAATAACCTAAAAATAGTAAAACCAAAAAAATGAACTAGAGAGAGAGAGAGAGAGAGAGAGAGAGAGAGAGAAACAGGGTGATGATTGACCATTAGATCTGGGTTGAGCGACCCCTATTAAATCATACAGTTTAGAAGTTTTGAAGAGTTAATGGGCTCGACCCAATTCGACTCGGGAGATATGGAAGAAAACACTAAGTTTGGCAAGATTGGTTTCTCTGGATTTTGGAAACTTTTCCTATTTAAAATAATTTTGTAAAATGATTATGGCTTTTATAGTTGCCAAATCTCTACCAAAAATTCCAAGAATAATCTAATAAATCAAAATACTTATATTATATCAGAGAAATATACTTTCCACCCAAAAATAATTCTACAATTCATTTTCATATTTGAAAATATCCATGTAGAACCTTAATAAATCCCTAAAATTATTTTCTAGGGTTTATATATTCATATATTGGTTTCAAGCATCCAATGTGCAATGAGAGTCATCTGTGATAATTTCTATAGTTGACATAAGTTGAATCAAGTTGGAAATTTCCAAATGGATTTGAAATTCAAATTCAAATAAACCAAATATGGTATGCACGTGATATCAGTTCTATTAACATTACAAACGAAAAGGTTAGGATGTTAAATCAAATGCCTTATCTTTCACATTGGTTGTCCATGATACTTGTCGGCCCTAATTTGTCAAAAAAAATTGATTATCCGTAAAAACTTACTAATATCCTTTCATTGGGCTTTACTGGTTCGCAAGCAAGTGACAATCCAACCACCCTGGCTTCCATGACCTCACTCTATGACCGCCTCTTACTATTACAACCGCCTTCAGTGCCACATGTAGATTTGTCGTCATTACCTTGTCGGCCGCTCCCCTCTCACCGTCTTCTCATAATATCATCTATGTCGGAACTCCCTAACATTTCCCCACCGCAAGCCCCAAAATCCGCAAACAATCTTGCATCGTCGCTACGAACTCGAGATGTTCTCTCTGCTAGCACCTCTAATTCCGTCCCTCGCCAAGCTACCCAGCACTACAATATTGATTCCTTCGACCCTAGGTCAAATACATAACAAGGGCCCTGTTGAACTCTGGATGCCCTGGAAGGGAAGATCTTTGGAGGTGTCAATCAACAAAATTATATAAGGAGCTCGTGAGGAGTAAAGGGCGGGGGTGAATATCACCACCGATCCGAAAAAAGTTCTCCTTTCACTCATTTCAGCGGTTAGTTAACTCTTTCATGCCTGCGGACAATTACTCTCTATGCATATTATTTCTTATTTTGGTGTTTGCATGATTTTCGTAAGGAATTGGTGTTCACATGTTATTTTCAATCCATGGAGCTCGTGAGATTTTCTTTAGGTAACACACTTAACGTTGGCTTTCAGGCTAAAGGCCACAATGATTCGTATATAAAATAGAGATAGTGATACTCTTCTCCTTCTTCTTCTTTTTACTCCCGCTCCTCCTCTCCCTCTTCGAAATCGGTTCATAGAGCGAAAAGTGTTTCGTACATGGGCCCTAGGCAGCCCTTTTTTTCACCGAACGTATTTTTCTACACCTCAAAGAATAATGAAAAAAAATATACATAGAGTATACACATATGAAACTTCATCAACATATATTTTCTTATGTGGTATACAAAAAGAAGACAAATACATATATTAAAAATTGTTGCAGTGGTGGTGGTGGTGGTGTGGCATTTTTCACAGAAATTGTATCTTATTATGTAGTTTGAAAATAATTGTATTATTCGATGAATTTTTGCAGATATGCAGTTAACATGTATACAAATTTGTAAAGAAGTTAAACTTTCTTGGAACTTTTAAACAATATTTCCAAATTTTATTCAAATTCCAAGCTCCCTACAGCCTGTCCTCCAAAATGTTGCTCCGCTCTCATTCAGAAAAATGCCCCTTTTTTGGCCATTCAAAGGGTGCCTTTTTGGGGGGAAATTCAAAAGTTGCCTGGTATGGATAACACAGGTTTTGTTCATATGCCCCCCCCCTCCCGTACGTCTTTACAATGCACGGTGCTCTAGTTGCACTGCAAGTATCCTCCACTCGTATCATGCCCATAACTATGATGCATCAGGTCCAACCCATATAGCCAAGCCATCACAAAAATACCGGCTTAACATTCTATTTATTCCTCCTTGAAAAAAACATTCCATTTATTTCTCCAGTTTTGATTGCGTAACACGCACATCCACGTGCGAGAACATGGATCGGACGGTGCGGACCAGGCGTAGGGATTGGGTGCGTTTTGGTCGTATCTCCCTCGGGATGCATTTCGGCTGTATCGCCACCGGTATGTGTTTCGGCCAATCTCCCCCTTTTCAACCACCAGGGCATCAGGATGAGGGCGTGCATTGCGATTGTATCTCTCCCTTTCCAACCATCGGGCATCGAGATCAGGGGGTGCATTTTAGATGTATGTCACGCATCCACAAAGAAGAACACATAATATATGATGCAGATGGGGGCACTGGGATCAGGGATGCATTTCTGTCATATCTCCCCATTTCTAACCACCGGGGCATCAAGATCGGCGGGTGTGTTTCGGCTATATCTCGCGCATCCACATACAAGAACGTGGATCAGATGATGTGGACCAGGGCACTGGGACCAGTGGGTGCATTTCGGTCGCATCTCCCCTTTCCCACCACCGGGGCATAGGGATCAAGGGGTGTGTTTCGGCTGTATCTCCCATTTCCAACCACCGGGGCATAGGGATCAAGGGGTGCATTTCTGCTATATCTCCTTCTTTCCAACCACCAGGACATATGATCAAGGGGTGCGTTTCGGCTGTATCTCCCCCTTTCCAGCCACGGGGACATATGATCAAGGGGTACGTTTCGGCTGCATCTCCCCCTTTCCAACCACCGGGGCATAGGATCAAGGGGTGTTTTTCGGCTGTATCCCTCAACCACCGGGGCATAGCGTAGCGATCAAGGGGTGTGTTTCGGCTATATCTCCCCCTTTCCAACCACCGGGGCATAGGGATTAAGAGGTGTGTTTCGGATGTATCCTCCAACACCGAGGCATAGCATAAAGATCAAGCGGTGCATTTCGGCGGTATCTCCCACTTCCAACCACCATGGCATTAGATGAGTACTGGCCAGATTTACTATTACGTACACTCCATCATACATTAGCCCGTTTCATGTCATCACTTTCTGACCTTGGTCACTAGAGGCCAGGCCCGGCTGCCTGTATGGTAGTGCTTCCAAAATAACGTTGCAGCCCATGTGCACCATCCAAAACGTGGCCTTGCATGAGGCTTGGCTGCTCTACACTTGTACTGTACAATTTTGTATATCTCTCCATCTTATCCTGCATTGCTGATTTGTATCATGAAACCGATGCGTCCTAGGTAGAGTATATCCATCCATCTCTTGCATCGCACTGCTGATGGATATATACGATTCCCGCAAAAAAGAAAATTACGGTGGTTGTTTCCCAGCTAGTATACTCTGCGTGTTGTGACTTGTGAATAGAAACCTCCAGGTTAACTCTGCAGCCGTATGCCCCCGTCCAAGACGTGACCTTGCCTGAGGCTTGGCCGATGTACACTTGTACCCTTCGTATCTCTCCATCTCTATCTGGAGAAACTGATGCGTTGTACTCCTTCAATTCCTAAATATAAGTTTTTTCTTACAGATTCTAATATAGACTACATACGAAGCAAAATGAGTGAATATACACCCTAAATACGTCTAAATACATCCATATGTAATTCGTATTGAAATCTCTAAAAGATACTGTATTATATTTAGAAACAAAGGGAGTAGCTAGCAGGTGACAACCGTGTAGATAGATGACACAAAATATGTGATGGAGGGGAAGGCGCGCGTTGCTGCACCGGGAACTAATGCGTTGTGTGTATCCTACTCATGCAAAGACTGTTTGTGCTCTCGTTGCACTCGTAGCCCCTTGATGCTACTCCATCCGTCCACAAATACTTGTCAGAGAAATTGATGTATCTAGATGTATTTTAGTTCTAAATACATTCACTTTTATCCGATTATCCGACAAGTATTTTCGGACGGAGGGAGTACATTATTAGTCAAATAGAAAACGCCTTTTGCAGAAAAATAAGTCAGTAGCTGCAGACGCCAAAGCACTAACAAAAACACATAAAAATCCATGCCAAATCATACCACTAAATCACAACTATTGCCGCCCCCACCAGACCAAACGAAACCCACGCGCACGGTGGCCAAGGGCTCCAAATTAGGCGAGGCATGGCTGTCGAAATAGCGATCGCCGAAGGCCAGACGCACATACAGGTCTAAAGCGTACGGCCAAATCCTGCGTCAGCACTGCCTGCCGCTTTCTGGCATGATCATTTCGGTGATGAGTGACAAGGCAGCTTTCGGGAAAGCTACTTTGCACACACAGCAGCAAGAAACACAAGGTACACAAACAGCTTGCGCAATGCGATTTCCAGCGAGCAGAAGACGCGTGCTCTAATTGATTTCCGTACCTGCACTGCACAAAACTTTTATTTCTGAATTTTTTTTCCTTCAAAGTTCTCAGATGACAAGAACAAGAGAAGATCTCAGCTAGCGTGCAGTGCATCAGAACAGTGGATTAAATAAATCAATAATAAGCTTGCTTCATCAACACCTTAGTGAAGAAAAAATATAGGCTTGCCTGAACTGTATCGGTGAAGATCCATGGATAATGGACTTGATTTTTTAAGCATTTCCCGAGATTTTGATATCTGAGGTAGTTGGGCCAATATCGCCGGCTGGTGGTACAGCCAGCCGTACGGATGAGTTGGATCTTGGATCGGCCTAGGGCTCCTAACCTTCTTATCCTCTTATCTTGCCGCTTATCCTTTTCCCCGTTGGTGTTGAACCGCAAATCACCTTTCCCGTCCCAAAAAAGAAAGGCCTGCCCTATGGTGATGCCGGGGACGATGCAAGTCTAGCACGATACACAGTAGCTCTTCACTTCCATCTCTCTGGTTCTTCCCAGAAAAGCAACCTCCTCATCCACATTTCTGGATAACTTCCCATGGCCTTTTCCATGGCCTACTTACTATACATGCTCTTGCCACCTAGCTCGACGCCCATTGGTCAGGCATGCCACAAGAAGGAAGTTAGGCCAGTGGGTGCACTGCACTTCCCAGATCAACTACTAGCATGTTCATGTTGGAAGTTTGCTCCAGTTTACTGCTACAAAATCTTACAATTGGGCAGCACACAAAACAGTAGAGACCCAACTTGATAATTCTCTCCTAATGAAATAAGCTTTGGGGCCCTGATCTCGATTACTAAACGGGAATCAAAGGCCACCGTACTTTACTGCTGCTTTTCATCTCCAACCTCGGTGCGTGCATGATAATGCCTATCTGAATTTTCTTCTGGAAAAGGGATGCCTATCTGAATAAACATACTACTAGGATTCAAGCATCATCCTGCCTTTACAGAGTTGTTGTGAGCCACTTTAGCAGGGCTCGTGTTTTAACCACCGCTTTTCAAGACCGTAAAATTGTCTAGCTCGGACGGAGCCCACATGAAAGAGAGATCCCCTGGTCCTGGAGCCCCCAAATGACATCTGCACAGGTCTTCTCCATAAGTCTCTGCACCGGTGGAGTGATGGAGATGGACCTACCATTGTCCTGCTCCGCCTTGCCCATCTGGATTATCAGGCACCATGTCGGCACCTTTGATTGATTACACTGTTTATTCTACTGCAACTAGGGCAAGATGGGGTGTGGAGTATCCATTGCATAGGTGTCAATGTGGTACTAGGCTGTGTTAGTATAGGACTGAGCTCTTCTCTTCCAGCTCCTAATCTTGGTGATCTGATTCATAGCTTAGGCACTTTGCTTTCTGCATAATTAACTAACATCAAGGACATCGGCATCTATTATCAAGACATGAGGCAAAATATCCTTCGTACAGCGAAAGATCATAGCTCTTTCAAAAGCAATATCAATGAGATCAAGCATCAAAGCGACCTTGCTACCAAACTCTCAAGACATTATCAGGGAAGCAGCATTTTTTTTTTCTTTCAGAAAAGGGGATAACCCCAGCCTCTGCATCATACGATGCACACAGCCAATCAGGGAAGCAGCATGCACTCAACAGCCTAGAATGGTATCCTCTAGATTCACAAGGCAGAAGAGAGTTTACAGCTCGGGCATAATCCGCAGCCACATTTCAGTCTCATGCCTACCGAACTATCTTTCATATCGCATACATAAAGAACGAAAGGAATGTACAGTTCCCTGCAGAATTTACATGGCGAAACATCTCAGGCGTCGATGGCGCTTAGGGGTACAGATTTTGTTCTTGGGAGGTTTGGTGGCAACTGAGCTCCAGTATAATAGTTTCTGGCTGTGAACATACAATCTGGGCTGCTCTCGGTGCGCAGGACCCTTTGGGCTCCTGGGCTCGGACACACTTGGTTACTCATGCCTGAATGCTGATCGGTGCTTCCTGTGCCGGGGCTGCTTGCTGTGCCAGGGCTTCGTTGGCATGTCGGTACACGGAAATTGTGGTGCTTACCGACATGGAAAGACTCCAGCTTACTCAGTGTAGGCTTCGTCCTGCTTGCTCCATTGGTGGTGTTGTCGAAGTCCAGAGATGGATGAATAGCTCTCTTCAGGTGTGCCATTTTCCGCGCTTTGTACTTGGCCATCTTCACTTCATGCTTTATGTCGAACCCTTTCGACTGATGATCGGCATCGCTCTCATAATTCTCGGTTGGGCACGACCGCTCCTGGAAAGAACTGAAGCAAAGCCGATCAGAGAGACCTCTTCTACCCATCTTTGGGAACCCATTCAGGCGTATGGGTTCCTTGTCTTTGACATGTTGCTCTTTTTGAGCGCCTCCATCATCAGAGCTGCCCCCTGAGTCATGCAAACCAGATTGCTCTTCATCTGCAGCTTGGAATGTGATCTCTTCAAACCTCCCATGCAGTTCTGCGCATCGGCAACCACGAGAAGTCGACGACATGTAGTCAAAAAGCGAACCACATGATGACACATTGGATCCACAGTTATGGCAGTATGCAGCGTCTGGAGCTTCCTCTATGCCTGGACCGGCCATCCAATCGGGCACCAATGCACTAAGCTCGCCATCGATCATCTCAGCAATACGAGTAACCTCATGGTCAGTTATGTCCAGCTCGCCTATCATCTCAGTTGCCACACTTAATGCAGTATCAGCCTCAACATCGAACGGAAAATAGATGTTGCGTACCCGGCCTGCAAATACCAGAAATTAGTTTTCACAAAATATCTGAATTAACATTTTCACACACTGAATTCAACCAAAGAGTTTAGGCATCATAAATTGTGTGTTACCATCATCATCGGTAATTCGTAGTCTGAGGAAGATTCCTCCATCCTCACTTTTTCTCCCTTTGATTGCGATGTCCACAGTGCCAAGAGGCTCATCTTCGTGACCGTTGAACAGATCAATGCCATCAGCTTTAGTGTCGTCATCTTCAAACTCCGTTGGTGCACCTTCGTCAATGCTTTCTGAGAACCCATTGCTCATCACGGACCCATTACTATAAGCATGCCTTAGGTAGGGCTGCCGAAGGTAATTGTTCAACAGGGTGTAATCCCCATCCCCAGAACATAGAGCCATGCCATCAATGCGCAGGAAAGGGTCATTGAGCAGCTCTCTTGCCGTGAGCCTCTCGGAAGCAGTGGTCAGGCATTTCTCGACAAATTGCCTCACCATTGGATCTTTCACCTTGTACAAAGCTTCAGGCTTAGTACCCTACCAACCAAACCACTAGATGACATCAGTAAAACAATTTCCAACTAGCCACACACCAGAATCACAAGAGCTGCAAATGGCTAAAGAGATCCAAGAGGCACTTCTTACAGAGATCACTCTCTTGTAGATCTGCACCGGGTGCGAGCATTCGCTATACGGGTACTCAAAGGTGACCATCTCAAGCACGCACATCCCGAAGGAGTATATGTCCACCAGCTCGTTGTATTCCTCGGCGTACACCTCCGGCGCCATGAACTCAGGCGTACCTACCAAAACAATCCGACACGTCCACCTCATCAAATTTCCACAGAACCATCACCATTTGGGAGGGACCGTAAAACATTTTTCCATGCTAGGTAGCTAACCGGCCGAAGCTTACCTACGCAGTGAACAGCGTGGGACTTGCGGAGGATGGCTGCAAGGCCAAGGTCGCCGATCTTGACCTCACCCTGGTTACCATTGACGAAGATGTTGTCACACTTGAGGTCCCGGTGGATGATGGGTGGATTGTGGCTGTGTAGGTACAGCAGGCCGCTGAGGATCTGCCGGCACCAGTCCTTGACCGCCCATATGTTCACCTGCCTGTGCTTCTGCCTGTACCTAATCACCACCACACCAGCAAATCACAAGCAATCAATTAGGCATACAGAAGAGAAGATACGGTACTTCTTTTCTAGAATTGGGCAGAAAGGAAGGAGATTTTCTTTAGATTGAGCGTACAAGGATACAACTTTATTGAGCATTAAAGAGGGCTAAATGAGATTACTGGCGGAGGGTGCCGGAGGTGAACATCTCGGTGATGAAGTTGATGTGGCGGGCAGAGACGTCGACCCAGGAGGTGTAGAACTTCATGATGTTCTTGTGCTTGAGCGTCTTGAGGAGGTGGATCTCGCAGTAGAGGCGCTCCAGGTCATCGGGGCACTGCAGGAAGTCGTACAGCTTCACCTGGTTCCACGCCACCTCCATCCCCTGGTACTCGTCGAACGCCCGGTACCTGAAACCAAACCAGCCGCCCGTCGTCAGCAGTCAGCTCGGCCGGCGCGACGGCGGGCAAGAAAGAACCGACAGCAAGCAGCGAGCGAGCGAGCAGAGGACGGCGGATCTTACACGGTCTTGGACGCGCCCTTGCCGAGGACGTCGTTGTACTGCAAGAAGCATGGAGCAAACGGATCAGCGATCTGGCATGGCAGGGAAACGAATCGAGAAACGGTCGCAGGAGGAGGGGAGGAGGTTGTTGGTGGTGGGGGTGGTGGTGCCGTACCCTTCCGTACCGGCCGGTGGGGTCGAGCTCCGCGTACTCCCCGCAGTCGGCCGCGTTGGCGCTGGCGTTGGCCCTGGCGCCCATCATCCTGGCTCCGGCTCGCTCCGGCTCCGTAACCAGTCGGAAAGCTCCCGCTCCGCGCCGCCCGGGAGGCAGCTGCTGGCTCGCCGGCGCGCTGGCGCTGCTAGGAGGAGTGGATAGGGAGTGAGGAGGGGCAGGGGAAGGGGGAGGGGGAGGAGGAGAGGACCGGCGCGGGAGCGAGCGGCCTATTTAGGGAAATGTGGGCACACATGGTGTGTGTGGGCAGAGAGAGAGAGAGAGAGAGAGATGGGAAGCAGCCAAGGAGGAGGGAGGAGGGGGGTGAGGATGATGAGGCTACCCCAAAACTAAGCATGGGTTGGGTTTAGTTTAGATCGGAGTAGATTAGATCAATGGAAAGCCAGAGATAAACTCGGTGTTTTTAACCCCACACGAGATGATGAGATTTACTAAGTCTACGTACGTACTAGGGGTGACAGGATCCTAGATACTGTCGTTGGCTAGTCGGGTGAGACTACAATTCCATCATGACACGGTCAAATTAGCCTCACCCCATGCCAATATACTAATCCACAATTATTCGGTGCAGATAAATCAGACCGGGATCATGGCGTGGCGCCTCTTCGTCTCTAAAAGGAACTGTAAACGCATTAGAAAATGCGCAGGCCGGTCCCTGCTTTTTTATTCCTTTCAGAAAAGGCAGCCCGATTTTCCAAGAAAGCATGTTTGGTTTGGACCCAAATGTTGTTCAATCCCATGGCCGAAAACGACCGCTCGCGGAAAAGTATAGATGTAGAAGCTCCAGGGGGGAGAAACTATGTCGAGAACGGGGTGTTTTTCCTTGTTATTTTATCTTCTCTGTAACCGGAAAGGGGACGGCTGATTAAGAAGGACGAATGGACGATCTTGGCGCAAACCGAACAAGAAAATGGTAGTGGTAAATTTACTGGGGTTTTGTTTTCTTGTCCTTGACAAGGCAATTCTGACTCTTGACTTCGGAGGAGAAAAGGAAATGGTTGGAGAGCGGCCCCTTTGTTTGCCTAACCGATGATGATGAAGCCCTACTAAATGCTATGCTCCCCCGGCAAACACACTTGGGCCATGATGGTGCGTGGTGGCCCGTTCGTGTCCATGCAAAATTACTTAGCTGGACAACGGGAGCGCCGTGAACTAATTGGATGGTTAGGAGGATAGTGGCATCCTCGGTCCATTCATCAGGATTCAAATCCTTGTGCTTATAGAAGTAGGGTCTATGTGTGTGTATTTATATAGAAATGAGTGTATGCGCGTATATATGATCATCTGGTTCATCTCCATTTCCCAACACGATGGAGAATTGTAAGCAGTTTAAAAGATACCAGATAATTGGATAAAATTACTCGTACGTGAGATTCATATCTCCATTTTCAACACGGTGGAGATTTGTAAGCAGTTTAAAAGAAACCAGATAATTGGACACAATTAGTCATACATGAGATTCACCCTCGTCCACTGCTAACCGTCTAGGTAGGTGATGTCGAGCAGGGCATTTGGAGATCAAGCTCTATGGAGATCTTAATTTTGAAAATATCAAAATTCAAAAGTTTTTGTTTTAAAAGTTATGAAAAATAATACACATATATAAAATGATGTAATGTGTATGAACAATACATATGCTAGAAAGCCCCGGATTTGTTTTTCTTGTGTAACTCTCACTTTAACGTACTTCGATCTGAAAATTTACACATATGTACTTCTAGGTATATGTGTATTCTTTTCAGAATTTTTAAAAATGGAAAAGTTTGAATTTTGAACTTTTCAAATTAAGGCCTCCTTGGAGCTTGGTCTCCATTTGGCATTTACGGGTGATGTCGTGTTGTATAATTTGCCATATTTATCTTATAATTATTGGTTGTGGTTTCGTTGAGAAATACTGGTTTTTTAGAAACATATTACAGATATAGGCGACTCACAAACACGTATATACTAATCCGAAACAGTCCGTGGATAAATAGTAGTACATCCGTTTTAGCGATGGATGTTAAAGGCATCTCCCATGCTAACCATCAACCGTCGGCTTTCGTCTTGATTTTGCTATTCGACGTGTTTTGTCATCCAACGCGGTACCCTTATATATTCACAGACCGGTCCGGTCGTTCCTTTTTCAGCAAACAGAAAGCAAACCGGGGGCTATGTAGCCGTCCGTACCGCTACCACGCACGCGTCCGACAACCCAGTCCCTCCCCAAAAAAAAAACTCCTGCGTGAAGCAATTGTCACGCATTCATGCCAGTCTTGATGCCAGTCCAAGCGACGCGGCCGAGCGAGCAGGCGCCACCACTTCAATGCAAACTCGGCAACAGAGAAACCTACCCCGGCCGCTACGCCGCATTGAAGTCGGCTTCCGGTCCCTTTGCTCGGCCGTCGCACCTATTTAAGCAGGCCTCTGATGCCGTCTACACCACACCACTCTTCGACCCTCTCCGCTCCTCTCTACTCCAGTGTTGGCGACAACACCGCCTCAACACCATGCCAAATTCATGGTTCTCCGCGCCGATAGGTGGTGATGGCTCCAGATCTCCCACCGGATCGTGGCGCCGCCATGCTCACTCTCCGGGGCCCTCGGGCACCACGATCGCCCGCTCCTCTAACAAGGAGGAGATCGTCATCTTCTTCGGCGATGAGGAGGACCAGGCATGGTCATATCAGCCACGCCTCCTCTCGAAGGCCACGACCACGGACGAGGAGTTCCTTCGACGGATGGAGCAGAGTGGTCGCTCCGGGAATGTGGTCTAAGCCGCCCTCGCCACCGTAGGCCATCAGTAAGGAGGATCCGACCCCCCTACGACATCACATCAAGTAGAAGGCAACGTCGCCTCTCCACCGCGTTTAGGTGGAGTCGTCGTGCCCCTAATGCAACTACGTCATCCAAATCGGGTGTCCTGTGAAGGAGGAGTCGGCGTCGCCACCGCATAGCCGCTACGCCCAGAGCGGGACTGCGTTGCCGCCGCACCGCAACTAGCGCGAACAGGTCCTCCAGTTCCTCGACGGCCTTGGCGGCTCCTCTTCGTCGCAGGCCATCGTGTCGGCCGAGGACAGGGCTTCACGGCAGGAGCGGTGCAATGCATCGCATCGCTCCGCGTTCAATAAGTCGGAACGAGGCGCGGGCCTGGGTCCACAACGACCCCAACCTGGCGGCGAACTGGGCCCTCGACTGGTCCGTCACCACCTTAGAGATGGCCACGCGACATCGCGATCGCCTGGATAGGGAGCTCGCCAAGAATAGCGACGAATGGTCGTTAAGTGACACCTCTACCAATGCTGACATGGGCAAGATTGTCGTTAAGGCTCCACGGTCGGGGTCGACATTGGCGCGACATCCCTCTGCACAGCGCAGGAGGAAGAGGAGAAGCTCCTCCGTGAGCGCCGAATGATGGTCGAGCAAGACTGTCATGGCCCTGCGCCCTTCTGCCGCTGGAAGGATTACTCTGACAACGGCACAGACGGTGATGGCAGTGCGGCCGGCTAGGGCGGCCACACGTACGAGGTCATCGTTATCTACAAGTTAGCCTACTAGTTTATTTTAGTTAAATGGACGAAATGTCATTCGTTTATGTAAATTATGTCTGAACTTTGCTAAATTCAACGTGTTTGTTGAAGCTTTTCTAGATCGTTAAAATTTGCTTTCAAATGTATGCGAGCATGGTTGGATGGCTTGACTCCTTTGGGCGTGTTTGGTTTCTTGTACTGCACCTGGCTCGCACTCACGATGCAGTTATCTC
This sequence comes from Aegilops speltoides, assembly GCA_021437245.1. Classification (NCBI taxonomy): domain Eukaryota; kingdom Viridiplantae; phylum Streptophyta; class Magnoliopsida; order Poales; family Poaceae; genus Aegilops; species Aegilops speltoides. The sequence goes on from CM038142.1 coordinate 146,028,061, forward strand.
GTTGTTTGGTGTGCTGCAGGTCCAGCTGGGCCTAGCCCGACGGATGCAGAAAGGGCCTCCCAGCCAGGCTGAGCCGAAACGCAAGTTTCGGCCGTTTCATGAAACTGCACCCGCGTGCACTCCACGTCTGCACCCGTGTCTTTGTTTCACGTAGGGGGTCGAGATCCCCTCGCATTAACCCCCCGTCCGTCCATCGCTCCTCCTCCCATCCCCTCCGCCTGGCCTCAGATTCGCCACCGGCGACGGCTCCTCGTCCTCGTCACCGCCGCCGCAGACGTCGACTCCTCGTCCTCGCCACCGCCGCAGGCTCCTTGTCTTTGCCGCCGCCGTCGCCTCCTCGTCTTGGCCGCTGCCGTTCCTTTTTGCTGGATCCCGTGTCGAGCGACTACCGGAGGCTCATCGCGACTGGATCCCGCGACGGTCGGGGGACGCTGGTCCACGAGTAGACGAGGTCATGACGAGCGCCGCATGACTGGATCTCGTGGCATCGGTTGGTGCAAGATCAAGGAATGGCAGCAGAATCCAGATCTGCCATGCCCATAGTTCGTTTCTTCTGTTCATCTGGTCCCTGTCAACATCCTCGTGAGCAATGATCCATTCAGTTTGCTTGGAATTTTTTTGTTGTGTATGGAGTAGTATATCTTGATAATCTAGTATTCCATATATATGTGTGTGTGTGTGTGTGTATGTTGTCTTTGTAAACAAAGATCGTCTGTTGATTTTATCCGAAAGAGACATGTTTCTCTTGTTTGCTTCAAACAATATGACTAGTTTACCAAACAACATTTCACTCAGCCCATGACGCCTCTTGCAACCTACCAAACACATATTCACCTTAGCCAATCCGAACGCACACAAGCAACCAAACACACATCTCAATGTACCATTGCATTACCCCAGCCAGGCCACACTCAGCCAGCATGCTAGATGCGATGTAGCCAAATGTGACCCGGGCAACTAAACACGCCCTTTATGATTGTCCGCGGACTGGTCCGGGCCGGTCAGTGAATGGATACCGTGTCCGATTTTGGGTCAGCGTAGGAAATGCCCTTAGAGCATATATATGTGGATTTGGCAATTCCGCCCCCCTATATGTCCACAGGCACGCCTGATCGCTTCCGCGGGCAGTTACCAGCCACCCATCATTTTTTCTCCGTTGCATCTAATTAGCTCATATTTGATACCTCAAATCCATACAAAGCATGCAAAACAAAATCTACGTACTATGTAGATTACCTGCTAGCACCATCAGGTCCTGCTTAAATAACCAGACTAGGGCCCTCGCGTGCTGCTCCGGAGCAGCACCATGCGGCTGCATCGAGAATAGGAGATGACGTCCATCGGGCAGATGGGTTTGCGACTGTTTCTACGTGTGTCCTTGCAATCAGTCCGACGTGACGAACATATCCGGGCCTCTTCATATATGCCCCAGATTTATACTGGATATGAAGGTGCCGACAACCCCGCATATAAAACTGGTATGAGAAGCCCGTCTGATTGAGTTTTTACCGGTCAGTGGCTATCCGTCCATTCATATAGCGATCGAGGCGCCCGGCTGTAGATGGAGGTGTGTGTGAGGCTGCCCACTGGCCCTATCGACAATAGCCACACTCCTGCCATGTACCCACGCGGCCACAACCCCGTACGGAACCGGCGCCTTGTACGGTAGTCCCACCCCGGGCAGACACCAGGATCCGTGCGGCTCCTGCACGCCGCGCTGCCTCCTTCCCTCCTCGGCTACCCGCATCGATCCGGCCGGCCGGAGACGGCTATAAAAATTTGCACGCGGCTGCTGAAGTGAGATATACATATGCGTCCGTCGATGGCGAGACTTAGTTTTAAAAGTGAATGGCGATTCTCTAGAGCTGGTGCTGGTAGATTACTACATTATCTCAGCTGTTCGCACGGGTTCATTTTAGTGATTAAAACCATGCAATCATGCATCAGCAAGCCTAGAATGACTGAAATTTTTATGTGAGAAGCTGGAGCTCTATTTAATATTCTTTGACCCTTGGTTGGACTCAATAAAACCAGTCCCTGTTAATAAAATGTTGGAGAGGGACAATGTGGCCTCATTTTCCGTCTTTTGGACCTGCAAATGGAAGAAAATTAGCGTTCATACATCCTCGGACAAAGACATGTGGTACCTCCGAATATCCAGGGTTGGCATAGGTGCACTTAGCCTAAGTCATATTCTTATTTCCATCGTAGAAAGAAAAGTCGTATTCTTATTTGAGGGATAGTGTGCTAAGAAATCTTGGTGTAGTCATTTCAAGATGAATTCATCTACTAGTGAGCATGCGGCAGTTGTAAATTCTGACAGCCTCTTTATCAAACTGTTTCTAATCCCTCTCGCTCAATCCTGATTTGACCTTAGATTTTTTCCCCCGTGCCCCGAGCTTGATTCCGGCTCATGTAATACTCTCCCGTTGCCTTTTTTGTGAAATATACAGGTGCGTGGGTGGTGCTGCGGCTGCCTTGGGGTTCACTTGTGAGATGGACCTGTGGTCAATTAGTGCGGTCAGTGGGGTTCTATGCGAGGGAAGCAGACGAGAGATCGTATATATTTTTTAGAAACACCTGTAACTTTATTCATAATTATAACAATTACATGTACATGAATTTGGACCTAAGATCCGAGAAATCGCACATGAAGAGCCTGGGGTGGGGTCGTGTCTGATCGATTGGATGGACCAGTTGATCCATTCATGCAGATTTGATTCTCTTTGGGGGGAAAACAGGAGCTGCTATGCCCACACAAGAGATGACGATACCATCTAATCCTAGATGGAATGGTGCTTAGTTTGATATAGCCGTGTTCCACACTGGTTTGTTACTGAAATGAATATTCCATGTAAAAAACACCAATAATACATAAACTTGCGTGTTACGTTCAAATTAGTCACAAAACTGGAAAATATAGTTTTTCAGTCCAAAAAATTGTGCATGCATGTCATTTTAATGGTTTTGAAAAGTAAACAACTTCTAGCAACTTCAAATGAAGCCTTGATTCACAAGTGAGGTGTACCAATGCAACTCTATGTGCATTTAGATGGATTTATACATTCTGCATAAAACAGTGAGCATGGATTGTTTATGATGCATGAATGTGGCAAAATCATGATCTACACATTATTCTAGTGCAAAAACATATAAAGAACGTCATAATCGGAGTTACAGAGCTACCAGTATGATCACAACAAGTTCGGATGGTCACAAATGTAACCAGGAAGAAAATGAAGCTGCAGGCCATACAATGGATTTCGATAAGTGCCACTGGATAGATTGGAAAGACTAGCCCCAATTTCATATAGAAACTATATGATTTGGAGTTAGGGTGCAAAAGATATGCTAGGTGAAAGGAAAAGGGTGTTTAGTGCAAATTTGAGTCAAATAATAATTTGGTTTGCTCAAACCTGAGAACAAAGTGCACCATTGGATAGAACACAAAAATTCTAGTTGAAAAACATATAAAGTTTGTGCCAAGAGGTTTTGTAAAACCCAAGATATGCTCATGCAAAGTTTGATGTCAAATCTGGCACAAACATCAACATGCCCACTTTAATGCAACATAAAGATACGTCTCCAACGCATCTATAATTTTTGCTTGTTCCATAATGTTATATTATCATTCTAGGATGTTTTACAATCATTTAGCAATTTTATATCTTTTTTGGGACTAACCTATCCACATAGTGCCCAGTGCCAGTTGCTGTTTTTTGCTTGTTTTTTTACTTCGTAGAATATCACTACCAAACGGAGTCCAAACGCAACAAAACATTTTGAAGAATTTTTTTGAACCAGAAGACACAAGTATGCCTCTCAAAAAAATTATCTCTCAATTTAAGCTTTGAGCTCTGGCACCTCTACAAATCTCTACTTCCCTCTGCGAAGGGCCTATCTATTTACTTTATGCAAATTTTTATTTGTTGAGTCTCCATCTTCTTTTATAAAGCACCAACTAGGGATCACTATGTTCATACTTGAGCATTGGATGTAGCTGATATGCGAGTGTGTTTCATGAATGGATCAATGATTGAGCATGATGGGCTAGGGATAACTTTTTTTAGTGTTGATATTTTGAAAGACATGGTTGCTTGTTGATATGCTTGAGTATTGAAATCTTCATATCAAAACTATACTATTACTTTGAACCATATAAAAGTCCAAACGTCCATGCTAGCAAAGAAAATAATATGTGATGAACATGTTGGGCAACATTCCACATAAAAGTTTTTGTTTTTAACATTTACCTACTCGAGGATGAGTAGGAATTAAGCTTGGGGCTGCTGATACGTCTCCAACGTATCTATAATTTTTGCTTGTTCCATGATGTTATATTATCATTCTTGAATGTTTTACACTCATTTTATAGCAATTTTATATCATTTTTCGGACTAACCTATTGACATAGTGCCCAGTGCCAGTTGCTGTTTTTTTTGCTTTTCTTTACTTCGCATAATATTAATACCAAACGGAGTACAAATGCAACAAAACTTTTTGGAGATTTTTTCTGTACCAGAAGACATCCAGTGGGCCAAAGAAGTGCTAGAGAGGAGGCCCGTGGTGGGCACAACCCACTAGGGCGCGCCCAGGGGGTTGTGCCCCCCACGGAGACCTCTCGCACCGCCTCTTCGCCCTACAAATTCCCAAATATTCCAGAAACCCTAGGGGAGGCGAAGAAACACAATTCCAACCGCCGCAAGTTCCAGAACCACGAGACCCAATCTAGACACCATCACGGAGGGGTTCATCATCCTCATCGGTGCCTCTCCGATGATGCGTGAGTAGTTCACCATAGACCAACGGGTCCGTAGGCAGTAGCTAGATGGCTTCTTCGCTCTTTTGATTCTCAATACAATGGTCTCTTGGAGATCTATTTGATGTAACTCTTTTTGCGATGTGTTTGTTGGTATCCGGTAAACTTTGAGTTTATGATCAGATCTATATCCATGAATATTATTTGAGTCTTCTTTTGATCTCTTATATGTATGATTATTTATAGCCTCGTATTTCTTCTTCAAATCTTTGGTTTAGTTAGGTCAATTAGATCGATTTTTCTTGCCATGGGAAGAGGTGCTTTGTGATGGGTTTGACCTTGCGGTGTTCTTTTCCAGTGACAGAAGGGGCAGCAAGACACGCATGTATCGTTGCTATTAAGGATAACAAGATGGGGGCTATTCCTACATGAATAGATCTCGTCTACATCATGTCATCATTCCTATTGCATTACTCAGTTTCTCCATGAACTCAATACACTAGATGCATGATGGATAGCGGTCGATTTGTGGAGTAATAGTAGTAGATGCACGCAGGAGTCGGTCTACTAATCTTGGACATGATGCCTATATGTTGATAATTGCCTTGGATATTGTCATAATTATTTGATCTTCTATCAATTGCCCAATATTAATTTGTTTACCCACCGTATGCTATTTTCTTGAGAAAAGCCACTAGTGAAATCTACGACCCAGGGGTCTATTCTTTATCATATTTGCTTTGAGATCTATTTTATTCGCTTTTATTTTCGGATCTATTATTCCAAAAGGCAAAAATACCTTGCTGCACTTTTTTATTACTTATTTTATTTCGTGTTTTTTTAGAGAGCTATTTATCCAATCTACCACAAATTTATCTATCTTTTTACCATGGAGGGATTGACAATCCCTCTTACGCGTCTGAAAGTCTAACTAATCCCTGGGTGGTTTTGGTAATTCTTAACAACATATAGATCACTGAACTAATGCTCTTTCAAGATGATCATTTCAGAAAGTTTAATGATTGGCATGACATGGACTAGAGATGTGGACCCCTCAAAATGCTAAGGACACATATTGGCAACAAGCTCACGACTCTACATTTTCTTTCTAGTGATCCAAGATCACATTGAGTCCATAGAAAAACCAATACTATTAAAAGGGATGAGGTGTTGCTTAATGGCTTACTTGCTCAAAATGCTTAGTGATATGCTCAAAAACCCTCAACCACTTTCTCACTTCCACATATGTCCTAAACCTAAAAGTCAAACTCGGCCCCACCGATTTGATATATCCGGCGCCACCGAGTTCATTTGACATAGCCACTGCAATAAACCCTAATCACTTCAGTTTCACCGATAGGGATCTCGGTCTCACCGAGATGGGATTGTAAATTCTCTGTTTTCCCTTCGTAACATTTCGGTCTCACCGAAATGAGCGATCGGTCCCACCGAGTCTGCAATGCAAACTCCCTGTTTCCCTTTCGTAACGCTTCGGTCCCACCGAAGTGAGTGAATCGGTCCCATCGAGTTTGCCTGACCAACTCCCTGTGTGTCTGATACATCTCCAATGTATCTATAATTTTTGATTGTTCCATGCTATTACATTACCTCTTTTGGATGTTTATGGGCTTTATTTTACACATTTATATCATTTTTTTGGGACTAACCTACTAACCGGAGGCCCAGCCCATATTGCTGTTTTTTTTGCCTATTTCAGTATTTCGAAGAAAAGGAATATCAAACGGAGTCCAAACGGAATGAAACCTTCGGGACCGTTAATTTTGGAACAAATCTGATCCGGAGAGCTTGGAGTGCAAGTCAAGAAGCCTCCGAGGGCCCCACGAGATAGGAGGGCACCCCCCCTGTAGGGCGCGCCCCCTGTCTTGTGGGCCCCTCGGGCGGCCACCGACGTACTTCTTCCTCCTATATATACCTACGTACCCCGAAGACATCCAGGGGCACCACGAAACACAATTTCCACCGCCGTAACCTTTTGTATCCGCGAGATCCCATCTTGGAGCCCTTGCCGGCACTCTGCCGGAGGGGGAAGCAACCATGGAGGGCCTCTACATCAACATCCTTGCCCCTCCGATGAGTTGTGAGTAGTTTACCACAGACCTACGGGCCCATAGTTATTAGCTAGATGGCTTCTTCTCTCTTTTTGGAACTCAATACAATGTTCTCCCCCTCTCTTGTGGAGATCTATTCGATGTAATCTCTTTTTGCGGTGTGTTTGTCGAGATCCAATGAATTGTGGGTTTATGATCAAGTTTATCTATGAATAATATTTGAATCTTCTCTGAATTCTTTTATGTATGATTGAGTTATCTTTGCAAGTCTCTTCGAATTATCAGTTTGGTTTGGCCTACTAGATTGGTCTTTCTTGCCATGGGAGAAGTGCTTAGCTTTGGGTTCAATCTTGCAGTGTTCTTACCCAGTGACAAAAAGGGTTGCAAGACACATATTGTATTGTTGCCATCGAGGATAACAAGATGGGGTTTATAGCATATTGCATGTGTTTACCCCTCTACATCATGTCATCTTGCTTAATGCGTTACTCTGTTCTTATGAACTTAATACTCTAGATGCAGGCAGGAGTCGGTCGATGTGTGGAGTAATAGTAGTTATGCAGGCAGGAGTCGGTCTACTTGTTATGGACGTGATGCCTATATACATTATCATGCCTAGATAATCTCATAACTATGCGCTTTTCTATCAATTGCTCGACAGTAATTTGTTCACCCACGTAATACTTATGCTATCTTGAGAGAAGCCTCTAGTGAAACCTATGGCCCCCGGGTCTATCTCTTATCATATTTGCTTTTGATCTACCTTTATTTGCATCTTTACTTTTTGCATCTATATTATAAAATACCAAAAATATATTTATCTTAATCATACTACCTTTATTAGATCTCACTTTCGCAAGTGGCCGTGAAGGGATTGACAACCCCTTTATTGCGTTGGTTGCGAGTTCTCGGTTTGTTTGTGTAGGTGCGTGGGACTTTTGAGGAGCATCATACTGGATTGATACCTTGGTTCTCAAAACTGAGGGAAATACTTACGCTACACTTTTTGCATCACCCTCTCCTCTTGAGGAAAACCAGCATAAGCTCAAGGCGTAGCAAGAACGATTTTCGGCGCCGTTCTCGGAGGTCTTTGCTCAAGTCAAGACATACCAAGTACCCATCACAAACCCATCTCCCTCGCATTTACATTATTTGCCATTTGCCTCTCGTTTTCCTCTCCCCCACTTCACCCTTGCCGTTTTATTCGCCCTCTCTTTCCCAATCTCCTCCTCTCTTTTTCGCTTGCCTTTTTCTGCTTGCTTGTGTGCCTGTTTGTCCTTATGGCTGCGCCTAAGGGTCCTGACCACCTTCTCAGAAGGATGGATGATATTGAATCAAATATTAGAAGTTTTATGAATTTGCAATTTGAGCATAATAATTTCTTTAGAAAAGAGCTTAAGGAACAAAAAAGTTTTTTGGGTTTCATGAACAAAGAGCTTGACGATATGAATAAAGAATTCTATGGTGTTAACGCTCAAATTACCCGGCTTGAAAATGCTATAGCCAAAAGTTCTGACAAGCAAGCCACCTTAGTCAATAAGATGGCCGCTAAACCAGAAAAATTACATGAAAATAATGATGAGGATCTTAAAGTTATTGATACGTCTCCGATTAGATCTATGTTTTGCAATATGAATTTTGATGATTATGGGAGTGATGATGAATCAACTTTGCCTAGAAGGCGTCCCAAAAATTCGGAGTCTTTAGATCTTGATGTTAAATTTGGTAAAAGTGAGATTGGAGAATCCTCAACTTCTAATAATATTGAACTTACTATCTCGGATTTCAAGGAATTTGATTATGATAATTGTTCTTTAAAAGGGTGTATTTCCTTGTTGCAATCCGTTGTTAATTCTCCTCATGCTTATAGTCAAAACAAAGCTTTTACCAAACATATTGTTGATGCCTTGATGCAATCTTATGATGAAAAACTTAATTTGGAAGTTTCTATACCTAGAAAACTTAATGATGAGTGGGAACCTACTATAAAGATTAGAATTAAAGATTATGAGTGTTTTGCTTTGTGTGATTTGGGTGCTAGTGTTTCCACGATTCCGAAAACTTTATGTGATATTCTAGGTTTCCATGATCTTGATGATTGCTCTTTAAATTTGCAGCTTGCGGATTCCACCATTAAAAAGCCTATGGGAAGGATCAATGATGTTCTCATTGTTGCAAATAGAAATTTGGTGCCCTTATATTTTATCGTTCTTGATATAGATTGCAATCTTTCTTGCCCTATTATTCTTGGTAGACCTTTCCTTAGAACGATTGGTGCAATTATTGATATGAAGGAAGGGAATATTAGATTCCAATTTCCATTAAAGAAAGGCATGGAGCACTTTCCAAGAAAGAAAGTTAAATTACCTTATGAATCTATCATGCGTGCTACTTATGAATTTAGTGCCAAATATGGCACTCGTTAGATCTATCTCTGTTTTTATGCCTAGCTAGGGGCGAAACAATAGCGCTAGTTGGGAGGCAACCCAATTTTCTTTATGTTTTTTATTTTTGCTCCTGTTTAGTAATAAATATTACATCTACCTTCTGGTTATATGTGTTTTTATCTTTTAATTAGTGTTTGTACCAAGTAGAACCTATAGGATAACCTACGATGATAGTTGATTTGATTCTGCTGAAAAACAGAAACTTTATGCGCACGAATATAATTTTGTTAAATCACAGGAATGTGCTTTTGCGTTGATTCTTTTTGCTTCTGTTCAATAGACAAATTTTCCAGGACTTCCTATTTTGGTAGGAGTTTTAGAGTTCCAGAAGTTTGCGTTAGTTACAGATTGCTACAGACTGTTCTGTTTTTGACAGATTCTGTTTTTCGTGTGTTGTTTGCTTATTTCAATGCATCTATGGCTAGTAAATCAGTCTATGAACCATAAAGAAGTTGGAATACAGTAGGTTTAACACCAAATTAAATAAAGAATGAGTTCATGGCAGTACCTTATGTGGTGGTTTTGTTTTCTTTCACTAACGGAGCTTATAAGATTTCCTGTTGAGTTTTGTGTTGTGAAGTTTTCAAGTTTTGGGTAAAGCTTTTATGGACTATGGAATAAGGAGTGGCAAGAGTCTAAGCTTGGGGATGCTTATGGAACCCCAAGATATTCAAGAATAGCCAAAATCCTAAGCTTGGGGATGCCCCGGGAAGGCATCCCCTCTTTCGTCTTCGTTCATTGGTAACTTTACTTTGAGCTATATTTTTATTCGCCACATGATATGTGTTTTGCTTGGAGCGTCGTGTATTATATTACTTTTCTTTTTAGTTTACCACAATCATCATTGTTGTACACACCTTTTGGGAGAAGCCTATTTGATTAGAATTTTCTAGAATACTCTATGTGCTTCACTTATATCTTTTGAGCTTAATAGTTTTTGCTCTAGTGCTTCACTTATATCTTTTAGAGCACAGTGGTGTCTTAACTTTGAAGAAATTGCTAGTCTCTCATGCTTCAATTATATTATTTTGAGAGTCTTTTAGAACAGCATGGTATTTTCTATGATTATAAAGTTGGTTCTAGAATGATGAGCATCCAAGTTGGGTATAATAAAAACTATCATAGAAAGTGAATTGGATGCTATGATCAATTTGATGCTTGATAATTGTTTTGAGATATGGAGGTAGTGATATTAAAGTCATGCTAGTTGGGTGATTATGAATTTAAAGAATGCTTGTGTTGAAGCTTGTGATTCCTGTAGCAGGCATGTATGGTGAACCGCTTTGTGATGAAGTTGGAGCACAATTTTATTTATTGATTGTCTTCCTTATGAGTGGCGGTCGGGGACGAGCGGTGGTCTTTTCCTACCAATCTATCCCCCTAGGAGCATGCACGTAGTACTTTGGTTTTTGATGACTTCTAAATTTTTGCAACAAGTATATGAGTTCTTTTGATTAATGTTGAGTCCATGGATTATACGCACTCTTTCACCCTTCCACCATTGCTAGCCTCTCTTGTATCGTGCAATTTTCGCCGGTACCATACACCCACCATACTCCTTCCTCAAAACAGCCACCATACCTACCTATTATGGCATTTCCATAGAAATTCCGAGATATATTGCCATGCAACTTTCCACCTTTCCGTTCATATGACATGCATTACTTTTGTCATATTGCTTTTTGCATGATCATGTAGTTGACATTGTATTTGTGGCAAGGCCACCTTCATAATTTTCATACATGTTCCTCTTGATTCATTGCATATCCCGGTACACCGCCGGAGGCATTCATATAGAGTCATATCTTGTTCTAGCTTTGAGTTGTAAATCCATAAAAGTGTGATGATCTTCATTATTAGAGCATTTTCCTAGTGAGGAAAGGATGACGAAGACTATGATTCCCCCACAAGTCGGGATGAGACTTCGGACTTTACAAAAAGAAAAAAAAAAGAGAAAAAAAAGAGAAAAAAAAAGAGAAAGGCAAAAAAAAAGATGGCCAAAGAAAGAAAAAAAGAAAAAAATGAGAGAAAAAGAGAGAATGGACAGTGCTACTATCTCTTTTTCCACACTTGTGCTTCAAAATAGCACCATGATCTTCATGATAGAGAGTCTCATATGTTGTCACTTTCATATACTAGTGGGAATTTTTCATTATAGAACTTGGCTTGTATATTCCAATGATGGGCCTCCTCAAAAGTGCCCTAGGTCTTCGTGAGCAAGCAAGTTGGATGCACCCCACTTAGTTTCTTTTGTTGAGCTTTCATATATTTATAGCTCTAGTGCATCCGTTGCATGGCAATCCCTACTCACTCACATTGATATCTATTAATGGGCATCTCCATAGCCCGTTGATACGCCTAGTTGATGTGAGACTATCTTCTCCTTTTTTTCTTCTCCACAACCACCCTTCTATTCCACATATAGTGCTATGTCCATGGCTCACGCTCATGTATTGCGTGAAAGTTGAAAAAGTTTGAGATTATTAAAGTATGAAACAATTGCTTGGCTTGTCATCGGGGCTGTGCATGATTAAATACTTTGTGTGATGAATATAGAGCATAGCCATACTATATGATTTTGTAGGGATAACTTTCTTTACCATGTTATTTTGAGAAGACATGATTACTTTGATTAGTATGCTTGAAGTATTACTATTTCTTATGTCAATATGAACTTTTATTTTGTATTCATTTGGATCTGAACATTCATGCCACAATAAAGAAAATTACATTATGAATTATGCTAGGTAGCATTCCACATCAAAAATTCTCTTTTTATCATTTACCTACTCGAGGACGAGCAGGAATTAAGCTTGGGGATGCTTGATACGTCTCCAACGTATCTATAATTTTTGATTGTTCCATGCTATTATATTACCTCTATTGGATGTCTATGGGCTTTATTTTACACATTTACATCATTTTTGGGAGCAACCTACTAACCAGAGGCCCAACCCATATTGCTGTTTTTTTCCTATTTCAGTATTTTGAAGAAAAGGAATATCAAACGGAGTCCAAACGGAATGAAACCTTCGGGAGCGTAATTTTTGGAACAAATCTGATCCGGAGAGCTTGGAGTGCAAGTCAAGAAGCCTCCGAGGGGCCCACGAGATAGGAAGGTGCCCCCCTGTAGGGCGCGCCCCTGTCTCGTGGGCCCCTCGGGCGGCACCGACGTACTTCTTCCTCCTATATATACCTACGTACCCCGAAAACATCCAGGGGCACCACGAAACACAATTTCCACCGCCGTAACCTTCTGTATCCGCGAGATCCCATCTTGGAGCCCTTGCGGGCACTCTGCCGGTGGGGGAAGCAACCACGGAGGGCCTCTACATCAACATCCTTGCCCCTCCGATGAGTTGTGAGTAGTTTACCACAGACCTACGGGTCCATAGTTATTAGCTAGATGACTTCTTCTCTCTTTTTGGATCTCAATACAATGTTCTCCCCCTCTCTTGTGGAGATCTATTCGATGTAATCTCTTTTTGTGGTGTGTTTGTCGAGATCCGATGAATTGTGGGTTTATGATCAAGTTTATCTATGAATAATATTTGAATCTTCTCTGAATTCTTTTATGTATGATTGAGTTATCTATGCAAGTCTCTTTGAATTATCAGTTTGATTTGGCCTACTAGATTGGTCTTTCTTGCCATGGGAGAAGTGCTTAGCTTTGGGTTCAATCTTGTGGTGTTCTTACCCAGTGACAGAAAGGGTTGCAAGACACGTATTGTATTGTTGCCATCGAGGATAACAAGATGGGGTTTATATCATATTGTATGTGTTTATCCTCTACATCATGTCATCTTGCTTAATGCGTTACTCTGTTCTTATGAACTTAATACTCTAGATGCAGGCAGGAGTCGGTCGATGTGTGGAGTAATAGTAGTAGATGCAGGCAGGAGTCGGTCTACTTGTTATGGACGTGATGCCTATATACATGATCATGCCTAGATAATCTCATAACTATGCGCTTTTCTATCAATTGCTCGACAGTAATTTGTTCACCCACCGTAATACTTATGTTATCTTGAGAGAAGCCTCTAGTGAAACCTATACCCCCCCGGGTCTATCTCTTATCATATTTGCTTTTGATCTACCTTTATTTGCATATTTACTTTTTGCATCTATATTATAAAATACCAAAAATATATTTATCTTATCATACTATCTTTATTAGATCTCACTTTTGCAAGTGGCCGTGAAGGGATTGACAACCCCTTTATTGCGTTGGTTGCGAGTTCTCAGTTTGTTTGTGTAGGTGCGTGGGACTTTTGAGGAGCCTCATACTGGATTGATACCTTGGTTCTCAAAACTGAGGGAAATACTTACGCTACACTTTGCTGCATCACCCTCTCCTCTTCGACGAAAACCAACGCAAGCTCAAGACGTAGCAGTGCCTATTACTGAAATCGGTCCCATCGAGTTCATGTGATCGGTCTCACTAAGATTACGTTATGCCCTAACCCTAGCGCATCGGTCCCACCGAGTTGATCGCATCGGTCCCACCGAAAATCTTAATGTTCATATTTTGACCTGAATCGGTCTGACCGAGTTTTACCATTCGGTCTCACTGAGTTTGGGAATCTGTGTGTAATGGTTAGATTTTATGTGGAGGCCATATATACCCATCCACCCACTCTTCATTCGTGGAGAAAGCCATCAGAATGTGCCTACACTTCCACTACTCATTTTCTGAGAGAGAATCACCTACTCATCTGTTGAGACAAAGACATTCCATTCGAACCACAAGAATCTTGATCTCTAGCCTTCCCCAAGTTGCTTTCCACTCAAATCATCCTTCCACCATAGCCAAATTTGTGAGAGAGAGTTGAGTGTTGGGGAGACTATCATTTTAAGCACAAGAGCAAGGAGTTCATCATCAACACACCATCTATTACCTTTTGGAGAGTGGTGTCTCCTAGATTGGTTAGGTGTCACTTGGGAGCCTCCATCAAGATTGTGGAGTTGAACCAAGGAGTTTGTAAGGGCAAGGAGATCGCCTACTTCGTGAAGATCTACCCAAGTGAGGCAAGTCCTTCTTGGGCAATGGTCATGGTGGGATAGACAAGGTTGCTTCTTCGTGGACCCTTTGTGGGTGGAGCCCTTTGTGGACTTGCGCAACCGTTACCCTTCATGGGTTGAAGTCTCCATCAACGTGGATGTACAATAGCGCCACCTATCAGAACCATGCCAAAAATCTCCGTGTCAATATTGCGGTTGCTCCCTCCAAACTCCTCCCATTTACTTTCTTGCAAGTTGCATGCTTTACTTTTCGCTGCTCATATACTCTTTGCATGCTTGCTAGAATGGTATTGTGAGTGCTTGACTTGTGCTAAATTGCTAAAATCTGCCAAGAATTAAAATTGGGAAAAGGTTAAGTTTTTATTTGGTCTAGTCTAATCACCCCCCTCTAGACATACTTTCAATCCTACAACATCGGGTTGCAAGTATTTGTTTTTTGTGTGCAGCTATCGTTTACATAATGTTGCTTGGTTCTCCTGCTGGATTTTTACCTTGGTTTCATAACCAAGGGAAATACCTACCGTAGTTGTGTTGTGTCATCCCTTCCTCTTTGGGGAAATACCGACGTAGTTCAAGCGACATCGCATAACAACAGGTTAATGGTTTTAACATGGCAACAAATTACATATCTTGAAAGTAGTCATAAAACTGAGCAATTTACATATATAAATTTTGTTCATATGATGCACGGTTGATTTTATATGAATTTTTAAGATGCTACTTTATGCTGGAAAAACTTGGAAATGAACTTGCTCAAAGTAGAGAAACAATTGTAGATTCGAATTCCTAGAATGTTTCTACCCCAGAAACATATATTATATGCATATGTTCAATTTTGAATTAGTCACCTTTTATTTATGCAAATTTGGATGGATTTTATGCATTTTCAGAAGAAGAAAAAAGAAAAGAGAAACAGAAAAGAAAAAAGGAAGAAAAACCCATGGGCACCCATGCTCAACCAGTCAATGAGGATGACTAGTGGGCCATGGGGCCATGTGGATAGTGAGTGGGTGTGTGTGTTGTGTATGGAAAGTGGGCCTTGGTGGAGCCCACATGCTAGTGGTAGAGAAAGTGCAAAAATTGGGGGCTTTTACCACTGCCCAGCAGGAATAGGTGCATGGCCCTATGTGGTTGACCCAGGCACTGACAACTGGAGACCATCCGTCAGTGTGACGGTGATGACGTGGGATGCAGACGAGCGAAGGTGTATGCATGGTTTTAATCGCGGCCATCAAAAGCAGATCCTATGGTGGTGATGTGCTCGTGTTCAAAACAAACAGAGCAAAATAGAGTTGGGGCCAGCTGCGACCAAACTCACGGCGGGGCCTCGCCAGAGAAGATCTCTAATGCGCCTTATTGTGCTCGTGCGCATAGTGGATGCAGCGGGAAAAGTTGCATCCTCGAGTGCCTGTCAAACCTACCAACGTCGATTGAGGTGATGTCGAGGACAAGCCAGAGCGGGGAAGCATTCGGGCGTGCATAGAATCGAGGCCACAACGATAAAACAAAGGATCTAACGCAACAGGAGTACCTACGAACTCACGTGAACAAGATAGAGCGAAGGGGTCGAACCAGAGGTCGTCGAAGCAGCTCCGACAACATGGCCGCGCAGAGGAGCTCTCGGGCTCACGACAAAACGGACGAATCATGCATGAATCGGGCGTGAAAATAAGTGGAAATACGGGTGGTGTAGCAGGATCACGGAGGTGTGCTCCGCTCGGCGAGAGGTGGACGGGGATGGCCGAAGTGGAGGAAGAAACACCTGCGGCCGTAAATGAAGAATATGAAGAAGACGGCTTGAACGTGGCATCCCTGGGTGCGGTAGAGGACATCGTGGAAGACGACGACGCATGTGAACTAAAGGAAATATGCCCTAAAGACAATAGTAAAGTTATTATTTATTTCCTTATTTCATGATAACTTTATTATTCATGCTAGAATTGTATTAACCGGAAACATAATACATGTGTGAATAGATAGACAAACATAATGTCACTAGTATGCCTCTACTTGACTAGATCATTAATCAAAAATGGTTGTGTTTCCTAACCATAGACATGAGTTGTCATTTGATTAACGGTATCTGAAAGTGCAACTAATCCCCGGGTGGTTTTGGTAATTAATAACAACATATATATCATTGAACTAATAGCTTCTTGAGAATCATTTCAGAAAGTTCAGTGATATGGGTATGGCTATGACTGAAGAAGTGGACCCCTCAAAATGCTAAGGCAAACATTGGCAAAAGCTCAAGACTCCATTTTTGGTTTAGTGATCCAAGATCACATTGAGTCCATAGGAAAGCCAATACTATTAAAAGGGGATGAGGTTATGTTAATGATCTGGTTGCTCAAAGTGCTTAGTGATACATCTCCCAAACCATCAGCAATCTTTCATTCCAACATACACTCATAAGTAATCTCGGTCCCACCGAATTCCTAAACTCAGTCACACCGAGATGAACCACCTCAGCCACAAAGCCAAACCCTAGCTATTTCGGATTTTCCGATTCTAAACTCGGTCTCACCGAAACTAGTGTTGCCAAGCTTCTGTAACCTTCTGTCATCAAATCGGTGTCACCGAGATGATAAAGTCGGTCCCACCGAGATTGGCAAACCCTAGTCTTTGGAAGAATCGGAATCACCGAGATTGTATTTTCGGTCCCACCGAAAATCCCAACGTTCACAAGATTTGAACTTTCGGTCTCACCGAGTTGTCAACTTCGGTCCGGTGAGATTGGTCAAATGTGTGTAGCAGTTGGATTTTGTGTGGAGGCTATAAATACCCTCCACCTCCTATTCATTCGTGGAGAGAGCCATCGAAAGAACTACCACTCCTACCTTACATTTTCGAGAAGAGAACTACCTACCCTTGTGTTGAGATCAAGTTGCTTCACTCCCACCATATGAAACTTGATTTCTAGCCTTCCCAAGTTGCTTTCCACTCAATCCTTTCTTCCACCACAGCCAAATCAGTGAGGAGAGTTGAGTGTTGGGGAGATTATCATTTGAAGCACAAGAGCAAGGAGTTCATTATCATCAACACCATCTATTACCTTTTGGAGGGTGGTGCCTCCTAGATTGGTTAGGTGTCGCTTGGGAGCCTCCGTCGAGATGTGGAGTTGAACCAAGAAGTTTGTAAGGGCAAGGAGATCGCCTACTTCGTGAAGATCTACCCCGAGTAAGGCTAGTCCTCCGTGGGCGTATGTCATGATGGCATAGACAAGGTTGCTTCTTCATGGACCCTTCGTGGGTGGAGCCCTCCGTGGACTCTCGCAGCCGTTACCCTCCGTGGGTTGAAGTCTCCATCAACGTGGATTGACGATAGCACCACCTATCGGAACCACGAGAAAAAATCTCCGTGTCTCCAAATTGCGTTTGCTCTTCTCCACCTCTCTTTACTACATGTGCAATTTACTTTCCGCTACCAATACTCTAGAATTGCATGTGTAGGGTGATACTTGACTTGATCTCCATTGTGAACTTGCCAAAAACTTGTCTTTATCAAAAGGCTGAATTTTTATATTCTCAAGTAGTCTAATCACCCCCCCTCTAGACATACTTTCGATCCTACAAGTGGTATCAGAGCTTTGGTCTCCATTGTATTGGTTTCCATTGCATTGGACTCCATAAGCTTGGTTTCACAACCTAGGAGAGTATGGCGTCTAGTGAGGGTAATTTTCGTAGAGGTCCTTACTTTGATGGTTCCAACTTTGCTAGTTGGAAGCATAAAATGAAAATGCATATTCTTGGACATAACCGCCGCATGGGGCATTATTTGTGTTGGCTTGCAAGGTGAATTCTTGAGGAAGGAAAAGTTCGGATCGTGAAGCCACAGCGGATGAATTGCGGATGTTGCAAAACAATGCTCAAGCTTGTGACATTCTCTTCAATGCTTTGTGTCGAGGAGTTCAACAAAATCAGCTGTCTTGAGAATGCAAAGAGATTTGGGATACTTTGGTGAAATGCACGAAGGTACCGAGTCCGTGAAGGAATCAAAGCTAGATGTTCTTCAAGGTCAACTTGACAAGTTCAAGATGAAAGAAGGTGAAGGAGTCGCTAAAATGTACTCTAGGCTTGCTCTCATCACAAATGAGATTGCCGGCTTAGGAAGCGAAGAAATGACCGACCGATTCATCATCAAGAAGATTCTCGAGCTTTGGATGGAAAGTATGACACCGTGTGCACTTTGATCCAAATGATGCCAAACTACAAGAATCTCAAGCCTACGAAGTCATTGGAAGAATTGTTGCTCATGAGATGACACTTAAAGATAAGGAAGAGCTTCACAACAAGTCAAGTGGTGCTTACAAAGCTACAAGTGATGCTCCCACAACCTCAAGTGACAAGCTAGTTTCCAATGAAGAGATAAGCCTAATGGTGAAGAACTTCAACAAATTCTACAAGAGTAGAAGCAAGGAAAGAAGCTCAAAGTCTAGATCATATGATGAAAAGAGATCTTCTAGTCGTGATCAAAACTGCTACAATTGTGGAAGACCCGGACACTACTCAAATGAATGTTCGGCTCCCCACAAGAGAAGAGAAGAATCTCCAAGAAGAAGAAGCTCAAGAGAAGAGTCACCTCGGAAAGAGAGAAGGAGTAGAGATGATCGTTATGAGCGAAGATCCTCTCGGAGAAGCAAGGATTCGGAGAGGAAAGACAAGTCATCAAGGAGCTACACAAGAAGAAAACATCAAGCTCATGTAGGTGAATGGGTCTCCGGCTCCGACTCGACAATCATTCCAAAGAAGCTATCACTCCAACTCCGAATCTGATCAAGATGAAGGTGTTGCGGTCTTGCTCTCGTGTCCTCCAACTCCAACTCCTATGACTTGTTTGATTCACCAAATGAGGGAATTGGAAGATGCTTCATGGCTAAAGGCCCCAAGGTATCACACCCTGAATTCATTGACTTTGATAGTGATGAGGATGACTTGCTTGGTGAAGATGAGCTTTTACATGACAAATCTAGTGAGCCTAGTAATGATGAACATGCTAGTAGTCTTTATAGTCGAGAAGAGTTGAATGACAATGCTATGAAGGAGATTGAGCGCCTAACTAAAGAACTAAACACTCTTAAGTTAGCTCATGAAACAACTCAAGAAGATCATAGAGAGCTCCTAAGATCTCATGAGAAGCTACGCTTCGAGAAGCTCAATCTAGAACAAGAACATGAGTTTCTAAAAGCAATCAATGACGATCTTCGAAAGAAGAGTTCTTCATATCTTGCCAAACGACTTCTCTTGTCTAATTTCTTGCCACCTATTAAAACTAAGCATGACAAGCATAAGAAAAATTCTTCATCTAGTAGTAACAATAACCATGCTAAATCTAATGTTGTTACCTCTAGTAGTTCTCTTGATTCCACTAACAATGTTTCAAGCCAAGTTACACTTGAGCAAGAAAATAGTTTATTGAAAGGGATTATAGAGAAAGGTGTCTACAAGAGCCTTGCGGAAGCAAGAACTTTGAGGAAATTGTTACGCAAGCAAGGAAGGCACCGGAAGAATCAAGGAATTGGTTTTGAGCGAAAGTTCAACGCCGAGGGTGTTGAATGGGAAGAAGGTCAATATCCCACTCCAAAGTTTGTTTCTCAAAAGGAGAAGTATGATCCTACTTCTTCCAATGTGGAACAAGCTCAAGATGACCTTCCACCACAAGACCACAAGCTAAAAGGGAAGGACAAGCTTCAAGAGGAGATTGATGCATTTATTGAAGCACCTAAAGCCATGGTCAAGTGGGTTCCCAAGGAAACGTCAAGTTCTACTTCGTCAAGCTCAACTACAACCCCAAGGATTCCCATCAAGATGATGTGGATCTCGAAGAAGAAGAACTAGAGAGTTCTTGAGGGTGACTCCGCCAACATACTTCACTCACATTCATTTTGGCAAAAACTTGTGCAATCAACTTCCACATCTTGCACTAGTTCATGGAGTCACAAACCCTCTTGTTGGTAAGTCAAGGGACAAGGTAATCATTGCTTTCATGGACATCATCTTTTGTGTACTTCAATCTATGTCCATGGATATCCTTGTTTGTTCCTTGTGGGACTAACCCATGTAGGTATTGAAAGTGCCGAATCCAAAGGATTGCTCCCAACTCTTGATGATCTTCATCAACATTGAGCATCCACATCTTCAACATCTACATGAAGTCTTCTCGACAACCCAAGGTTAGTTTGACCCTTTAAAGGGGTTCTCACATCTAGGGGAGCTTTGCTCTAAAGAATTGAGCTAAAGCATCTTCAAATGATGTGAACACATCAATGCTTTATGTAAAAGTGGTAACCCCACTTGTGCTTAAGCGATGAGTATGACCTATGATCAAATGTTCTCATTTGACTCCTAAGTCAATATACTCATATAAAGATGACCTAGTCATCGACAAATTGTGTGATAGTAGCTAGTGTTTTGTTTGTGCATGTTTGACACATATTTCATTTGCTATCTTATTGTGTGAGCATGTTGGATGCATGATTTTATCCATTCAAGGACATCCATTTGTTGCTTTGGTCTTTTGGATTTTTCTGACCAAATGGATGGACAAGAATGCCTAAGTTCCTCCCCTAGCTATCTATGCTTTCTTGTCTCAAATTCTATTCATGCTTATATCACAAACTTTGAACAAGTCATTTTCGGACCCACCGAGTGAGGAGCACTCGAGCCACCGATCCGTCAAAGGCTAAACTTCCAAAACCTTCTAAGTAATTTCGGTCGACCAACCCACTCAAACTCGGTCGGACCGAAAGCGCTTGATTGATCTAGGTTTTCACCTCGGTGAAACCGAGTTGTACTTTTCGGCGTGATCAAGTGTGTAATCTGCATAGTTATCCATCTCGGTGCCACCGAGTTTTACAACTCGGTCCCACCGACAACAAAGGGTATAAATACTCCGTGGGTCGCGCATTGATTTCTACTTCAAAACGCCGCGCCCCACCCTTTTGCCGCCGCCGTGGTCTCCGGATCGTCTCCGTAAATGCTTCAGGCGCCCTCGCCGCAGTCTCCGTCGCCGTCAAAGGACATTCTCTCCGCGCCGTTGCCGCCGTAGAGGAACTCCACCAAGTTAGGGTGAGTTTCGATCCCTCTCGTGCTTCAACCTCCGATTCTATGCACGATTGGTTTGCCTAGCATCTTGCCACGTTTGAGATCTTCCATACACAGATTAGTTCCTTTGAGCGAAATTGAGTAAAAGTTTTGGGGTTAGGTTTCCACGAACACATCTCGGTGAGACCGATTCTACATTCTCGGTATGACCGATTTGGCCTCTGGCCATTGCACTGCACCTTTCGGTCCAACCGAGTTGTGCAAATCGGTGCGACCGAAATGAGGATTTAGTGAAACCCTAGTGTTTTCGGCAGGACCGAAACCCACATCGGTCCAACCGAAAGTGGTGTGAATGCTTCTGTTTAAACACTTCGGATTCACCGAATTTTAGACTCGGTCTGACCGAAATGCATTCTGTGAAAACCTAAAACTGAAATTTGAACTCATTTTTTTGCAAAATCTTACGCAGTTTGTGATAACTCTTCTACTCGCCTACACCTAATCTATTCACAGGTTGTCACCATGTCGATGCGGTGACAGCCGAACAAGTCTGAGTCACCAATTGCTGATATTCCGAGGCGGGCACTAGTCCCGAGGCCAGCAGCTTTTCAGATGATGGTGAGAGGGCACACCAAGTGGTTTGCCTCCTGCAGCCACCAGGGCGAAAGAAGAAGAATTCGATGAAGAAGATTTCGATTTCAAAGTCGAGGAAGAGATCTCCTCCAAGCCAAAGAGGAAAGTGGTTGCCAAAGAGCATCAAGGGCAACAAACCAAGAAAGGCACCGATAAAGTGAAGAAGTCCTTTGTTGCCAAAAAGCTAAGCATGGAAGAGGAAACTTCAAGCAAGGTGAAGAAAACTTCCAAGAGGAAGAGAATTGTGCATGATGAAGCAGCAGATGATGATGATGATGAGGAAGCACCCCAGCCTCCTCCTCAGAAGCCTAAGTTCATGGGAGATGCCATCAGGGCAGGAGCACCTTCAAAATCCAAGCCATCTGCTCCAGCAAAGGCAGCTCAAGCCAAGCCTGCTGCCAAGCCCAAGAAAACTGTCAGGAACATCCCAACTTCAGAGAAGAAGAAAGACAATGTGCCACCAGCTGAGTCAGATGATGAGGCACCTGTATTGCTGAAACTTCGTCAGAAATTGCCAATTCACAATGATGCTCATCCTCGAGCTGAAAACATGAAGGAAAGAAAGGATAGAGGTCTCGGGCTATGGAGACAAGCTGATCCATATTTGTGAGGAGAAGAACTGCTGTTGATCCAAGATTCCACACCGAGAGCAAAGCAGGACTTCTATGAGGCTATGCTAATGGACAAGAAGCCCATTGTTGCGAGATACTAGATATGTTGTTGGGCATACATTGATAGTGAAGAGCACAGAGACTTCTTTCCACATGTGCATGAGAGCTTCACTGCATGTGGTGTTGTAGATTTCGTTGGTCAGAAGTTGACTGATTGGAATGATGAGATGATCATGCAATTCTATGCCACTGCTCATTTCTATCCGGATGGTAAGATCACATGGATGGTGAAGGCCAAAGATTCTCTTCAACTGTTGAAGAATGGGCAGCACTGTTGAATGCTCCAAAGTCTGAGAGAGAGGATGATGTTGATGTATATGGTATTCCCAAGAAGAACCATGAGTCTATGAAGAACATGTACAATGAGGTACCCACTAAGGATGTAGAAATCGAAGCTCGGCTCGATGTATCATCTCCGAGCAGGTCTACCTACCACAAATACAATTACGAGGCATACCTTGATGCCCAAGTCCGAGATCATCGCATGATAAGAGGGTATTCTATCAACATGCTGCATATACTTGATCGAAGGCACCTTTCAAGGTGATGGACACGATAGTTGAGACTATCAAGAGGACTGCGGTGACGAGAAGAGGTCATGTGGATTTGCCCGCACATTCAGATGCTTATCAATGCCAAGTTTGGCACGGGCACCTACTTGTTGGATAGACCACACTTGCCACCGCAGCCTGAGCATGAGGACAATGAAGTTGTGATGGATGAGGAGGACCCAACGTCGGTTGAAGGTCAAGCAAAGAGTGAAGCTGCCAAACAAGCCAAAGCGAGAAGGAAGCAAAGCAGCTAAACCCAAGAGTGTTGGAGAACAGCTCCTTGAAGCTACCCAGAGAATTGAACAACGCTGGCCAGCATTGTGCGTCTCGGGAGAGTCTTGAGAGGATTGTTGAAGACAAGATCCATGCTCTGGATGTCAAGTCGATCAAGTGCAAGTCATGTCAACAAGCTTGAGGCAGATATCGAGGAAGCAAAAAGGAGAAGGAAGAGCTCATGCGTGAGATGCAGGATGACCTAGTCCAGATGATTATGAACAGCTGCTCCGGTTCCTACAGACCCGATCAGCTGCTATTCCAAAGGCAGACACGGGACTACAGCCTCGGCACCTCCACAGCTCCATCGGCTCCGGCTCCAGCTCCAGTGACCACTCCTCCTGCAAAGACAGACATCAGTGAAGCCTTTGCGGATGCAGCCTTCTCAACTCCATCAACCTGCACAGAGCCGCCAAGAGAGTCCCTAGTGACGTTTAGCTCTATACCTTCGAACTTTTGGTAACTTGTTGCCAAAGGGGAGAAATTGTATAGATCATAGGACTTCGAGAGAGAGAGTGCTCGCTTTTGCTCTTTCGTCTCATTTGCGGTCTTTTTGAGATACTTTTGAGTTTTTCGAGACATTCCGTGTGTTTGATACTACGTTTGCTCTACATTGATGAGTGCTTGGTCGTACTATGCCTTAATGTGTGCTTAATGCTTATCATATGCTATTCATATCTTGTATGACCATTTACTCATGTCTTGGTGATTGGGTGCATGCTATTCATTCTTATCATTTTGTGCGCTCCACCAAGATGTATGTGACATGGAAGAGTGACCCATGATCCTAATCGATTGTGCATTTGCATTCAAACGCAAATCTTCAATAATGCACAAATTTAGGGGGAGCTCTTGCTTATCACATACTTCTCAAAGCGACGATATTATTCATTGATTATATCATTTGTCGAAGCTTTGATCTATATGTTGTCATCAATTACCAAAAAGGGGGAGATTGAAAGTGCAACTAATCCCCGGGTGGTTTTGGTAATTAATAACAACATATATATCATTGAACTAATAGCTTCTTGAGAATCATTTCAGAAAGTTCGTTGATATGGGTATGGCTATGGTGAAGAAGTGGACCCTCAAAATGCTAAGGCAAACATTGGCAAAAGCTCAAGACTCCATTTTTGGTTTAGTGATCCAAGATCACATTGAGTCCATAGGAAAGCCAATACTATTAAAAGGGGATGAGGTTATGTTAATGATCTGGTTGCTCAAAGTGCTTAGTGATACATCTCCCAAACCATCAGCAATCTTTCATTGCAACATACACTCATAAGTAATCTCGGTCCCACCGAATTCCTAAACTCAGTCACACCGAGATGAACCACCTCAGCCACAAAGCCAAACCCTAGCTATTTCGGATTTTCCGATTCTAAACTCGGTCTCACCGAAACTAGTGTTGCCAAGCTTCAGAACATACGTCATCAAATCGGTGTCACCGAGATGATAAAGTCGGTCCCACCGAGATTGGCAAACCCTAGTCTTTGGAAGAATCGGACTCACCGAGATTGTATTTTCGGTCCCACCGAAAATCCCAACGTTCACAAGATTTGAACTTTCGGTCTCACCGAGTTGTCAACTTCGGTCTGACCGAGATTGGTCAAATGTGTAACAGTTGGATTTTGTGTGGAGGCTATAAATACCCTCCACCTCCTCTTCATTCGTGGAGAGAGCCATCAGAAAGAACTACCACTCCTACCTTACATTTCTGAGAAGAGAACTACCTACCCTTGTGTTGAGATCAAGTTGCTTCACTCCCACCATATGAAACTTGATTTCTAGCCTTCCCAAGTTGCTTTCCACTCAATCCTTTCTTCCACCACAGCCAAATCGGTGAGGAGAGTTGAGTGTTGGGGAGATTATCATTTGAAGCACAAGAGCAAGGAGTTCATTATCATCAACACCATCTATTACCTTTTGGAGGTGGTGCCTCCTAGATTGGTTAGGTGTCGCTTGGGAGCCTCCGTCGAGATGTGGAGTTGAACCAAGAAGTTTGTAAGGGCAAGGAGATCGCCTACTTCGTGAAGATCTACCCCGAGTAAGGCTAGTCCTCCGTGGGCGTATGCCATGATGGCATAGACAAGGTTGCTTCTTCGTGGACCCTTCGTGGGTGGAGCCCTCCGTGGACTCTCGCAGCCGTTACCCTCCGTGGGTTGAAGTCTCCATCAACGTGGATTGACGATAGCACCACCTATCGGAACCACGAGAAAAATCTCCGTGTCTCCAAATTGCGTTTGCTCTTCTCCACCTCTCTTTACTACATGTGCAATTTACTTTCCGCTGCCAATACTCTAGAATTGCATGTGTAGGGTGATACTTGACTTGATCTCCATTGTGAACTTGCCAAAAACTTGTCTTTATCAAAAGGCTGAATTTTTATATTGTCAAGTAGTCTAATCACCCCCCTCTAGACATACTTTCGATCCTACAGTATCACATCATTAGGATAATGATGTGATTGACTTGACCCATTCCGTTAGCTTAGCACTTGATCGTTTAGTATGTCGCTATTGCTTTCTTCATGACTTATACATGTTCCTACAACTATGAGATTATGCAACTCCCGTTTATCGGAGGAACACTTTGTGTGCTACCAAACGTCACAATGTAACTGGGTGATTATAAAGGATCTCTACAGGTGTCTTCAAAGGTACATGTTGAGTTGGCGTATTTCGAGACTAGGTTTTGTCACTCCGATTGTCGGAGAGGTATCTCTGGGCCCTCTCAGTAATGCGCATCACTATAAGCCTTGCAAGCAATGTAACAAATAAGTTAGTTACGGAATGATGCATTACATAACGAGTAAAGATACTTGCCGGTAACGAGATTGCACTAGGTATTGAGATACCGACGATCGAATCTCGGGCAAGTAACATACCGATGACAAAGGGAACAACGTATGTTGTTATGCGGTTTGACCGATAAAGATCTTCGTAGAATATGTAGGAGCCAATATGAGCATCCAGGTTCCGCTATTGGTTATTGACCGGAGACGTGTCTCGGTCATGTCTACATAGTTCTCGAACCCGTAGGGTCCGCACGCTTAAAGTTAGATGATAATTATATTATGAGTTCATGTTTTTTGATGTACCGAAGATAGTTTGGAGTCCTGGATGTGATCACAGACATGACGAGGAGTCTCGAAATGGTCGAGACATGAAGATTGATATATTGGACGACTATATTCAGACACCGTAATTGTTCCGGGGGTTATCGGATATATACCGGTGTACCGGGGGGTTACCGGAACCCCCCCGGGGGGTTAATGGGCCTCATGGGCCCAAAGTGGAGAAGAGGAGGGGCGGCTAGGGCAGGCCGCGCGTCGCCTCCCCCTCTAGTCTGAATAGGACAAGGAGGGGGGCGGCGCCCCCCTTTCCTTCCTCCCCTCTCTCCCTTCCTCCCCCCTCTCCTACTTGGACAAGGAAAGGAGGGAGTCCTACTCCGGTGGGAGTAGGACTCCTCTGGCGCATCCCTCTGGCGGCCGCCCCTCCCCTTGCTCCTTTATATACGGGGGCAGGGGGGCACCTCTAGACACAACAACAATTGATCCTTGAGATCTATTAGCCGTGTGTGGTGCCCCCCTCCACCATATTCCACCTCGATAATATCGTAGCGGTGCTTAGGCGAAGCCCTGCATCAGTAGAACATCATCATCGTCACCATGCCATCGTGCTGACGGAACTCTCCCTCGACACTCGGCTGGATTGGAGTCCGAGGGACGTCATCGAGATGAACGTGTGCAAGAACTCGGAGGTGCCGTGCTTTCGGTGCTTGATCGGTCGGGCCGTGAAGACGTACAACTACATCAACCGCGTTGTGCTAACGCTTTCGCTTTCGGTCTACGAGGGTACGTGGACAACACTCTCCCCTCTCGTTGCTATGCATCACCATGATCTTGCGTGTGCGTAGGAAACTTTTTGAAATTACTACGTTCCCCAATAGTAGCATCCGAGCCAGGTTTTATGCATAGATGTTATATGCACGAGTGGAACACAAGTGAGTTGTGGGCGATACAAGTCATACTGCTTACCAGCATGTCATACTTTGGTTTGGCGGTATTGTTGGATGAAGCGGCCCGGACCGACATTACGCGTACGCTTACGCGAGACTGGTTCTACCGACGTGCTTTGCACATAGGTGGCTAGCGGGTGTCAGTTTCTCCAACTTTAGTTGAACCGAGTGTGGCTACGCCCGGTCCTTGAGAAGGTTAAAACAACACTAACTTGACGAACTATCGTTGTGGTTTTGATGCGTAGGTAAGAACGGTTCTTGCTCAGCCCGTAGCAGCCACGTAAAACTTGCAACAACAAAGTAGAGGGCGTCTAACTTGTTTTTGCAGGGCATGTTGTGATGTGATATGGTCAAGACGTGATGCTATATTTTATTGTATGAGATGATCATGTTTTGTAACCGAGTTATCGGCAACTGGCAGGAGCCATATGGTTGTCGCTTTATTGTATGCAATGCAATCGCCATGTAATTGCTTTACTTTATCACTAAGCGGTAGCGATAGTCGTGAAGATCAAGGTGTCACGCCGGTGACGATGGTGATCATGACAGTGCTTCGGAGATGGAGATCACAAGCACAAGATGATGATGGCCATATCATATCACTTATATTGATTGCATGTGATGTTTATCCTTTATGCATCTTATTTTGCTTTGATTGACGGTAGCATTATAAGATGATCTCTCACTAAATTTCAAGGTATAAGTGTTCTCCCTGAGTATGCACCGTTGCGAAAGTTCTTCGTGCTGAGACACCACGTGATGATCGGGTGTGATAGGCTCTACGTTCAAATACAAAGGGTGCAAAACAGTTGCACATGCGGAATACTCAGGTTAAACTTGACGAGCTTAGCATATACAGATATGGCCTCGAAACACTGGGACCGAAAGGTCGAGCGTGAATCATATAGTAGATATGATCAACATAGTGATGTTCACCATTGAAAACTACTCCATCTCACGTGATGATCGGACATGGTTTAGTTGATTTGGGTCACGTGATCACTTAGAATGTCTATCTAAGTGGGAGTTCTTAAGTAATATGATTAACTAAACTTTAATTTATCATGAACTTAGTCTTGATAGTATTTTGCAAATTATGTTGTAGATCAATAGCTCGCGTTGTTGTTTCCCTATGTTTATTTTGATGTGTTCCTAGAGAAAATTAAGTTGAAAAATGATAGTAGCAATGATGCAGACTGGGTCCGTGATCTGAGGTTTATCCTCATTGCTGCATAGAAGAATTATGTCCTTGATGCACCGCTAGGTGACAGACCTATTGCAGGAGCAGATGCAGACGTTATGAATGTTTGTCTAGATCAATATGACGACTACTTGATAGTTTAGTGCACCATGCTTAACGGCTTAGAATCGAGACTTCATAGACGTTTTGAACGTCATGGACCATATGAGATGTTCTAGGAGTTGAAGTTAATATTTCAAGCAAATACCCGAGTTGAGAGATATGAAGTCTCCAACAAGTTCTACAGCTAAAAGATGGAGGAGAATTCCTCAACTAGTGAGCATGTGCTCAGATTGTGTGGGTACTACAATCGCTTGAATCAAGTGGGAGTTAATCTTCCGGATAAGATAGTGATTGACAGAGTTCTCTAGTCACCATCACCAAGTTAGTAGAACTTCGTGATGAACTATGGTATGCAAGGGATAACGAAAATGATTCCCGAGCTCTTCGTGATGTTGAAATCGATGAAGGTAGAAATCAAGAGAGAACATCAAGTGTTGATGATTGACAAGATCACTAGTTTCAAGAAAAAGGCAAAGGGAAAGAAAGGGAACTTCAATTAGAATGGCAAGCAAGTTGTCACTTCCGTGAAGAAGCCCAGAGCTAGACTAAAGCCTAAAACTGAGTGCTTCTACTGCAAAAGGAAATGGTCACTGGAAGCGAAAATACCATGAATATTTGGTGGATAAGAAGGATGGCAAAGTGAACAAGGGTATATTTGATATACAGGTTATTGATGTGTACCTTACTAGTGTTTATAGTAGCCCCTGGGTATTTGATACTTGTTCGGTTACTAAAAATTAGTAACTCGAAACAGGAGATACAGAATAAGCAGGGACTAGTTGAGGGTGAAGTGATGATGTATGTTGGAAGTGGTTCCAAGATTGATATGATCATCATCGCACACTCCCTATAATTTCGGGATTAGTGTTAAACCTAAATAAATGTTTTTTGGCATTTGCGTTGAGCATGAATATGATTTGATCATGTTTATTGCAATACGGTTATTCATTTAAAGTCAGAGAATAATTGTTATTCTGTTTACATGAATAAAGCCTTCGATGGTCATACACCCAATGAAAATAGTTTGTTGGATCTCGATTGTAGTGATACACATATTCATAATATTGATGCCAAAAGATGCAAAGTTGATAATGATAGTGCAACTTATTTGTGGCACTGCCGTTTGGGTCATATTGGTGTAAAGCGCATGAAGAAACTCCATACTGATGGACTTCTGGAATCACTTGATTATGAATCACTTGGTACTTGCAAACCATGCCTCATGGGCAAGATGACTAAAATGCCATTCTCCGAAACTATGGAGCGAGCAACAGATTTGTTGGAAATCATACATACTGATGTATGTGGTCCAATGAACATTGAGGCTCGTGGCGGCTATCGTTATTTTCTCACCTTCACAGATGATTTGAGCAGATATTGGTATATCTACTTAATGAAACATAAGTCTGAAACATTTGAAAAGTTCAAAGAATTTCAGAGTGAAGTGGAAAATCAAAGTAACAAGAAAATAAAGTTTCTACGATCTGATCGTGGAGGAGAATATTTGAGTTACGAGTTTGGTTTACATTTGAAACAATGTGGAATAGTTTCACAGCTCACGCCACCTGGAACACCACAACGTTATGGTGTGTCCGAACGTCGTAACCGCACTTTATTGGATATGGTGCAATCTATGATGTATCTTACCGATTTACCACCATCGTTTTGGGGTTATGCATTAGAGACAGCTGCATTCACTTTAAATAGGGCACCATCAAAATCCGTTAAGATGACACCTTATGAACTGTGGTTTGGCAAGAAACCAAAGTTGTCATTTCTTAAAGTTTGGGGCTGCGATGCTTATGTGAAAAAGTTTCAACCTGATAAGCTCGAACCCATATCGGAGAAGTGTGTCTTCATAGAATACCCAAAGGAAACTATTGGGTACACCTTCTATCACAGATCCGAAAGCAAGATATTCGTTGCTAAGGAGTTTCTCTCGAAAGAAGTGAGTGGGAGGAAAGTAGAGCTTGATAAGGTAATTGTACCTTCTCCCGAATTGGAAAGTAGTTCATCACAGAAATCAGCTCCAGTGATTCCTACACCAATTAGTGAGGAATGATGATGATCATGAAACTTCAAGTTACTACAGAACCTCGTAGGTCTTCCAAAATACAGTCCGCACCAGAGTGGTACGGTAATCCTGTTCTGGAAGTCATGTTACTAGACCATGGTGAACCTACGAACTATGAGGAAGTGATGATGAGCCCAGATTCCGTGAAATGGCTTGAGGCCATGAAATCTGAGATAGGATCCATGTATGAGAATAAAGTGTGGACTTTGGTGGAGTTGCCCGATGATCGGCAAGCCATATTGTATAAATGGATCTTCAAGAGGAAGACAAACGCTGATAAGTAGTGTTACTATCTACAAAGCTCGACTTGTCGAAAAAGTTTTTCGACAAGTTCAAG
Organism: Aegilops speltoides; assembly: GCA_021437245.1. Lineage (NCBI taxonomy): Eukaryota > Viridiplantae > Streptophyta > Magnoliopsida > Poales > Poaceae > Aegilops > Aegilops speltoides. The sequence goes on from CM038142.1 coordinate 146,059,263, forward strand.
GTGTTGAAAACGATGAGATTTTCTCACTCGTATCGATGCTTAAGTCTGTCCAAATCATGTTAGCAATTGCTACATTTTATGAAATCTGGCAAATGGATGTCAAAACTGCATTCCTTAATAGATTTATTAAGGAAGAGTTGTATATGATGCAACCAGAAGGTTTTGTCAATCCTAAAGGTGGTAACAAAATGTGCAAGCTCCAGCGATCCATCTATGGACTGGTGCAAGCATCTCGGAGTTGGAATATACGCTTTGATGAGTTGATCAAAGCATATGGTTATATGCAGACTTTTGGGGAAGCCTGTATTTACAAGAAAGTGAATGGGAGCTCTGTAGCATTTTCTAAAACTATATGTAGATGACACATTGTTGATTGGAAATGATATAGAAATTCTGGATAGCATAAAAGGATACTTCAATAAGATTTTTTCAAAGAAAGACCTTGGTGAAGCTGCTTACACATTGAGCATCAAGATCTATAGAGATAGATCAAGACGCTTGATGAGTTTCTTCAATGAATACATACCTTGATAAAATATTGAATTGTTCAAAATAGAACAGTCAAAGAAGGTGTTCTTGCCTGTGTTGTAAGGTGTGAAGTTGAGTAAGACTCACAACCCGACTATGGCAGAAAATAGAAAGAGAATTAAAAGTCATTCCCTATGCCTCAGTCATAGGTTCTATAAAGTACGCTATGCTATGTATCAGACCTATTGTATACCTTGCTCTGAGTTTGGCAAGGGAGTACAATTTTGATCTAAAAGTAGATCACTGGACGACAGTCAAGAATATCCGTAGTGAGGACTAAGGAAATATTTCTCGATTATGGAGGTGATAAAAGAGCCCGTCGTAAAGAGTTACATCGGTGCAAGCTTTCACACCAATCCAGATGACTCTTAGTCTCAATCTGGATACATATTGAAAGTGGGAGCAATTAGCTAGAGTAGCTCCGTGCAGAGCATTGTAGACATAGAATATTTGCAAAATACATACGGCTCTAAATATGACAGACCCGTTGACTAAACTTCTCTCACGAGCAAAACATGATCATACCTTAGTACTCTTTGGGTGTTAATCACATAGCGATGTGAACTAGATTATTGACTCTAGTAAGCCCTTAGGGTGTTGGTCACATGACGATGTGAACTATGGGTGTTAATCACATACAAATGTGAATATTGGTGTTAAATCACATGGTGATGTGAACTAGATTATTGACTCTAGTGCAAGTGGGAGACTGAAGGAAATATGCCCTAGAGACAATAATAGAGTTATTATTTATTTCCTTATTTCATGATAAATGTTTATTATTCATGCTAGAATTGTATTAACCGGAAACATAATACATGTGTGAATATATAGACAAACATAATGTCACTAGTATGCCTCTACTTGACTAGATCGTTAATCAAAGATGGTTGTGTTTCCTAACCATACACATGAGTTGTCATTTGATTAACGGGATCACATCATTAGGAGAATGATGTGATTGACTTGACCCATTCCGTTAGCTTAGCACTTGATCGTTTAGTATGTCGCTATTGCTTTCTTCATGACTTATACATGTTCCTACAACTATGAGATTATGCAACTCCCGTTTAGCGGAGGAACACTTTGTGTGCTACCAAACGTCACAACATAACTGGGTGATTATAAAGGAGCTCTACAGGTGTTTCCAAAGGTACATGTTGAGTTGGCGTATTTCGAGATTAGGTTTTGTCACTCCGATTGTCGAAGAGGTATCTTTGGGCCCTCTCGGTAATGCACATCACTATAAGCCTTGCAAGCAATGTAACTAATAAGTTAGTTACGGAATGATGCATTACATAACGAGTAAAGAGACTTGCTGGTCACGAGATTGAACTAGGTATTGAGATACCAACGATCGAATCTCAGACAAGTAACATACCGATGACAAAGGGAACAACGTATGTTGTTATGCGGTTTGATCGATAAAGATCTTCGTAGAATATGTAGGAGCCAATATGAGCATCCAGGTTCCGCCATTGGTTATTGACCGGAGACGTGTCTCGGTCATGTCTACATAGTTCTCGAACCCGTAGGGTCCGCAGGCTTAGAGTTAGATGACAATTATATTATGAGTTTATGTGTTTTGATGTACCGAAGATAGTTCGGTGTCCCGGATGTGATCACGGACATGACGAGGAGTCTCGAAATGGTCGAGACATGAAGATTGATATATTGGACGACTATATTCGTACACCAGAATGGTTCCGGGGGTTATCGGATATATACCGGAGTACCGGGGGGTTACGGAACCCCCTGGGGGTTTAATGGGCCTCATGGGCCCAAAGTGGAGAAGAGGAGGGGCGGCCAGGGCAGGTTGCGCCCCCTCCCCCTCTAGTCTGAATAGGACAAGGAGGGGGCGCCCCCCTTTCCTTCCTCCCCTCTCTCCCTTCCTTCCCCCTCTCCTACTTGGACAAGGAAAGGAGGGAGTCCTACTCCCGGTGGGAGTAGGACTCCTCCTGGCGCGCCCCCTCCCCCTTGCTCCTTTATATACGGGGGCAGGGGGGCACCTCTAGACACAACAACAATTGATCCTTGAGATCTATTAGCCGTGTGCCGTGCCCCCCTCAACCATATTCCACCTCGATAATATCGTAGCGGTGCTTAGGCGAAGCCCTGTGTCGGTAGAATATCATCATCGTCACCACGCCGTCGTGCTGACGGAACTCTCCCTCGACACTCGGCTAGATCGGAGTTCGAGGGACATTATCGAGCTGAACGTGTGCAAGAACTCGGAGGTGCCATGCGTTCGGTGCTTGATCGGTCGGGCCGTGAAGACGTACGACTACATCAACCGCGTTGTGCTAACGCTTTCGCTTTCGGTCTACGAGGGTACGTGGACAACACTCTCCCCTCTCGTTGCTACGCATCACCATGATCTTGCGTGTGCGTAGGAATTTTTTTTGAAATTACTATGTTCCCCAATATGAACCCCCTCGACACGAGGTGAGTGCTAGGGATGTCGTTGCTCATGCGTGCGCCATGGTTGCGCTCTAGAAACTCTCGGGTGCTGGTGGAATTGCCCTGATCTAGGGTTTCCCAAGCCGTCTTGGGAGAGGAAAAATGAGGAGGAGTGGGCGGGGATGCTCCTGGCGTGGAGAGGGGAATGATAAGGCCGCGGAGAGGCGAAGCGAGTGTTGCATGTCCACGGCTGCGCATAAGGCCGAACTGGAAAGGTGGCCGCGCGAGGACGAAGAAAGCGGGTGGCTAGCGTTGTGCCCCCGCCAATGACAGGTGGGACTCGCAGTGCCAAGTGCCCAGACGGCAGCGTGGGTGGTTGGGTTCTTCGGTGAGAAAAGGGTTTCAGGAGTGGGGGTCTGGTGTGTTTTGGCTGGCGTTGGGCTGGGTCCTCTCTCCCTCTAGTTTCATTTCCTTTTATTTTTCTCAGAACAGAACACTAAAAGGAAAAGAAAGAGAGGGTTAGACATGGTATTTCACCATGGGAGACACTTCTCTGGACTCAGAGAAATAGGGAGTTTTTTTTATAAAAATGGTATAAGGAATTTTGGAAGATGAAAATTTTAATCCATTTGAATTAAATGCTAATGGGATTGAATTTGAAAACCCATTCAAATGAGCTCTGCTTGTGCTGAAATTTTAGGAGGTGACTCTACACATATAACATGATTTATGAGCCAAGTTGGAAATTAAATGAAAGAAGTAAAATGGCACTCACAATGAATAAAATAAAATGCTTAGAGGGAACTGGGATAGAGTTTACTTGAAACTAGGTTGAAGCCAAGTCGGGACATAGTTTAAGAGTTAGGACAAGGAAGCATGGCACAAATACAAGATCATGAAGTGCAACAAAATAAATGACAACACACAAGGTTCATCAAGATACATGATGAAACAATACAAACTCAAACCTCACATGGCAATATCTCATGAAAAATGGCAAACATGGCATGCATTACATCTAGGTTGTTACAACCTTGACCTTCTGGTGGTCCTTCTCCTCTGCCCAACAGACAAATTGAACGTCGAGAGGGGCGTGATTGGCCGCCGCCACCACCGATGGGGAAGTTAAGCGCCCCCATGGCTCGAAAAAGCGATGTGTGGCGACTCATAGCACGTGTCGCTACTGTTGGGTAACATAGTAATTTCAAAAAAAATATATTCCTACGCACACGCAAGATCATGGTGATGGAATAGCAACGAGAGGGGAGAGTATTGTCCACGTACCCTCGTAGACCGTAAGCGGAAGCGTTATGACAACGCGGTTGATGTAGTCGTACATCTTCACGATCCGACCGATCCAAGTACCGAACGTACGGCACCTCCGAGTTCAGCACACGTTCAGCTCGATGACGATCCCCGGGCTCCGATCCAGCAAAGCGTCGGGGATGAGTTCCGTCAGCACGACGGCGTGGTAACGATGATGATGCTCTACCAGCGCAGGGCTTCGCCTAAACTCCGCGACGATTTGATCGAGGTGGAATATGGTGGAGGGGGCACCACACACGGCTAAGGAATGATCCGTAGATCAACTTGTGTGTCTATGGGATGCCCCCTGCCCCCGTATATAAAGGAGTGGAGGAGGGGAGGGTCGGCCCTCTCTATGGCGCACCCTAGGGGAGTCCTACTCCCACCGGGAGTAGTATTCCCCCTTTCCTAGTCCAACTAGGAGTCCTTTCAAGTAGTAGGAGTAGGAGACAACGAAGGGGAAGAGAGAAGGGAAGGAAGGAGGGGGTGCGGCCCCTCCCCCTAGTACATTTTGGACTAGGCCTTGGGGGGGGGGGCGCGGCCTGCCCTAGGCAACCCCTCTCTCTTTCCCGTATGGCCCAATAAGGCCCAATACTTCTCCCGGCGAATTCCCGTAACTCTCCGGTACTCCAAAAAATACCCGAATCACTCGGAACCTTTCCGAAGTCCGAATATAGTCGTCCAACATATCGATATTTACGTCTCGACCATTTCGAGACTCCTCGTCATGTCCCCGGTCTCATCCGGGACTCCGAACTCCTTCGGTACATCAAAACTCATAAACTCATAATAAAACTGTCATCGTAACGTTAAGCGTGCGGACCCTACGGGTTCGAGAACTATGTAGACATGACGTAGAACTATTCTCGGTCAATAACCAATAGCGGAACCTGGATGCCCATATTGGCTCCTACATATTCTACGAAGATCTTTATCGGTCAAACCGCATAACAACATACGTTGTTCCCTTTGTCATCAGTATGTTACTTGCCCGAGATTCGATCGTCGGTATCCAATACCTAGTTCAATCTCGTTACCGGCAAGTGTCTTTACTCGTCCCGTAATGCATCATTCCGTAACTAACTCATTAGCTACATTGCTGGCAAGGCTTATAGTGATGTGCATTACCGAGAGGGCCCAGAGATACCTCTCCGACAATCGGAGTGACAAAACCTAATCTCGAAATACGCCAACCCAACATGTACCTTTGGAGACACCTGTAGTACTCCTTTATAATCACCCAGTTACGTTGTGACATTTGGTAGCACCCAAAGTGTTCCTCCGGTAAATGGGAGTTGCATAATCTCATAGTTACAGGAACATGTATAAGTCATGAAGAAAGCAATAGAAACATACTAAACGATCAAGTGCTAAGCTAACGGAATGGGTCAAGTCAATCACATCATTCTCGTAATGATGTGATCCCATTAATCAAATGACAACTCATGTCTATGGTTAGGAAACATAACCATCTTTAATTTACGAGCTAGTCAAGTAGAGGCATACTAGTGACACTCTGTTTGTCTATGTATTCACACATGTATTATGTTTCCGGTTAATACAATTCTAGCATGAATAATAAACATTTATCATGAAATAAGGAAATAAACAATAACTTTATTATTGCCTCTAGGGCATATTTCCTTTAGTCTCCCACTTGCACTAGAGTCAATAATCTAGTTCACATCACCATGTGATTTAACACCAATATGTCACATCGTCATGTGATCAACACCCAAAGGGTTTACTAGAGTCAATAATCTAGTTCACATCGCTATGTGATTAACACCCAAAGAGTACTAAGGTATGATCATGTTTTGCTTGTGAGAGAAGTTTAGTCAACGGGTCTGTCACATTCAGAGCCGTATGTATTTTGCAAATATTCTATGTCTACAATGCTCTGCATGGAGCTACTCTAGCTAATTGCTCCCACTTTCAATACGTATCCAGATTAAGACTTAGAGTCATCTGGATCAGTGCCAAAACTTGTATCGACGTAACCCTTTACGACGGACCTTTTTGTCACCTCCATAATCGAGAAACATATCCTTAGTAAGGATAATTTTGACCAATGTCCAGTGATCTACTCCTAGATCACTATTGTACTCTCTTGCCAAACCATGGCAGAGTAGACATTAGGGCTGGTCCATAGCACGGCATACTTTTATAGAACCTATGACTGATGCATAGGGAATGACTTTCATTCTCTTTCTATTTTCTACCGTGGTCGGGATTTGAGTCTTACTCAATTTCATACCTTTGCAACACAGGCAAGAACTCTTTCTTTGACTGTTCCATTTTGAACTACTTCAAAAACTTGTCAAGGTATGTACTCATTGAAAATCTTATCAAGCGTCTTGATCTATCTCAATAGATCTTGATGCTCAATATGTAAGTAGCTTTACTGAGGTCTTTATTTTAAAGAACTCCTTTCAAACACTCCTTTATGCTTTGCAGAATAATTCTACATTATTTCCGATCAACAATATGTCATTCACATATACTTATCGAAATGTTGTAGTGCTCCCACTCACTTTCTTGTAAATACAAGCTTCACCGTAAGTCTGTACAAAACTATATGCTTTGATCAACTCATCAAAGCGTATATTCCAACTACGAGATGCTTGCACCAGTCCATAGATGGATCGCCGGAGCATGCACATTTTGTTAGTACCTTTAGGATTGACAAAACCTTCTGGTTGCATCATATACAACTCTTCTTTGAGAAAACCATTAATGAATGCAGTTTTGACATCCATTTGCCAGATTTCATAAATTGTGGCAATTGCTAACATGATTCGGACAGACTTAAGCATTGCTACAGTTGAGAAAATCTCATTGTAGTCAACACCTTGAACTTGTCAAAAACCTTTTTGCATAAGTCGAGCTTTGTAGATAGTAACACTACTATCAACGTCCGTCTTCCTCTTGAAGATCCATTTATACAATATGGCTTGCCAATCATCGGGAAACTCCACCAAAGTCCACACTTTGTTCTCATACATGGATCCCATCTCAGATTTCATGGCCTTAAGCCATTTTGCGGAATTTGGGCTCATCATCGCTTCCTCATAGTTCGTAGGTTCATCATGGTCTAGTAACATGACTTCCAGAACAGGATTACCATACCACTCTGGTGCGTACCATACTCTGGAAGACCTACGAGGTTTTGTAGTAACTTGATCTGAAGTTTCATGATCATCATCATTAGATTCCTCACTAATTGGTGTAGAAATCACTGGAACTGATTTCAGTGATGAACAATTTTCCGATTCGGGAGAAGGTATAGTTACCTCATCAAGTTCTACTTTTCTCCCACTCACTTCTTTCGAGAGAAACTCCTTCTCTAGAAAGGATCCATTTTTACCAACGAATAACTTGCCTTCGGATCTGTGATAGAAGGTGTACCCAACAGTTTCCTTTGGGTATTCTATGAAGACGCACTTCTCCGATTTGGTTCGAGCTTATTAGGTTGAAAACCTTTTTCATATAAGCATCACAACTCCAAACTTTAAAAACGACAGCTTAGGTTTACTGCTAAACCATAGTTCATACGGTGTCGTCTCAACGGATTTAGATGGTACCCTATTAAACGTGAATGCAGTTGTCTCTAATGCATAACCCCAAAACGATAGTGGTAAACCGATAAGAGACATCATAGATCGCACCATATCTAGTAAAGTACGATTACGATGTTCGGACACACCATTACATTGTGGTGTTCCAGGTGGCGTGAGTTGTGAAACTATTTCACAATGTTTCAAATGAAGACCAAACTCGTAACTCAAATATTCGTCTCGCGATCGATCGCGAAACTTTATTTTCTTGTTACGATGATTTTTCCACTTCACTCTGAAATTCTTTGAACCTTTCAACTATTTCAGACTTATGTTTCATCAAGTAGATATACCCATATCTGCTCAAATCATCTTGTGAAGGTCAGAAAATAATGATACTTGCCACGAGCATCAACACTCATTGGATCGCATACATCGGTATGTATTATTTCCAATAAGTTAGTAGCTTGTTCCATTGTTCCGGAGAACAGAGTGTTAGTCATCTTGCCCAAAAGGCACGGTTCGCAAGCATCAAATGATTCATAACCAAGTATTCCGAAAATCCATCTATATGGAGTTTCTTCATGCGCTTTACATCGATATGACCCAAACGGCAGTGCCACAAATAAGTTGCACTATCATTATTAACTTTGCATCTTTTGGCATCAATATTATGAATATGTGTATCACTACAATCGAGATCCAACAAACTATTTTCATTGGGCGTATAACTATCGAAGGTCTTATTCATGTAAACAGAATAACAATTATTCTTTAACTTCAAATGAATAACCGTATCGCAATAAACATGATCAAATCATATTCATGCTCAACGCAAACGCCAAATAACATTTATTTAGTTTTAACACTAATCCCGAAAGTATAGGGAGTGTGCAATGATGATCATATCAATCTTGGAACTACTTCCAACACTCATCGTCACTTCCCCTTCAACTAGTCTCTCGCTTATTCTCAGAACTCCTGTTTGAGTTACTAATCTTAGCAACCGAACAAGTATCAAATACTCGGGGTTACTATAAACACTAGTAAAGCACACATCAATAACTGTATATCAAATATACCCTTGTTCACTTTGCCATCCTTCTTATCCACCAAATATTCAGGGCATTTCCGCTTCCAAAGGACCATTTCATTTGCGAGTAAGCACTCGGTTTCAGGCTTTGGTCCAGCTTTGGTCTTCTTCACGGAGTGACAACTTGTTTGCCATTCTACTTGAAGTTTCCTTTCTTTCCTTTGCCCTTTTCTTGAAACTAGTGGTCTTGTCAATCATCAACACTTGATGCTCTTTCTTGATTTCCACCTTCGTTGATTTCAACATCACAAAGAGCTCGGGAATCGTTTTCGTCATCCCTTGCATACTATAGTTCATCTCGAAGTTCTAGTAACTTAGTGATGGTGACTAGAGAATTCTGTCAATCACTATCTTATCTGGAAGATTAACTCCCACTTGATTCAAGCGATTGAAGTATCCAGACAATCTGAGCACATGCTCACTAGTTGAGCGATTCTCCTCCATCTTTTAGCTATAGAACTTGTTGGAGACTTCATATCTCTCAACTCGGTATTTGCTTAAAATATTAACTTCAATTCTGGAACATCTCATATGGTCCATGATGTTCAAAACATCTTTGAAGTCCCGATTCTAAGCCATAAAGCATGGTGCACAAAACTATCAAGTAGTCATCATATTGAGCTAGCCAAACGCTCATAACGTCGCATCCGCTCCTCGCAGAGGGTCTGTCACCTTGCGGTGCATTAAGGACATAATTCTTCGTGCAGCAATGAGGATAAACCTCGATCGCGGATCCAATCCTCATCATTGCTACTAACATTTTTCAACACAATTTTCTCTAGGAACATATCAAAATAAGCATATGAAAGCAACAACGCAAGCTATTGATCTTACAACATAATTTGCAAAATACTACCAGGACGTTCATGATAAATTTAAGTTCAATTAATCATATTACTTAAGAACTCCCACTTAGACAGACATCTCTAGTCATCTAAGTGATCACGTGATCCAAATCAACTAAACCATAACCGATCATCACCGAGATGGAGTAGTTTTCAATGGTGAACATCACTATGTTGATCATATCTACTATATGATTCACGCCGACCTTTCGGTCTCCGTGCTCGAGGCCATATCTACATATGCTAGGCTCGTCAAGTTTAACCTGAGTATTCGCGTGTGCAAAACTGGCTTGCACCCGTTGTAGATGGACGAGAGCCTATCACACCCGATCATCACGTGGTGTCCGGGCACATTTAACTTTGGCAACGGTGCATACTCGGGAGAACACTTCTTGATAATTAGTGAGAGATCATCTTAAAATGCTACCATCAATCAAAGCAAGAATAAGATGTATAATAGATAAACATCATATGAAATCAAAATATGTGACATGATATGGCCATGATCATCTTGCGCCTTTGATCTCCATCTCGAAAGTACGGTCATGATCTCTATCGTCACCGGCACGACACCATGATCTTCATCATCTTGATCTATATCAATGTGTCATCACATGGTTGTCTCACCAACTATTGCTCTTGCAACTATTGCTATCGTATAGCGATAAAGTAAAGCAATTATTTGGCACTTGCATCTTATGCAACAAAGAGACATCCATAGGGCTTACGCCGATTGCCGATAACTTCAACAAAACATGATCATCTCATACAACAACTTATATCTTATCACGTCTTGACCATATCACATCACAACATGCCGTGCAAAAATAAGTTAGACGTCCTCTACTTTGTTGTTGCAAATTTTACGTGGCTGCTACGGGCTGAGCAAGAACCGTTCTTACCTACGCATCAAAACCACAACGATAGTTCGTCAATTAGTGTTGTTTTAACCTTCGCAAGGACCGGGCGTAGCCACACTCGGTTCAACTAAAGTTGGAGAAACTGACACCCGCTAGCCACCTGTGTGCAAATCACGTCGGTAGAACCAGTCTCGCGTAAGCGTACGCGTAATGTCGGTCCGGGCCGCTTCATCCAACAATACCGCCAACCAAAGTATGACATGTCGGTAAGCAAGATGACTTGTATCGCCCACAACTCACTTGTGTTCTACTCGTGCATATAACATCAACGATAAAACCTAGGCTCGGATGCCTTTGTTGGGTAACGAGTAATTTCAAAAAAATCCTACGCACACGCAAAATCATGGTGATGGCATAGCAACGAGAGGGAGAGTATTGTCCACGCACTGTGAGAACGAAGTTAAAGCGTTATGACAACGCTGTTGATGTAGTCGCACCTCTTCACGATCCGACCGATCCAAGTACCGAACGTATGGCACCTCCGAGTTCAGCACACGTTCAGCTCGATGACGATCCCCGGGCTCCGATCCAGCAAAGCGTCGGGGATGAGTTCCGTCAACACGACGGCGTGGTGACGATGATGATGCTCTACCGGCGCAGGGCTTCGCCTAAACTCCGCGACGATATGACCGAGGTGGAATATGGTGGAAGGGGGCACCGGACAGGGCTAAGGAACGATCCGTAGATCAACTTGTGTGTCTAGGGGGTGCCCCCTGCCCCCGTATATAAAGGAGTGGAGGAGGGGAGGGCCGGCCCTCTCTATGGCGCGCCCTAGGGGAGTCCTACTCCCACCGGGAGTAGGATTCCCCCTTTCCTAGTCCAACTAGGAGTCCTTCCAACTAGTAAGAGTAGGAGATAAGGAAGGGGAAGAGAGAAGGGAAGGAAGGAGGGGGTGCGGCCCCTCCCCCTAGTCCAATTCGGACTAGGCCTTGGGGGGGGGCGCGGCCTGCCCTAGGCAACCCCTCTCTCTTTCCCGTATGGCCCAATAAGGCCCAATACTTCTCCCGGCGAATTCCTCAGAATTCTCCTCGGTACTCAAAAATACCGAATCACTCGGAACCTTTCCGAAGTCTGAATATAGTCGTCCAATATATCGATCTTTACGTCTCGACCATTTCAAGACTCCTCGTCATGTCCCCGATCTCATTTGGGACTCCGAACTCCTTCGGTACATCAAAACTCATAAACTCATAATAAAACTGTCATCGTAACGTTAAGCGTGCGGACCCTACGGGTTCGAGAACTATGTAGACATGACCTAGAACTATTCTCGGTCAATAACCAATAGCGGAACCTGGATGCCCATATTGGCTCCTACATATTCTACGAAGATCTTTATTGGTCAAACCGCATAACAACATACGTTGTTCCCTTTGTCATCGGTATGTTACTTGCCCGAGATTCGATCGTTGGTATCCAATACATAGTTCAATCTGGTTACCGGCAAGTCTCTTTACTCGTTCCGTAATGCATCATTCCGTAACTAACTCATTAGCTACATTGCTTGCAAGGCTTATAGTGATGTGCATTACCGAGAGGGCCCAGAGATACCTCTCCGACAATCGGAGTGACAAAACCTAATCTCGAAATACGCCAACCCAACATGTACCTTTCGAGACACCTGTAGTACTCCTTTATAATCACCCAGTTATGTTGTGACATTTGGTAGCACCCAAAGTGTTCCTCCGGTAAACGGGAGTTGCATAATCTCATAGTTACAGGAACATGTATAAGTCATAAAGAAAGCAATAGCAACATACTAAACGATCAAGTGCTAAGCTAACGGAATGGGTCAAGTCAATCACATCATTCTCCTAATGATGTGATCCCATTAATCAAATGACAACTCATGTCTATGGTTAGGAAACATAACCATCTTTAATTAACGAGCTAGTCAAGTAGAGGCATACTATTGACACTCTGTTTGTCTATGTATTCACACATGTATTATGTTTCCGGTTAATACAATTCTAGCATGAATAATAAACATTTATCATGAAATAAGGAAATAAATAATAACTTTATTATTGCCTCTAGGTCATATTTCCTTCAGCTACCCCGCGGTGGCAAATGGGCCTAGACACACGCGCCCTGCGTTAGCGTGGTAGATATTTGCTACAAATTTCCCTCATGACCGGTAGCGAACGCCATAGTACTTCGACGGCGGTGGTGGCAGCTGCAACATCGGTGGTGGACCTTGGGGAGACAGTGCGACGTCTCAAAGTTGTGGCGGCGGTGTCGGGCAGGACGTCGTGAGGACGACTCGAGGAGGCGGTGGTGCGAGAGACGAGGAAGACGTCGCAGTGACAGCGAGGAGGGCGGTCGCAGTCCACGTGCATAGTGGTTGTGGCGCGGGGCTCAAGGGCTGAAAGCACATTTGCTCCCTGGGTGGTTTTGGTAATTAATGACAACATACTTTGTGGTTGGTCTAATGCTTTCATCAAGTATATTTCAGGAAAGTCAATCACTCTGGCATGGCAAAAGGACTAGAAAGGTGGACCCCTAGGATGCTAAGGAAAGGATTGGCAAAAGCTCAAGACTCCATTTTGGTTTAGTGATCCAAGATCACATTGAGTCCATAGGAAAGCCAATACTATTAAAAGGGGATGAGGTTATGATGATGATCTGGTTGCTCAAAGTGCTTAGTGATTTATCTCTCAAACTATCAGCAATCTTTCATTCCAACATATGCTCATAAGTAATCTCGGTCCCACCGATTCCATAAACTCACCACACCGAGATGAACCACCTCAGCCATATAGCCAAACCCTAGTAATTTCGGATTTTCCGATTCCAAACTCGGTCTTACGAAATTGGTGTTGCTAACCTTCAGAACCTTCAGACTCAAATCGGTGTCACCGAGATGAGAAAGTCGGTCCCACCGAGATTGGCAAACCCTAGACTTTGGAAGAATCGGACTAACCGAGATTGTATTTTTGGTCCCACTGAAAATCCCAACGCTCACAAGATTTGAACTTTCGGTCTCACCGAGTTGTCAACTTCGGTCCGACCGAGATTGGTCAAATGTGTGTAACGGTTGGATTTTGTGTGGAGGCTATAAATACCCTCCACCTCCTCTTCATTCGTGGAGAGAGCCATCGAAAGAACTACCACTCCTACCTTACATTTTCGAGAAGAAAACTACCCGCCCTTGTGTTGAGATCAAGTTGCTCCACTCCCACCATATGAAACTTGATTTCTAGCCTTCCCAAGTTGCTTTCCACTCAATCCATTCCTCCACCACAGCCAAATCAGTGAGGAGAGTTGAGTGTTGGGGAGATTATCATTTGAAGCACAAGAGCAAGGAGTTCATCATCACCAACACCATCTATTACCTTTTGGAGGGTGGTGCCTCCTAGATTGGTTAGGTGTCGCTTGGGAGCCTCCGTCAAGATGTGGAGTTGAACCAAGAAGTTTGTAAGGGCAAGGAGATCGCCTACTTCGTGAAGATCTACCCCGAGTAAGGCTAGTCCTCCGTGGACGTAGGCCATGATGGCATAGACAAGGTTGCTTCTTCGTGGACCCTTCGTGGGTGGAGCCCTCCGTGGACTCTCGCAGCCGTTACCCTCCGTGGGTTGAAGTCTCCATCAACGTGGATTGACGATAGCACCACCTATCGGAACCACGAGAAAAATCTCCGTGTCTCCAAATTGCGTTTGCTCTTCTCCACCTCTCCTTTACTATATGTGCAATTTACTTTCCGCTGCCATTACTCTAGAATTGCATGTGTAGTATGCTACTTGACTTGTTTGCATGATGCTTGACTTGATCTCCATTGTGAACTTGACAAAACTTGTTCTTGTCAAAAGGCAAAACTTTTATCTTGTCGAGTAGTCTAATCACCCCCTCTAGACACTCTTACCTTCAACGATCCTACAATTGGTATCGAGCATTGGTCTCCATTGCTTTGGTTTGCACACCATTGGAGGAAGATGGACGGTTCACGTTTGGGAGTGTTAGTCATAGAGTGCCTATTCTTGATGGAGTGTCCTATAACTCGTGGAGGATTGAAATGCTTGCTATCTTTAAGATGTACAACTTGCAAATATGTTGAAACCCCATATGTACCACCATTTGACCCCTTGCACCCTACTATGGATGAAGAGCTTGATTTGCTTCGTAACCTTAGAACTGTAAATCTCATCATTAGAGGCTTGCCCGATAACTTGCTTGAGCTTGTCACAAACTTTGAGTGCACCCATGCTATGTGGAAGTTCTTGGAAGAACTTTATCCGGACTACTCTTTGAGAGGTCTTGATGAAATTCTATACAAGACTATTGAATTTGATATGATGCGCCCCAATGATCCCAACTTTGATAAATGCTTCTTTGAGCTTCGTGATCTTATGAAAAAGAAGGGTGATCCCGGTTTTATCAATGTTCGAATAAGAAATGCTCTTGTATTGCATTCCGATGATTATTGTCACTCTGACAAAACTAATGCAAGTCATTGTCAAATTGACCTAGGAATTGATGATGAATTGTCTATGGGTCAATATGATGATGAGCATGAGCAGGATGACGACACTCGATTCGGACACCGAGCTAGACAAGATCATGAAGAGTCTCATCTTATGGCAAATCTGAGAGACTACATATCCGTGGAAAAGAGTGGATTCTTGATAGTGGATGCACCGATCACATGACCGGAGATGAAGACATGTTTCGAGAGCTTGCAAAGAACGATGGTCCATGCAAGTATGTGACTTTTGGAGACAACTCCAAGGGTAAGGTACTTGGCCTTGGTAAGGTGGCCATATCTCATGATAGCTCCATTAAAAATGTCATGCTTGTTGAATCACTTGGATATAATTTACTTTCGTGTCTAGATTAGCTGACTTTGGATTCAATGTGCTATTCATCAAGTAGATTGCCAAGTTTTTCGTCGTGACAATCATAACATGGTATTTACCGTATTCGTAGAGGTGACCTATATGTCGTTGATTTCACTAAGAAAGCCCAACCTAGAACTTGCTTCATTGCTAAATCTGCTAAAGGTTGGTTATGGCATAGAAGGCTTGGACATGTTGGTATGCGTAATCTAGATAAGCTAATCAAAGGTGATCACATTCTTGGTGTTAAAGATGTTTTCTTTGACAAAGATAGACTCAGAGTGCATGTCAAGCAGGAAAACAAGTAGGTGGAAGTCATCCCGTGAAGAACATCATGACCACAAGGAGACCGCTTGAGCTTCTTCATGTGGATCTCTTTGGTCCCAATGCTTACAAAAGCCTTGGTGGTAACTCCTTTGGTCTAGTTATTGTTGATGATTTTCCAGATTTACGGGTATTTTTCCTTGATGACAAATCACAGGTTCAGAAAATCTTCAAAACCTTTGCTAGAAAGGCCCAAAATCAATTCGAGGTGAAGATCAAGAAAGTTCGGAGCGACAATGGAACGGAGTTCAAGAACGCCCATGTGGACTCTTTTCTCGACGAGGAAGGGATTCTACATGAGTTCTCGACTACGTACACACCTCAACAAAATGGAGTTGTTGAGAGGAAGAACCGAACGCCATTGAGATGGCGAGAACGATGCTTGATGAATACAAGACATCAAGCACTTTTGGGTGAAGCCGCCGAGACAGCTTGTCATGCTATCAACAGGCTCTATCTTCACAAGCTCCTCGGCAAGACTTCATATGAGCTCCTCACCGGTAACAAACCCCAAGTGGGATACTTTCGTGTCTTTAGTTCAAAATGCTATATCCTTGATAAGCATCGTCGGTCTAAATTTGCTCCTAAAACTCATGAAGGTTTTTTTCTTGGTTATGGATCAAACTCTCACACCTACCGTGTCTACAATAATTTCACCCGAAAAGTTGAAGAGACGGTAGATGTGAAGTTTGATGAATCTAATGGCTCGCAAGTAGAGCAAACGCCTATTGATGTAGGAGACAAGGACCCATCGGAAGCCATTCAAGATTTATCCATTGGAAAGATTCGTCCCATGGAAGTGAAGGAGAGTACCTCATCTACATATGTGGAGCCCCCTACCTCACGGAGAGATGAACCTCAAGGCAACATGGAGGCCTCCACAAGCGGAACTCACCAAGATGAGGATGCGCGACAAGAAGATCCACCACAGCCTCCTTCTCCACCACCTCAAGACAACACCAACAACAATGATGAAGAAGAAGATGAGGATGATGAGGAAGCTCAGCCACGACTACGACAAAAGCTATCCCGAGTTCGAGCAAGAGTCAAGAAGGACCATCCCGTGGAACAAATGATGAATGACATCGACTCCGGGAGAATTACTCGCTCTAAAACTCGTTTAGCTAACTTTTGTGAGCATTACTCATTTATTTCCAGTCTTGAACCTATGAAGGTAGAAGAAGCGCTTGAAGACCCGGATTGGGTGAACGCTATGCACGAAGAGCTACACAACTTCGAGAGGAACAACGTTTGGACTTTGGTAGAGAAGCCCAATGATGACCAAAACGTCATTGGAACCAAATGGGTGTTTCGGAACAAGCAAGATGAAGATGGACAAGTCATTCGCAACAAGGCTCGCCTCAGTAGCACAAGGTTACACACAAGTCGAAGGTATGGACTATGGTGAGACCTATGCCCCCGTTGCTAGACATGAGTCCATTCGCATTCTTCTTGCTTATGCCAACCACCATGACATTACTCTCTATCAAATGGACATTAAAAGTGCTTTTCTAAATGGTGAAATTGAGGAGGAAGTATTTGTGAAACAACCTCCCGGATTTGTGAATCCTAAAAAACCTAATCATGTTTACAAGTTGCACAAAGCTCTTTATGGTCTTAAACAAGCTCCTAGAGCTTGGTACAAATGCTTGACTAGCTTTCTTCTTGAGAAAGGATTTGAGATTGGAAAAATAGACTCAACGCTATTCACGAAAAGGGTTGACGGTGAACTATTTGTGTGCCAAATATATGTTGATGATATTATCTTTGGTTCAACTAACCCTCATTTTAGTGAGAAGTTTGGAAAGCTTATGTCGGAGAAGTATGAGATGTCCATGATGAGTGAACTCAAATTCTTCCTTGGGTTGCAAATCAAGCAATCTAAGGAGGGTACCTTTGTCTCACAAACAAAGTATACCAAGGATCTCTTCAAGAAGTTCAACATGCAAGAAAGCAAAGGTATGAAAACCCCCATGCCTACTAGTGGACATAATGACTTGACTAAAGATGGAGAACCTGTTGATCAAAAGGTTTATCGATCCATGATTGGTTCTCTACTATATCTCGTGCTTCTCGTCCCCGACATAATGTTGAGTGTATGCATGTGTGCTCGATATCAAGCAGCTCCTAAAGAATGTCATCTTAAAGCTGTTAAAAGAATTGTGAGATATTTGATACACACACCTAACTTTGGCATTTGGTATCCTAAGAGGGCCTCTTTCGATCTTGTTGGCTATTCCGACTCGGACTATGCCGGAGACAAGATTGATAGAAAGTCAACTTCGGGTACGTGTCAATTCCTCGGTCGATCCCTTGTATCTTGGTCATCCAAGAAACAAAATTCGGTATCATTATCTAATGGCCAAGCAGAATATATTGCTGCTGGTTCGTGTTGTGCTCAGTTGCTATGGATGACACAAACGCTTAAGGATTATGGGATACATGCGAGACATGTTCCTTTGCTTTGTGACAATGAGAGTGCGATTAAGATTGGACACAATCCCGTGCAACACTCTCGCACGAAACATATTGAAGTTCGTCACCATTTTATTCGTGATCACATTGCTAAGGGTGACATTGATCTTAAGCATGTTCGTACTGACAAACAGCTTGCAGATATCTTTACAAAACCACTTGATGAGAAAGTGTTTTGTCGCTTAAGGAGTGAGTTGAACATCATTGATGCTTCAAACTTGGAGTGAAAACTCCATTGATGCATGCAAGGGATGAGCCTAATTGACTAATCCTTGATACTTCTCTTATGATGATGATCATATGTCTTGGACACATTTGCCCCCCTTGTATTGCATCTAACTCCTTGCAGGTACTTGGATGGTCTACATTCTACAAGATTACCACACACACGAATCATGAGTAATCTTGTCATTGACCAAGTATCTAGCCCTTTGGGATGTTGAGTTCAAGGAACAAAATTCCACATATCCTTTTTGACACCATATACTTCTAGTACTTCACTCATGTCATCTTGGATATTCTTGAGTATTTCCTTGCTTGCCTAACCCATGTAGGAAGATGAACTATACATTTGGAAATGGTGCTCCAACTTCACATTCTATGAACATCAACATCAAGTTCACCTACATGAGAACAAGCAACAACAAGCCCAAGGTATGTTCTTCACATCTTGAAGGAGCTTTGCTCAAAGACATGAGTACAAGCAGCTTCATAAGATGTGATCACATCAAATGCTTAATCGAAAAATGGCAACCCCATTTTGAGCTTAAACGATGAGTATGACCTATGATCAAATGTTCTCATTTGACTCCTAAGTCAATGTACTCAAACATAGGTGACCTAGTCGCCGACCTCTGTCTAGATGAAGTACATATGCTTTGGAGTTTCTCTGCTTTTCTCATTGAGTTTTCTTGCTTATTTTCAAAAAAAAAACTTCATCTAGCAATCTTTTTCACTTCTATTTCTTATGTTCTTGTGCATATCTTTTTGGCTCTGATCAATTCCCTGAAAATCATTTACAAATTCATTGCAAAACTTTTGAATCATTCCTTGCAAAGTGAGCTGAATTATTTCTGGATTCCCTGGAATTAAACTCGGCGTCACCGATTAAAATATTTCGGTCTGACCGAAAAGGTTCGGACACACCGATCCATATCAATTCGGTGTCACCGATTTACATTCACCAGGATATCATCTTCTGCAGTTTCACTAAATGATTTATTCTGCATACTTAATTTGCTCAGTTGTGATTCTTAAGGATCCCACTTCTTTCCTTCCATCTTTCCTGTCCTTCCTGGTTTACTGTCCTTTTCGGCACTTGATGTCAAACGGGGAGAAGATTTAGGGGGAGCTTAGGGGGAGATTGGAAGATAAGGGGAGAAGAGAAGATTTAAAGGGAGAAGAAGAACAATCTTACCTTAAGGGGGAGAGGATCACATCAAAAGCTTTGCCGCATTTCACTTTGGATATTACTCTTGGCATTATTCTTTTGATTTTGCTTCTCTTGCTCTCACAATTGGTATCTTCTGAAAAGCACAATTGGTATCTTATGAAAAGCAAAATCTCTCAGAGCTCATTGAAAATCTTTTAGTCTTGGGAGACATGTTAGCTGATTCAAGCTAGTGCTCAACAAGAGACACTCTTTATACATGTCATCCCTGGCTTGGTACTCTTGATGATTCTTGCAGTTGGATGAAGAAATACTCTTGTGTTATCTAACCTTGTTTTCCCAAGTTTATTTCTTCAGGTACAATGCCAAGGAACCTCAAGGTAAGTATATGCATCTTGCAGAATGTGCATGATGGTGACTTGCTTGTGAATACTTGTTTGCAAGAAATCACCATGCACATATGTATCATCACTCACTTATTCTCATCTGCTCTGATGCATATAGCCAAGCAGCATGTAGCACATCTTGCTTTTCTCTCATGTGTGCTTGTGGTAGTCCAAAACCATAATCTATAAAAATCTTGCACACTTGTAGGGGGAGCCTGTGTACTACATGTCTGTCAAAGCTTTAATGATAATCCTGCCTTTCTTTTAGTAAGCTTTGATATCTTATTTTGTGTGTTGCCATCAATTACCAAAAAGGGGGAGATTGAAAGCACATTTGCTCCCTGGGTGGTTTTGGTAATTAATGACAACATACTTTGTGGTTGGTCTAATGCTTTCATCAAGTATATTTCAGGAAAGTCAATCACTCTGGCATGGCAAAAGGGCTAGAAAGGTGGACCCCTAGGATGCTAAGGAAAGGATTGGCAAAAGCTCAAGACTCCATTTTGGTTTAGTGATCCAAGATCACATTGAGTCCATAGGAAAGCCAATACTATTAAAAGGGGATGAGGTTATGATGATGATCTGGTTGCTCAAAGTGCTTAGTGATTTATCTCTCAAACTATCAGCAATCTTTCATTCCAACATATGCTCATAAGTAATCTCAGTCCCACCGATTCCATAAACTCACCACACCGAGATGAACCACCTCACCATATAGCCAAACCCTAGTAATTTCGGATTTTCCGATTCCAAACTCGGTCTTACGAATTGGTGTTGCAACCTTCAGAACCTTCAGACTCAAATCGGTGTCACCGAGATGAGAAAGTCGGTCCCACCGAGATTGGCAAACCCTAGACTTTGGAAGAATCGGACTAACCGAGATTGTATTTTCGGTCCCACGAAAATCCCAACGCTCACAAGATTTGAACTTTCGGTCTCACCGAGTTGTCAACTTCGGTCCGACCGAGATTGGTCAAATGTGTGTAACGGTTGGATTTTGTGTGGAGGCTATAAATACCCTCCACCTCCTCTTCATTCGTGGAGAGAGCCATCGAAAGAACTACCACTCCTACCTTACATTTTCGAGAAGAAAACTACCTACCCTTGTGTTGAGATCAAGTTGCTCCACTCCCACCATATGAAACTTGATTTCTAGCCTTCCCAAGTTGCTTTCCACTCAATCCCTTCCTCCACCACAGCCAAATCAGTGAGGAGAGTTGAGTGTTGGGGAGATTATCATTTGAAGCACAAGAGCAAGGAGTTCATCATCACCAACACCATCTATTACCTTTTGGAGGGTGGTGCCTCCTAGATTGGTTAGGTGTCGCTTGGGAGCCTCCGTCAAGATGTGGAGTTGAACCAAGAAGTTTGTAAGGGCAAGGAGATCGCCTACTTCGTGAAGATCTACCCGAGTAAGGCTAGTCCTCCGTGGACGAGGCCATGATGGCATAGACAAGGTTGCTTCTTCGTGGACCCTTCGTGGGTGGAGCCTCCGTGGACTCTCGCAGCCGCTACCCTCCGTGGGTTGAAGTCTCCATCAACGTGGATTGACGATAGCACCACCTATCGGAACCACGAGAAAAATCTCCGTGTTCCAAATTGCGTTTGCTCTTCTCCACCTCTCCTTTACTATATGTGCAATTTACTTTCCGCTGCCATTACTCTAGAATTGCATGTGTAGTATGCTACTTGACTTGTTTGCATGATGCTTGACTTGATCTCCATTGTGAACTTGACAAAAACTTGTTCTTGTCAAAAGGCAAAACTTTTATCTTGTCGAGTAGTCTAATCACCCCCCTCTAGACACTCTTACCTTCAACGATCCTACAAGGGCTGATGAAGCTCGACCGGCGCAGCGACTCGAGCTCGAGGAAGGAAGCAATGACCGCAAGAATTGACAAGGAGTGAGGCCCAAATCTGGGGCAGTGGTGGCCATAATGGGTGTGTGACGAGGTGGGTTAGGGTTTTAGGTCGGCAGCGCCAGTTTTGTAGCCGGAGCTGTGCCAATCAGCCGGCGCGGCGGCCACCACACCATGAATGCGGAGCAGAACGGTCTCCATACTTTTACTGAGTGTGCTCTCTCTTATACTAAAATAAGTTAAGAAAGAAAACATTTAGCGATAAAAAGCTATATTTAGAAAAACTAAACATTGAGAAATCTGATGGCACTTAATCCCCAAAATGAAAATTTCTAGCTTATAAATATAACTAGCATAGCCCGCACGGCGGCAGGCCACCCGTGGTGATGCATTATATTTATACGGATCGTAAAGACCATTGTTATATTTTTAATGACAGAATCGCATAACTAAAACCCAGAAAGAGTTCTAAAAGGTGGAAAATTCGTACATTTATTGCAGTCATGTATGATAAATACTGATGAACGGAAATGTACACGCTACTAATAAGGTCTACTTATTGGCACATTATAGAGACCGTTCTATGGAACATACAATATACAATGATGCAACTACATGAAAGTAAATTATTGCGGATGGCCCAGTTGAGTTAAATCATCCTAGTGTAGCCCCCTGTAAGATAGTTTGTAATGAAGTAGTCAAGAGCTTTTGCAAATTCCTCTACCTGTCCAACGGGTGTCTTAGCTCCTTTGTATGTAATGATGGGATCATCTCTCTGAGGACGTTGGGGTACATGCGAAGAAGTGCCACGTCGGAGAAATCATTGCATATTATCGCCAAGATCATTGTTTGTCTTGCAAATTCATTCTGTTAGGTACTTACTTGCTAGCGAGCCATGTTGAGTTTTCATGCCCGTGCAGTGGCACGCCGCGCCTATTGATACTTTATGTGAGAAATTCTATGTACAATAATATTAAACTTCATATACCAATTATTTATATTTTATTCACTTTTTACGTGTTCACTTCAAATTTTATATTATGGTGTATGTAAAAAAATTATATTGGTACAAATGCTATAATCTTTCATAAAGAAAAATTTTATTGAATGAAAAGAGTCAGTACATTAATTGTACATAAAGAGAATACATATTGATATTGCATGATAAATTTCTGATTCCTTGGTAATTCAAGGCATCCTTGTTTGACCGCCCATTGGTTTTGTGTTCGTAATGAAATGATAGCTGAGGAAGTTCACATCAGTAGTTAACATGATAGAGCTTGTATATGGGGCAGTTGTTCAGCTTCAGTAAGAAAAACAGATTGTTAATGTCTTGCAATTGCTTCCGGCTTTTCACCCCGTAAGGGTCTTATTATGTAAGTTAATAGTATGTCATCCAAATTCATCATAGCTTGATGCATCCATATAATAAATATGAGAAGGGATCGTTCAAAAAAAATATGAGAAGGGGTTAAAACCATATCTCTAGTATTGATGCCTACATACAACAAATATGATAAGGGGGTAAACCGATATTATTTAGTCTTGATGCTTGCATAGAACAAATATTAGAAGGGAGTAAATCACGGTCATCCCAAAAACCATATCATCAAATTAACAGCAGATGCAGCAAATGACACGGGACCATGAAGAATATATCCCACACCGGAACCGCCGTGGGTTTAACGGTTGCAAATTCCTGCACCAAGGACAGATAATAAATGTTTGCAGTAATGATGGAAGGGATACTATACCTTCAGAGCACAAAAATGAACCTGAAGCTAAATAACACCAATCAGTTAGTGGCCATCTCTGAACCTTTAGTCTACAAGAAAAGGCTTCAAAATAATCGACAGAAGCAATCCCAATATGGATTATCAAGAAGAAAGAGGATCAGGAGAAACCTTGTCTTTTTACATAGCAATGATAGCACCAGAATTTTGACCACTTGCAAATCTCCCTCGCTGTTGAGCTGCACAAAAAATATGAGAGAGAGAGAGAGAGAGATGATCACACGAACCTGGACGTACGCGAAACCTCGTCGGACCATGCAAATGGGATACAAGGCGGATGGCATGCATCGCAGTTTGAGTGCACTTCATATTCAACAGCATCACATAGCAGTGCAGTGCGCAATGCCAGGCCGTGCCTTGCTGATGGACGTTTCACGTTGAGATCCACGTACTCATCCACATGCCCGCAACATCATTAGCAGCAGCCGATCCTGGCTAACAACGGACCACTCCGGCTCCAGTAGCTCCTGCGCAGTGTGGCCGCCTTCGAGACCATCCTACTGTCTGCTGCACCGCCTCCCCTCCGCCCCAATGCTGCAACCTAACCCCTTGTCAGCGCCAGAGAGCAACCCGCTGTCTGCTGCACTAGGAGCATCCGCCCTCGCCACTGTCACACCGCTCGCACTGGCAAGTGATCGTTATCCGGCTGTGGTGATGCCGTCGTCGTTGTCGTAGAGGTTGTTGCCGCAGGATCTATGCTCCCCGAACAGGGCGTCCTACTACGTCCGAGCGGAGACCATGGCCCCGCCAAGGGTATACGCAAGTGCCGGCCGCCGGGACACCCGGTTTCCGCACAGCCCGTAACCAATCGACAACATCTTCGACGTAGTCACCGTCGGCCGCGGACAGCCGGTTGGACGGACTCAGGGCGAAGCCGGAGCCGAAGCTGTGGCTGATCCTCACCAGGCCCGCCAGCACCGCAAAGAAGGTCAAGGGAGATTAGGAGCCCGGGGGCAGCAGCAGTGAGTTGCCGACAGCCAGGGCGCGGCGGCGGCAACGACCGGTCATTAGAGGACGAGGCATGCTCCATACATACGGGCCAAGCCGAGACAACGGCCGACGCAGCAAGACAACCCAAACCACCACACCGGCCAACCAGAGCTCCCCGCGACGGAGGAGGCCGAGCAGGACGCCACGGTCCATTACGACAGGAAGAAGTATATACCATAGAAACAGTATATGCTAACCCAAAGAAAACCTAGCACAATGATATGAGAAGAAGGACGATCTATTTATAACCCCCAGGACGTAAGCGACGGTGGTATGTGGCGAGGTTTGGAGATCAAACGACTACAGCGGCGCAAAGCAGAAACAAAAAGCAGACTCTAGATCGAAACATGAAAGCGGCATCGATCAAAAAACGCAAGAACCCTCCAGATCAGGTGATGGAAGCGGCACCGTTTTTCACCATAGAGCGGCAAAATCGCTAACCGCACCCAACCGCACCCAAGAATTCAGCACACAAGTTTAAAAAATTTGAAACTAAACACTGAATCCACAAAGCGTTTGTACACAGCCATTTACCAAAATAATACCACGTGCCGAGCCCAAAATTCACCATGGGTCACTTTCATCCAAGTGTATGAATGTTGGGGCAAAAACTTTGCCTGGAATAGAGGCTTGGGTATTTTTGAGGGATCGTCTAGAGACGGCCGCAAGCCATATGTGTTGTGGCGTCGTGCTGTTACTGTACGCGGCTGGTGACATAATGCATTTTTTTCCTCTTGAAGACTGCACGTTTTTTTGACGACTTGAAGACTGCACGTTGCACTGTCGTCGTCTAGTCTAGCAGTACTACAGTACAGTACACATTAGAGCATGGTCAATAAGACAGCCTCCTGGCTATCAGATGTTGTCATATCATCTATACTCATCATTTATAGTAACTCATACAATAAAGTTAGTTATAAGATTAATTATAAGATTAGTACTTTGTCTCATCTTCTCTCCATCTTTTTCTTCACATTTATTGCATCTTTGTAGGAGCACGTACATAGCCAGACTCTAGCATGAGAGTTCACTCCCTTTACTTTTTCATGTCTTTCTTCTTCATATAGACAAAATTGTAATGTAAGCGGGCTATAAGCCTGCTATTATACTTGCTCTTAGAGCAACTCTAGCATATCCGCCCAAAACGCGTTAAGGGCATCTCCAATAGAAACTAGCAAATTTCCTCCCGTATTCGTCTGCGTATAAAAGGAGAGCAGTCCATAGACAAGGATGCGGGAGGCGGCCATCCAGCGCCGCCCGCATACATTTCAACAAATTTTTGAACCAATCGAATGAAATTCGTGCAAACACAGTGGATTTTATATAAACTTGATGACATTTATTACATTTTGGACATTTTTTAACTAAAATTATACCGGTTAAAACTAGCCTGCGGCTGGCGCTGGCGAATATCCATGCGCACGACACAGATACCCTTGACTAGTCTACTATCGGCCGCGTCGGATCTCCATTGTCTTCCCCATGTTTAGGAGCGCTGCTCATTGGAGTGGAACCTCCGTGATGTGCTTCAGCCGGAGGGGAAGGGGACGGCGATGGCCTATGAGTAGGCAAGACACCGGCTGTGTACGCTGACGTCGCCGCGATGGTGGCTTTCATGGGACCCAACCAGCGGCGGCCTCTACTTTTCCTCGATGACGGCGGCGGCCGCGGACATGCTGGCCTTCGTATCGTTCATCTCCGCGAAGCCGGCTTCTTCCTTAGCTGGCAGGGGGTGGTTACGCATCCGTTGACGGCGGGTGGCGCGGTCCCGGGCACGGGAGGAGCGGTACGACACGACATTGTCCATAGCAACCACGATGCCTGTGCCGCCGTGCTCCCCGACGAGCTCGCTTGGAGCAGCAAGTTGTTGAATGACGCATCAACTTGGAGCTTCTGCATCCGCAAGCTGGCCTGCAGCGGCCTGGATTGTCGAGGGTGGTGGAGCAGAGCATTGCCTGGCTCATATCCGGTGGACTCGACGGGCCATCCAGACGACCTTTATGTCGGAGAACTCCTCTTCCTGCTCACTGGATGCCATGAAGGTTGTGGAAAAAATGGTGCAAGGAGGAGATGTGAGTGGAGTGTGGTGTGTGTTCTGCCCGGCGTCTGATACCCATTTAAATAGCGGGCGGACGGCCGGAGTCAACGGGTGTTGTGTTTAATGACAGGCGGCTCGCGAACGGACCTGTGGCCGGAGTAGGTTTCTCGGCATACACGGATTTAACGGAGGAAAGCGGGCAGTCCGTCGTTGTTTGAATGCGGCGAGGAGGCGTGTTCAGCCGGGCATGCAGC
The DNA here is from genome assembly GCA_021437245.1 of Aegilops speltoides. NCBI lineage: Eukaryota > Viridiplantae > Streptophyta > Magnoliopsida > Poales > Poaceae > Aegilops > Aegilops speltoides. The sequence continues at coordinate 146,086,252 of CM038142.1, forward strand.
AGGCGGTGCTCTCTCGGTTGGGGCGCCGCTTCAATGCCGGCAGTGAGAGGCCGCACCAGTCTGTGCTGCCCTTCCATCCGGTCAAATCGCGCGCACCAGTGCCGGCCGCTGCATGCTTTGGGCCGGCATTAATGCGGCCCGACAAGCGGCGCGGGCATTCAATGGAAAGTGCCGGAGAGGCGGATGTTTTTTTATGGGCCAGGGCGGGCAGGCGCAGGCGTGGCAGCTGTCCGAACACCCGCAAAACCCTTCACATTTATCATCAGTTTGTGGGAGAATGTGCGTCCAGACCAACCTGTGAAGCGATACAAGCCCATTTTGGATGCCTTCTGCGGCCCGAACAGCGTAGTCCGGCATATGCGGTGGTTTGAAGATCGCCGTTGAAGATGCCCTAAAACCAATATACAAGCCTCCTAAAACAAATTTGGGGTGCCATGCAGCATCGAACGGAACATATCCTGTAAATCCATATCGTGAAAGTTTTCTTTCTCTTTTTCTTCAACATTTCTTCATTTAGAGATGCGCACATAGATTGACTTGAACTCCGGCCGGCCAGAACGCACGGCCATAATGCACGCACGTAACCCCAGGTTCGGTTGCCTCTTGCCTGCTCTTGTTATGCTCCGGCTGGCCGCTGCTGAGTTCCTCTATCTACTCATTGCTAGCCGCGTGCTCCGGCATTGACCGGTTTCTCTCAAAAATGACTCGAAACATCCAAATATGAGGTACGTAGGGGAAAATATACGGGACCTGTAAAATTTTTACAGGACTGTTATTTTAAAGGATTTCGTTGGTGCATTTTTTCTATTGAAACTGTAAATTTAAAGATTTGATTGCTTTTACAAAATCTGCTAGAGTTATATGAGCGCTTATATCTGTACTGATATTAAAAAAAGTAACAATAGCCAGCTAGCTCTAGGTCATCAACTAAATATAAATTCTGCCCTAGACAAACACGAAACACACCGACATGGCACGCAGCAAAACACATGTGCTGGTACAGGTACACATGTGCGCATAGGTATGTACCCCCTTTTCTGGTTAGTGCTCGGAGAGGGCCGTACCAGATTCACCACTTTGTGCTATTTCGAGGTTTAACGGGAGTCGGTAGGTTATCATAGGACAGATTATGACAAAATTTAGCCACAGCTTACGAGTCATCACTGCTGTCACACGCTAACAGCTCACGAAGCAACAACAAAAAAACCTCTTTTGAAGAAATTTCATATTTTTTTAGTAAATTTAAATCATTACGATCTTTTGTCCTTTGTTTTGGAGGAAAATTTCCATCCACTCACGGCTCTCTATATTGCATATATTTAAAGTGTAGGAATAGGAAAAATGTAGAATTGAGATGACATAAACCACGAAATCCTACATGATTTGTAAATACATAAATTCTGTAATACGTAAATTCCTGCTAGCTGCTTGGGGCGGTGAGGTTAGGGTTTCTCGCCGCGCGTACGCAATGGCGATATTTGGTGCGAGGATCTTCAGATCAATCCAAAGATTCAAAGGCGACGACTACGGCTCCAGCGCGCTGGTCCTTAGAGGCACGTGCACAAAGACTTCTCATCTGTCATTGACAAGGTCAAGCTAGCTCCGGTATGGGAGCGGCGGCATCGGTGCGTCGGCGGCTCATTCTGGCAGCGACAATGGTCGTTCGGTGGTCCATGGACCTCGATGTAATTTTTATTATGTTTGAGGTGCTTTGTACTTCTGGTGAATCTTTATAACAAATATGATTTTTTTTTTTGCAAAAAATAAGGGTAAAGAGATAGAGCGAAAGTGCATTGGACTTAAAATGAGGTTTTATCGTATCTACAACAGGACCGGTGCCACTCTGTCATAGGATGTCACCCAACTGGACCCTCCACATTCAGCCTAAACATTCAGATTATCTGGCACCCCGAAACCCTGTAGGGCCGATAATGGGCGGTCCGTACACGCCCGCATACTGCTGCCATGTCGGTCTAGACTAGGTTGGCCCGGTTATGCGCCACATATACCCCACGCCGTCACTACCTCAAATCAAACCCTAGACCGTGTTGACCGCTGTGCTCACTCTCTACTCTCTAGTACACTCCTCTACCTCCCCTCCTCATCGCCACCCTTCACTATGCCACCGTGTCTAGCTCCGGTAGCGGAACCGGCAATGAGTTCAACCCCGTCGACTTGGAAGCGCTCCGCAAGAAGGAATCGGATCTGTCCAAGATGATGGGGAGCTCGCTATCCACATTGCCCTCCACCGATCGAGGATGGACAAGGGCGGAAGCTCAACCTCTGCACCCTCACGAGTGGTCTAGCGGACCAGCTCAAGCTCCATGCCCGACCACGCGGGCCCGTCATGATCCGCGCCGACTTGTCGTGCTCCGCTCCCATCAACTCCGGCCCCTTCTCCAGCCGACGTTGCGTGCTCGTGTTCGCACCGTCGATCCTGCAACCGCAGCTCCCCGAATATGAGGCAAGGGAAGCTCGTTGTGCAAGGCAACAAAACCCGCAAAGGGATGCGGAGGCCATATCTAGTCGGTCCGGCTACGGGTCATGCCAGTCCACGCCCGTCAAGCTGCCCGTCAACTCGAAGGATGATCTCATCAGCGCCATCATTCGCCAATCCTTGACGTCGGCAGAGATGGATGCCCACCATCGTCGCCCAAAAATGCGAATGCATTGCGGCTTGGCACTGAAGAGTCAAAGCAACTTGTCAAGCAGAGGGAGGTCGATGCGGGGAAAGTCGTGCGCCTCACGATGGAGCAGGCCCGCACTGCTGTGCGCCTTGCCGGGTGCTACTTCTTGAGCTTGCGTTGGTTTTTCCCTTGAAGAGGAAATGGTGATGAAGCAAAGTAGTAATAAGTATTTCCCTCAATTAGGAACGAAGGTATCAATCCAGTAGGAGGAACACACAATTCTCCAATAATTGCACCTGCACAAACAAACAAATACTTGCACCCAACGCGGTAAAGAGATTGTCAATCCCTTCAGGGTTACTTGCAAGGATGAGATCTGATAGTGATAGATATAAAAGATAAGTAAAAGTGCGAAATAAAATAAAAGTAAATAAATTGCATTAAGGTATTTTTTTGTTTTTGATTTTGTAGATCTGAAAATAATATGATAAAATGTAGACTCGGGGGTCATAGTTTTCACTAGAGGCTTCTCGCTCGAAAGAAAGCATACGATGGGTAAACAAATTACTATTGAGCAATTGATAGAAAAGCGCATAGTTATGACAATATTCAAGGCAATGATCATGTATATAGGCATCACGTCCGAGACAATTAGATCGACTCCTACCTGCATCTACTACTATTTACACCACACATCGACCACTATCCAGCATGCATCTAGTGTATTAAGTTAACAAGAAGAGAGTAACGCTTTAAACAAGATGACATGATGTAGAGAGATAGATCCAATCAATATGAACAAACCCAATATTTTTGTTCTTAATGGCATCATTACATATACGTGTCATGGCCTTTTCTGTCACTGGGATTGAGCACCGCAAGATTGAACCCATTATAAAGCACCTCTCCCTTTGCAAGAAAAATCAATCAAGTTGGCCAAACCAAATCAATAGATCGGAGAGAAATACAAAGCTATATAAGTCATGCATAACAAAGTTCAGCAAATACACAAATAATATTCATTGATAATTTGATCATAAACCCATAATTCATCAGATGTCAACAAAAACACCGCAAAACAAGATTACATTGAATAGATCTCCAAGAATATTGAGGACAACATTTTATTGAAGATCAAAGAGAGAGAAGAAGCCATCTAGCTACTAGCCATGGACCCGTAGGTCTGTGGTAAACTACTCACACAACATCGGAAAGGCATCAACGTTGATATAGAAGCCCTCCGTGATCGAATCCCCCTCCGGCAGAGTGCCAGAAAAGGTCCCCAGATGGGATGTCAAAGATAGAAACTTGCGACAGTGGAGATGTATTTTTGGGATGCCCTCTAGTCTTCGAGGAATATTTCGGTATTTATAGAAGAAGAATTAGGGTTAGAGGATCCATAGGGGGCCCACAAGCTTGGGGGGACGCGCCCCGAGGGCCCTGAGCTTTTCGCTGCCTCGTGGCCCTTCTGGCCTCCTCCCGAAGCTTCCAGGGTGTCTTGTGGTCCAAGAAAAATCATCAAAAAGTTTCGTTCCATTTGGACTCCGTTTTGTATTGAGTTTCTGTAAAGACAAAAACAAGGAAGAACTGCAACTGGCACTAGGCACTAGGTTAATAGGTTAGTCCTAAAAATTATATAAAACAACATAATAATGCATATAAAACATCCATAATTGATAATATAATAGCATGGAACAATAAAAAAATTATAGATACGTTGGAGAAGTATCACCGGGCTCCCCTCCTCGTCCGACGACAACACCACCACCAACGACGATGACACCCTTTAGTCATGGATGCCTGCACCGACGAGTACTACCGCCACTCTAGAGATGCCAAGGGAAAGGGTCCAGCAATGAAGTGGTGATTTCTGTCCATATCTACTAGTATCTAGTTTTAGATCGTATTTTGCTATCGAACAATCTATGTTCGATTATGTCGAACTTTTCATGTTCATTTTTACATTGAACTTGTTATGTGTTGGTCCTATAAATGATATGTATATGTTGATCGAAAGAAGTGTACATAGCTCCCATGAACTTTTACATTTGGGCTACATAACCCCTGAGGGAGTCCTGGATTAGGGGGTATTCGGACAGGCGGACTATATACTTTGGCCGGACTGTTGGACTATGAAGATACAAGACTCAAGACTTCGTCCCGTGTCCGGATGGGACTCTCCTTTGCGTGGAAGACAAGCTTGGCAATTCGGATGTTAGATCTCCTTCTTTGTAACCGACTTTGTGTAACCCTAGCCCCCTCCGGTGTCTATATAAACCGGAGGGTTTAGTCCATAGGACAAGGACAATCAGAATCACAGGCTAGCTTCTAGGGTTTAGCCTCGACGATCTTGTGGTAGATCAACTCTTGTAATACTCGTATCATCAAGATCAATCAAGCAGGAAGTAGGGTATTACCTCCATTGATAGGGCCCGAACCTGGGTAAAACATTGTGTCCCCTGCCTCATGTTACCATTAGCCTTAGACGCACAGTTCGGGACCCCCTACCCGAGATCCGCCGGTTTTGACACCGACATTGGTGCTTTCATTGAGAGTTCCTCTGTGTCGTCACAGCAAGGCCTGATGGCTCCTTCAATCATCAACAACAACGCGGTCCAGGGTGAGATTTTTTCCCCGGACAGATCTTCGTGTTCGGCGCCTTCGCACTGCGGGCCAATTCGCTTGGCCATCTGGAGCAGTTCGACAGCTACGCCCCTGGCCATCAGGCCAGGTTCGGAAACTTGAACTACATGACCGATATCCACGGAGATTTGATCTTCGATGGATTCAGGTCAACGCGAGGAGCGCCGAACAGTCACGACGAGCACGGCTTAGATCTGCTATCAGACAACATTCGGGATATCGCACCTGCAGTAGCTCCGGACCTAATTCCGGGGCATATCACGTCATCCGAGGACGGGTGGATGGACCCCGCCCCGGAGGCCGCATACTCATCGGCGGTAGAGCCGAAAACAGAATCCACCTCTAAGGAAGTCTGTGTCACCGGACCCCCGGACTTGTGTCCGGCTATAGGTTCCAGACCGTGCGCACCCGGGCCCATCGAATCCGATTGGGCTCTGGTAATGGAGTTCACCATCGGATATCTTTTCAGACTCGCCTTCGCGACATGCTAAATTCATTAAGGTCTCTCTCTTTGTCAGGAGACTCTTGGCCGAACTATGTCCGGCCCGAGTGGGAAGAAGGCGACGAGGAAATCCGTTACCCACCACCCACTTCATTGCCAATGTCGATGATTTGACCGACGTGCTTGACTTCGACTCCGAAGACATCGACTGTGTGGACGACGATGCAGGAGAAGAACAGGAACCACCGGCCACAAGGTGCGGGACAACCACCTCCTCGTATGATATATATATGGTGGACACCCCCAAAGAAACCAATGGCGATGAGGCAATAGAGGATAACCCCTTAGGGAAGAAATCAAAGCATGGGCATCATCGGCACCGCTCTGAGCCCCGCCACAGCAATACCGGCACAGGAGACAAAAACAATCCGGATGGCGCCGAAAATGAATACAATCCCGATCAGCCTGCCTTCGAGCAGGTCGAACAGGAAGACGGGCATATTAGCCCAGATGAACAGGCGATGAACGAATACTTGGAGGAGGACAACCACATGCCTCCCCCTCGAAGACAAGGTGAGCCTCGGCGATGATGAATTTGGCGTGCCTGAGGATCTCGTAGAGCAGGTTCGCTTCAAGCGACGGCTTATGGCCACTGCAAGAAGCCTGAAAAAGAAGCAGCAGCAGCTCCAAGCTGACCAAGATCTGCTCACGGACAGATGGAGTTAGGTCCTGGAAGCCGAGGAATACGGACTCAACCGCCCCACCAAAGGGTACCCAAAGCACAAGTTGCTACCTCAACTTGAGGAGGAGGTCCTAAAACCCACACCCCGACGCCAGTACATCATGGTCCGGGGCAATACGCAGGAAATGCGAGACAACATCCATAAACCTGGACACAACAAACATAAGCATCACAAAAATAACAATGACGCCCAAGACACGACAGTTGATGCCGGATTCCGCGGCTCCCAGTCCGGTCAGCGGAAAGAGAACAATTCAGGCCCATCCGGCCCGGGCAGCACACTGGACCACCCATGTCAAATTCATGGTACCCCCGGAACGGCAGCTAATCATACCAATAGAGAATGCCGGATCTTCAAAACAAACCGGCCAGTCGCGCACCGGAAACAATAAGAAGGGGTCGTAAAGCTATGAAGACAACGAGGAGCCCAGACCATCAAACATTATGAGGCAAAAGAAAATTCTCCGCAAACCAACAAGGCGAATGTGATAAACACCACCCACATCCCTAAATGGGAACGAATGTGTACTCCTTGGGACGCCGACTCAACAATACAAGTCACCCCACGGTACGAAAATACGGCCGATCATCTCCGATCACACAGGCCGTCCAGCGAATTCCAACCATGGCAATTCAGTTGCACTTATCCTCGACCCAATAGTTGGTGGGTTCCACCTTACACGAGCCCCTATTGGCATAAACAGCAGCCCAAACTTGCCGCACCAGGAGACAGTGCACCAGATAGGTATTGATTACTCGAGGATCAAACCCACTAAAAACATCTTCTCAAGATGTCGTACCGGGTGTAAAGGTCAGTTTTACAGGCCTACCACCCTAGAGGTTGTCTTCGGATCACCAAAAAATCACCATGCCGAAGAATACGTCTTCGACATTGTACCCTTATACAGTAACTATTACATACTGCCGTGACGAACCACGTAGGCTCGATTCAATGAGGTACCACACCATGCCAAGCCCATGTGACATAGTCACAATTACGGGCAAGGCCGAACTCCACCCCGACACTGGAAAGTATACCGTCATTGAGGTTGCGAGTTGTGCCTTTCTATCGAACCTCGATTCGACAGCCAACCCCCCGGACACCAGCAAATGAGTCCGAGCTACTTTACGACATGATAGCCCGGCTCGACCAGGCTCCAATCAAGCACTCCGGCATAAGCTGGAGAGGGCCCTGCGGCTAAACATTCCTATGACACACAAATGTCTCTAAGCATTTTCTTTACAGGTTCACTTTTGCGTAGAACAGGACTGGCAACATGGAATCACCTTGGATGCACAAGGAGGGAATACACAAGTATTCCCCAAGAAGACAATCCGGATACACTTCGGATCTGCACATAGCTTCCTCCCACCCGGTCGCAACAGGTTCTGCCAGCATACCTCCCTTTTATAGCATAAACCATACTCATACGCATAGACGTGTCACTCCACTACAACATGTAGAGTTACATGACACTTACCGGCCGTCATTCCTCATTGACGCCTTTTTCCGTCATAACGGCACCCGCACATAGGGTCATGCCCTACTACGCCAGGGGCTTCATTGTACCCATAATATGGCAACAAAGTCCGTCCACCTTATCGGTCACTCGGCACCCCAAACTTATAGCACTATATGCATCAGCTCCGAATCATGTCTTGGGTCATTAGTTGGGTTTTCTCGGCTCCCATGTTTTGGTACCTTACATTCCGCTTCATCGGCTAAGGTAGCGCTAGGAGAACTACTGCGATTGTGTCCCGGTTCTTCCGGACGAGCACCTCAGTAGAGAAAGCCGAAAACTGACTATCATGATATGGCAAGAGCTAGTCAGCTGTTCGAGAGGTTGTAAAATCTTTAAGATTTATTCCGCATAATGCCATAACAAATGCAGAGTGCGACGGATCGGTCTTTTGATTAGGCGTTGTTAGAGCCCCTCGTGCGGTCTTCCGAACACCAGGGGTTGCGCCTACCATACTCGAATTCCTATGGCTAAGTGAGAGTGATAAAGCCCTATAGTCCGATTGGTTGGTTCGGTGTGATGAACACCTCCTTCAAGGACCCAAAAATGGGGTAAAGAGTGTTCAGGTATGTCCCAAACACCCCGCATTTCTATGTGGGGGCGGTTTACGATCGCCAACTCTCGTGGATTCATATATATCAAACGGCCGCACAGGAAGAAAAACTTTCATATAACAGGCAATAAATAATAAAAGTGCCAGTATTCCGTATTACAAAGGACAACATGACTGCCTTCAGGGAAATATAATATCTTTGGTACATTGTTCTGCCACAAGGCGGGCTCCTTTCAGGACACCATCATAATATAATTCAGGCTTGCGGTGCTCCTTACCCTCTGGAGGTCCCTCAGTCATCAGGTTTTCAGCATCAACCTTCCCCCAGTGCACTTTCGCACGGGCAAATGCCATTCGTGCACCTTCTATACAGACCGACCGCTTAATGACTTCGAGCCGAGGGCAAGCACCAACAATCCGCTTCAGGAGCCCGAAGTAACTGCTTGGAATTGGCTCAACGGGCCACAGCCGGACAACTAAGTCCTTCATGGCTAGTTTGGCCGCGTGGTGCAGTTCGATCAGCTGCTTCAGCTGATCGACAAATGGCACCGGATAATTCGGCACCAAATACTACGACCAGAAATGCTTTTCCGTAGCCTTCTTCTCCTCAGGCCGGTAGAATTGAGCAGCATCAGATATGCTGTGTGGCAGGTCCGCAAACGCCCCTGGAGAAATAAAATTACAATTTGTCACTTTGAATTTCTCCTGTTGCTACATAAAAATCGCTTTAAATAAAAAAAAGCCTTATCAGCCGCAATCCTCCTCGGCTCCTGAATGTCCTTCAGAGCACCTCGGGCTTCCTCCCGAACATCATTTGTAGCTTTGAGAGCTTGGGCAAGTTCGGATTCTTTCCCTACTAGACTCTGCTCCAAAGTCTCATTTTTCTTCACGGCCTCCTGGAGCTCTCGTTCAGCTTCAATGACCCTGGCCTCGTGCCCCTCGTGAAGAGCCTGCTCCGCGGCGGCCTTCTTGTCGGCTTAGGCCACATCCTTTTTTAGCACCTCAATTTCGGCATTTGCTCCTGGAGCACACAATACAAATAATTTCATCAGGCACAACTACTCATTTGTGCTAAACTTATCAAGATTTCGACATACCTTGCTTGTCCTCCAACTGCTTCTTGACTTGGCCAAGTTCTTCTTCAGCCTGCTCCAGACTCTTCTTTAGTCCGGACACTTCCGCAGTATGAGAGGCGGTCGTCGCTACAGACGCCTGTTTATAAACGAAGAGATATATGTCATTAACTGAGTCTCTTATGGCAGAATTTGATCCCGTCGTCTCTCTCTTTCACCGGACAGTGCATCAGGGGCTACTATCCATAGTATGACAATCTTCAAAGGTTCCTAAAACATACCTAAAAGCCTTTTATAAGGCTGCTGCAGGATTTATTCAGTCCGTTCTCAGCGGACCCAATCTTTTCAATCACCGCACCCATAAGGGCGCGATGTTCATTGACGATGGAAGCACTCTTTAGCGCTGTCGATAAGCTGTCCTGCAGCTCTGGTTGGACAGAGGTTGCTGGCGGAGCGGGCTCGCCTCCTTTCATCAAGGGGGGCTGCCTGCCTGATCCTGGAGCCTCAAAGGTCTCCGGGACCGTGTCCGGCTGCGGGCTGAATCCAAGATCGCCCCCACCGTCGATGCTCATGGGAACCGTTCCTCCCGTGTATCCGGCCCAGAGGTGTGCCCTCCCTGGTCTAGGTCCTGCTGGGACGACGCCTCGGTGTCACGCCTAGGCTTCGGGGAAGGAGCCGCCGGAGCGTCTCGCTCTCCAGGTCATCTGAGCTCAACGAATCCTCCGATGAGGACTGTTCGGCGCGAGACCTCGCCGGGCTGCACAAAGTATGGCGCAAGTTAAAATATTACGACTTAGTAATCCTGGGCACGTGGGCGTGTTCGGATTTCGTGTACTCATGATTTTACCAGGGGCTGGGCCCTGGGATCTCACTCCGGGCTGCTACTCGTAGCCGCGGTGGACGCCTCTGGAAGGGGATTTCTTCCCCTCTTTGGCGATTCAGCCTCCAAGGATGAGGAGGCCGTCTTTTTCTTTCCTCCCCCCATGGAGGACTCGTCTTCTTCCTCCTCCTCTTTATCTTCGGAGGAAGGATGGGCGTTGGAGTCTTCGGATTTTGTGATCGAAGCACCGTGGCGACGGAGGCCGCTCCGGGTCTCCTTGGCCTCCTTTAAGGCCTCTTTCTTCGGCGCCTTGTAAGGCGTTGGGACCAGCATCTTCGTCAGAAGTGGTCCTGCCGGTTCTTCTAGCAGCGGGGCCGGACAATGTATCCGCCCTGCCTTCTTCGTCCATTCCTGGGGTAATTGTCGAAAGCATGATAAAATGTATCCCTTGGGATATGCCAGCAAAACATGGATGGACAGAACATAGCGATAACTTACCGGACTGGCGGGGCGGGACAGTTGATATCCACGGTCCCGACGGAGTCCAGCCACGGTTTGCCGGACTTGAAGAGCACCTTCCAGATATCCTTGTGCGAGGAGCCGTAGAGCTCCCGCAGGGTCTGGTGCTCGGCCGGGTCATATTCCCACAAATTACAGGTCCGGTGTTGGCAAGGAAGAACCAGGCAAACTAACATCACCTAGACTACATTGACGAGTTTGACGTCCTTGTCTACCACGCCCTTGACGCGCGTCTGGAGCACCGACAACTCATCAGACGAGGACTAGTTCAGGCCCTTCTTGGGCCAGGACGTGAGCCACAGGGGGGCTCCTGATCTGAATTCAGGAGCAGCGGCCCACTTTTTGCCGCGCGGCTTAGTGATGTAGAACCACTGTTGCTGCCACTCCTTGACGGAATCATTGAAGGTGCTTGTCGTCCATGTGACCTTGGGCATCTTGCTCACCATGGCGCCTCCGCACTCGGCATTCTCGCCCTTCACCACCTTGGGATTCACATTGAAGATCTTCAGCCATAAGCTAAAGTGTGGCGAAATTCGGAGAAAGGCCTCACACGCGACGATAAACATCGAGATGTTAAGGAAAGAATTAGGGGACAAATCATGAAAATCAATCCCGTAATAATACATGATGCCACGAACAAATGGGTGAAGGGGAATCCCGAGCCCGCGGACGAAATGAGGAAGAAACACATCCCTCTCGTGAGGTTCTGGATTAGGGACGATCTGTCCCACCGTCGGAAGACGGTGGCCGATTTTCTTGGCCATGTACCCGACCTCTCGAAGCTTTTTGATATCCTTCTCCTGGACGGTAGAGGCCATCCACTTGCCTCCTGCTCCAGATCTAGACATCTTTGGAGAACCTTTTTTTGGTGGAGAAGACGAGTGCTTGGGCACCAGGGCTCGAGCAAAAGGGAATGGACGAGTGAAAGGAAAAGGCGTGGGTAAAGAGGAAGAGGCCTTATCTCTTTATAGAGGCAATAAAAACTTCTGCGCCTCCCTACTTGCCTGATGGAACCTGCTCGTTCCCCACTCGTCGCGATTGGCGGTACGGTTGGGCTACCCGCACCCGTATTGATGAAAGTCCCGTGATAAGGGGGCACGATCTCTACTTTGACAAGATGTGCCCAGGAAACCGCCTCGCAATATGCGCAGCAGCTGGTTGAGAAACTGTTCGGTAAGGACCGGACCACAATGTGATATCGGGTTATGAAAAATATGTCAATGGATTTGGTTTGTGGAATATTGTTCTCTCTACGGTGGTATGTGAAAATCGTCTTGCAGAGCCGGACACGATTTAAGTGTTCAAGATTTACTTTGGAGTATTCGGAGATGGAACCCGCCTTGCAATGCCGAAGACAATCTGCGCGCCGGACTCATCGTCATTGAAGCCTGGTTCAGGGGCTACTGAGGGAGTCCTGGATTAGGGGGTACCCGGACAGCCGGACTATATACTTTGGCCGGACTGTTGGACTATGAAGATACAAGACTCAAGACTTCGTCCCGTGTCCGGATGGGACTCTCCTTTGCGTGGAAGACAAGCTTGGCGATTCGGATGTTAGATCTCCTTCTTTGCAACCAACTTTGTGTAACCCTAGCCCCCTCCGGTGTCTATATAAACCGGAGGGTTTAGTCCATAGGACAAGGACAATCAGAATCACAGGCTAGCTTCTAGGGTTTAGCCTCGACGATCTCGTGGTAGATAAACTCTTGTAATACTCATATCATCAAGATCAATCAAGCAGGAAGTAGGGTATTACCTCCATCGAGAGGGCCCGAACCTGGGTAAAACATCATGTCCCCTGCCTCCTGTTACCATTAGCCTTAGACGCATAGTTTGGGACCCCCTACCCGAGATCCGCCGGTTTTGACACCGACAACCCCCTCAACTCAAAAACTGGTTACTTAATCCCCTAAACTTTACAATACCATTCAAAACACCCCTAAGAGACTTCCAAGCTAGTTCTGAGGATGGTATCACCGAGGTGGCATGCTGACACAGTTTTGTTTGTTGAATAATATCGCCACCTCTTCTAGTGACCCACATGTCAGTGTAAGCAAACTATTTCTCTTCCTTGCCAAGCACGTGTATGGCAGCCCCTAAGTGCGTTGAACACCAAGAGTCGCAGCACGGAGCCTTTATCATTGCCGCGTAGCGCACAGGAGGGATTCACCCTCGCCGTGCAAATGGGACGCTGCCGTGAGCCTCACCCTTGCCGTCGTTGCTTGGCGCACGGGAGGCCTTCATAGGCCTCGCCCTTGCTACAAACGCTCGGCACACAGGAGACCGCCACGAGCCTCGTCGCCGCCTCTGCCCTCGCCCTCCCACCATCGTTCGGCACACAGGCCACCACAATGCTCCGCCCCATGTGCTCCCTGGTGTGGACTTCCTCGTGGTGGATGCACGGAGGTGGGACATATCGGTGGCGCTGGCGGCAGCCTGACCTAGTGTCAGGCCCTGCACCTCGCGCATACTGAAGATTGACACTGGAACAAGTTTTGTCAAGCAAAGGCTAGGATGAAGCGATGGCGTTTCAGACAAATCAACAGCTTAGATGGATCTTCGCCGTCCACCAGTAGTTTTAAACTATGTACTATTTTGTAACCGTTTAACTACAGTACCTGAGAGTTACCGCAATGAGCTGGACAAGTATAACAGAGGCCAGGTCGCGTGTGGGCAAGGCTAAGTTGTAATCCCGAATTCCTAGTCTAGATAGAACCCTAGCTATGTACTGCAAGATGGGGTATCTTCCCTCTTGATCTACCTCCTGTATCTCGATTCCTCCATGAAATCTAGCTATTTCTTATAAATTCGCATTGATCATACACTCCTGGTAGTTTGATCCTCACAAGGGTATTAGAGTGTCAGTCGATTTATCCTCGACTGCGATGAACGATGACAATTTGGACAGAGGAAACCAGGAGGTTGGGATCTCTCATAAAATCCCTCCCGTCCCTTCCTGTTCGTGGCAGTGGTATAGTTCAGACGAAGGAGGCGATGGTGTGATTCCAACGACGACGGCGCGGCAGCGATGAAATTCGGGCGCAGATCTCAAGTTTGAGACGGTTGCGGAAGACATTCTTTCGATGGTAAAATTCTGGTTTCTGAAGAGGTTCGTGCATCAAGTGCTGCAGGTATGGGTATGTGGAGTTGCAGGTAATTCTCTTGTCCACAGATAATTCAAAGAAGATGGCAGACACGAGAGCTAAGGTAGATATCACAATGGACATAGTTGAGAAAGAGGTGGAAGATCTACAAGCTGAACTAACTCATCTACAAGATCTTCAGAAGGAAGTAACACAACTAAGGGCAAAAATGGTCACCATGCCTAAAGTTGAGGCAAAGTTATCTGATATGAATGAAGATATTCAGAAATCACTGCAACTCATTCTACATAATATGCAACTTACTAGTAAAAAAATAGAAGCAGTTACTCTGATATCTCATGTTGACATACCTAACGAATAACCAGGAGCTCAAGCAGGTCCAGAAGTAAAGATGACAACAAATATTCCAGACGGGACATCAATGACGTATCCTCACCATCAAAGAAACCTAGAAAAGGAATTTGCAACACACAAAAGCATTCCCAGTGCTCCAATGCAAGGGTTAACCACAGGGCTACCAAACAATAGTGTCTTTGTAGAGAGCATCAAATCAATACAGAAAAACAGAAGGGAATTCAAGAGCAACCTCCATTCAGAATGTCTCCTAGCAATACTTCTGTGGCAGTACAGGCACACACACTGGGTTTCTTTGGGAATAGTGGGTACTTGCCCCAATTAGTGCACCATTGTACACACCTCCTCATACTTATAATCCTATCACTAGATGATAACCCACAAGTATAGGGGATTGCAACAATTTTCAAGGGTAGAGTATTCAATCCAAATTTATGACACAAGGGGAGCCAACGAATATTTGCAAGTATTAGCAGTTGAGTTGTCAATTCAACCACAGCTGGAGATTAATTATCTGCAACAAGATGGTCAGTAGCAAAGTAATATGATAATTTTGATAGTGATAGTAACAGTAACGGCAACGGTAGCAAGGGTAGCAATAATTTGTAGAAAGTGTAACAATAACAATAGCAGTAGTAACTTAGAAAGAGCAATATAAGAGAAATTCATAGGCATTGAATCCGTGAATTTGTTGGATGATATTGATCATATAACAGTCATAACCTAGGGCGATATGGCACTAGCTCCAGTTCATAAATATAATGTAGGCATGTATTCTGTAAATAGTCATACGTGCTTATGGAAAGAACTTGCATGACATCTTTTGTCCTACCCTCCCGTGGCAGCGGGGTCCAATTGGAAACTAAGGGATATTAAAGCCTCCTTTCAATAGAGAACTAGAACAAAGCATAAACACATAGTGAATACATGAACTCCTCAAACTACGGTCATCACTGGAAAGTATCCCGACTTCTGTCACTCTGGGGTTTGCGGATCATAACACATAGTAGGTGACTATAACTTGCAAGATGGGATCTAGAACATAGATTTAAGGGTGATAACATAAATGGTTTAGATCTGAAATCATGGCACCCGGGTGCAAAGTGACAAGCATTAAGCATGGCAAAGTAATAGCAACATCAATCTCAGAACATAATGGGTACTAGGGATCAAGCCCTAACAAAACTAACTCATTTACATGATGAATCTCATCCAACTCCTCACCGACCAACGAGCCTATGAAGGAATTACTCACTCCCAGTGGGGAGCATAATGGAATTGGCAATGGAGAAGGGTTGGTGATGACAAAGATCGAAGATCCCCCCTCTCTCGAGCCCCAAACGGACTCCAGATCTGTCCTCCCGATGAAGAACATGAGGTCGCGGCGACTCCGTTTCGTGAAACATGATAATTCTTTCTCCCTGGTTTTTTCTCCAAAAATGTGATTTTATAGTATCAGGGTTGACGTCTGCAGGGCCACCAGGTGGAGACAAACCACCTGGGCACGCCTGAGGGGGGCGCCCTGGTGTGTTGTGCCCACCCAGATGCCCCCTCCGGTTGTTCTTGGCTCCAGAAATTATCTTTTATTGTATAAAAATAACTCGCAAAGTTTTGTTCCAACCCAAGAACTTTTATTTCTGCACAAAAAAAACACTGTGGTAGTTCTACTGAAAACAACGTCAGTCCGGGTTAGTTTCATTCAAATCATGCAAGTTAGAGTCCAAAACAAGAGGAAAAGTGTTAGGAAAAGTAGATACGACGAAGACGTATCAACTCCCTGAAGCTTAAACCTTTGCTTGTCCTCAAGCAATTCAGTTGATAAACTAAAAGTGAAAAAGAAAAACTTTTACGAACTCTTTTGCTCTTGTTTACATAAATAAGCTTAAGTAGCACCCAGGTTTTCAGCAAAGATTATGACTAACCATGTCGACAGTAACTCTTAAAAATTATATTAACTCATATCAATGGCATAATCAACTAACGAGCAATAATAAGATATCTCAAATGACAACACTTTGTCAAAAAAACCATGATATAATATGACAATAGTGGTATCTCGCTAGGCCTTTTTGTGACCGCAAAACATAAATGTAGAGCACCTCCAAAGTTCAAGCAACGACCAAACATTGTAATTCATGGTAGAAAAGATCCAGTCATGATGCACCCAACATTAGCTCCACACAATGCATGAGGATCACAATAGTGCTCTCAGGTTCTGTCACTTATTTGATAAGGTGATGACACGACATAAATGTAAATAGATAGTCCCTTCACAGAGGGAAGCAGTGATTTGCAGAGGTGCCAGAGCTCAAGTTTTTAAAACAGAGGTAAATGAATTTTTGAGAGATGCACCCTTCTTGTTTACTTCGCGACCATTAGTTATCAGTATCTTCCATGCTAAACACATTAGTGGCGGTTCCCAAGCGATAAAAGTAAAGGTTTACTCCCCCTCCACCAACAATCACACTCCATTACTGGTCCGAAACAACGTGTACCGTCCATACCAACAACAGTCCTAGGGAGTTTTGTTTAATTATTTGCTATTTGAATTCAGGACTGGGAATCCCTATTACCGCCCCTCTCGTGCAATGACGAGTGAATAAACACTCATCATGAGATTAACCCACTTAGCATGGAAGATACCGACTACCTCCTATCACTCTATGAACAATCCAGGCACACGAAAAGGATATTCATTTGAAGTTGTAGAGGTGGCACATGCAAATTTACTTAGGACGGCAGGGTAATACCGTATATAGGTAGGCATGGTGGACTCATCTGGAATAACTTGGGTTTTGGAATTTTGATGCACAAGTAGTATTCCCGCTAAGTACAGGCAAAAGCTAGCAAATAGGTTGAGAAGCGGCCAGCTAGAGAGCAAAAATGATCATGAACATGCATTATGCTTAAGTAACATTGAATACTAGCATGAGTAGGATATGATCACCGTGAACACAAATATCATAGAGGCTATGTTGGTTTTGATTCAACTACATGCATGAACATGTGCCAAGTCAAGCCACTCGAACATTCACAGGAGGATACCATATCATCATACTTCATCACAATCATTTTAACGCGATGTTGACATCCAAGATAAATCATTATCCCCTCCTAGCTACTTAAGCATGGCATGAGAAACTATAATCTCTAAGGGCCATTGCAAACATGTCTAATCATAATAGGCTGAATCATGGATACTAGGTTAAACATATTTACGAGAATAGAACAAGTTGAGTTCATACCCGTTTCTCTCTACCACAGCTAGTTCATCAAATATCATCATTATTGCCTTTCACTTGCACAACTGAATGATATGAAAATAATAATAGTGCAACAGTGTCGTGGACTAAGCCGGAATCCGCAAACATTGTATTCCAAAAGGAGAAGACAAAGTAATGTGGGCTCTTTGTTAAATCAACAATAATGCATATGAGAGCCACTCAACATTTTCATCGTGGTCTTCTCCTTGGTATGACTCAGTAAAAATGGAAAAGAAATTCAGAGAAGCACACTGAAATATTTTTTTTTGGAATTTTTGGGTTTTCTTGAACTTGCAAATAAAAGGGAAAACAAAAGCGAGAAAAACTATTTACACGAGAAAGCTCCCAACAGAAAAAGAAGAACCAGGAAATCTTATTGGGTTTTATTTTAAATACTACGACTAACCAAGCTAGAAAGGAAAGCTCAAAATAAGCAAGAAATATTTTGGAGTTTTCTTAAAGTTTTACAAACACACAAGAAGAAAGCGAGAAAGTAAATCCACAGGTTTGAGAGCAAGAACACAAGAGAGAGAGAGAGAGGGAGGGAGGGAGGGAGGGAGGAGAGAGAGAGAGAGAGAGAGAGAGAGAGAGAGAGAGAGCAATGGTGATTTTTTTTCTGAAGGTAGGTGATGACATGGGCAAAGAGGTAAGTGAGGGGGCCCGCGTGGGGACCACAAGCCACCAGGGCACGCCTGGGGGTGCTGGCATGCCCAGGTGGGTTGTGCCCACCTGGTGCACCCCCTGTGGTGTTATTTGCATCAAAAATTCATAAATATTCAGAAAAAAATTGTATTAAAATTTCGGAGCATTCTGAGGACTTTTATTTTTGGGTCATTTTTTTATTGCACGGAAAATTCAGAAAACACATAAAACATGGCATTTTATTTTATTTAACTAATAAAAACAGAAAATAAAAGGTAGGAACAGAAGGTAGTGCTCACTAAATTCATTAATAAGGTTGATCAAGTCTTATTAACAACCACTTCCGATTAGCATGTGTCGGATTTCGGGTTCCGGCAGACCCTTGAGGTTCGAACATTGGGGTGCGCGCGGAGATTTCGCCCTCTACCTACCTGCTCCTCGCCGAATTGCTTGGATCTAAACTACGAAAGAAACAACACAAGAGACACAGGGTTTATATGGTTCAAAGCCACCATTGTGGTGTAATACCCTACCCAAAGGTGTGGTGTGGTGGATTGCCTCTTCAATGATGATGAACAATACAAGGAAGAACAGCCTCATGAGGGTCTCTTGGCTGGTGCGATGAACTGCAAGGAGGAGTTCAGTCGCTCTCTCTCTCTCTCAATTCTAGATGTATGCCAGGTACTCGATCCCTCCTCTCTACCCTGGGGGTGGCTAGTCCTATTTATAGGCGAAGGTCTTGGGCCTCTTCCCAAAAATTGAGCGGGAAGGGCGCCAACAATTGGCCATTTTGAAGGGGAACAGCGGGTACACTTATCCTGACTAAAGTTGGTCCTCGCCTGTCAAAGGCTTTGGTGGTGTCGCCTGCTTGGGCTCCACAATGACTTCCTCCCTGCCGTTGGGCTGGTCTTGGTCTTGTTGCACCGAAATGGATGCCTTTGCTTCTTGCCTGCGCTTGCTCCCTTTGCACCAAAGATGAAAGGAGGACATGCTGGGCTGGCGCCTCGACCGGGCGCCCTTGGTCGCCATGGCTCAAGGCCATGGGCACCTCGCGAGGTACCCCGCCTTGAACTCTCCGCCGCCTCGTGAGCTAGCCCGATGAGGCCGTGCTCGAGGAAGCTCCTTGTCATTCGCCTCATGAGGCTTGGCCCTCGCGAGGGTCTTGAGCTTGTGTTGATGAAGATGGGCCGCTGCTGGGCCCCTTTGGGCCACGCCAGAGGTCGCAGTGCAAGTCTGGGACCCCTGCCCTGAACACCGACAAGAGCCCCGGCTCAAGGCGCGCCGGACTTGGCCGAGCAAAGAGGCGAAAGGGCAAGAGCGAAGCGTCGCGGGCCCTAACAGCCTGCGGCCTTGGGCGCTGCGTGGCGGTTGATTGGACGCGGGCGCCTCTGCAACCGCGTGAGTTGATAAAGGAACGGCATCTGTCCTTTGTCTTCTTTGCTTTCTCCAGTCGCTGCTTAGATCCCCTTTCTTGCGCCTCTCCTCCCCACCTTCGAAATCTTCAGACCTACTCCGTCCGCGCGCCCTAGCCAGACATGGCGCCTTGCCAGGCCCCGACCAGAGCTTGGTATTCGTCCGCCTTGGACTCGCCGAACGTGTCGGAGGCGAGCCTTGCCCGGGTGCGCCAAATGGCGGCGGGGCAGGGCATCGACGGGGCGAAGGTGTTCAAGGCCGGCTCTGCCCTCCCTGAAGGCCAAGGGAGCACCTTCTATCCGCTCTTCGTGAGCGTCATTGTCGCCGGTCTGGTGCCTCCCTTTTCTGAGTTCTTCTTCTCTGTCCTCAGCCACTATAACCTTCAAGCTCTGAATCTCCATCCCAACTCTGTCATTCTTCTGGAAATTTTCGCCTACTATTGCGAGGCTCACGTAGGGGTGAAGCCCTTAGTGGCCTTGCTGCGCCACTACTTCTCCCTCCGGACCTCTCGCGGCTCCGTCTCTGCGTGCGCAAGCTTCGTCGCGTATGACAGCTCCATCGCCATTTCGAACCCCGGGAAAAGGATTGAGGGCTTCAGGAGCAAGTGGGTATTGGTAGATGCTGGGCGCATCCACCCCCGGCTTATCTTGCCCACGGGGCACCCCTCAAGCTCCGACGACTGGTCTCGAGTGGAGCTTGTGGATCCCCGCGCAAAGCTGGTGTTGGAGAAGATGGACGCGGATCTGAGTCCGGCCAGCATGGCAGCGGCGAAGCTGACTGGTGCCTCGCTGCGGAGGGAATTCCTGGAGCACCAACTGGCTCCGCTTCGTCAGTACTCACTTCCGATGTGGAGGCCCCACCCGAGCCCCGCGGTCTTGGCCGATGAGGATCTGGCTGCGGTTCTCCAGTCTTTGGTTGGGGGCGATGTGGCGAGGTTGGAGGGCGCTCCTACGCCCCTGTTCCTCCACGAGGACTGGGAGCAGGTAGTGGAGTCCATGCCCGTCTTCAACGGGGACGGGCCCGTGCCCACGGAGGCTCCTGAGGACCCGGTGGACGTGTCCTCCGGCGACTCCAGCGAAGAGAAGGAGGGAGGGGAGCGGGAAGAGGGGGCTGACTCCGAGGCGGAGTCAAGGGCTCCTCCCTTCGGTGCAAGTCCCGAGCTCTTCGCCTCTCTCTGAGTGATGACGATGAGGATGATGGCGAGCAGGGCGGTGGGAGCCTGCCCCCGATCCCGAAGAAGGACCGGACCGGGCTGATCCCCCGCGGGTCTGCCCCAGCCCCGAAGCGATCCGCAGACGCACCTCCTGCTCCCGAGCTCCTTGAGGCTGATCCTTGCAGTGGCTCTCGGGCTTGGGCACGACCGAGGCTGCTCGAGCCATGAGCGGCGACACTGTAAGTGCTTGACTCTGCCTTGTTTGTTGTTCATTCTTCGAGGCTTGACGCTCAGATCTCCCGCTAGGTGGCGCCCATGCAAAGAAGTCAAGGAGCTCCCGGGTTCCATCCGTGGTAGTGCCTCTGCCCACGACAGAAGGTGGCCGTGACACACGGGCCTCTCCTGCCCGGGAGTCCTCGCGAGGCCTGGCTCAGCCGGCTGGGGCGAGCTCAGCCCCCATGGCCCAAGCGACTCTCGAGGTGCCCTTGCCTGATGCCGCCACCATAGCCATCGTGGCGCAGCAGGCTCCACCTCAGGATACCATGATCACGCTGCCGTCTTCTCCTCCTACTCCTCCGACTACTGCTTCCCCGACTACTGTTCTGGATCGCGTTGGTGCCGAACTGGACCGTCTGCGGCAGGATCTTCTGGGCGCCGACCCTCGTCTAGTGGCCGGGCGCTTTGAGCTAGCTTCCGGCTGGATTCACTCCGACGCTTCGATTCGGGCGGCGCTGGTCCAGGCCTCGACGGCTTGCGACGAGGAGAAGCAAGCCGTCCTTGGGGCGAAGGCTGCCCGCGACGTCGCCTTGGGAGAGGTGGCTAATGTCCGAGGTCGCTGCGAGGCGCTGGAGAGCGAGCTGAAGGGCCTGCAGGACTAGCTCGCCGAGGAGACCCGCCTTCGCCAAGAGCAGGAGGAAGGCATGAAGGCTCGCGAGGCGGCCATCAAGGACCGGGACGCCAAGCTCAAGAAGCGCCGTGACCGCCTAGGCACGCTGGAGCAAGAGTTGGAGACGAGGAAGGTTGAGCTGGACAGCAAGGCATGGGTTCTTGCCGAGGATCGTGTGGCCTTTGCGGAGATGGGGGAGAAGGCTCGCACTTCATTGAAGACGCTTTACGAGAGCGGCCTGGAGAGCCCGCTGGCCGGGCGAGGAGGACAGCCCCGCCAAGCTGCTTCCCTTCCTAGTTCGTGCTCTTGAAGATGTCACCCTTGGCCTTGGCCCTACGGCTGAGGCCGAGGCACGCGTCTTGTCTTCTGCAGCGCTGACGCAGGTCTTCACCCACATCTATCTTCGCGACCCCAACGTCGACCTCGACAGCCTACTGGAGCCAGCGAGCGGCGAGCTTGCCGCTGCCGCTACCGAGGTTGTGAAGGTCGTCGGCGGAGGCTCGCTGGGAAGTTCCGGGCCTTCAGCACCAAGCCGAAGCGGAGCGCTGCTAGCCCTGCTGCTCCACAAGGCAAACCCGCTCCGCGCAGCTCCACCGCCGGCAAGTGACTCCGTCGTGGCTCCTGCCCTGCTTTTAATTCCTGCACATGTACCATGCCGCGGGGAGGCGCTAAAACTTGCATTTGGTGCCGTGATAACAGTATGGACTGTAATATTCGCTTTTGAATTCCCTGAAATTTGCGCTATTCCTTCCTACTTGCTTATGTTCTACACCGGCAGAGCCCGACCCCGCGCATACCTCAGCCGCCGTTAGCCCCGACCGGAAACCAGGATGGGACCAAGGGGTGAGGGGCTATGTGACAAGTTAGGCTCCTGAGTCTCGATGCTCAGGAGTCCCCCTTGGCGCTCGAACAGCAAGTAGGGAGGTGAGATGTGGGGGTGACTCCTTAGGGAGGTGAGATGCGGGTGGATTTACCGTTCTACGTCTGCAGAGCCCGGCCCCGTGCATACCTCAACCAACGTTAGCCTTTCGGAAATAAGGAGTGGGGGGCTACGTGACCAGTTAGGCTCCTGAGTCGTGATGCTCAGGAGTCCCCCTTGACGCTCAAACAGCCTTCGTACCTTGGCTCCGCTCGGGGAGGGACGCGCGACAAACCAAGCCCGGGGCCTGGCTGGGTGGCGCGCGTCTGGCGCGAAACTGGCGCAGCCTCGTGCCCACCCCTCGCTGCACTCCTTAGGGAGGCGCGCAGGATGAGGCTAGACACTGAGCTCTGGGCTCCCTGAGATTGATGCGGCTCGGGGGCCACCCTTAGTTGTTTATCACCAGCGTGGAGCATATCGCTTCCGTATGCGTACGGGCATAGCCGCTCCTCGGTGTCGTCAGCCAAGGAGCATGGTGCTTCCACTAGTGCGTGGGAGGGGCTCCCCCGGGAGGAGCCCAGGCGTGGCAGACCCATACGACACGTGGCTGGCACGGTAGGGCTTGACGAGGTGTGTCTGGGCACCCGTGAGCCAGCTGGACTCACGGGCCCTACCTCAAGGCGGGTTGCGCCTGCTCTGGGCCTTATCTTGGAGTGTGTTCTGCAAATTTGGCTAGACGCCGGTGCTCACGCCTCGGGTCTGGCTCGAGCTGGTCTCAGCTGGCGCTGGCATGCTGTGTCGCGATGCCATGGACAAGACCAGAGGTTGAGGCTGGAGAGCCGGTAGGAGCCCCGAGTCGCGATGCTCGGGCACCCCCTTTAACGCTGCAAGTGGGTTAGATGTCGAAACTCTCGTCCTCGGTGCCGCCTCGAGCTGG
This sequence comes from Aegilops speltoides, assembly GCA_021437245.1. Lineage (NCBI taxonomy): Eukaryota > Viridiplantae > Streptophyta > Magnoliopsida > Poales > Poaceae > Aegilops > Aegilops speltoides. Next base: position 146,109,802 of record CM038142.1, read on the forward strand.
TCTCAGCCGTCGCTGGTATGCCAGGTCGCAATGCCATGGACAAGACCAGAGGGTGAGGGCTGGAGAGCCGGTAGGAGCCCTGTGTCGCGATTCTCAGGCACCCCCCCTTTAACGCGCAAGCTAGGTTAGATGTCAAAACTCTACGTCCTCAGGTCCCGGCCCTCGAGCTAGTCTCAGCCATCGCTGGTATGCCAGGTCGCGATGCCATGGACAAGACTAGAGGGTGAGGGCTGGAGAACCGATAGGATCCCTGAGTCGCGATGCTCAGGCACCCCCCCTTTAACGCGCAAGCTTCCGACATCTAGGAAGAAAAGGTGCCACGGACAGGCACCAAATAACAAGCGTGATGGGTCGAAAGCATGGCCCTAAGATAAACGCAAGAAGGGTACACGCCGCTGGGTCTGACCCGAGCGACTTGGGGATGATGCAGCCCAAGGGGCGCCCCCAATAAAGTAAGCTAAGAACATGAAATAAAAGGGATACACGCCGCAGGGATGGACCCACGCAGCCTGGGAATAATGCGGCTGTAGGATCGTTGAAGGCAAGAGTGTCTAGAGGGGGGGTGATTAGACTACTCGACAAGATAAAAATTTAGCCTTTTAATTTGAACAAGTTTTTAGCAAGTTCACAATGTAGATCAAGGCAAGCATCATGAATTCAAGTCAAGCAACAAGCTACACATGCAATTCTAGAGTATGAGCAGCGGAAAGTAAATTGCACATATAGGAAAGGGGAGGTGGAGAGGAGCAAACGCAATTTGGAGACACGGAGATTTTTCTCGTGGTTCCGATAGGTGGTGCTATCGCCAATCCACGCTGATGGAGACTTCAACCCACGGAGGGTAACGGCTGCGAGAGTCCACGGAGGGCTCCACCCACGAAGGGTCCGCGAAGAAGCAACCTTGTCTATGCCATCATGGCCTACGTCCACGGAGGACTAGCCTTACTCGGGGTAGATCTTCACGAAGTAGGCGATCTCCTTGCCCTTACAAACTTCTTGGTTCAACTCCACATCTTGACGGAGGCTCCCAAGCGACACCTAACCAATCTAGGAGGCACCACCCTCCAAAAGGTAATAGATGGTGTTGGTGATGATGAACTCCTTGCTCTTGTGCTTCAAATGATATCTCCCCAACACTCAACTCTCCTCACTGATTTGGCTGTGGTGGAGGAAGGGATTGAGTGGAAAGCAACTTGGGAAGGCTAGAAATCAAGTTTCATATGGTGGGAGTGGAGCAACTTGATCTCAACACAAGGGTAGGTAGTTTTCTTCTCGAAATGTAAGGTAGGAGTGGTAGTTCTTTCGATGGCTCTCTCCACGAATGAAGAGGAGGTGGAGGGTATTTATAGCCTCCACACAAAATCCAACTGTTACACACATTTGACCAATCTCGGTCGGACGAAGTTGACAACTCGGTGAGACCGAAAGTTCAAATCTTGTGAACGTTGGGATTTTCAGTGGGACCGAAAATACAATCTCGGTTAGTCCGATTCTTCCAAAGTCTAGGGTTTGCCAATCTCGGTGGGACCGACTTTCTCATCTCGGTGACACCGATTTGAGTACGTAGGTTCTGAAGCTTGGCAACACCTATTTCGAATGACCGAGTTTAGAATCGAAAATCCGAAATTTTAGGGTTTGGGTATATGGCTGAGGTGGTTCATCTCGGTGTGACTGAGTTTATGGAATCGGTGGGACCGAGATTACTTATGGGTTTATGTTGGAATGAAAGATTGCTGATAGTTTGAGAGATAAATCACTAAGCACTTTGAGCAACCAGATCATCATCATAACCTCATCCCCTTTTAATAGTATTGGCTTTCCTATGGACTCAATGTGATCTTGGATCACTAAAATTAATGGAGTCTTGAACTTTTGCCAATCCTTTCCTTAGCATCCTAGGGGTTCACCTCTTCAGTCCTTTTGCCATTCCAGAGTGATTGACTTTCCTGAAACATACTTGTTAAAAGCATTAGTCCAACCACAAAGTATGTTGTCATTAATTACCAAAACCACCTAGGGAGCAAATGTGCTTTCAATCTCCCCCTTTTTGGTAATTGATGGCAACACACAAAATAAGATATCAAAGCTTACTAAAAGAAAGACAGGATTATCATTAAAGCTTTGACAAGCATGTAGTACACAGGCTCCCCCTACAAGTGTGCAAGATCTTAGATTTTGGTTTTGGACTACCACAAGCACACAAGAGAGAAAAGCAAGATGTGCTACATGCAGCTTGGCTATATGCATCAGAGCAGATGAGGATAAGTGAATGATAATGCATATGTGCATGGTGATTTCTTGCAAACAGGTATTCACAAGCAAGTCACCATCATGCACATTCTGCAAGATGCATATACTTACCTTGAAGTTCCTTGACATTGTACCTGAAGAAATAAGCTTGAGAAAACAAGGTTAGATAACACAAGAGTATTCCTTCAACCAACAGCAAGAACATCAAGAGTACCAAGCCAGGGATGACATGTATAAAGAGTGTCTCATGTTGAGCACTAGCTTGAATCAGCTAACATGTCTCCCAAGACTAAAAGATTTTCAATGAGCTCTGAGAGATTTTGCTTTTCAAAAGATACCAATTGTGCTTTTCAGAAGATACCAATTGTGAGAGTAAGAGAAGCAAAAATCAAAAGAATAATGCCAAATGTAATATCCAATATGGGACATGGCAAAGCTTTGATGTGATCCTTTCCCCCTTAAGGTAAGATTGTTTTTCTTCCTTTAAATTTTCATTTTTCCCCTTATCCTCCAATCTCCCCTTAGCTCCCCCTAAATCTTCTCCCCCTTTGACATCAAGTGCCGAAAAGGACAGTAAACTAGGAAGTACAGGAAAGATGGAAGGAAAGAAGTGGGATCCTTAAGAATCACAACTGAGCAAATTAAGAATAAACCATTTAGTTGAGCTGCAGAAGATGATATCCTGGTGAATGTAAATCGGTGACACCGAATTGATATGGATCGGTGAGTCCGAAAGTCAGAGACTTAGGGCAGATCCTTTTTCGGTCAGACCGAAGTGATCAAATCGGTGACGCCGAATTTAATTCCAAGGAAATGTAGAAATAACTCAGCTCACATTGCAAGGAATGTTTCAAAAGTTTTGTAATGAATTTGCAAATGATTTTCAGGGAATTGATCAGAGCCAAAAAGATATTCACAAAAACAGAAAGAAAATAGAAGTAAAAAGATTGCTGGATGAAGTTTTTTTTTTGATAAAAAGGAAAACTCAACGAGAGTATCAAAAGAGACAATAGCAAACTCCAAAACATATGTACTTCATCTAGACAGGGGTCGGTGACTAGGTCACCTATGTTTGAGTATATTGACTTAGGAGTCAAATGAGAACATTTGATCATAGGTCATACTCATCGTTTAAGCTCAAAATGGGGTTGCCATTTTTCGATTAAGCATTTGATGTGATCACATCTTTTGAAGCTGCTTGTACTCATGACTTTGAGCAAAGCTCCTTCAAGATGTGAAAAACATACCTTGGGCTTGTTGTTGCTTGTGCTCATGTAGGTGAACTTGATGTAGATGCTCATTGAATGTGAAGTTGGAGCACCATTTCTAAATGTATAGTTCATCTTCCTACATGGGTTAGGCAAGCAAGGAAATACTCAAGAGTATCCAAGATGACATGAGTGAAGTACTAGAAGTATATGATGTCAAAAAGGATATGTGGAATTTGTTCCTTGAACTCAACATTCCAAAGAGCTAGATACTTGGTCAATGACAAGATTACTCATGATTTGAGTGTGTGGTAATCTTGTGGAATGTAGACCATCCAAGTACCTGCAAGGAGTTAGATGCAATACAAGGGGGCAAATGTGTCCAAGACATATGATCATCATCATAAGAGAAATATCAAGGATTAGTCAATTAGGCTCATGCCTTGCATGCATCAATGGAGTTTTCCCTCCAAGTTTGAAGCATCAATGATGTTCAACTCACTCCTTAAGCGACAAAACACTTTCTCATCAAGTAGTTTTGTGAAGATATCTGCAAGCTGTTTGTCAGTACGAACATGTTTAAGATCAATGTCTCCCTTAGCAATGTGATCACGAATAAAATGATGACGAACTTCAATGTGTTTCGTGCGAGAGTGTTGCACGGGATTGTGTCCAATCTTAATCGCACTCTCATTGTCACAAAGCAAAGGAACATGTCTTGCATGTATCCCATAATCCTTAAGCGTTTGTGTCATCCATAGCAACCGAGCACAACACGAACCAGCAGCAATATATTCTGCTTGGCGCAGAGATAATGATATCGAATTTTGTTTCTTGGATGACCAAGATACAAGAGATCGACCGAGGAATTGACACGCACGAAGTTGACTTTCTATCAATCTTGTCTCGGCATAGTCCGAGTCGGAATAGCCAACAAGATCGAAAGAGGCCCTCTTAGGATACCAAATGCCAAAGTTAGGTGTATGTATCGATATCTCACAATTCTTTTAACAGCTTTAAGGTGACATTCTTTAGGGCTGCTTGATATCGAGCACACATGCATACACTCAACATTATGTCGACGAGAAGCACAGAGATATAGTAGAGAACCAATCATGGATCGATAAACTTTTTGATCAACAGGTTCTCCATCTTTAGTCAAGTCATTATGTCCACTAGTAGGCATGGGGGTTTTCATACCTTTGCTCTCTTGCATGTTGAACTTCTTGAAGAGATCCTTAGTGTACTTTGTTTGTGAGACAAAAGTACCCTCCTTAGATTGCTTGATTTGCAACCCAAGGAAAAACTTGAGTTCACTCATCATGGACATCTCATACTTCTCCGACATAAGCTTTCCAAACTTCTCACTAAAATGAGGGTTAGTTGAACCAAAGATAATATCATCAACATATATTTGGCACACAAATAGTTCACCGTCAACCCTTTTCGTGAATAGCGTTGAGTCTATTTTTCCAATCTCAAACCCTTTTTCAAGAAGAAAGCTAGTCAAGATTTGTACCAAGCTCTAGGAGCTTGTTTAAGACCATAAAGAGCTTTGTGCAACTTGTAAACATGATTAGGTTTCTTAGGATTCACAAACCGGAGGTTGTTTCACATATACTTCCTCCTCAATTTCACCATTTAGAAAAGCACTTTTAATGTCCATTTGATAGAGAGTAATGTCATGGTGGTTGGCATAAGCAAGAAGAATTCGAATGGACTCAAGTCTAGCAACGGGGGCATAGGTCTCACCATAGTCCATACCTTCGACTTGTGTGTAACCTTGAGCTACGAGACGAGCCTTGTTGCGGATGACTTGACCATCTTCATCTTGCTTGTTCCGAAACACCCATTTGGTTCCAATGACGTTTTGGTCATCATTGGGATTTTCTACCAAAGTCCAAACGTTGTTCCTCTCGAAGTTGTGCAGCTCTTCGTGCATAGCGTTCACCCAATCCGGGTCTTCAAGCGCTTCTTCTACCTTCATAGGTTCAAGACTAGAGATAAATGAGTAGTGCTCACAAAAGTTAGCTAAACGAGTTTTAGAGCGAGTGATTCTCCCGGAGTCGATGTCATTCATCATTTGGTCCACGGGATGGTCCTTCTTGACTCTTGCTCGAACTCGGGATAGCTTTTGTCGTGGTCGTGGCTGAGCTTCCTCATCATCCTCATCTTCTTCTTCATCATTGTTGTTGGTGTTGTCTTGAGGTGGTGGATAAGGAGGTTGTGGTGGATCTTCTTGTCGCGCTTCCTCATCTTGGTGAGTTCCACTTGTGGAGGCCTCCATGTTGCCTTGAGGTTCATCTCTTCGTGAGGTAGGGGGCTCCACATATGTAGATGAGGTACTCTCCTTCACTTCCATGGGACGGATCTTTCCAATGGATAAATCTTGAATGGCTTCCGATGGGTCCTTGTCTCCTACATCAATAGGCATTTGCTCTACTTGCGAGCCATTAGATTCATCAAACTTCACGTCTACCGTCTCTTCAACCTTTCGGGTGAAATTATTGTAGACACGGTAGGTGTGAGAGTTTGATCCATAACCGAGGAAAAAGCCTTCATGAGTTTTAGGAGCAAATTTAGACCGACGATGCTTATCAAGGATATAGCATTTTGAACCAAAGACACGAAAATATCCCACTTGGGGTTTGTTACCGTAAGGAGCTCGATGAAGTCTTGCCGAGGAGCTTGTGAAGATAAAGCCTGTTGATAGCATGACAAGTCTGTCTCGACGGCTTCACCCCGAAGTGTTTCGTGTCTTGTATTCATCTAGCATCGTTCTCGCCATCTCAATGAGCGCTCGATTCTTCCTCTCAACAACTCCATTTTGTTGAGGTGTGTACGTAGTCGAGAACTCATGTAGAATCCCTTCTTCGTCAAGAAAAGAGTCCACATGGGCGTTCTTGAACTCCGTTCCGTTGTCACTTCGAACTTTCTTGATCTTCACCTCGAATTGATTTTGGGCTTTTCTTGCAAAGGTTTTGAAGATTTTCTGAACCTGCGATTTGTCATCGAGGAAAAATACCCACGTAAATCTGGAATAATCATCAACGATAACTAGACCAAAGGAGTTACCACCAAGGCTTTCGTAAGCATTGGGACCAAGAGATCCATATGAAGAAGCTCAAGCGGTCTCCTTGTGGTCATGATGTTCTTCACGGGATGACTTCCACCTACTTGTTTTCCTGCTTGACATGCACTACAGAGTCTATCTTTGTCAAAGAAAACATCTTTAACACCAAGAATGTGATCACCTTTGATTAGCTTATCTAGATTACGCATACCAACATGTCCAAGCCTTCTATGCCATAACCAACCTTTAGTAGATTTAGCAATGAAGCAAGTTCTAGGTTGGGCTTTCTTAGTGAAATCAACGACATATAGGTCACCTCTACGAATACCGGTAAATACCATGTTATGATTGTCACGACGAAAAACTTGGCAATCTACTTCGGTGAATAGCACATTGAATCCAAAGTCAGCTAATCTAGACACGGAAAGCAAATTATATCCAAGTGATTCAACAAGCATGACATTTTTAATGGAGCTATCATGAGATATGACCACCTTACCAAGGCCAAGTACCTTACCCTTGGAGTTGTCTCCAAAAGTCACATACTTGCATGGACCATCGTTCTTTGCAAGCTCTCGAAACATGTCTTCATCTCCGGTCATGTGATCGGTGCATCCACTATCAAGAATCCACTCTTTTCCACCGGATATGTAGTCTCTCAGATTTGCCATAAGATTGAGACTCTCCATGATCTTGTCTAGCTCGGTGTCCGAATCGGAGTAATCGTCATCCTGCTCATGCTCATCATCATATTGACCCATAGACAATTCATCATCAATACCTAGGTCAATGTGACAACAACTTGCATCAGTTTTGTCAGAGTGACGATAATCAACGGAATGCAATACAAGAGCATTTCTAATTCGAACATTGATAAAACCGGGATCACCCTTCTTTTTCATAAGATCACGAAGCTCAAAGAAGTATTTATCAAAGTTGGGATCATTGGGGCGCATCATATCACATTCAATAGTCTTGTATAGAATTTCATCAAGACCTCTCAAGGAGAAGTCCGGATAAAGTTCTTCCAAGAACTTCCACATGGCATAGGCGCACTCAAAGTTTGTGACAAGCTCAAGCAAGTTATCGGGCAAACCTCTAATGATAAGATTGACAGTTCTAAGGTTGCGAAGCAAATCAAGCTCTTCATCTATAGTAGGATGCAAGGGGTCAAATGGTGGTACATATGGGGTTTCAACATATTTGCTAAGTTGTACATCTTAAAGATAGCAAGCATTTCAATCCTCCACGAGTTATAGGACACTCCATCAAGAATAGGCACTCTATGACTAACACTCCCAAACGTAGACACGTCCATCTTCCTCCAATGGTGTGCAAACCAAAGCAATGGAGACCAAAGCTCTGATACCAATTGTAGGATCGTTGAAGGCAAGAGTGTCTAGAGGGGGGGTGATTAGACTACTCGACAAGATAAAAATTTAGCCTTTTAATTTGAACAAGTTTTTAGCAAGTTCACAATGTAGATCAAGGCAAGCATCATGAATTCAAGTCAAGCAACAAGCTACACATGCAATTCTAGAGTATGAGCAGCGGAAAGTAAATTGCACATATAGGAAAGGGGAGGTGGAGAGGAGCAAACGCAATTTGGAGACACGGAGATTTTTCTCGTGGTTCCGATAGGTGGTGCTATCGTCAATCCACGTTGATGGAGACTTCAACCCACGGAGGGTAACGGCTGCGAGAGTCCACGGAGGGCTCCACCCACGAAGGGTCCACGAAGAAGCAACCTTGTCTATGCCATCATGGCCTACGTCCACGGAGGACTAGCCTTACTCGGGGTAGATCTTCACGAAGTAGGCGATCTCCTTGCCCTTACAAACTTCTTGGTTCAACTCCACATCTTGACGGAGGCTCCCAAGCGACACCTAACCAATCTAGGAGGCACCACCCTCCAAAAGGTAATAGATGGTGTTGGTGATGATGAACTCCTTGCTCTTGTGCTTCAAATGATAATCTCCCCAACACTCAACTCTCCTCACCGATTTGGCTGTGGTGGAGGAAGGATTGAGTGGAAAGCAACTTGGGAAGGCTAGAAATCAAGTTTCATATGGTGGGAGTGGAGCAACTTGATCTCAACACAAGGGTAGGTAGTTTTCTTCTCGAAATGTAAGGTAGGAGTGGTAGTTCTTTTCGATGGCTCTCTCCACGAATGAAGAGGAGGTGGAGGGTATTTATAGCCTCCACACAAAATCCAACTGTTACACACATTTGACCAATCTCGGTCAGACCGAAGTTGACAACTCGGTGAGACCGAAAGTTCAAATCTTGTGAACGTTGGGATTTTCGGTGGGACCGAAAATACAATCTCGGTTAGTCCGATTCTTCCAAAGTCTAGGGTTTGCCAATCTCGGTGGGACCGACTTTCTCATCTCGGTGACACCGATTTGAGTACGTAGGTTCTGAAGCTTGGCAACACCTATTTCGAATGACCGAGTTTAGAATCGAAAATCCGAAATTCTTAGGGTTTGGGTATATGGTGAGGTGGTTCATCTCGGTGTGGTGAGTTTATGGAATCGGTGGGACCGAGATTACTTATGGGTTTATGTTGGAATGAAAGATTGCTGATAGTTTGAGAGATAAATCACTAAGCACTTTGAGCAACCAGATCATCATCATAACCTCATCCCTTTTTAATAGTATTGGCTTTCCTATGGACTCAATGTGATCTTGGATCACTAAAATTAATGGAGTCTTGAACTTTTGCCAATCCTTTCCTTAGCATCCTAGGGGTTCACCTCTTCAGTCCTTTTGCCATTCCAGAGTGATTGACTTTCCTGAAACATACTTGTTAAAAGCATTAGTCCAACCACAAAGTATGTTGTCATTAATTACCAAAACCACCTAGGGAGCAAATGTGCTTTCAGCGGCCCTGAGGGCGCTCCCAGCTGGAAATGAAACTTGAAAGATGTCACCTGATGATGTTGGGGACGAAGGGGTGTTGGTGTAGCAGACTCGGTGGGCTGCGGGAGCCGATCCTCATGAGCCCCCAGGTCCAGGGGCCTCGGGAGGCTCCGGAGGCGCTGGTGGCCCCTCGTGGACCATCTCCATCTCCACCAGGGCTGCGGAACGCCTGACCTCTTGAGCCTCCAGGATGGCCCTCATGAGGCGCTGGTACGCGGCAGCCGCGTTTGGCAAGCCATAAGGCATGCGAACGTAGCTGTGGGGCGGACCCTCGCAGCGTCCCACTTGTGAGGGCCAGAGGCGCTCCTGAGACGCGGCTCGGTTGAGACCTAGTATGTCGATGCAGACGTGCAGCCCACCATCCTCGCCTGGATGGGGGGCCACAGCAGGTAAGCGGCGGCTGCCCCTCATGACTCTTGACTCCTGTAGCTCCTGAATGGCCTTGCTGACAAACTCCTGAGGGTTTGGCCCTCCTTGCCTTGCTCCTTCTGGAGGGAAACGTGCTTTGAAACACGCCTCCACATGGTTCCCAAGCGCCTCCCTCGTGACCTTGGCGAGGTCGGCGGCCCTCCAGGGGAGAGCCCCCAAGCCCTGCCTGAGGAGGGCACCGGGCGCGCTTCTCTATGCGATGGAAGGAGGTTCCCCCTCAGCAGGCGCGGGCCCTGAGGGGCCTGCCTCCTGAGGGGCCGGGCCGAACGATGTCTTCTTCTTCTTGGGGGCGGCCTCGGGAAGCCTCCTGCTTCCGTGATCCGGGTCTTCCCGTGATGCGGCCTGAAAGGGTCGCTCCAGGGAGCACACTGCGTCTCTCTCTTCGCAGGGCACCGTGATGACCCCGCCACTTCCTGGCATCTTGAGGACGTTGTAGCCGTGGTGGGTTACGGCCATGAACTTGGCCAGCGCCGGGTACTCGAGGATGGTGTTGTACGGCAGGCGAATGTGGGCGACGTCGAAGTCGATGAGCTCAGTGCGGTAGTTGTCGCGTGCCCCGAAGGTGACAGGGAGGCGGACCTGCCCAATAGGGACCATGGAGCCGTCGGTGACTCCGGAGAAAGGCTTGGTTGGCTGAAGCTGATTGTAGGGCACTTGGAAATTGTTGAACGTTTCCACGGACAGGACGTTGAGCCCTGCTCCGCCATCGATGAGGGTCCTGGTGACTAGCACGTTGCTGATGATTGGTGAACAAAGCATCCGGAGGACTCCGGCTGTGGCCACGCACTTGAGCTGATCCGCTGAGCTGAACGTGATGGCGCATGCCGACCACCTGAGAGGGCGCGTGGCCTCGAGCTTAGGGAGGACTGCATTCACTTCGCGGGTGAATTGCTTGAAGATGCGCTAAGAGGCTGGGGCTTGAGCTCCGCCTAGGATGCAGGCGATTGCATGAGGTTCCTTGAAGCCCCCAGCCCCCTCGTCCTGATGACGGTCCTCATTTCTCCTTGGCTGCAGCGGCAACGGAGGGAGGCCTGCGTTCCCTTGTGGGCGATCCTCCCGAGGCTGATCCCTCCAGCCTCCCTCGCGAGGCGGGTCCTGCCAGCGATCCTCGCGAGGTTGGTCGCGCCACCCTTGGTGTGGGCTGCGGTCTTCCCAGCGTCCTGCGTTCCTTCCTCCTCCTTGGCCATAGCCCCAGTCGCTGCGGTCGGGATGTCGGCCGACCCTTCCTTCACGCACGGCTCGGAGCTCTTGGCATTCATTGGTGTTGTGGGTGTGGAGGTCGTGGTACACGCAGTACCGACTGCCCTTGGAGGATTCGGGTTGATCTCTGCCCCGCTTGGTGTCTGGCTCTGCCGCGAGCACGACAACCCCCTTGCACTTCACGTCCTTGGCCTTGGGCTTCTTCTCTTCTGGGTCTACGGAAGGCAGCTCGAGGAGGGGGAGGCGTCCTTCCTCAGCCCTGGCGCACTTGGTCGCCAAGTTGAACAGCTCCAAGGAGGTGCCCAGGTCTTCATGCATCGCCAGCTCCTCCTTCATCTTGACGTCGCACACGCCGTCGGAGAAGGCTGAGATGATGGCCTCCTCACCACCTTGGGGATCTTGAGTAGCGTTGTCGGTTACTGGATGTACTTCGCAGGGTTTCCCAGGTTGCTGCTTGATCGGCGCATGTCGCCACGGCGGTGGCGGTCGCGAGTACCTCGGAAGTTGGCGATGAAGCGGGTGCGCATCTCGCCCCAGGAGGAGATCGTGCTCGAGCGATTCAGGAGCAAAGCGGGCCCGTCCTTGAGCGCCATGGGAAACTAGTTCGCCATGACCTTCTCGTCTCCGTTGGCAGCCTCGATGCCCAGCTCGTAGAGCTGGAGGAACTCTGCAGGGTCAGTCGTGCCGTCGTAGCGAGGAGGCAGGTCTGGCTTGAACTTGCCAGGCCACACGATGCTGCATAGCTCGGTGGTGAAGGCGCGGCAGCCCGCTGTGGCCACAGGAGTCCTTGGGTGACGAAGAGCTTGGTCCTGTGGGTCCCCATGCGCTGCAGCTGGGAGCAGCGCGGGGTCTTGACGTGCTGGAGCAGGGAGCGCTCGGGCAGCTTCTCGAGGGCGAGGGACTTCTTGGCAGCTTTGCTCTTGCCGCGCTGGCGCCTGACAGAGCAGGTTCCGCCCACGGGGCGCGCGCCTTGGGGCCAGGGCGCCTTCGTGAGGGGGAGGTGGCTGAGGCACCCCAGGACCTTCATTGCCCGCGCAGGGCGGGGCGCGGTGTAGCGAGAAGGACGGCGCGGGGGAGCCCTCAGCGGCGCGGACGAGCTCAACGACTCGGTCGAGCCACTCTTTGTAGACGTTGTCGATTGGGCGGTAGCGCAGGAGCTCGTTTGCCGCGATGAGCGCAGCTCGAGCCTCCATGGCCGCGCGGGGCGCGCGGGATGAAGAACCAGCGGGGGTGAGCGTGGGTGTGGCAGTGCGGCCGTCTCGCCTCATGGATGGATGCTGGGACGATGCTTGCTGCTCGTTCCCCGCCGGGCCGGTGGCGGCATTGACGGCAGGTGATGGGAACAACGGGGGGGCCCACCGACGGGAGCCGTCTGGGTGACGCAGGAAGCGAGTGCGGCTCGGCGCTCGATGCGAGCCCGACGTGCGTCAGACATGGATGCGATGGTCGGAGAAGAACAGGACGACGGAAGGCGAATTCTGGCGCACCCCTACCTGGCGCGCTAAATGTCGGATTTCGGGTTCCGGCAGACCCTTGAGGTTCGCACACTGGGGTGCGCGCGGAGATTTCGCCCTCTACCTACCTGCTCCTTGCCGAATCGCTTGGATCAAAACTACGAAAGAAACAACACAAGAGACACAGGGTTTATACTGGTTCAGGCCACCATTGTGGTGTAATACCCTACTCCAGTGTGTGGTGTGGTGGATTGCCTCTTGGGATGATGATGAACAATACAAGGAAGAACAGCCTCGCGAGGGTCTGTTCTTGGCTGGTGCGATGAACTGCAAGGAGGAGTTCAGTCGCTCTCTCTCTCTCTCTCTCTCTCTCTCTCTCTCTCTCTCGATTCTAGATGTATGGCAGGTACTCGATCCCTCCTCTCACCCTGGGGGTGCCTCTTCCCAAAAATTGAGCGGGAAGGGCGCCAACAATTGGCCATTTTGAAGGGGAACAGCGGGTACACTTATCCTGACTAAAGTTGGTCCTCACCTGTCAAAGGCTCTGGTGGTGACGCCTGCTTGGGCTCCACAATGACTTCCTCCCTGCCGTTGGGCTGGTCTTGGTCTTGTTGCACCGAAATGGATGACTTTGCTTGATGCTCTCGCCTGCGCTTGCTCCCTTTGCACCAAAGATGAAAGGAGGACCTTCTGCGGGCTGGCGCCGATCTGGCGCCCTTGGTCATCATGGCTTGCGTCATGGGCACCTCGCGAGGTACCCCGCCTTGAACTCTCCGCCTCCTCGTGAGCCAGCCTGATGAGGCCGTGCCTGAGGAAGCTCCTTGTCGTACGCCCCACGAGGCTTGGCCTCTCGCGAGGGTCTTGAGCTTGTGTTGATGAAGATGGGCCGCGCTGGGCCCCCCTTTGAGCCACGCCGCAGGCCGCAGGCAGGCAAGTCTGGGGACCCCCGTTCCCAGAACGCCGACAGCATGAAACTGAAGAACTTTCGTAAAACACTAAGTTACCTCAACGGGGATATGAATACCCCAACAATAAGCATTTCATATTTCTTTTTGGTAGTAGGTTGACATAGTTGAAAACTTCCAAGAGTGATTGTCGGAGATTTTTCAATAACATTAATACCATTCACTTGGAATTGTTTCTTCGGGAAGTGCACCGTATGCTCATTACCATTGATATGCAATGTGACCTTGCTTTTATTGCAATCAAAAATAGCCCCTACAGTATGCAAGAAGGGCCTACCAAGGATAATCTACACGTTGTTGTCCTCGGGCATCTCAAGTATAACAAAGTCAGTTAAGATAGTAACATGTGCAACAACAACGGGCACATCCTCACAGATACCGATAGGTATGGTAGTTGATTTGTCAGCCATTTGCAAGATATTTTGGTAGGTGTGAGTTTATTAAAATCAAGTCTTTTATATAAAGAGAAAGGCATAACACTAACACCAGCTCCTAAATCACATAATGCAGTTTTCACATACTTTGTTTTGATGGAGCAAGGTATAGTTGGTATTCCTGGATCTCCAAGTTTTTTAGGTACTCCATCCTTAAAAGAATAATTAGCAAGCATGGTGGAGATTTCAACTTCCAGTATTTTTCTCTTATTGGTGATGATGTCTTTCATGTATTTTGCATAAGAAGACATTTTCAAGATATCAGTCAAGAGGGTACGCAAAAAGACTGGCCTAAGCATTTCAGCAAAGCCTTCAAATTCTTCATCGTATTTCTTCTTAGTTGATTTAGATGGAAAGGGCATAGGTTTTTGAACCCACAATTCTCTTTCCTTACCATGTTTTCTAGCAACAAAGTCCCTTTTTATCATATCTTTTATTCTTGGGTTGTGTGTTATCAAGTTCAACAGTTGGTTCTATTTCAACATCATTGTCTGGTTCATTATTATTTGTTTGAGTGTCTTCATGAACCTCATCATTATATTTTTCATTATCAGAAGGTGAGTGTTCATTGCCAGATTGAGTTTCAGCATCAGAGATAGAGACTTGATTATCATTATCAGGAGGTTTTACTACTTCAGGTTCACTAGAGGCATGCAAAGTCCTATCATTTTTCTTCTACCTTTTCTTTTTAGTAGGACTAGGTGCATCAGTGTTAACTCTTTGAGAATCTTGTTCAATTCTTTTAGGGTGTCCCTGAGGATAAAGTGGTACCTAAGTCATTCTACCTCCTCTAGTCATTACTCTAACATCATGGTCATTGGTATTATTGTTCATTTCATCAAGCAATTCTCTTTGAGATTTAGCAACTCGTTCTAATTGAGTTTGAACCATAAAGGGATGTTTTCCTACACCTCTAACATCATTGGTAATTCTAAATAACAAGTCCCTCAAGCGAGCAATCATATTGGAATTGTATTTTAATTGTTTCATAATATTTGCATTGAAGTGATCTTGATTTCTAATGTAGTTATCAAACTCATAAAGGCATTGACTAGGATTCATATTGTAAGGATTGTCATAGTCACTGAATTTCATTAAAGAATTTACCTCTACCACCTTAGGTGGTGGTGCTGTATCAAGCCCATGTATTTCTTCAATAGGAGGTAAATTTTTGACATCCTCAGCTTTAATACCTTTTTCCTTCATAGATTTCTTTGCCTCTTGCATATCTTCAGGACTGAGATATAGTATACCCCTCTTCTTTGGAGTAAGTTTAAGCGGTGGTTCGGGAAGAGTCCAATCATCATAATTTTTCAATATGTTATTAAATAATTCTTCAGCTTGTTCAACAGTTAGTTCCCTAAAAACACAACTAGCACAACTATCTAGGAAATCCCTAGAAGCATCAGTTAGTCCATTGTAGAAGATATCAAGTATTTCATTTTTCTTAAGAAGATGGCCAGGAAAAGCATTAAGTAATTGGAGAAGCCTCCCCCAAGCTTGTGGGAGACTCTCTCTTTTTCAATTTGCACAAAGTTAAATATTACTTGTAAGGCGGCTTGTTTCTTATGAGCAGGAAAAATATTTTTCACAGAAGTAATAAATCATATCATGGGGACTACGCACACAACCAGGAGCAAGAGTATTATACCAAGTCTTAGCATTACCCTTTAATGAGAACGCAAATAATTTGAGAATATAATAGTAGCAAATTTTCTCATCATGAGCAAAAAGAGCGGCTATGTCGTTCAGCTTAGTAAGATGTGCCACAACGGTTTCAGTTTCATAACCATGGAATGGATTAGATTCAACCAAAGTAATTAACTCTAGATCGACAGAGAATTCATAATCCTTATCATCAACAAAGATAGGTGAAGTAGAAAACTTAGGATCACATTTCATTCTAGCATTTAAAGATTTTTCTTTTAGTTTGCATAATAATTTCTTAAGATCATCCCTATCATTGCAAGCAAGAAAGTCTCTAGTTGTCTCCTCATCCATAACATAACCTTTTGGTATCTTAGGCAATTCATATCTAGGAGAACTAGATATAATAGGTGTTTCAAGATTTTCAGTTTCATGTACTTCATCAGTTTTAGTAATTTCATCAATTTTAGCATTCTCAAAAGCTTTAGTTCTAGCAAGTTGTTCATCAAGAAATTCACCTAGTGGCACAATATCATCAAGCAAGGTACTAGCATCATCATGAGTATCATTCATAGCAGAAGTAGCATCATCAATAACTTGTGACATATCAGTAATAGCATGTGGTGGTGTTGCAAATTTACTCATAACAGAAGGTGAATCAAGTGCAGAGCTAGATGGCAGTTCCTTACCTCCCCCCGTCTTAGAGGGAAAAATCTTAGTCTTGGTATCCTTTAGATTCTTCATAGTGATAATTTGATAATAATCCCAAGTGACTCAACAAATATAGCTATGCTCCCCGGCAACGCCGCTAGAAAAAGGTCTTCATAACCCACAAGTATAGGGGATCGCAACAGTTTTCAAGGGTAGAGTATTCAACCTAAATTTATACATTCGACACAAGGGGAGCCAAGGAATATTTGCAAGTATTAGCATGTGAGTTGTCAGTTCAACCACACCTAGAGATTAATTATCTGCAACAAGATGTTTAGTAGCAAAGTATATCATAGTTTTGATAGTGATAGTAACAGTAATGGGAACGGTGGCAAGGATAGCAATAATTTTGTAGCAAGTGTAACAGTAACAATAGCAGTAGTAACTTATGTCAGATTTCGGGTTCCGGCAGACCCTTGAGGTTCGAACTCTGGGGTGCACACGAAGATCTTTCCCTTACCAACTCACGTCTCGAAGCCTCGCAAGGAACCTAGGCTAGAAAGAAGAACACACAAGGGACACGAGGTTTATACTGGTTCAGGTCACCATTGTGGTGTAATACCCTACTCCAGTGTGTGGTGTGGTGGATTGCCTCAGGGGCTGATGATGAATAATACAAAGGGAGAACAACATCGCGAGGGGCTGTTCTTGAGCTGGTGCGATGAACTGCTCGGGTGAGTTCAGTCGCTTCTCTCTCTCTAGTCTATGCGCAATCTGGATTCCGATCCCCTCTACTATGGTGGCCAGCCAACCAACCTCCCCCCTTCTTCCTCGGGATCCTCTCAGATCCATCCCCGACCAGCCTCCACCTTCCTCGGGTTCGTCCCCGATCCAAAATCCTCATCATTTCCTCCACCCAACCAACCACCGCACCACCGCCCGCGCCTTCCCGTCGCCTTGCCCGTCCACGCCGCCAGCGACAACATCAGCAGCCCCCGCGTCCTTGAGCACCTCTCCTCTCGCATGCCCGTGCTTGCTTGCCTCCTCGAGCCGAAGCTTGCAGCCGCCGAAGACAGCAACAACAACATCGTCGTCGCCCTCCTCTTCGCCTCCCGAGCACGCCCGTCCTCGCAGCCCCGCGTCAGAAGCTCCTTCCCCGCGCCGTCGTCGTCCTTCTTCCCTGTAGCCTCCCTGCTCTCCTTGTTTACGCAGGGAGACGAGCTCCTCCCGAAGACCAGCAAGCGGCCGTCGCCTTGCTTTGCCACCTCTACTCCAGGTCCGGCTGCCGCCGGCAGCAACGACCAACAGATGAGCGCCAAGCCCCTACTCCTTTCCCTCTCAGTCTTCTTTTCCCTTCTCAGGTATCTCTCTCTCAAACTCTCTCTGTCCAGGAACCCAGGACCGCCATGGATGCCCATGCTCTGCCCCGAGTCAACCCTCGCCGTCGTTTCGCGCCAGATCCGGCCAAGGGCCGCCAAATATCGCCGTCTCCGCCGCCCGTCCATGCCCAGCGCCCCGCCGCTTCAAGCACCAGTGCCATCGCAGTCCCGCGCCTCTGCTTCCCCTTCGTCCCCCGCCCGTGCGGACAGCGCGCCCGCCTCCGCTTTCGCGTGATTGCGTCGCCCTTCACCCGCTTGACCAGCGGCGCCAAGGCGTGCCGGCTGCAAGGGCCTCTCCACCAGCTGGGCCTCAGCCCATGGTGAGCCACCGCTGCGCCCCCCTTCCACTGTTGGCCCAACAGCAGTTTCGGCCTGTGTCTTGTTTTTTTTCCCCGCGTGCAAATTTGTCTATTATCCGGAGACTGCAGTTTTACAGAAAAACCCTCAAGCATCATGCATATAATAACTCCACAACCGTGCATCATATGTAAATAATTTATATATGGAAAATGCTTAGTTTTTCATCTAGTTTCACAATATCAAACTTTCATCCATGTTTAAAATGTTTAAAATGTTGTTTGTTTAAATTTGCTCAAATGCCATGCTAAAATGATTTATTTCATAACTAAATAACCGTAGCTCGGTTTTAAATAAACTTTAGATGTAAATGGGGTAGTAACATGGTGCACTTTATTTCCCTGTTTAACAACATTAAAATATTGTTTAGGCAGAACAGTACAAAAACTAAAATATGCATATGGGGATTTTCCAGAATTGTTGCTTGTTGTTCCGGCCTCATTTAAACTTGCCTAGGTAGGTAGTTTAATTATGCTTCACCTCTTGCCATGTTTAACAACATTTAACATTACTTGGTAGCTTAAACGAGATTAAACTAAATATGTCAATGTGGTGTTTTGTCAATATGCAACTCGTTGCATATTGAGCTCCACTTAACTTGTAGTATTGTTTGTTGCACTTTGCCATGCCATGCCTCATTAAACCGGACATGCATCATACTTGATTGTGCATCATGCCATGTTTATGTGATGGTTGTTTACTATGTTGTTTGCTTCTTTCCGGTTGTACTTCTTCTCGATAGTTCCTGTTTTGTTGCGATCGTGAGGATTCGTCTGACTACGCTTGGTTCGTCTTCGATCGTTCGTCGTCTTCATGGACTCGTTCTTCTTCCTTGCGGGATTTCAGGCAAGATGACCGCTACCCTGGATCTCAGTACTATCATTGCTATGCTAGTTGCTTCATTCTATCGCTATGTTGCGCTACCCATCACTTGCTCTTCAAGCCTCCCAAATTTTCCATGTCAGCCTCTAACCTTTTCACCCTTCCTAGCAAACCATTGTTTGGCTATGTTACCACTTTGCTCAGCCCCTCTTATAGCATTGTTAGTTGCAGGTGAAGTTGAAGATTGCTCCACGATGGACAGGATTATGTTGGGATATCACAATATCTCTTATATTATTAATGCATCTATATACTTGGTAAAGGGTGGAAGACTCGACCTTATGCCTGGTGTTTGTTCCACTCTTGCCGCCCTAGTTTCCGTCATGCCGGTGTTATGTTCCAGGATTTTGCGTTCCTTACGCAGTTGGGTGATTTATGGGACCCCCTTGACAGTTCACTTTGAATAAAACTCCTCCAGCAAGGCCCAACCTTGGTTTTACCATTTGCCTCACCTAGCCCTTTTTCCCTTGGGTTTCCGGAGCCCGAGGGTCATCTTTATTTACCCCGGGCGGTGCTCCTCCAGTGTTGGTCCAAACTAGAGCACTTGTCTTGGGACCATTCCTTGGCAACTTGGATTACGTCGGTACACATGACGCTTAGCTTATCCGGTGTGCCACGAGAACGAGATCTGTGCAGCTCCTATCGGGATTTGTCGGCACAGCGGGTGGTCTTGCTGGTCTTGTTTTACCATTGTCGAAATGTCTTGTAAACCGGGATTCCGAGACTGATCGGGTCTTCTTGGGAGAAGGTATATCCTTCGTTGATCGCGAGAGCTTATCATGGGCTAAGTTGGGACACTCCTGCAGGGTATAAACTTTCGAGAGTCGTGCCCGCGGTTATGTGGCAGATGGGAATTTGTTAATATCCGGTTGTAGATAACTTGACACCAGATCCGAATTAAAACGCATCAACCGCGTGTGTAGCCGTGATGGTCTCTTTTCGGCGGAGTCCGGGAAGTGAACACGGTTTTGGGTTATGTTTGACGTAAGTAGGAGTTCAGGATCACCTCTTGATCATTGCTAGCTTCACGACCATTCCGTTTGCTCTCTTCTCACTCTTATTTGCGTACGTTAGCCACCATACTTGCTTAGTCACTGCTGCAACCTCACCACTTTACCCCTTCCTTTCCCATTAAGCTTTGCTAGTCTTGATACCCATGGTAATGGGATTGCTGAGTCCTCGTGGCTCCTGATTACTACAACAACGATTGCGGTACAGGTATTGCGATGATCATGACGCGAGAGCGATGTTACTTGTTTTGGAGTTCTTCTTCTGCTTCTTCTTCGATCAGGGGATAGGTTCCAGGTCGGCAGCCTGGGCTAGCAGGGTGGATGTCGTTTGAGTTTCTGTTTGTGTTTCATCCGTAGTCGGATGGTGCTCTTATGTAAGATGATATTGTATTCGTGTGGTATTGGATGCCTTTTGTATGTATCCCCATCTATTATGTAATGTTGATGTAATGATATCCACCTTGCAAAAGCGTTTCAATATGCGGTTCTATCCTTGGTGGGACCTTCGAGTATCTTTAGGATAGTATCGCATATTGGGCGTGACAAGTTGGTATCAGAGCCTCGACCGACCATAGGAGCCCCCTTGATTGTTGGCCGTTGTTGAGTCTAGAAAAAATATCTATTTTGAGTCTTAGGATTATATACATCGGAGAGTAGGATTCCTTTTACTCCTCAGCCCCCTTCATCGCTCTAGTGAGGACTCTCGACGTAGATGTTTTATCTTTCCTCTCCTCAAATTTTTCTAAAAAAAAATTTAGGATCACGCGGGTATCTTGGAATCGTTCCGTTGGTTTCGTGACGAGAACATTGTTCTTGGTGCCTCCTGATATTTAGGGGATGTGGCAGTGTCCTGGGGAGTTGAGCTCTGAGGTGTTGTCGTCACAATTTTATTGTTGCAGTTCTGGAATACCTGAGTTTTGCCGACATCGAAAATCTCTTTTATGCAGTTGTTGGTGAGATAACCTCGATGCCACCCAGTACTGGGGAGTTCGGGAGTATTGCCATAGCTCGTATAACGGATGCTTTTCAAAGGTTGAGGTACACGATTTCTGGAGTTTTCTTGGTTATGTGTTGACGGATGGATACAGCTGGATGTAGGGATTGTTAGTTTGGGTGAGATATATTGCTTCCCCTGTATCCCCAACACCAGATTGCATAACCAGAAAGTTTCGGGAGTTTATAGGTGGGAATTCAAGTAGCTCCTAGAATATCTTTCCGACAGATGCATGAGATGGGATTGGGTAAATCTCTATCATATGTATTTGTTCCGGCTTATTCTGCAAGCCAAATCCTTTGTTTTATTTTATTTGTAGTATTCGAGTTGCTCCGAAGTAAAATGTTGAATCCATACCTTTCCTAAATGGTGTTCTCATATTGCTATGTGAATACTAATCCTTCGTGATCATTGAGGTCGTCATGTTAATTCTTTTCCAACCGGTGCGCTTCTCTTCGAGATGATCCCATCATTCTCCCCATTCGCAAGATCATTTCTAAGTTTTCTCAATGGTGTTTGTTTCGTTCATCCCACGTTGTCTTTGTTTTTCCCCACCCTCCCACCCTTTTCTTCAAGGACTCATTTATTTTAATCAAGTGTCCATTTATTCATGTGAAGTCACTTCACTCTTTTCAATCAATGTTCTGATCCGGTGATCCCTCGTGAAGATGCTCACGAGCTTCAAGTTCATCATCCTTTGTTCTTTTTTCTTCTCCGGTGGATCCAATTCAAGCTTTCAGTGTTGGTCATATTCCTTTCCTCGTGTCAAATGCTTTCTCATGCCGGTGCACCTCTCAATCGCTCACCTCTTGCTATTCATTTGTTACAGAGTGTTGAAGATATCTCAGAAGATTTGTGTTTCCATTCTTAATCCGTTCAAGCTATTTGGAGATTGTTATCTCATTCAAGCCATTTAATTCAACTGGTGCAATCTCTCTTTAAAATCATTTTCAACGGTGTTTTCTTTTGAGTGGGCCCTAACCCACAGGTCTTTTCCCAGGATCTTACCTGACTCTTCAAATTATCAGGAGCAATTCACAAATTCATTTCCAAGTTTGACGTAAGAATGAATTTTCATCAGTCACATGCCTTCTCCAAGGTCGTTTTCAAATTCTTTTCATCTTTGGCTCAACCTTTCCTCTTTTAATTCTCCTGAAGTATCTCAACAATTCATGGTGGTTCTCATCATCGTTCTCAACATTTGAAGACCGAAGAAGGATTTCTCTTAAATCTTGGTCCATTCTCTTGAATATTCATGGTTCTAGCTTCATGCTATCCTCATAATTGTTTTGATTGTGACAATTCTTTTCTTACCATCCGGAACATTTCATGAGTTGTTTCCATTTCTTTCCTACGAAGGCCATCATGTCATAATTCTTCATTCTCAGCATGTAGCTATCATTCTCCAAATCTTACCGGTGCATCGTTCAAATACCCTCCAATCAGTTCATGATCTCTTCATTCTCATGTATCTAAATCCCCTCAAGTATCTTCATTCGTTTTCCAATTCTTCTCGGTGAATTGTGCCTTTGCTACTTTCATTTTCAATTCTTCTGGTGCTTCGTTCAAGATCTCACTTCCTTCGTTATCAAATCAAATATTCGTTGTTTCCAAATCCCACCGGTGGTTCCATCAATACCTTCTCAAGTTTACGCTATATCCCTCTTAATCCTTTCTACGAGAATAAGTAATATGCAAAATCCATTGCTTGCCATCAATTTAATTTGATGAAGGATAAGCATACAATAAATCTTATTCTTATTTACTCGAGGTGATTCAATTCTATTCTTCCGGAGATTGTTCATGATGAAGTAATTCTCGGTTCTAGTGTTTCATCTATTCTTTTTCCGGAGTTCCAAGTTTTCCGCATTATCTCGTCGCGAAGCTCCATCTAAATCATCGCAAGGCTTCACCTTGTGTTTTCAAGTTCTCTTTCTTTTTATCATCCTTTTATTACCGGAGTTCTTCATGGAGGCTCTACATGGTGGTTCGTCAAGGATTCTTTTCATTCTTCAATTGTTCTTCAAGATTTCTCTCGAAGTTATGACCCGCCAAGCTATACTAAAAATAAACATGGTGCCCAACACATGTTTTTCCTAAAGAGTTCAAGTATTCTTCTTCTTGCATTTCGAAGTGCAATTCCTTCTACCTTATCTTCGAGATGGCGTTATATCATTCTTGACAATTTCCATTCATGTTTCATGAGTCACATGTTGTCAAGAATGAGGTACCCTAAATCCATTAATCCCTCCATTGGAGTTATCTTGGTAAAGATTTCACCTAAAGCCTTCCCTAAGGAATATTGCTAATTATGGTGCTATCAATGATCCGAGTTTTTCTCCTATCCTCTCGGTGAAGAAGTTTTTCATCTCTTTGGTGCTCTCAATCAAATCAACGGTTTCCATTAGTGGCCGGTTGTCACCTCATAGTCTCGAGATGTTTTCCATAAGCCCACAACAAGCTTGTGCTTCTCATTGTTGATATTCCAACAACTCCGTTCGATTCTTCTTTGCAAGGATGCTTTCCAAGTTCACTTGTGGCAAAAGTTGTCATTTTCTTCTCTGTCACTTTATCCCAACGGTCTAACTTCTATTCTTTCGTTATGGAGGCATTGTGATGTTGTGCTCTTCACCCATCACCTTGTTTGGTGAGGATCGTCTTCTTTTCTGGCTTATCCATTTAACCGGAGTGTTGTATCACCTCTTCAATATCTTTTCATCTCATCAAGTTTTCTTCTCTTTTCTACCGGAGTGCTGTCCAAATTCTGTCATTCTTGTTCCTTGGCTATCTCATTATACCGAGGTGGTCATATTTTTTTCGTTCGTGAAGCTCTTAGTTCCATGTCTTTCAACCTTCAAGTTCTCGTAATACTGCTTGTTCCTCTTTTCTAATGGATTGTTTGCAATCTCGTTCATCTCTGTTGTACTCTTTCTTTTAAATTGCTCAACCTCTCATGGTTCGTGGTTTCAGTCGTTCGTCAAAGAAGCAACTTTGTTTTACCTCTCCTCTTCCTTTTCCCTCCGGTGCCATCCTAGATCTCGGGACGAGATCCTCTCGTAGTGGTGGAGTGTTGTAATGCCCCGGATACAACTTTCCATATTCGTAACTCCAACTCTTGCCTTTTCCGGAGATGCGATATGATATTTCCTTCGTGGTTGGGTTTTTGTCTTTTGTTTTGCATTTTGTTCATGTCTTGCATTTCATCTCATAGCATCATGCACATTGCATCTGCATGTTTTCATAAAACGTGCATCCACTTGTTAGTTGCCGCTTCTTCCTCGTCTCTGTTGACCTTCCTCAGACCGACCATTCTGTTGTTGCCCGACCGTTTGACCCTCTTTGTACAATACCCAAACCCCTCGCGCGCGTCCGAAAGCTGTCCCGAACCCGACCCGGGCAGTTGTCACCGTTGGGTCCGGATCATCCCCAAACATCCCTAAAACATCATCGTTTTCTCATTTGTACTCTGTGTCCTATTGATCTCGACCGTTCGATTTTGATCGAAGGGTTCGATTAGTCACTAACCAAAATGCTCATGCTATATAAACAGATGAAAACCTAGCCCCTAGCTGTCTCATCCACCCTTTCCCTTCGTGCCCCCGCCAGCCAACCAACCTACCCCCTTTTTCCTCGGGATCCTCCCAGATCCATCCCCGACCAGCCTCCACCTTCCTCGGGTTCGTCCCTGATCCAAAATCCTCATCGTTTTCTCCACCCAACCAACCACCGCACCACTTCCCGCGCCTTCCTGTCGCCTTGCCCATCCACGCCACCGGCACCATCGCAGTCCCGCGCCTCTGCTTCCCCTTCGTCCCCTGCTTCGTCTGGACATCGCGCCCCGCCTCCCGCTCGCGTTGACTGCGTCGCCCTTCACCCGCTTCAGCCCAGCAGCGCCAAGGCCGTGCCAGGCCTGCGGGGCCTCTCCACCAGCTGGGCCTCAGCCCATGGTGAGCCACCGCTGCGCCCCCCTTCCACTGTTGGCCCAACAGCAGTTTCGGCCCGTGTCTTGTTTTTCCCCGCCTGCGAATTTGTCTATTATCCGGAGACTGCAGTTTTACAGAAAAACCCTCAAGCATCATGCATATAATAACTCCACAACCGTGCATCATATGTAAATAATTAATATATGGAAAATGCTTAGTTTTTCATCTAGTTTCACAATATCCAACTTTCATCCATGTTTAAAATGTTTAAAATGCTGTTTGTTTAAATTTGCTCAAATGCCATGCTAAAATGATTTATTTCATAACTAAATAACCGTAGCTCGGTTTTAAATAAACTTTATATGTAAATGGGGTAGAAAAATGCCTAGTTTAACATGGTGCACTTTATTTCCCTGTTTAACAACATTAAAATATTGTTTAGGCAGAATAGTACAAAAACTAAAATATGCATTTGGGGATTTTCCGGAATTGTTGTTTGTTGTTCCGGCCTCATTTAAACTTGCCTAGGTAGGTAGTTTAATTATGCTTCACCTCTTGCCATGTTTAACAACATTTAACATTGCTTGGTAGCTTAAATGAGATTAAAATAAATATATCAATGTGGTGTTTTGTCAATATACAACTCGTTGCATATTGAGCTCCACTTAACTTGTAGTATTGTTTGTTGCACTTTGCCATGCCATGCCTCATTAAACCGGACATGCATCATACTTGATTGTGCATCATGCCATGTTTATGTAATGGTTGTTTACTATGTTGTTTGCTTCTTTCCGGTTGTACTTCTTCTCGATAGTTCCTGTTTCGTTGCGATCGTGAGGATTCGTTCGACTAGGCTTGGTTCGTCTTCGAACGTTCGTCGTCTTCACGGACTCGTCCTTCTTCCTTGCGGGATTTCAGGCAAGATGACCGCTACCCTAGATCTCACTACTATCATTGCTATGCTAGTTGCTTCGTTCTATCACTATGTTGCGCTACCTATCACTTGATCTTCAAGCCTCCCAATTTGCCATGTCAGCCTCTAACCTTTTCACCCTTCCTAGCAAACCATTGTTAGGCTATGTTACCGCTTTGCTTAGCCCCTCTTATAGCGTTGTTAGTTGCAGGTGAACTTGAAGATTGCTCCATGATGGACAGAATTATGTTTGGATATCACAATATCTCTTATATTATTAATGCATCTATATACTTGGTAAAGGGTGGAAGACTCGGCCTTATGCCTGGTGTTTTGTTCCACTCTTGCCGCCCTAGTTTCCTTCATACCGGTGATATGTTCCCGGATTTTGCATTCCATATGCGGTTGGGTGATTTATGGGAGCCCCTTGACAGTTCTCTTTGAATAAAACTCCTCCATCAAGGCCCAACCTTGGTTTTACCATTTGCCTCACCTAGCCCTTTTTCCCTTGGATTTCCGGAGCCCGAGGGTCATCTTTATTTTACCCCCCCGAGCCAGTGCTCCTCCGAGTGTTGGTCCAAAATAGAGCACCGTGCAGGACCATTCCTTGGCAACTTGGATTACGTCGGTACCTGTACGCTTAGCTTATCCGGTGTGCCACGAGAGCGAGATATGTGCAGCTCCTATCGGGATTTGTCGGCCTGTGGTGGGTGGTCTTGCTGGTCTTGTTTTACCATTGTCGAAATGTCTTGTAAACCGGGATTCGAGACTGATCGGGTCTTCTGGGAGAAGGTATATCCTTCGTTGATCGCGAGAGCTTATCATGGGCTAAGTTGGGACACCCTTGCGAGGTATAAACTTTGAGAGCCGTGCAGCGGTTATGTGGCGAGATGGGAATTTGTTAATATCCGGTTGTAGATAACTTGACACCAAATCCGAATTAAAACGCATCAACGGCGTGTGTAGCCGTGATGGTCTCTTTTGGTGAGTCCGGAAGTGAACACGGTTTTGGGTTATGTTTGACGTAAGTAGGAGTTCAGGATCACCTCTTGATCATTGCTAGCTTCACGACCGTTCCATTTGCTCTCTTCTCGCTCTTATTTGCGTATGTTAGCCACCATACTTGCTTAGTCCCTGCTGCAACCTCACCACTTTACCCCTTCCTTTCCCATTAAGCTTTGCTAGTCTTGATACCCATGGTAATGGGATTGCTGAGTCCTCGTGGCTCCTGATTACTACAACAACGATTGCGGTGCAGGTATTGCGATGATCATGGCGAGAGCGGCGTTACTTGTTTTGGAGTTCTTCTTACGCTTCTTCTTGATTAGGGGATAGGTTCGGTCGGCCTTTGG
The DNA here is from genome assembly GCA_021437245.1 of Aegilops speltoides. Lineage (NCBI taxonomy): Eukaryota > Viridiplantae > Streptophyta > Magnoliopsida > Poales > Poaceae > Aegilops > Aegilops speltoides. The sequence goes on from CM038142.1 coordinate 146,136,845, forward strand.
GCTAGCGAGGTGGATGTCGTTTGAGTTTGTTTGTGTTTCATCCGTAGTCGGATGGTGCTCTTATGTAAGATGATATTGTATTCGTGTGGTATTGGATGCCTTTTGTATGTATCCCCATCTATTATGTAATGTTGATGTAATGATATCCACATTGCAAAAGCGTTTCAATATGCGGTTCTATCCTTGGTGGGACCTTCGAGTATCTTTAGGATAGTATCGCATATTGGGCGTGACACCCCCGTTCCAAGAACGCCGACAGTAGCCCCCGGGCCCAAGGTGCGCCCGGACTTGGCTTAGCAGAGAAGCGAAGGGGCAAGTGTGAAGCGCCGCAGGCCCCAATAGCCTGCGGCCTTGGATGCCGCGTGGTGATTGATTGGACGTGGGCGTCCCCGTTTCCCCATGACGCCTCGGCAACCGTCCATCTGGCAGAAAGAGGTACCCGGGCCAGACTTACTTGCTTCGTTCTCGTTCGCCTTGCTCCAGATCTCCTTTCTCGCTCTTCTCCTTCTTGCTCCCGAAATCCTCCAGATCTGTCTCAATCCTCCTATCCGGCAAGCCATGGCGCCTCGCAAGACCCCGACCGAGGCCTGATACTCGCCGGCTCTGGATCCCCCGAACGTGTCGGCGAAGAATCTCGCCCTCACGCGCCTAATGACGGTGGCGCAGGGCAACAAGGGGGCGACTATGCTCAAGGCCGGCTCCGCCCAGCCTGAAGGCAAAGGGAGAACCTTCTACCCTCTCTTTGTGAGCGCCATCATCGCCGGTCTGGTGCCTCCTTTTTCTGAGTTCTTCCTCGCTGTTCTTCACCAATACAACTTGCAAGCTCTGCACCTCCACCCCAACTCTGTTCTTCTCCTGGCGATTTTCACCTACTATTGTGAGGCCCACATTGGGGTGATGCCCTCAGTGGCCTTGCTGCATCATTACTTCTCCCTCTGGGTTTCTGGTGCCCACATCACCGCATGCGCGAGCTTCATCGCATATTCCAACTCCAATGCCATCTTGAAGCCTCGGAAGAGGATTGAAGGCTTCCAGAGTAAGTGGGTCATGGTGGATGTTGGGCGTGTCCACCCTCGACTGGTGCTGCCTACGGGGCAGCCCAAGGCTGTCGATGAGTGGTCTCGCGCATAGCTTGACGATCCCCGTGCGAAGGTGGTGCTGAAGAGGATGAACATGGACCTGAGGCCAGGCAACTTGGGGGCGGCGAAGCTGACCGGGGCTACGCTCCTGAGGGAGTTCCTGGAGCACCGGGTGGCTCCACTTCGAGGGCACTCGCTCCCATTGTGGAGGCTTTGGGAAGCAGATGCCGCCTTTCGCCTAAGCTCTGAGGACCTGGCCGATGAAGATCTGGCCGCGGCTCTCCACTCCTTGGTTGGGGGAGACGTGGCGAGCCCGGAGGGCGCTCCCGTCCCCCTGTTCCTTCGCGACGACTAGGAGCAGGTGGTGAATGCCATGCCCACCTTTAATGGTGAGGGGCTGGTGCCCGCAGAGGCTCCCGTGGATCTGGCGGCGTTGGCGATGGTGAATGTGTTCTCCGACGACTCCAGCGGGAGTGAGGAGGAAAAGGAGGAGGAGGAAGAAAAGCCTGACTCTGAGGCGACCGGTGAGGAGTTGGGGGAGTCCTTCCTCGGTGCAGGTCCCGCGCCCTCCGCTCCATGCCGGAGAACGACGAGGCCGGTGCCAGGCGAGGCGGGGAGGACTCTCCCTTGATCCCGAGGAAGGGCAGGTCGAGGCTGGTTCCCCCAGGGTCTGCCCTGGTCCCGGGGCAGTCTGAGGCCAGCTCCGGCCCTCCCGACGCGCCTTCTGATTCCGAGCCTCCCAAGGCTGACCCCAGTTGTAGGCTCTTGGGCTTCAAGTTTGGCCGGAGGCTGCTTGAGTCCTCGAACGATGACCAGTAAGTGCTCGATTCATGTTTTGCTTTGTTTTTGTCGCCATGGCTTGAAGTTTGCATCCTTTTGGCCAGGCCGGCGCCTGCAGCAAAAAGGTTGAAAGGGTCCTCGGCAACCCTGCTTGGGGCAAGTTCATCTGCCGGGGCAGCGCCTTCATTTGCGGGGAAAGGAGGCGGCGAGGCTCGCGCCTCCCCTGCCCGATCGTCTTCGCGAGGCCAGCAGGGACTCTCCAGCAAGGAATCAGCCCCCATGGCCCTGCTGTTGGGGAACGTAGTAATTTCAAAAAAAATATCCTACGCACACGCAAGATCATGGTGATGCATAGCAACTAGAGGGGAGAGTGTTGTCTACGTACCCTCGTAGACCAAAAGCGGAAGCATTAGCACAACGCGGTTGATGTAGTCGTACGTCTTCATGATCTGACCGATCCAAGCACCGAACGTACGGCACCTCCGAGTTCAGCACACGTTCAGCTTGATGACAATCCCCGGGCTCCGATCCAGCAAAGCTTCAGGGATGTGTTCCGTCAGCACGATGGCGTGGTGACGATGATGATGTTCTACGGCGCGAGGCTTCGCCTAAACTCATGACGATATGACCGAGGTGGAATATGGTGGAGGGGCACCGCACACGGCTAAGAGCGATCCATAGATCAACTTGTGTGTCTATGGGGTGCCCCTGCCCCCGTATATAAAGGAGTGGAGGAGGGGGAGGACCGACCCTCTCTATGGCGCGCCCTAGGGGAGTCCTACTCCCACCGGAGTAGGATTCCCCTTTTCCTAGTAGAACTAGGAAACCTTCCATGTAGTAGGAGTAGGAGAGAAGGAAAGGGAAGAGAGAAGGAGAAGGAAGGAAGGGGGCGGCCCCCTCCCTAGTCCAATTCAGACTAGTCCGAGGGGAGGGGTGAGGCCACACTTTTGGCCCTTTCTCTCCTTTCCCGTATGGCCCATTGAGGACCAATACGAATTCTCGTAACTCTCCGGTACTCCGAAAAATACCCGAATCACTCGGAACCTTTCCGAACTCCGAATATAGTCGTCCAATATATCAATCTTTACGTCTCGACCATTTCGAGACTCCTCGTCATGTCCCCGATCTCATCCGGGACTCCGAACTCCTTCGGTACATCAAAACTCATAAACTCATAATAAAACTGTCATCGAAACCTTAAGCGTGCAGACCCTACGGGTTCGAGAACTATGTATACATGACCTAGAACTATTCTCGGTCAATAACCAATAGCGGAACCTGGATGCCCATATTGGCTCCTACATATTCTACGAAGATCTTTATCGGTCAAACCGCATAACAACATACGTTGTTCCCTTTGTCATCGGTATGTTACTTGCCCGAGATTCGATCGTCGGTATCCAATACCTAGTTAATTCTCGTTACCGGCAAGTCTCTTTACTCGTTACGTAATGCTTCATTTCGTAACTAACTCATTAGCTACATTGCTTGCAAGGGTTATAGTGATGTGCATTACCGAGAGGGCCTAGAGATACCTCTCCGACAATCGGAGTGACAAAACCTAATCTCGAAATATGCCAACCCAACATGTACCTTTGGAGACACCTGTAGTACTCCTTTATAATCACCCAGTTACGTTGTGACGTTTGGTAGCACCCAAAGTGTTCCTCCGGTAAACGGGAGTTGCATAATCTCATAGTTACAGGAACATGTATATGTCATGAAGAGAGCAATAGCAATATACTAAACGATCAATTGCTAGGCTAACGGAATGGGTCATGTCAATCACATCATTCTCCTAATGATGTGATCCCGTTAATCAAATGACAACTCTTTTGTCCATGGCTTGGAAACATAACCATCTTTGATAAACGAGCTAGTCAAGTAGAGGCATACTAGTGACACTATGTTTGTCTATGTATTCACACATGTATTATGTTTCCGGTTAATACAATTCTATCATGAATAATAAACATTTATCATGATATAAGGAAATAAATAATAACTTTATTATTGCCTCTAGGGCATATTTCCTTCAGCCTCCCACTTGCACTAGAGTCAATAATCAAGTTCACATCGCCATGTGATTTAACACCAATATTCACATCTGTATGTGATTAATACCAATAGTTCACATCATCATGTGATCAACACCCAAAGGGTTTGTTCACATCGCTATGTGATTAACACCCAAAGAGTACTAAGGTATGATCATGTTTTGCTTGTGAGAGAAGTTTAGTCAGCGGTACATCATATTGAGCCGTATGTATTTTGGAAATATTCTATGTCACAATGCTCTTGCACGGAGCTACTCTAGCTAATTGCTCCCACTTTCAATATGTATCCAGATTGAGACTTAGAGTCATCTGGATTGGTGTAAAGCTTGCATCATTGTAACTTTTTACGACGGGCTCTTTTATCACCTCCATAATCGAGAAACATCTCCTTAGTCCCCACTAAGGATATTCTTGACCGCTGTCGATGATCTACTCTTAGATCAAAATTGTATTTCCTTTGTCAAACTCGAGCAAGGTATACAATAGGTGCAGTTCACTGACATAACATACTTTATAGAACCTATGACTGAGGCATAGGGAATGACTTTTTCATTCTCTTTCTATTTTCTACCATGGTCGGGTCTTGAGTCTTACTCAACTTCACACCTTTGCATCACAGGCAAGAACTCCATCTTTGATTGTACTATTTTGAACTATTTCAAAAATTTATCAAGGTATGTACTTATTGAAAAAATCTTATCAAGCGTCTTGATCTATCTATATAGATCTTGATGCTCAATGTATAAGCAACTTCACGAGGTCTTTCATTGAAAAACTTTTATTCAAGTATCCTTTATGCTATCCGAGAAATTCTATATCATTTCGATCAACAATATGTCATCTACATATAGTATCGAAATGCTCTGAGCTCCACTCACTTTCTTGTAAATCTGAGGCTTCACGCAAGTCTATATAATACTATATGCTTTAATCAACTTATCAAAGCGTATATTCCAACTCGAGATGCTTGCACCAGTCCATAGATGGATCATTTGGAGCTTGCACATTTTGTTAGCACCTTTAGGATTGACAAAACCTTACGGTTGCATCATATACAACTCTTCTTTAATAAATTCATTAAGGAATGCATTTTTGACATCCTTTTGCCAGATTTCATAAAATGTGGCAATTGCTAACATGATTCGGACAGACTTTTAAGCATCGATACGAGTGAGAAAATCTCATTGTATTCAACACCTTGAACTTTGTCAAAAACCTTTTTCGACAAGTCTAGCTTTGTAGATAGTAACACTACTATCAGCGTCCGCCTTCCTCTTGAAGATCCATTTATTTTCTATGGATTGCCGATCATCGGGCAAGTCCACCAAAGTCCACACTTTGTTCTCATACATGGATCCCATCTCAGATTTCATGGCCTCAAGCCATTTCGCGGAATCTGGGCTCATCATCGCTTCCTCATAGTTCGTAGGTTTATCATGGTCTAGTAACATGACTTTCAGAACAGGATTACCGTACCACTCTGGTGCGGACCATAGTCTGGAAGACCTACGAGGTTCTGTAGTAACTTGATCTGAAGTTTCATGATCATCATCATTAGCTTCCTCACTAATTGGTGTAGGAATCAGTGGAACTGATTTCTGTGATGAACTACTTTCCAATACGGGAGCAGGTACAGTTACCTCATCAAGTTCTACTTTCCTCCCACTCACTTCTTTCGAGAGAAACTCCTTCTCTAGAAAGGATCCATTCTTAGCAACGAATGTTTTGCCTTCGGATCTGTGATAGAAGGATTACCCAACAGTTTCCTTTGGATATTTTATGCAGATGCACTTCTCCGAGTTGGGTTCGAGCTTATCAGGTTAAAAACCTTTTTCATATAAGCATCGCAACTCCAAACTTTAAGAAACGACAAATTGGGTTTCTTGCTAAACCACAGTTCATATGGTGTCGTCTCAACAGATTTAGATGGTGCCCTTTTAACGTGAATGCAGCTGTCTCTAATGCATAACCCCAAAACAATAGTGGTAAATCAGTAGGAGACATCATAGATCGCACCATATCCAATAAAGTGCGGTTACGACGTTCGGACACACCATAATGTTGTGGTGTTCCAGGTGGCATGAGTTGCGAAACTATTTCACATTGTTTCAAATGAAGACCAAACTCGTAACTCAAATATTCGTCTCCGCGATCAGATCGCAGAAACTTTATTTTCTTGTTACGATGATTTTTCCACTTCACTCTGAAATTCTTTGAACCTTTCAACTATTTCAAACTTATGTTTCATCAAGTAGATACACCCATATCTGCTCAAATCATCTATGAAGGTCAGAAAATAACGATACCCGCCACGAGCCTTAATACTCATTGGTCTGCATACATCAGTATGTATTATTTCCAACAAGTTTGTTGCTCGTTCCATTGTTCCGAAGAACGGAGTTTTAGTCATCTTGTCCATGAGGCATGGTTCGCAAGTATCAAGTGATTCCAAAATCCCATCAGCATGGAGTTTCTTCATTCGCTTTACACCAATATGACCTAAACAGCAGTGCCACAAATAAGTTGCACTATCATTATTAACTTTTCATATTTTAGCATCAATATTATGAATATGTGTATCACTATGATCGAGATCCAACAAACTATGTTCATTGGGTGTATGACCATCGAAGGTCTTATTCATGTAAACAGAATAACAATTTATTCTCTAACTTTAAATGAATAACCGTATCGCAATAAACATGATCAAATCATATTCATGCTCAACACAAATGCCAAATACATTTATTTAGGTTTAACACTACTCCCGAAAGTATAGGGAGTGTGCGATGATGATCATATCAATCTTGGAACTACTTCCAACACTCATCGTCACTTCACCCTCAACTAGTCTCTGTTTATACGTAACTCTGTTTGAGTTACTAATATTAGCAACCGAACAAGTATCAAATACTCGGGGCTACTATAAACACTAGTAAGGCATACATCAATAACCTGTATATCAAATATACCCTTGTTCACTTTGCCATCCTTCTTATCCACCAAATATTCAGGGCATTTCCGCTTCCAGTGACCATTTTTTTGCAGTGTAAGCACTCAGTTTCAGGCTTTGGTCTTCTTCACGGGAGTGACAACTTGTTTGTCATTCTAGTTGAAGTTCCCTTTCTTTCCCTTTGCCCTTTTCTTGAAACTAGTGATCTTGTCAACCATCAACACTTGATGCTCTTTCTTGATTTCTACCTTCGTCGATTTCAACATCATGAAGAGCTTGGGAATCGTTTTCGTCATCCCTTGCATATTCTAGTTCATTACAAAGTTCTAGTAACTTAGTGATGGTGACTAGAGAATTCTGTCAATCACTATCTTATCTGGAAGATTAACTCCCACTTGATTCAAGCGATTGAAGTACCCAGACAATCTGAGCACATGCTCACTAGTTGAGCGATTCTCCTCCATCTTTTAGCAATAGAACTTGTTGGAGACTTCATATCTCTCAACTCGGGTATTTGCTTGAAATATTAACTTCAATTCCTGGAACATCTCATATGGTCCATGACGTTCAAAACATCTTTGAAGTCCCGATTCTAAGCCGTTAAGCATGGTGCACTAAACTATCAAGTAGTCATCATATTGAGCTTAGCCAAACGTTCAAAACATCTGCATCTGCTCCTGCAATAGGTCTGTCACCTAACGGTGCATTAAGGACATAATTCTTCTGTGCAGCAATGAGGATAAACCTCAGATCACAGATCCAATCTGCATCATTGCTACTAACATCTTTCAACACAATTTTCTCTAGGAACATATCAAAATAAACATATGAAAGCAACAACGCGAGCTATTGATCTACAACATAATTTGCAAAATACTACCAGGACTAAGTTCATGATAAATTTAAGTTCAATTAATCATATTACTTAAGAACTCCCACTTAGACAGACATCTCTCTAGTCATCTAAGTGATTACGTGATCCAAATCAACTAAATCATAACCGATCATCACGTGAGATGGAGTAGTTTTCAATGGTGAACATCACTATGTTGATCATATCTACTATATGATTCACGCTCGACCTTTCGGTCTCCGTGTTCCGAGGCCATATCTGCATATGCTAGGCTCGTCAAGTTTAACCTGAGTATTCCGTGTGTGCAACTGTTTTGCACCCTTTGTATTTGAACGTAGAGCCTATCACACCCGATCATCACGTGGTGTCTCAGCACGAAGAACTTTTGCAACGGTGCATACTCAGGGAGAACACTTCTTGATAATTAGTGAGAGATCATCTTAAAATGCTACCATCAATCAAAGCAAGATAAGATGCATAAAGGATAAACATCACATGCAATCAATATAAGTGATATGATATGGCCATCATCATCTTGTGCTTGTGATCTCCATCTTCGAAGCACCGTCGTGATCACCATCGTCACCGGCGCGACACCTTGATCTCCATCGTAGCATCGTTGTCGTTCGCCATCTATTGCTTCTCGACTATCGCTACCGCTTAGTGATAAAGTAAAGCAATTACAGTGGCATTGCATTTCATACAATAAGCGACAACCATATGGCTCCTGCCGATTGCCGATAACCGGTTACAAAACATGATCATCTCATACAATAAAATATAGCATCACGTCTTGACCATATCACATCACAACATGCCATGCAAAAACAAGTTAGACGTCCTCTACTTTGTTGTTGGAAATTTTACGTGGCTGCTACGGGCTTGCAAGAACCGTTCTTACCTACGCATCAAAACCACAACGATAGTTCGTCAAGTTGGTGCTGTTTTAACCTTCGCAAGGATCGGGCGTAGCCACACTCGGTTCAACTAAAGTTGGAGAAACTAACACCCGCTAGTCACTTGTGTGCAAAGCACGGCGGTAAAACCAGTCTCGCGTAAGCGTACGCGTAATGTCGGTCTGGGCCGCTTCATCCAACAATACCGCTGAACCAAAGTATGACATCTTTGGTAAGCAAGTATGACTTGTATCGCCCACAACTCACTTGTGTTCTACTCATGCATATGACATCTACGCATAAAACCAGGCTCGGATGCCTTTGTTGGGGAGCGTAGTAATTTCAAAAAATTCCTATGCACACGCAAGATCATGGTGATGCATAGCAACGAGAGGGAGAGTATTTTCACGTACCCTCGACCGAAAGCGAGCGTTAGCACAACGTTGTTGATGTAGTCGTCGTCTTCATGATCCGACCGATCCAAGCACCGAGCGTCGGCACCTCGAATTCAGCACACGTTCAGCTCGATGGCGATCCCGGGCTCCGATCCGGCAAAGCTTGGGTATGAGTTCCGTCGGACGACGGCGTGGTGGCGATGATGATGTTCTACGGCATAGGGCTTCGCCTAAACTCCATGACGATATGACCAAGGTGGAATATGGTGGAGGGGGCACCGACACGGCTAAGGAGCGATCCGTAGATCAACTTGTGTGTCTATGGGGTGCCCCTGCCCCGTATATAAAGGAGTGGAGGAGGGAGGGCGGCCCTCTCTATGGCGCGCCCTAGGGGAGTCCTACTCCCACGGGAGTATGACTCCCCTTTCCTAATAGAACTAGGAAACCTTCCATGTAGTAGGAGTAGGAGAGAAGAAAGGAAGAGAGAAGGAGAAGGAAGGAAGGCGCCCCTCCCTAGTCAATTCGGACTAGTCCAAGGGAGGGTGCGGCCACCCACAGCCCTTTCTCTCCTTTCCCGTATGGCCCATTGAGGCCCAATACGAATTCCGTAACTCTTGGTACTCGAAAAATACCGAATCACTCGGAACTTTTCGAACTCGAATATAGTCGTCCTATATATCGATATTTACGTCTCGACCATTTTGAGACTCCTCGTCATGTCCCCGATCTCATCAGGGACTCCAAACTCCTTGGTACATCAAAACTCATAAACTCATAATAAAACCGACATCGAAACCTTAAGCATGCGGACCCTACGGGTTCGAGAACTATGTAGACATGACCTAGAACTATTCTCGGTCAATAACCAATAGCGGAACACGGATGCTCATATTGGCTCCTACATATTCTCTGAAGATCTTAATCGGTCAAACCGCATAACAACATACGTTGTTCCCTTTGTCATCGGTATGATACTTGCCCGAGATTCGATCGTCGGTATCCAATACCTAGTTCAATCTCGTTACCGGCAAGTCTCTTTACTCGTTACGTAATGCATCATTCCGTAACTAACATATTAGCTACATTGCTTGCAAGGCTTATAGTGATGTGCATTACCGAGAGGGCCCAGAGATACCTCTTCGACAATCGGAGTGACAAAACCTAATCTCGAAATATGCCAACCCAACATGTACCTTTGGAGACACCTGTAGTACTCCTTTATAATCACCCAGTTAAGTTGTGATGTTTGGTAGCACCCAAACTATTCCTCCGGTAAACGGGAGTTGCATAATCTCATAGTTATAGGAACATATATAAGTCATGAATAAAGCAATAGCAATATACTAAACGATCAAGTGCTAGGCTAACGGAATGGGTCATGTCAATCACATCATTCTCCTAATGATGTGATCCCGTTAATCAAATGACAACTCTTTTGTCCATGGCTAGGAAACATAACCATCTTTGATAAACGAGCTTGTCAAGTAGAGGCATACTAGTGACACTATGTTTGTCTATGTATTCACACATGTATTATGCTTCTAGTTAATACAATTCTAGCATGAATAATAAACATTTATCATGAGAAATGGAAATAAATAATAACTTTATTATTGCCTCTAGGGCATATTTCCTTCACCTGCTGACTTTGGAGGTGCCTGCGCTTGATGCTGTCGCCGAGGTGGCCAAGGCCCGGGGGTTCCTTCCTCCCAAGCTGTGATCATGCTGCCGTCCTCTTCGCCTATTCCACCGGCTCCCGTCTCTTCTGACTCCTCTGCCGTCCTGGACCGGGCAGCCAACAAACTGAGCCAGTTGCGGGAGGATCTTTGGAGCACGGCCCCCGCCTGATGGCCGGGCGCTTGGAGCTAGCCTCTGGCTGGGCCCGCTCTGCCGCCTCCGTCCGAGCGGCGCTGAGCCAGGCCATGTCTGTCTCCGATGAGGAGAAGCAAGCCGCCTCCCAGGCCAAGGCTGCTCACGATGCTGCCTTGGGTGACGCTGCAGATGCCCTAGGCCGCTGCAAGGTGGTGGAGGACGAGCTTCAAGGCCTGCGCGACGAGCTCCTGAAGGAGGTCCGCGGCCGCCAGGAGAAGGAGGAGGAAATGAAGGCTCAGGAAGCTGCCGTCAGGGACCGGGACACCGAGCTTGATGACCGTCGTGGCCGGTTGGAGAAGCTGGAGTAGGCGCTGAATGGAGAGGACCGAGCTAGACGCAAGGCAAAGGTCCAGGCCGAGGATCGAGTGGCCTTCGCCAAGCTGGAGGAGAAAGCTTGCGCCGCGCTGAAGACGCTTTATGAGTGCGGCTTAGAGAAGCCGTTGGCTGGCGCAGAGGACGGCCCCGCCGAGCTGCTTCCCTTTCTGGTCCGTGCACTTGAAGATGTCGGGGACGGCCTTGGTCCCATGGCTGAGGCCGAGGCGCGTGCCCTATCTTCTGCAGCGCTGACGCACGTCAGCCACGTCTACCTTCGCGACCCCAACGTCGACCTCGACAGCCTGCTGGAACCTATGAGCGGCAACCTTGCCGCCGCTGCTGCTGAGGCTATGAAAGGCCGAGCCGAGACTTTGTTGGGGAGGTTCCGCGCCTTCAGCACCTTGCCCGGGCGCGATGCCGCCAGCTCCGCGGGCTCAGGAGGTGGAGCCGCCCAGCGTGACTCCACCACAGGAGGTGGCGCCACTGAAAAGTGATCCCTTCGCGGCTTCTGTCCTGTTTTAATTCCTGCAACATGCACCATGCCTCGTGGTGGCGTTTAAGCTTGTGTTTGGCGTTGTGAAACAATCTATGGCCTGTAATATTTGCTTTTGAATTCCCTAGAATTTGCATTTTTCCCTCCTGTTTGCTTGTGTTCTACGTCGGCAGAGCCCGACCCCGCGCATACCTCAGCCGCTGTTAGCCCCGACCGGAAACTAGGACGGGACTAAGGAGTGAGGGGCTACGTGACCAGTTAGGCTCCTGAGTCGTGATGCTTAGGAGTCCCCCTTGATGCGCAAACAGCTAGTAGGGAAGGGAGGCATAGGAGTGGATTTGTTGTTCTATGTCGGTAGGGCCCGGCCCCGCGCATACCTCAGCCGCGGTTAGCCCCGACCGGAAACTAGGACAGGACTAAGGAGTGAGGGGCTACGTGACCAGTTAGGCTCCTGAGTCGCGATACTCAGGAGTCCCCCTTGACGCGCAAACGATCTTTCATACCTTGGCTCCGCTCGGGGAGGGGCGCGCGATGACCAGGTCTGAGGGACCTGGCTGGGTGGCATGCGCTCGGGCGTGGCCCAGGCGCAGCCCTCGTGTCCAGCCCCCTTGCGCGGCACTCCCGAGGGGAGGCGTTGCGATGGTGCCAGACATAGAGCTTCGGGCTCCCTGAGGTTGATACGGCCGTGGGCCACCCTCAATTGTTTATCACCAGCACGGAGCATAGTGCTTCCGTATGTGTACGGGAATAGCCGCTCCTCGGCAGCGTCGTCAGGCAGCGCGGAGCATGGTGCTTCCACTGGTGCGTTGGAGGGGGCTCCCCTCTGGGAGGAGCCCCCGGGGTGTGTATAGCCCCGCCCTGACACGTGGCCGACACGGTAGGTCTAGGAGAGGTGTATCTGGGAACCCATGAACCAGCGCGGGACTCACGAGGCCCTACCTCGAGGCGGGTTGCGCCTGGCTCTGGGCCTTTATCAATGGTATGTTCCTGCAAGGTGGTTAGAATGCAAATGCTCTACATCCTCAGGTCCCGGCCCTCGAGCAAGCTCAGCCGCCGCTGGTATGACAGGTCGTGATGCCGTGGGTCAAGGCCAGGGGGTGAGGGCCGGAGAGCTAGTAAGAGCCCATGAGTCGTGATGCTTAGGCACCCCCCTTTTAACATGCAAGCGCTTTGCATGAAAGTGGAGAGGTCCGCGATAGGTAGCAGACGATAATCACGGGAATCAGGTTAAGCATGGAGGGGGAAATCCATTTAGATAGATGCAGCAGAAGCAAACGCCACTATGTCAGGCCCGAGCAGCTTGAGGATAATGCAACCCGAGGGGCGCCCCCAATAAGGTAAGCAGAGAACATAAGCAAAACGGATACATGCCGCAGGGACGGACCCACGCGGCCTGGGAATGATGCAGCCCTGTGGGCGCTCCCAGCTGAAAATGGAACTTTGAAAGATGTCACCTGATACAGTTGAAGATGAAGGGATGCTGAAGTAGCGGACAACGCGCGATGAGGGAGTGGACCCTCACCAGCTCCCGGGACCTAGAGCCTCGGGAGGCTCCGGGGGCACAGGTGGATCTTCGAGGACCATCTCCATCTCCACCAGGACCACGCAATGCCTGACCTCCTGAGCCTCCAGAATGCTCCTTAGCAGGCGCTGATGAGTGGCGGCCGCGTTCGATAGGCCAAAGGGCATGCAAACGTAGCTATGAGGTGGACCCTCACAATGCCCCACATGCGAGGGCCAGAGGCGCTCCTGGGACGCGGCTCGTTTGAGCCCTGGCACGTCGATGCAGACACGCAGCCCGCCATCCTTGCCTGGATGAGGGGCTGCGGCGGGTAGGCGGCGGCTGCCGCGCATGACTCTTGACTCCTGTAGCTCCTGAGTGTTTCTCGTGATGAACTCTTGAGGGTTTGGCCCTCCTTGCCTCATACCTTCCTGAGGGAAACGTGCTTTGAAGCGCGTCTCCAAGTGGTGCCCGAGCGCCTCCCTCGTGACCTTGGCAAAGTCGGTGGCTCTCCAAGAAAGAGCCCCCGAGCCCTGCCCGAGGAGGGCGCCGGGCGCGCCTTCCTATGCGATAGAGGGTGGCGCCCCCTAAACGGGTGCGGATCCTAATGCAACGCCTCCGGAGGTGCCTGCCTCCTGATGGTTTGGGCCAGGCGAAGCCTTCTTCTTCTTAGGGACCGCCTCGGGAAGTCTCCCGCTCCTGTGATCTGGGTGTTCGATTGCCGCGGCTTGGAAGGCACGCTCAAGAGAACACACTGCATCCTTTTCATCGCAGGGGACTGTGATGACTCCACCGCTTCCTGGCATCTTGAGGACATTGTAGCCATGGTGATTTACTGCCATGAACTTGGCCAGGGATGGGTACCCGAGGATGGCGTTGTATGGCAGGCGAATGTGGGTGATGTCAAAGTCAATTAGCTCGGTGCGGTAGTTGTTGCGCTGCCCAATGGTGATAGGGAGGCGAACCTGCCCTATCGGAATGGTGGAACCATCAGTGACTCCTGAGAAAGGCTTGGTCGGCTGAAGCTGATCATATGGCACTTGGAGATTGTTGAATGTCTCGACGGACAGGACGTTGAGTCCTGCTCCGCCATCGATGAGGGTCCTGGTGACTTGCACATTGCTGATGACTGGAGAACAAAGCATTGGGAGGACACCGGCCGTTGCTGCGCACTTGAGCTGATCCGTTGAGCTGAACATGATAGCGCACATAGACCACCTGAGAGGGCGCGTGGCCTCATGCTTGGGGAGGATTGCATTCACCTCGAGAGCAAACTGCTTGAAGATGCGCTGTGAGGCTGGGGCCTAGGCGCCGCCCAGGATGCAAGCGATTGCACGCGGCTCCTAGAAGCTCCCAGCCCCCTCGTCCTGATGCTGGTCTTCATTCCTTCTTGGCGGTGGTGGAAGAGGAGGGAGGCTTGCATTTCCTTGTGGGTGATCCTCAAGAGGCTGATCCCTCCAACCTCCCTCGCTAGGCTGGTCCTGCCAATGGTCCTCGCGAGGTCGGTCACGCCACCCTTGGCGAGGGCCACGGTCTTCCTTTCGTCCTCCACCTCTTCCTCCTCCTCGGCCATAACCCCGATCGTTGCGCTCGAGGCGTCGGCCGATACGCCCATCTCGCATAACCCTGAGCTCTTCGCATTCGTTGGTGTTGTGGGTGTGGAGGTCGTGGTACACGCAGTACCGGCTACCCTTGGATGACTCAGGCTGATCCCTGCCTCGCTTGGTGTCTGGCTGCGCTGCGAGCACAGCGGCTCCCTTGCGCTTCACGTCCTTGACTTTGGGCTTCTTCTCTTCTGGATCAGCAGCCGGAAGCTCGAGGAGGGAGAGGCGCCCTTCCTCAGCCCTGGCGCACTTGCTCGCCAGGTTGAACAGCTCTAGGGATGTGCACAGGTCTTCATGGATTGCTAGCTCCTCTTTCATCTTGATGTCACGCACGCCATCGGAGAAGGCTGAGATGATGACTTCCTCAGTCACCCTGTCGATCTTGACGCGGGCGTTGTTGAAGTGCTGGATGTCCTTCTGCAGGATCTCTCCTGGCTGTTGCTTGATGCGGCGCAGGTCACTCATGGACGGGGGCCGGTGGCGAGTGCCTTGGAAGTTGGCGATGAAGCAAGTGCGCATCTCATCCCAGGAGGAGATCATGCCAGGAGCCAGGTCCAGGATCCAGGTGCGCGCACCATGCTTGAGCGCCATGGGAAACTAGTTCGCCATGACCTTTTTGTCCCCGTTGGCAGCTTCGATGCCCAGCTCGTAGAGCTGCAGGAACTCCGTGGGGTCTGCAGTGCCGTCGTAGCAAGGGGGCCGGTCAGGCTTGAACTTTCCTGGCCAGGCGACACTGCGTAGATCGGGGGTGAAGGCGCGGCAGCCTGCTGTGGCCACCGCAGCCCTTTGCTGGTGCTGGGCTTGCTCCTGGAAATTCCCACGCGCCGCTGCTTAGAGCAGCTCGGGGTCTTGACGTGGTGGCGCAGGGATGCGGTCTTGGCGCACCGGTGTCGGGAGCATGCGGGCACCTTCTTGGGGGCAAGGGATTTCTTGGCAGCTCCTTTCTTGTCGTGCAGGTGCCGGACGTAGTGAGTCTCGTCCTGGGGCCGCGCGCCTTGGAGCCAAGGCGCCTTCTTGGGGAGGAGGTGGCTGAGGCACCTCTTGATCCGCGCCTCCTGCGCAGGATGGAGGGCGAGGCAGCGAGAGGGATGGCATAGGAGAGCCCCCTGCGGCGCTGACGAGCTCGGTGATGCGGGCGAGCCAGTCCTCATAGAGATCATCGATGGGACGGTAGTGTAGGAGCTCACGCGCCAGGAGAAGCGCGGTGTGCGCATCCGTGGGGGTGCGACGAGCGTGGGATGATGAATCGGCTGGAGTCATCGACAGGGTGGCGGTGCGGCCTTCCCGCCGCACCGAAGGATGCAGGGACGAGGCCTGCTGCTCGTTCCCCACCGGGCCTGTGGCGGCGTTGGCGGCAGGCGACGGGGAACGACGGGGGCATCCGCCGACGAGCAGCCCGACGCTTGGCACGAGCCCGACGAGCGTCAGCCATGGATACGACGGAGGATCACACGCGAACAGCAGAAGAAAGATTCCGGCGCACCCCTACCTGGCGCGCCAAATGTCGGATTTCGGGTTCCGGCAGACCCTTGAGGTTCGAACTTTGGGGTGCTGAAAGTGCAACTATCCCTAGGTGGTTTTGGTAATTCATAACAACATATAGCTCAGTGAGCTAATGCTATTCCAAGACTATTGATTCGGGAAAGCTCAATGAATGGCATGGCATGGATGATGAAAGTGGATCCCTCAAAATGCTAATGACAAAGGATTGGCTCAAGCTCAAAAGCTCAAGACTCTTCATTTTATATTTTAGTTATCCAAGATCACATTGAGTCTATAGGAAAAGCCAATACTATCAAGGAGGGATGAGGTGTTGCTTAATGAGCCTCTTGCTTCATGCGCTTAGTGATATGCTCCAAAACCCTCAGCTACTTTCTCACATCCACAAATGACCTAAACCTAAAGCCAAAATCGGTCACACCGATTCTTCCTATCCGGCACCACCGAGTCCAAAAGTCATAGCCACTGCCACAAACCCTAAGCAAATCGGTCTTACCGATAGGGATCTCGGTCTCACCGAGATGGGATTGTAATCTCTCTGTTTCCCTTCATAGCGTTTCGGTCTAACCGAAGTGAGCGATCGGTCCCACCGAGATTGCAATGTAAACTCTCTGTTTCCCTTTTGTAACATTTCGATCTCACCGAAAAGAGCAAATCAGTCCCACCGAGTTTACCTGACCAACTCTCTGGAAAGCTTATTACCAAAATCGGTCTCACCGAGTTTGTGTAATCGGTCTTACCGAGATTACGTTATGCCCTAACCCTAACCGAATTGGTCCTACCGAGTTGCATGTTAGTCCCACCGAAGATCCTAACGGTCATTAGGTTTACTAAATCAGTCCGACCGAGTCTGTTGAATCGGTCCCACCGAGTTTGGTAAATTGTGTGTAACGGTTAGTTTTTGTGTGGAGGCTATATATATACCCCTCCACCTCCTCTTCATTCGTGGAGAGAGCCATCAGACTAAACCTACACTTCCAACTTATCATTCTGAGAGAGAACCACCTACTCTGAAGGAAATATGCCCTAGAGGCAATAATAAAGTTATTATTTATTTCCTTATTTCATGATAAATGTTTATTATTCATGCTAGAATTGTATTAACCGGAAACGTAATACATGTGTGAATACATAGACAAACATAGTGTCACTAGTATGCCTCTACTTGACTAGCTCGTGAATCAAAGATGGTTAAGTTTCCTAGCCATAGACATGAGTTGTCATTTGATTAACGGGATCACATCATTAGGAGAATGATGTGATTGACATGACCTGTTCTGTTAGCCTAGCACTTGATCATTTAGTATGTTGCTATTGCTTTCTTCATGACTTATACATGTTCCTGTAACTATGGTATTATGCAACTCCCGTTTACCGGAGGCACACTTTGGGTGCTACCAAACATCACAACGTAACTGGGTGATTATAAAGGAGTACTACAGGTGTCTCCAAAGGTACATGTTGGGTTGGCGTATTTCGAGATTAGGTTTTGTCACTCCGATTTTCGGAGAGGTATCTCTGGGCCCTCTCGATAATGCACATCACTATAAGCCTTGCAAGCAATGTAGCTAATGAGTTACTTACGGAATGATGCATTACAGAACGAGTAAAGAGACTTGCCGGTAACGAGATTGAACTAGGTATTGGATACCGATGATCGAATCTCGGGCAAGTAACATACCGATGACAAAGGGAACAACGTATGTTGTTATGCGGTTTGACCGATAAAGACCTTCGTAGAATATGTTGGAGCCAATATGGGCATCCAGGCTCCGCTATTGGTTATTGACCGAGAATAGTTTTAGGTCATGTCTACATAGTTCTCGAACCTGTAGGGTCCGCACGCTTAACGTTACAATGACAGTTTTATTATGAGTTTATGAGTTTTGATGTACCGAACGAGTTCGGAGTCCCTGATGAGATCGGGGACATGACGAGGAGTCTCGAAATGGTCGAGACGTAAAGATCGATATATTGGACGACTATATACGGACTTCTAAAAGGTTTCGAGTGATTCGGGTATTTTTCGGAGTACCGGAGAGTTACGGGAATTCGCCGGGAGAAGTATTGGGCCTTATTGGGCCATACGGGAAAGAGAGAGGGGCTGCCTAGGGCAGGCCGCGCGCCCCACCAAGGCCTAGTCCGAATTGGACTAGGGGGAGGGGCCGCACCCCATCCTTCCTTCCCTTCTCTCTTCCCCTTCCTTGTCTCCTACTCCTACTACTTGGACGGATTCCTAGTTGGACTAGGAAAGGGGGGAATCCTACTCCCGGTGGGAGTAGGACTCCCCTAGGGTGCGCCATAGAGAGGGCCGCCCCCCCTCCTCCACTCCTTTATATACGGGGGCAGGGGGCACCCCATAGACACATAAGTTGATCTTCGTGATCGTTCCTTAGCCGTGTGCGGTGCCCCCCTCCACCATATTCCACCTCGGTCATATCGTAGCGGTGCTTAGGCGAAGCCCTGCGTCGGTAGAACATCATCATCATCACCACCCCGTCGTGCTGACGGAACTCATCCCCGACACCCTGCTGGATCGGAGTCCGGGGATCGTCATCGAGCTGAACGTGTGCTAAACTCGGAGGTGCCGTACATTCGGTACTTGGATCGGTCGGATCATGAAGACGTACGACTACATCAACCGCGTTGTCATAACGCTTCCGCTTTCGGTTTACGAGGGTACGTGGACACACTCTCCCCTCTCGTTGCTATGCATCACCATGATCTTGCGTGTGCGTAGGATTTTTTTTTTGAAATTACTACGTTCCCCAACAGTTGCATCCGAGCCTAGGTTTTGTGCGTTGATGTTGTATGCACGAGTAGAACACAAGTGAGTTGTGGGCGATACAAGTCATACTGCTTACCAGCATGTCATACTTTGGTTCAGCGGTATTGTGAGATGAAGCGGCCCGGACCGACATTACGCGTACGCTTACGCGAGACTGGTTTCACCATTACGAGCACTCATGCTGAAAGGTGACTGGCGGGTGTCTGTCTCTCTCACTTTAGCTGAATCGAGTGTGGCTATGCCCGGTCCTTGCGAAGGTTAAAACAACACTAACTTGACGAACTGTCGTTGTGGTTTTGATGCGTAGGTAAGAACGGTTCTTGCTCAACCCATAGCAGCCACGTAAAACTTGCAATAACAAAGTAGAGGACGTCTAACTTGTTTTTGCAGGGCATGTTGTGATGTGATATGGTCAAGACGTGATGCTATATTTTATTGTATGAGATGATCATGTTTTGTAACCGAAGTTATCGGCAACTAGCAGGAGCCATATGGTTTTCGCTTTATTGTATGAAATGCAAACGCCCTGTAATTGCTTTACTTTATCACTAAGCGGTAGCGATAGTCGTAGAAGCAATAGATGGCGTAAACGACAACGATGCTATGATGAAGATCAAGGTGTCACGCCGGTGACGATGGTGATCACGACGGTGCTTCGGAGATGGAGATCACAAGCACAAGATGATGATGGCCATATCATATCACTTATATTGATTGCATGTGATGTTTATCCTTTATGCATCTTATCTTACTTTGATTGACGGTAGCATTTTAAGATGATCTCTCACTAATTATCAAGAAGTGTTCTCCCTGAGTATGCACCATTGCGAAAGTTCTTCGTGCTGAGACACCACGTGATGATCGGGTGTGATAGGCTCTTCGTTCAAATACAACGGGTGCAAAACAGTTGCACACGCGGAATACTCAGGTTAAACTTGAAGAGCCTAGAATATGCAGATATGGCCTCGGAACACGGAGACCGAAAGGTCGAGCCTGAATCATATAGTAGATATGATCAACATAGTGATGTTCACCATTGAAAACTACTCCATCTCACGTGATGATCGGTTATGGTTTAGTTGATTTGGATCACGTGATCACTTAGATGACTAGAGACATGTCTGTCTAAGTGGGCGTTCTTAAGTAATATGATTAATTGAACTTAAATTTATCATGAACTTAGTCCTGGTAGTATTTTGCAAATTATGTTGTAGATCAATAGCTCGCGTTGTTGCTTTCATATGTTTATTTTGATATGTTCCTAGAGAAAACTGTTTTGAAAGATGTTACTAGCAATGATGCGGATTGGATCCGTGATCTGAGGTTTATCCTCATTGCTGCACAGAAGAATTATGTCCTTGATGCACCGCTAGGTGACAAACCTATTGCAAGAGCAGATGCAGACGTTATGAATGTTTGGCTGGCTCAATATGATGACTACTTGATAGTTTAGTGCACCATGCTTAACGGCTTAGAATCGGGACTTCAAAGACGTTTTGAACGTCATGGACCATATAAGATGTTCCAGGTATTGAAGTTAATATTTCAAGCAAATACCCGAGTTGAGAGATATGAAGTCTCCAACAAGTTCTATAGCTAGAAGATGGAGGAGAATCGCTCAACTAGTGAGCATGTGCTCAGATTCTCTGTGTACTTCAATCGCTTGATTTAAGTGGGAGTTAATCTTCCAGATAAGATAGTGATTGAAAAAATTCTCTAGTCACCATCACTAAGTTACTAGAACTTCGTGATGAACTATAGTATGCAAGGGATGATGTAAACGGTTCCCGAGCTCTTCGTGATGTTGAAATCGACGAAGGTAGAAATCAAGAAAGAGCATCAAGTGTTGATGATTGATAAAGATCACTAGTTTCAAGAAAAGGGCAAAGGGAAAGAAAGGGAAACTTCAAGTAGAATGGCAAACAAGTTGTCACTCCGTGAAGAAGACCAAAGCTGGACCAAAGCACTGAAACCGAGTGCTTACACTACAAAGGAAATGGTCACAGAAGCGGAAATGCCCGAATATTTGGTGGATAAGAAGGATGGCAAAGTGAATAAGGGTATATTTGATATCTGAGTTATTGATGTGTACCTTACTAGTGTTTATAGTAGCCCCTGAGTATTTGATACTTGTTCGGTTGCTAATATTAGTAACTCGAAACAGGAGTTGCAGAATAAACAGAGACTAGTTGAGGGTGAAGTGACGATGAGTGTTGGAAGTAGTTCCAAGATTGATATGACCATCATCGCACACTCCCTATACTTTCGGGATTAGTGTTAAACCTAAATAAATGTTATTTTGAGTTTGCGTTGAGCATGAATATGATTTGATCATGTTTATTGCGATACGGTTATTCATTTTGAAGTTAAAGAATAATTGTTATTCTATTTACATGAATAAGACCTTCGATGGTCATACACCCAATGAAAATTGTTTGTTGGATCTCGATCGTAGTGATACACATATTCATAATATTGATGCCAAAAGATGCAAAGTTAATAATGATAGTACAACTTATTTGTGGCACTGCCGTTTGGGTCATATCGGTGTAAAGCGCATGAAGAAACTCCATAAAGATGGATTTTCGAAATCACTTGGTTATGAATCATTTGATGATTGCGAACCGTGCCTTTTGGGCAAGATGACTAAAACTCCGTTCTCCGGAACAATGGAACAAGCTACTGACTTATTGGAAATAATACATACCGATGTATGCGATCCAATGAGTGTTGACGCTCGTGGCAAGTATCGTTATTTTCTGACCTTCACAAGATGATTTGAGCAGATATGGGTATATCTACTTAATGAAACACAAGTCTGAAACATTTGAAAAGTTCAAAGAATTTCAGAGTGAAGTGGAAAATCATCGTAACAAGAAAATAAAGTTTCTGCGATCTAATCGCGGAGACGAATATTTAAGTTACGAGTTTGGTCTTCAATTAAAACAATGTGGAATAGTTTCACAGCTCACGCCACCTGGAACACCACAATGGAATGGTGTGTCCGAACGTCGTAATCGTACTTTACTAGATATGGTGCGATCTATGATGTCTCTTATCGATTTACCATTATCATTTTGGGGTTATGCATTAGAGACAGCTGCATTCACGTTAAAAGGGCACCATCTAAATCCACTGAGACGACACTATATGAATTGTGGTTTAGCAAGAAACCCAAGTTGTCATTTCTTAAAGTTTGGGGCTACGATGCTTATGTGAAAAAGTTTCATCCTGATAAGCTCAAACCCAAATCGAAGAAGCGCGTCTTCATAGAATACGCAAAGGAAACTGTTGGGTACACCTTCTATCACAGATCCGAAGGCAAATCATTCGTTGCTAAGAATGGATCCTTTCTAGAGAAGGAGTTTCTCTCGAAAGAAGTGAGTGGGAGGAAAGTAAAACTTGATAAGGTAATTGTACCTTCTCCCGAATTGGAAAGTAGTTCATCACAGAAATCAGTTCCAGTGATTCTTACACCAATTAGTGAGGAAGTTAATGATGATGATCATGAAACTTCAGATCAAGTTATTACAGAAACTCATAGGTTTTCAGTGCGGTCCGCTTTTGAGTGGTACGGTGATCCTATTCTGGAAATCATGTTACTAGACCATGATGAACCTATGAACTATGAGGAAGCGATGATGAGCCCAGATTCCGCAAAATGGTTTGAGGCCATGAAATCTGAGATGGGATCCATATATGAGAAAAAAGTGTGGACTTTGGTGGACGTGCCCGATGATCGGCAAGCCATAGAAAATAAATGGATCTTCAAGAGGAAGACGGACACTGATAGTAGTGTTCTATCTACAAAGCTAGACTTGTCGAAAAAGGTTTTTGACAAAGTTCAAGGTGTTGAATACAATGAGACTTTCTCACTCGTATCGATGCTTAAAAGTCTGTCCGAATCATGTTAGCAATTGCCACATTTTATGAAATTTGGCAAATGGATGTCAAAACTACATTCCTTAATGGATTTATTAAAGAAGAGTTGTATGTGATACAACTAGAAGGTTTTGTCAATCCTAAAGGTGCTAACAAAATGTGCAAGCTCCAGCGATCCATCTATGGACTGGTGCAAGCATCTCAGAGTTGGAATATACGCTTTGATAAGTTGATCAAAGCATATAGTTTTATCTGAGACTTGCGGTGAAGCTTTGTATATACAAGAAAGTGAGTGGGAGCACTACAGCATTTCTGATAAGTATATGTGAATGACATATTGTTGATCGGAAATAATGTAGAATTATTCTGCAAAGCATAAAGGAGTGTTTGAAAGGAGTTTTTTTCCAAAGAAACACCTCGACAAAGCTACTTACATATTGAGCATCAAGATCTATTGAGATAGATCAAGACGCTTGATAAGATTTTCAATGAGTACATACCTTGACAAGATTTTGATATAGTTCAAAATGGAACAATCAAAGAAAGAGTTCTTGCCTGTATTGCAAAGGTGTGAAATTGAGTAAGACTCAAATCCCGACCACGGCAGAAAATAGAAAAGAGAATGAAAGTCATTCCCTATGCCTCAGTCATAGGTTCTATAAAGTATACTATGCTATGTACCAGACCTATTGTATATCTTGCTCTGAATTTGGCAAGGGAGTACAATAGTGATCTAGGAGTAGATCACTGGACATTGGTCAAAGAATATCCTTAGTAAGGACTAAGGAAATATTTCTCGATTATGGAGGTGAAAAAAGAGCCCATCGTAAAGAGTTACATCGGCATAAGCTTTTACACCAATCGAGATGACTCTAAGTCTCAATCTGGATACATATTGAAAGTGGGAGCAATTAGCTAGAGTAGCTCCGTGCAGAGCATTGTAGACATAGAATATTTGCAAAATACATAAGGCTCTGAATGTGACAGACCCGTTGACTAAGCTTCTCTCACGAGCAAAACATGATCACACCTCATTACTCTTTGGGTGTTAATCACATAGCTATGTGAACTAGATTATTGACTCTAGTAAACCCTTTGGGTGTTAGTCACATGACGATGTGAACTATGGGTGTTAATCATATACAGATATGAATATAAGTGTTTAATCACATGGCGATGTGAACTAGATTATTGACTCTAGTGCAAGTGGGAGACTGAAGGAAATATGCCCTAGAGGCAATAATAAAGTTATTATTTATTTCCTTATTTCATGATAAATGTTTATTATTCATGCTAGAATTGTATTAACCGGAAACGTAAATACATAGACAAACATAGTGTCACTAGTATGCCTCTACTTGACTAGCTCGTGAATCAAAGATGGTTAAGTTTCCTAGCCATAGACATGAGTTGTCATTTGATTAACGGGATCACATCATTAGGAGAATATGTGATTGACATGACCCATTCTGTTAGCCTAGCACTTGATCGTTTAGTATGTTGCTATTGCTTTCTTCATGACTTATACATGTTCATGTAACTATGAGATTATGCAACTCCCGTTTACCGGAGGAACACTTTGGGTGCTACCAAACGTCACAATGTAACTGGGTGATTATAAAGCAGTACTACAGGTGTCTCCAAAGGTACATGTTGGGTTGGCATATTTCGAGATTAGGTTTTGTCACTCCGATTGTCGGAGAGGTATCTCTGGGCCCTCTCGGTACTGCACATCACTATAAGCCTTGCAAGCAATGTAGCTAATGAGTTAGTTACGGAATGATGCATTACAGAACGAGTGAAGAGACTTGCCGGTAACGAGATTGAAGTAGGTATTGGATACCGACGATCGAATCTCGGGCAAGTAACATACCGATGACAAAGGGAACAACGTATGTTGTTATGCGGTTTGACTGATAAAGATCTTTGTAGAATATGTAGCAGCCAATATGGGCATCCAGGTTCCGCTATTGATTATTGACCGAGAATAGTTCTAGGTCATGTCTACATAGTTCTCGAACCCGTAGGGTCCACACGCTTAACGTTACGATGACAGTTTTATTATGAGTTTTTGAGTTTTGATGTACCGAAGGAGTTCGGAGTCCCGGATGAGATCGGGGACATGGCGAGGAGTCTCGAAATGGTCGAGACGTAAAGATCGATATATTGGACGACTATATTCGGAGTTCCGCTAGTGATTCGGGTATTTTTCGGAGTACCAGAGAGTTACGGGAATTCGTCGGGAGAAGTATTGGGCCTTATTGGGCCATACGGGAAAGAGAGAGGGGCTGCCTAGGGCAGGCCGCGCGCCCCCCAAGGCCTAGTCTGAATTGGACTAGGGGGAGGGGACGCACCCCCTCCTTCCTTCCCTTCTCTCTTCCCCTTCCTTGTCTCCTACTCCTACTACTTGGAAGGATTCCTAGTTGGGCCAGGAAAGGGGGGAATCCTACTCCCGGTGGGAGTATGACTCCCCTAGGGCGCGCCATAGAGAGGGCCGGCCCTCCCCCTCCTCCACTCCTTTATATAGGGGACAGGGGGCACCCCATAGACACATAAGTTGATCTTTGTTATCGTTCCTTAGCCGTGTGCGGTGCCCCCCTCCACCATATTCCACCTCGGTCATATCGTAGCGGTGCTTAGGTGAAGCCCTGCGTCAGTAGAACATCATCATCGTCACCACGCCGTCGTGCTGACGGAACTCATCCCCAACACCCTGCTGGATCGGAGTCCGGGGATCGTCATCGAGCTGAACGTGTGCTGAACTCGGAGGTGTCGTACGTTCGGTACTTGGATTGGTCGGATCGTGAAGACGTACAACTACATCAACCGCGTTGTCATAACGCTTCCGATTTCGGTCTACGAGGGTACGTGGACACACTCTCCCCTCTCGTTGCTATGCATCACCATGATCTTGCATGTGCGTAGGATTTTTTTTTGAAATTACTACGTTCCCCAACATACTCATGTGTTGAGGCCAAGATATTCCATTCCAACTATATGAATCTTGATCTCTAGCCTTCCCCAAGTTGCTTTCCACTCAAATCTTCTTTCTACCAGATCCAAATCCTATGAGAGAGAATTGAGTGTTGGGGATACTATAATTTGAAGCACAAGAGCAAGGAGTTCATCATCAACGCACCATTTGTTACTTCTTGGAGAGTGGTGTCTCCTAGATTGGCTAGGTGTCACTTGGGAGCCTCCGACAAGATTGTGGAGTTGAACCAAGGAGTTTGTAAGGGCAAGGAGATCGCCTACTTCATGAAGATCTGCCGCTAGTGAGGCAAGTCCTTCGTGGGCGATGGCCATGGTGGGATAGACAAGGTTGCTTCTTCGTGGACCCTTCGTGGGTGGAGCCCTCCATGGACTCGCGCAACCGTTACCCTTCGTGGGTTGAAGTCTCCATCAACGTGGATGTACGATAGCACCACCTATCGGAACCACGCCAAAAACATCCGTGTCTCCAATTGCGTTTGAATCCTCCAAACCCTTCCCTTTACTTTCTTGCAAGTTGCATGCTTTAATTTTCACTGCTCATATACTCTTTGCATGCTTGCTTGAATTGTGTGATGATTGCTTGACTTGTCCTAAGATAGCTAAAATATGCCAAACTCTAAAATTGGGAAAAGGTTAAGTTTTTAATTGGTCAAGTAGTCTAATCACCCCACTCTAGACATACTTCAAGGTCCTACAAGTGGTATCAGAGCCTTGGTCTCCATTTGCATTGATTTCCATAGCTTTTGGTGGTCATAGCCTTGGTTTCACAACCTAGGAGAGTATGGCGTCTAGCGAGGGAAATTATCACCGTAGAGGTCCTTACTTTGACGGTACTAATTTTGCTAGTTGGAAGCATAAGATGAAAATGCATATTCTTGGACATAACCCCGCCGTTTGGGCAATTATTTGTATTGGCTTGCAAGGTGAATTCTTTGATGGGAGAGAGCCAAACCGTGAAGCTAATGCGGAAGAATTGAAGATGCTGCAATACAACGCTCAAGCTTGTGATATCAGCTTCAACGGATAATGCCCTGAAGAATTCAACAAAATCAGCCGTCTTGAGAATGCCAAGGAAATTTGGGATACTTTGATTGATATGCATGAAGGTACCGAATCCGTCAAGGAATCCAAGTTGGATGTGCTCCAAAGTCAGCTTGACAAGTTCAAAATGAAGGATGGTGAAGGTGTCACTGAAATGTACTCTAGGCTTGCTCTTATCACAAATGAGATTCCGGCTTAGGGAGTGAAGAGATGACCGACAGATTCATCATCAAGAAGATCCTAAGAGCATTGGATGGAAAGTATGATACCGCGTGCACATTGATCCAAATGATGCCAAACTACAGAGATCTCAAGCCAACGGAAGTCATTGGAAGAATTGTTGCTCATGAGATGTCACTCAAGGATAAGGAGGAATTTCACAACAAGTCAAGTGGTGCTTACAAAGACTCAAGTGAAGCCCCCACATAATCAAGTGAGAAACAAACCTCCAATGAAGAATTGAGCTTAATGGTGAAGAACTTCAACAAATTCTACAAGAGTAGAAGCAAAGAAAGAAGCTCCAAGTCAAGGTCTTACAATGACAAAAGATCTTCTAGTCCAATGAGTGTACGACACCCTACTAAAGAAGAGAAGATTATCCAAGAAGAAGAAGCAAAAGAGAAGAATCACCACCAAGAGAGAGGAGGAGTAGAGATGATCGTTATGAACGAAGACCCTCACGGAGAAGCAAGGATTCAGAAAGGAAGGACAATTCATCAAGGAGCTACACAAAACGAAGACATCAACCTCATGTTGGTGAATGGGTTGTGAGTAGGGACTGCCATGCAACGGATGCACTAGAGCTATAAATATATGAAAGCTCAACAAAAGAAACTAAGTGGGTGTGCATCCAACTCGCTTGCTCATGAAGACCTAGGGCATTTTGAGGAAGCCCATCATTGGAATATACAAGCCAAGTTCTATAATGAAAGATTCCCACTAGTAAATGAAAGTGACAACATATGAGACTCTCTATCATGAAAATCATGGTGCTATTTTGAAGCACAAGTGTGGAAACAGAGATAGTAGCATTGTCCCTTCTCTATTTTTCTCTCACATTTTTTTCTTCTTTCTTTCTTTTTTTTCTTTGGCTTTTTTTCTTTGGCCTTTTTTTCTTTTTGTAAAGTCCGAAGTCTCATCCCAACTTGTGGGGGAATCATAGTCTTCATCATCCTTTCCTCACTAGGACAATGCTCTAATAATGAAGATCATGACACTTTTATGGATTTATAACTCAATAATTACAACTCAAAGCTAGAACAAGATATGACTCTATATGAATGCCTCTGGTGGTGTACTGGGATATGCAATGAATCAAGAGTGACATGTATGAAAATTATAAAGGTGGCCTTGTCACAAATACGATGTCAACTACATGATCATGCAAAGACCAATATGACAAAAGTAATGCGTGTCATATGAATGGAACGGTGGAAAGTTGCATGGCAATATATCTCGGAATGGCTATGGAAATGCCATAATAGGTAGGTATGGTGGCTGTTTTGAGGAAGGTATATGGTGGGTGTATGGTACCGAAGAAAGTTGCGCGTCACAAGAAAGGCTAGCAATGGTGGAAGGGTGAAAGGGTGCGTATAATCCATGGACTCAACATTAGTCAAAAGAACATGTACTTGTTGAAAAAATCTAGAAGTCATCAAAAATCAAAGCACTACGCGCATGCTCCTAGGGGGATAGATTGGTAGGAAAAGACCATGGCTCGTCCCCGACCGCCACTCATAAGGAAGACAATAAATAAATAAAATTGTGCTCCAACTTCATCACAAAGTGGTTCACCATACATGCATGCTACGGGAATCACAAACTTCAACACAAGCATTCTTTAAATTCATAATCACCCAACTAGCATGACTTTAATATCACTACATCCATATCTCAAAACAATTATCAAGGATCATATTGATCATAGCATCCAATTCTTTTTCTATGATAGTTTTTATTATACCCAACTTGGATGCTCATCATTCTAGGACCTACTTTAAAACCATAGCAAATACCATGCTGTTCTAAAAGACTCTCAAAAAGATATAAGTGAAGCATGAGAGACTAGTAATTTCTTCAAAATCAAGACACCACCGTGCTCTAAACGATATAAGTGAAGCACTAGAGCAAAAACTATCAAGCTCAAAAGATATAAGTGAAGCACATAGAGTATTCTAGCAAATTCTAATCAAGTAGGCTTCTCCCAAAAGGTGTGTACAGCAAGGATGATTGTGGTAAACTAAAAAGCAAATACTAATATAATACACGACGCTCCAAGCAAAACACATATCATGTGGCGAATAAAAATATAGCTCCAAGTAAAGTTACCAATGAACGAAGACGAAAGAGGGGATGCCTTCCCGGGGCATTCCCAAGCTTAGGCTTTCGGCTATCCTGAATATCTTGGGGTGCCTTGGGCATCCCCAAGCTTCGGCTCTTGCCACTCCTTATTCCATAGTCCTTAAAAGCTTTACACAAAACTTGAAAACTTCACAACACAAAACTCAACAGGAAATCCTATAAGCTCCGTTGGTGAAACAAAACAAAACCACCACATAAGGTACTGTAATGAACTCATTATTTATTTATTTTGGTGTTAAACCTAATTTATTCCAACTTCCCTATGGTTTATAAACTAATTTACTAGCCATAGATGCATCAAAATAAGCAAACAACACACGAAAAACAGAATCTGTCAAAAACAGAACAGTCTATAGCAATCTGTAACTAACGACAACTTCTGGAACTTTAAAACTCCTACCAAAATAGGAAGTCCTGGAAAATTTGTTTATTGATCAGAAGCAAAAAGAATAAACGCAAAATAACGTTTCTGTGATTTAACAAAACTATATTCGTGTGCAAAAAGTTTCTGTTTTTCAGCAGAATCAAATCAACTATCATCATAGGTTATCCTATAGGTTCTACTTGGCACAAACACTATTAAAAGATAAAAACACATCTAAACAAAAGGTAGATGCAAGATTTATTACTAAACAGGAGCAAAAACAAAAAACACAAAGAAAATTGGGTTGCCCCCAACTAGCGCTATTGTTTAACGCCCCTAGCTAGGCATAAAAGCGAAGATAGATCTAAGTAGTGCCATCTTTGGCACTAAATTCATAAGTAGCCCGCATGATAGATTCATAATGTAATTAGACTTTATTTCTTGGAAAGTTCTCCATGCCTTTCTTTAATGGAAATTGGAATCTAATAGTCCCTTCCTTCATATCAAAAATCACGCGAATCGTTCTAAGGAAAGGTCTACCAAGAATAATAGGGCAAGAAAGATTGCAATCTATATCAAGAACGATAAAATATAAGGGCACAAAATTTCTATTTGCAACAATGAGAACATCATTGATCCTTCCCATAGGCTTTTTAATGGTGGGATCCGCAAGCTGCAAATTTAAAGAGCAATCATCAAGATCATGGAAACCTAGAATATCACATAAAGTTTTCGGAATCGTGGAAACACTAGCACCCAAATCACACAAAGCAAAACACTCATGATCTTTAATTCTAATCTTTATAGTAGGTTCCCACTCATCATTAAGTTTTCTAGGTATAGGAACTTCCAAATTAAGTTTTTTATCATAAGATTGCATCAAGGCATCAACAATATGTTTGGTAAAAGCTTTATTTTGACTATAAGCATGAGGAGAATTAACAATGATTGCAACAAGGAAATACAACCTTCTAAAGAACAATTATCATAATCAAATTCCTTGAAATCCGAGATAGTGGGTTCAATGCTATTTAAAGTTGTGACCTCTCCAATTCCACTTTTACCAAATTTAGCATCAAGATCTAAAAACTCCGAATTCTTGGGACGCCTTCTAGTTAAAGTTGACTCATCATCAGTCCCATAATTATCAAGATTCATATTGCAAAACATAGATCTAATAGGAGACGCATCAATAACTTTAAGATACTCATCATTATTTTCATGGAAACTAGAAGAACATGCCTTTATAAAGCTATCTTTCTTAGCACGTAATCTAGTGGTTCTTTCTTTGCACTCATCAATGGAAATTCTCATTGCTTTGAGAAACTCATTGATATCATGCTTAGGAGAATAAGATCTAAGTTTAAGAGAATCAACATCAAACGAAAGTCTATCAACGTTCCTAGCCAAATCATCAACTTTGAGCAATTTTCCTTCAAGCAAGGCATTAAAATTCTTTTGAGAAATAATAAATTCTTTCACACTATTCTCAAAATCAAAGGGTATCTTAGTAAAATTACCATAAGAATTATTGTAGGAATTTCCATAATTATTAGAGGAATTACTAGGGAATGGTCTAGCATTAAAGTTTCCTCTATGAGCATTGTTTCGAAAACTATTCCTACCAACAAAATTCACATCCATAGATTCATTATTATTCTCAATCAAAGTAGACAAAGGCATATCATTGGGATCAAGAGGAGTATTTTTAGTAGCAGACAACTTCATAAGTTCATCCATCTTTCCACTCAAAACATTGAATTCTTCTATAGCATGCACTTTTTTACTAGAAGATCTTTCGGTGTGCCATTGAGAATAATTAGCCATAATACTATCAAGAAGTTTTGTAGCATCTCCTAACGTGATTTCCATAAACGTGCCTCCCGCGGCCGAATCTAAGAGATTTCTAGAAGCAAAATTCAAGCCGGCATAAAATTTTTGTATGATCATCCATAAATTCAAACCATGAGTAGGGCAATTGCGAAGCATCAATTTCATTCTTTCCCAAGATTGGGCAACATGCTCATGATCAAGTTGTTTAAAATTCATGGTATCGTTCCTAAGAGTGATAATCTTAGCGGGAGGAAAATACTTAGAGATAAAAGCATCTTTGCACTTGTTCCAAGAATCAATACTATTTTTAGGCAAAGACGAAAACCAAACTTTAGCACGATCCTAAGTGAAAATGAAAATAACTTCAATTTAACAATATTGTTATCCGTATCTTTCTTCTTTTGCATATCACACAAATCAACAAAGTTGTTTAGATGAGTTGCGGCATCTTCACTAGGAAGGCCGGCGAATTGATCTTTCATAAAAAGATTCAGCAAAGCAGTATTGATTTCACAAGACTCAACATCGTTAAGAGGAGCAGTCGAAGTACTAAGGAAATCATCATTATTGGTATTCGAGAAATCACACAATTTGGTATTATCTTGCGCCATGGGAACAAGTAATCCAACACACAAGCAAACAGAAAAAGGCAAGCGAAAAGAGAGGAGGAGATTGGGAAAGAGAGGGCGAATAAAACGGTAAGGGTGAAGTGGGGGAGAGGAAAACGAGAGGCAAATGGCAAATAATGTAAATGCGAGGGAGATGAGTTTGTGATGGGTACTTGGTATGTCTTGACTTGAGCGAAGACCTCCCCGGCAACGGCGCCAGAAATCCTTCTTGCTATGTCTTGAGCTTGCGTTGGTTTTCCTTGAAGAGGAAAGGGTGATGCAGCAATAGTAGCATAATTATTTCCCTCAGTTTTTGAGAACCAAGGTATCAATCCAGTAGGAGGCTCCTCAAAAGTCCCACGCACCTACACAAACAAACTGAGAACTCGCAACCAACGCAATAAAGGGGTTGTCAATCCCTTCACGGCCACTTGCGAAAGTGAGATCTAATAAAGATAGTATGATAAGATAAATATATTTCTGGTATTTTATAATATAGATGCAAAAAGTAAAGATGCAAATAAAGGTAGATCAAAAGAAAATATGATAAGAGATAGACCCGGGGGCCATAGGTTTCACTAGTGGCTTCTCTCAAGATAGCATAAGTATTACAGTGGGTGAACAAATTACTGTCGAGCAATTGATAGAAAAGCGAATAATTATGAGATTATCTAGGCATGATCATGTATATAGGCATCACGTCCGCAACAAGTAGACCGACTCCTGCCTGCATCTACTACTATTACTCCACACATCGACCGACTCCTGCCTGCATCTAGAGTATTAAGTTCATAAGAACAGAGTAATGCATTAAGCAAGATGACATGATGTAGAGGGATAAACTCAAGCAATATGATATAAACCCCATCTTGTTATCCTCGATGGCAACAATACAATATGTGCCTTGCAACCCTTTACATCCTTTGGGTAAGGACACGCAAGATTGAACCCAAAGCTAAGCACTTCTCCCATGGCAAGAAAGATCAATCTAGTAGGCCAAACCAAACTGATAATTCGAAGAGACTTGCAAAGATAACTCAATCATACATAAAAGAATTCAGAGAAGATTCAAATATTATTCATAGATAAACTTGATCATAAACCCACAATTCATAGGATCTCGACAAACACACCGCAAAAAGAGTTTACATCGAATAGATCTCCACAAGAGAGGGGGAGAACATT
Source organism: Aegilops speltoides (assembly GCA_021437245.1). Lineage (NCBI taxonomy): Eukaryota > Viridiplantae > Streptophyta > Magnoliopsida > Poales > Poaceae > Aegilops > Aegilops speltoides. The sequence goes on from CM038142.1 coordinate 146,170,199, forward strand.
GTATTGAGATCCAAAAAGAGAGAAGAAGCCATCTAGCTAATAACTATGGACCTGTAGGTCTGTGGTAAACTACTCACAACTCATCGGAGGGGCAAGGGTGTTGATGTAGAAGCCCTCCGTGGTCGATTCCCCCTCTGGCAGAGTGCCGAGGAAGGCTCCAAGATGAGATCTCGCGGATACAGAAGGTTATGGTGGTGGAAATTGTGTTTCGTCTGCTCCTTGGATGTTTTCGGGGTACGTAGGCTTATATAGGAGGAATAAGTACGTCGGTGGACGCCCGAGGGGCCCACGAGACAAGGGGCGCGCCCTATAGGGCATGGGGGCGCCCTCCTATCTCGTGGAAGCTTCGGGTGCTTCTTGACTTGCACTCCAAGTCCTCTGGATCACGTTCGTTCCAAAAATCACGCTCCCGAAGGTTTCATTCCGTTTGGACTCCGTTTGATATTCCTTTTCTTCGAAATACTAAAATAGGCAAAAAAAACAACAATACGGGCTGGGCCTCCGGTTAGTAGGTTAGTCCCAAAAATGAAATAAATGGGTAAAATAAAGCCCATAAACATCCAAAAGGGGTAATATAATAGCATGGAACAATAAAAAATTATAGATACATTGGAGATGTATCACACAACAACATACGTTGTTCCCTTTGTCATCGGTATGTTACTTGCCCGAGATTGGATTGTCGGTATCTTCATACCTTGTTCAATATCATTACTGGCAGGTCTCTTTACTCGTTCTGTAATGCTTCATGCCACAACTAACTCATTAGTCACATTGCTTGCAAGGCTTATAGTGATGAGCTTTACCGAGAGGGCCCAGAGATATCTCTCCGATACATGGAGTGACTAATCCTAATCTCGATCTATGCCAACCCAACAAACACCTTCGGAGACACCTGTAGAGTATCTTTAACCCAGTTATCTTGTGACGTTAGACAGCACACAAGGTGTTCCTCCGGTATTCGGGAGGTGCATAATCTCATAGTCAGAGGAACATGTCTAAGTCATGAAGAAAGCAATAGCAATAAAACTTATCGATCATTATGCTAAGCTAACAGATGGGTCTTGTCCATCAGATCATTCTCTAATGATGTGATCCCGTTCATCAAATGACACGTGTCTATGGTCAGGAAACATAACCATCTTTGATTAACAAGCTAGTCAAGTAGAGACATACTAGGGACACTTTGTTTTGTCTATGTATTCACACATGTACCAAGTTCCCGGTTAATATAATTCTAGCATGAATAATAAACATTTATCATGATATAAGGAAATATAAATAACAACTTTATTATTGCCTCTCGGGCATATTTCCTTCAGTCTCCCACTTGCACTAGAGTCAATAATCTAGTTCACATCGCCATGTGACTTAACACCAATAGTTCACATCTGTATGCGATTAACACCCATAGTTCACATCGCCATGTGACCAACAACCAAAGGGTTTACTAGAGTCAATAATCTAGTTCACATCGCTACGTGATTAACACCCAAAGAGTACTAAGGTGTGATCATGTTTTGCTTGTGAGAGAAGTTTAGTCAACGGGTCTGCTAAATTGAGAGTCGTATGTATTTTGCAAATTTTCTATGTCTACAATGCTCTGCATGGAGCTATCTAGCTACTTGCTCCCACTTTCAATATGTATCCAGATTGAGACTTAGAGCCATCTGGAAAGCTTACATCAACGTAACTCTTTACGATGAACTCTTTATCACCTCCATAATCGAGAAATACCTTATTAGTACTCTTAGGTAACTAAGGATAACTTTGACTCCTATACAGTGATCCACTCCTGGATCAGTATCGTACCCCTTTGCCAAACTCATAGCAAGGCACACAACTGGTCTGGTACATAGCATGGCATACTTTATAGAACCTATGCCTGAGGCATAGGGAATGACTTTCATTCTCTTTCTATCTTCTGCCGTGGTCGGGCTTTGAGTCTTACTCAGCTTTACACCTTGTAATACGGGCAAGAACTCCTTCTTTTATTGATCCATTTTGAACTCTTTCAAAATCTTGTCAAGGTATGTACTCATTGAAAAATCTTATCAAGCGTCTTGATCTATCTCTATAGATCTTGATGCCCAATATGTAAGCAGCTTCACCGAGGTCTTTCTTTGAAAATCTCCTTTCAAACTCTCCTCAAGCCATTTCGTGGAATCTGGACTCACCATCGCTTCCTCATAGTTCGTAGGTTCATCATGGTCTAGTAACATGACTTCTAGAATATGATTACCATACCACTCTGGTGCAGACTGTACTCTGGTTGACCTACGAGGTTCGGTAGTAACTCGATATGAAGTTTCATGATCATCATTATTAGCTTCTTCACTAGTTGGTGTAGGAATCACTGGAATTGATTTCTATGATGAACTACTTTCCAATTCGGGAGAAGGTACAATTATCTCATCAAGTTCTACTTTCCTCCCACTCACTTCTTTTGAGAGAAACTCCTTCTCTAGAAAGGATCTATTCTTAGCAATGAATATCTTGCCTTCGGATCTGTGATGGAAGGCGTACCCAATAGTTTCTTTTGGGTATCCTATGAAGGCACATCTCTCCGATTTGGGCTCGAGCTTATCAGGTTGAAGCTTTTTCACATGAGCATCGCAGCCCCAAACTTTAAGAAACGACAGCTTTGGTTTGTTGCCAAACCACAATTCATACGGTGTCATCTCAACGGATTTTGATGGTGCACTGTTTAACATGAATGCAACTGTCTCTAATGTATAATCCCAAAATGATAGTGGTAAATTGGTAAGAGACATCATAAATCGCACCATATCTAGTAAAGTGCAGTTACGACGTTCGGACACACCATTATGTTGTGGTGTTCCAGGTGGCGTGAGCTGTGAAACTATTCCACGTTGTTTTAAATGAAGGCCAAACTCGTAACTCAAATATTCACCTCCACGATCAGATCATAGAAACTTTATTTTCTTGTTACAATGATTCTCCACTTCACTCTGAAATTATTTGAACTTTTCAAATGTTTCAGACTTGTGTTTCATTAAGTACATATACCCATATTTGCTCAAATCATATGTGAAGGTCAGAAAATAATGATACCTGCCACGAGCCTCAACACTCACCGGACCGCATACATCGGTATGTATTATTTCCAATAAGTCATTAGCTCATCTCATTGTTCTGGAGGACGGAGTTTTAGTCATCTTGCCCATAAGGCACGGTTCGCAAGTATCAAATGATTCATAATAAAGTGATTCCAAAAGCCCATCAGCATGGAGTTTCTTCATGCGCTTTACACCAATATGACCTAAATGGCAGTGCCACAAGTATGTTGCACTATCATTATCAACTTTGCATATTTTGGCATCAATATGATGAATATGTGTATCACTACGATCAAGATTCAATAAACCATCAACATTGGGTGTATGACCATAGAAGGTTTTATTCATGTAAATATAATAACAATTATTCTCTATCTTAAATGAATAACCATATTGCAATAAACATGATCTAATCATATTTATGCTTTAACGCAAGGGAAAACTTTGTTTTTGCCACTCTAGTTTTTGCCAACTTTGCTTATGCCACTCTAGAATTTGACATTTCACTTTTGCCACTCTTAGCTTTTGACAATATATCACTTTTGCCATTCCATGGCAAAAGCAAAAGTTTTAGAGTGGCAATTGTGATACATGTCAAAAGCTAAGAGTGGCAAAAGTGAAATGAAAAATTATCGTTTTTGCCACGAATTGGCATTTGTGATGTATTGTCAAAAGCTAAGAGTGGCAAATGTGAGATGTCAAATTCTAGAGTGGCATAAGCAAAGTTGGCAAAAACTAGAGTGGCAAAAACAAAGTTTTCCCTTAACGGAAACACCAAATAACATTATTTAGGTTCAACTCTAATCCCGAAAGTATAGGGGGTGTGCAATGATGATAATATCAATCTTGGAACCACTTCCAACATACATCATCACTTCACCCTCAAATAGTCTCTATTTATTCTGCAACTCCTGTTTCGAGTTACATCTTAGGAACTGAACAAGTATCAAATACCCAGGGGTTACTACAAGCACTAGTAAGGTACACATCAATAACATGTATATCAAATATACCTTTGTTCACTTTGCCATCCTTCTTATCCACCAAATATTTGGGGTAAATCCGCTTCCAGTGACCATTTCCTTTGCACTAGAAGCACTTAGTTTCAGGCTTAGGTCCAGCTTTGGGCTTCTTCACGGGAGTGACAACTTGCTTGCCATTCTTACTGAAGTTTCCTTTCTTTCCCTATGCCTTTTTCTTGAAACTAGTGATCTTGTTTAATCATCCACACTTGATGCTTTTTCTTGATTTCTACCTTCGTTGATTTCAGCATCACGAAGAGCTCGGGAATCGCTTTTGTCATCCCTTGCATATTATAGTTCATCAAGAAGTTCCAGTAACTTGGTGATAGTGACTAGAGAACTCTGTCAATCACTATCTTATCTAGAAGATTAACTCCCACTTGATTCAAGTGATTGTAGTACCCAGACATTCTGAGCACATGCTCACTAGCTGAGCTATTATCCTCCATCCTTTTAGGCGAAGTACTTGTCAGAGGTCTCATACCTCTCGACACGAGCATGAGTCTAAAATACCAATTTCAGCTCTTGGAACATCTCATATGCTCCATGGCGTTTCAAAACATTTTGAAGTCCCGGTTCTAAGACGTAAAGCATGGTGCACTAAACTATCAAGTAGACATCATATTGAGCTAGCCGAACATTCATAATGTCCGCATCTGCTCCTGCAATAGGTCTGTCACCTAGCGGTGCATCAAGGACATAGTTCTTCTGTGCAGTAATGAGGATAAAACTCAAATCACGGACCCAGTCCGCATCATTGCTACTATCATCTTTCAACTTAGTTTTCTCTGTGAACATATCAAAAAACATAGGGAAGCTACAACGCGAGCTATTGATCTACAACATAGTTTGGAAATACTATCAGAACTAAGTTCATGATAAATTAAAGTTCAATTAATCATATTACTAAATAACTCCCACTTAGATAGACATCGCTCTAGTTATCTAAATGATCACGTGATCCATATCAACTAAAAAATGTCCGATCATCACGTGAGATGGAGTAGTTTTCAATGGTGAACATTTCTATGTTGATCATATATACTATATGATTCACGTTCGACCTTTCGGTCTCAGTGTTCCGAGGCCATATCTGCATATTCTAGGCTCGTCAAGTTTAACCCGAGTATTCTGCACGTGCAAAACTGGCTTGCACCCGTTGTATGTGAACGTAGAGCTTATCACACCCGATCATCACGTGGTGTCTCGGCACGATCAACTGTAGCAACGGTGCATACTCAGGGAGAAACTTATACCTTGAAATTTAGTGAGGGATCAGCTTATAATGCTACCGCCGTACTAAGCAAAATAAGATGCATAAAATATAAACATCACATGCAATCAAAATATGTGACATGATATGGCCATCATCATCTTGTGCATTTGGTCTCCATCTCCAAAGCACCGTCATGATCTCCATCGTCACTGGCTTGACACCTTGATCTCCATCATGTCATCGCTGTCATCTTGCCAACTATTGCTATTACGACTATCGCTACCGCTTAGTGATAAAGTAAAGGAATTACATGGCGATTGCATTTCATGCAATAAAGCGACAACCATATGGCTCCTTCCAGTTGCCGATAACTCTGTTACAAAATATGATCATCTCATACAACAATTTATATCTCATCATGTCTTGACCATATCACATCACAACAAGCCCTGCAAAAACAAGTTAGACGTCCTCTACTTTGTTGTTGCAAGTTTTACGTGGCTGCTACGGGCTTCTAGCAAGAACCGTTCTTACATATGCATCAAAACCACAACGATTTTTCATCAAGTGTGCTATTTTAACCATCAACAAGGACAGGCCATAGTCAAACTCGATTCGACTGAAGTTGGAGAAACAGACACCCGCCAGCCACCTGGGTGCAAAGCACGTCGGTAGAACCAGTCTCGTGAACGCGGTTATGTAAAATTGGTCTAGGCTGCTTCATCCAACAATACCACCGAATCAAAGTAAGACATTGGTGGTAAGCAGTATGACTATTATCGCCCACAACTCTTTGTGTTCTACTCGTGCATATCATCTACGCATAGACCTGGCTCTGATACCACTATTGGGGAACATAGCATGCAATTTCAAAAAAATTCCTACGATCATGCAAGATCTATCTAGGAGATGCATAGCAACGAGAGGGGGGAGTGTGTCCACGTACCCTCGTAGACCGAAAGCGGAAGCGTTAGTTAACGTGGTTGATGTAGTTGACCGTCTTCACGATCCAACTGATCCAAGTACCGAATGAACGACACCTCCGTGTTCAGCAAACGTTCAGCTCGATGACGTCCCTCAAACTCTTGATCCAGTAGAAGGTTGAGGGAGAGTTCCGTCATCACGACGGCGTGGTGACAGTGTTATAATGATGTGATCCGTGCAAGGCTTCACCTAAGCACTACGACGCTATGACCGGAGGAGTAAACTGTGGAAGGGGGCACCGCACACGACAAAGAGAAATCTTGGTGTACCTTTGGGGTGCCCCCTGGCCTGTATATAAAGGAGGGGGAGGAGGAGGCTAGCAGCCAAGGAAGGCGCGCCAAGGGGGGAGTCCTACTTGGATTCCTTGTCCAAGTAGCATTCGGCCCCCTCCTTCCAATCAATGAAGAGGGGAAAGGGGAAGGGAGAGAGGGAGAAGGAAAGAGGGGGGGCGCCCCCTCCCCTTGTCCAATTCGGATTGGGGCAAGGCGGATGCGTGCCACCTCCCATGGCCTACCTCCTCTCCTCCACTATAGCCCAATAGGCCCAATAACTTTCCCGGGGGGTTCCGGTAAGCTCCCGGTACTCCGAAAAATCCCCGATCATCTTCGGAACCATTCCGGTGTCCGTATATAACCTTCCAATATATCAATCTTTACATCTCGACCATTTAGAGACTCCTAGTCATGTCCGTGATCTCATCCGGGACTCCGAACAAACTTCAGTCATCAAAAAACACATAACTCATAATAAAAAATCGTCATCGAATGTTAAGCGTACGGACCCTACGGGTTCAAGAACTATGTAGACATGATCGAGACACATATCCGATCAATAACCAATAGCGGAACCTGGATGCTCATATTGGCTCCTACATATTCTACGAAGATCTTTGTCGGTCAAACCACACAACAACGTACGTTGTTCCCTTTGTCATCGGTATGTTACTTGCCCAAGATTCGATCGTCGGTATCTTCATACCTTGTTCAATCTCGTTACTGGCAAGTCTCTTTACTTGTTCCGTAATGCTTCATCCCACAACTATCTCATTAGTCACATTGCTTGCAAGGCTTATAGTGATGAGCATTACCGAGAGGGCCCAGAGATACCTCTCCGATACGCGGAGTGACAAATCCTAATATCGATCTATGCCAACCCAACAAACACCTTCAAAGACACATGTAGATCATCTTTATAATCACCTAGTTACGTTGTGAAGTTTGGTAGCACACAAGGTGTTCCTCCGGTTTTTGGGAGTTGCATAATCTCATAGTCAGAGGAACATGTATAAGTCATGGAGAAAGCAACAACAATAAAACTTATCGATCATTATGCTAAGCTAACGGATGGGTCTTGTCCATCACATCATTCTCTAATGATGTGATCCCATTCATCAAATGACACATGTCTATGGTCAGGAAACATATCCATCTTTGATTAATGAGCTAGTCAAGTAGAGGCATACTTGGGACACTTCGTTTTGTCTACGTATTCACACATGTACTAAGTTTTTGGTTAATACAATTCTAGCATGAATAATACACATTTATCATGATATAAGGAAATATAAATAACAACTTATAGTGCCTCTAGGGCATATTTCTTTCCATTCAGACACCGAAAGTGTTTCAGAGGGTACCTGGTACATATCGGAGTACCGGAGGGGTTACCGGAACCCCCAGGGAGAATAAATGGGCCATATGGGCCATAAGAGGATAGCACACTAGCCCACAAGGGGTGGTGGCCCCCTTAGGCAGGAGGCCGAATTGGAGAAGGAATAAGGGGGGTTCGGCCCCCCTTCCTTTCTTTCTTATCTCTTCCCTTTGTTCACCGGTAAAATAAGGAAAGGGGGGCCGAATTGGGGAGGAACCCCAAGTAGGATTCAGCCTGCTTGGGCGCCCCTGGCTACCTCCCTTCTCCCGAACCTGGGGGGTGCCACTAGAACACAGAACATCAATTGTTAGCCATGTGCGGCACCCGCCTCCACAATTTACACCCCGGTCATATTCTCGTGGTGCTTAGGCGAAGCCCTGCGCGGATCACATCACCATCACCGTCACCACACCGTCGTGCTCACAAAACTCATCTACTTCCTTAACACCTTGCTGGATCAAGAGGGCAAGGGACGCCATCGAGCTAAACGTGTGCAGAACTTGGAGGTGCCGTGCGTTCGGTACTTGATCGATCGGTGTCGGTGTCAAAACCGGCAGATCTCGGGTAGGGGGACTCGAACTGTGCGTCTAAGGCTAATGTTAATAGGAGGCGGGGGACATGATGTTTACCCAGGTTCGGGCCCTCTCGATGGAGGTAATACCCTACTTCCTGCTTGATTGATCTTGATGATATGAGTATTACAAGAGTTGATCTACCACGAGATCGTAGAGGCTAAACCCTAGAAGCTAGCCTATGATTACGATTGTTCTTGTCCTATGGACTAAACCCTTCGGTTTATATAGACACCGGAGGGGGCTAGGGTTACACAGAGTCGGTTATAAAGAAGGAGATCTACATATCCAAATTGCCAAGCTTGCCTTTCACGCAAAGGAGAGTCCCACCCGGACACAGGACGAAGTCTTCAATCGTGTATCTTCATAGTCCAACAGTCCGTCCAAAGTATATAGTCTGGCTGTCCGTGGACCCCCTAATCCTGGACTCCCTCGGTAGCCCCTGAACCAGGCTTCAATGACGATGAGTCCGGCGTGCAGATTGTCTTCGCCATTGCAAGGCGGGTTCCTTCTTCGAATACTCCATAGAAGATTTTGAACACAAGGATCGTGTCCGACTCTGCAAAAGAAATTCCACATACCACCGTAGAGAGCACAATATTCCACTAATCTAATCTGCTGACAACTTTTCATAGCGTGACATCACGCCATGGCCCGGCCATTATTCTAACCGTTTTTCTTAACCAGTACTGCACATATTGTGAGGCGGTTTTATTGGCACATCTTGTCGAAGCAGAGATCGTGTTCCCCTTATCACGGGATTCCCATCAATACGGGTGTGGGTAACCCAACCACGCTTGTTAATATGACTCCTCGATTTTAGGCAAGTTCCAAATGGTCATGCGGGGGACGCTTGATATTCGTCCTCTTTATAAAGGGGCCAAGGCCTGTCCTTTTCTCCCCACGCTCGATCCTTCTCTTTCGCCAGATCGAGTTCCAACACCCAAGGCTCAAGCTAAGCGCTTTGGACATTCAACCATGTCCGGATCCAACCTTCAAGGTTGGTGGATGGCCTCCTCTGTCACAGAGGAGGACATCAAGAAGCTTAGGGAGGCCAGGTATCTTACCACTGAAATCCCGCACAGGCTGCCTGCTCAAGGGTAGGTCATCCCCACTCCCGAACCCAACGAGAGTGTTGTATTTTTTCCCATTTCCTCCGAGGGCTAGGTTTTAGTCTTGATCCCTTTGTGAGAGGGCTCATGTTTTATTACGAGCTAGATTTCCATGATCTAGCTCCAGATTCCATCCTTCACATCTCGTTGTTTATTGTCGTGTGTGAGGCCTTCCTCCGCATCACCCCACACTTTGGCTTATGGCTCAAGACCTTCAATATGAAGCCGAAGATGATCGATGGGTGACACGTAGAGTGCGGAGGTGCTATAATAAGCAAAGGCGCCGACGCCCTATGGCCAAAGGGTTCCTTCCTGGAGGTGTCTGACTTATGGCGACGGGACTGGTTCTACATCACAGCTCCACGAGGTACAAAGCGGGTGGCCGCTCCTGCCTTCCGCTCGGGCCCTCCGCCTCAACTGGCAACATGGGTTAACAAGGGACTGGACTGGGGGCTAGTTAATGATGTGCTGACATTGCAAAGCCGCATCCGAGATCTCCTCGAGAGGGATGTCAATCTCGTCAAGGTAATGCAAGTAATGCTAGTTCATCGGGTCCTGCCATGCCAACAACGATCTCTCCATATGTGGGAGTTCAACCCGGAAGGACCGCGAACTATTCAACAATTCTTTGGCGTGACGCTCGAAGGGATGTATGGATTGTTCTTCGGATCACTAATAAAGTGTCCAGACACCACCGAGGATGCGGGTCTTAACTGCAACCGTCCGGATACCCAAGTAAGTAATTCCGCAACCGAACATGCCGTCTTTTATATTTGTTACAATATCATACCGAAACATTGCTCTCGGCCAGGGCTGGATAAGAAAGGCGGAGAGGATCAGGTGTTCGGCCCCCCTTCCCAAAGGCTCGCCGGATCCTGTTCTAACCAGGATGCTCGAGCGCGCACCTTATCAAGTGCCATCAGGATAAGATGAAGGGAGGAATCAAGAGGCCGAGGGCGGGCTTCACATGTTACACATCCAAACCAGGGGAATTAGTGTTTCCGCGAAGGAGTAATCGGAGAGGTGAGTCTAGAATCCCCTCTCCTCAGGGAAAGAAAAGGGCCGCCCCTGAAGACTTAGAAACGAAGGCTTCCAAATGAGGGAAGAGGTCTTCGCCAGGGGGACCTGCCCCTGAGGGCGTCCTTACCGCACAATGCCCGCAAGGGGGCCAGCCCTCAACCGAGCTGTATGTGGATCAAAAAGTAATTTGGTAAATATATCCTGCTTCATCTCTGAGAATAATAACCAAGATGTATATCTTGCAGTCCGGCTCGCAGCCCTTCTCAACAGAGTTGGTCTTCGGGGGATCTTCTTCTGGAGATGATGGAGAGCAAGACGCCTCCTCCTGCCTCCCCGCCTCATGGGGTGGACGACCCTGAGGTGTCTTCACGGAGGATTTCTCCTGATCCGCCAAGGCTAGAAGTTAACTCTTCGGCCGCCCGAAGTCTGGAGTATTTGTCTCCAAAGGAGAGCAACAGAAAGAGTCTGGGACCGTCCGGTGCACAGCCGGATACACTGATGGGTCTTCTAGAGCAAGCGGCTATCTCAGAGGTGCATCGTACCCTAATGGTACGGTGGTAGAGAGGATTTCATCCGCCAAAAGTGGGTTGAATGAAGCTTTTACGAGCCTACTAAGAGGCTTTGAGGTACGCAAAATAATATATGTATTTTTGACGGTACCGCACACGCTAGGTGTGCTCTGTATAGATAGTAGCCCCTGAGATTCTGGTTGCCGTCCAGAGGCGGCAAACAGAGGATCATAGTCCCAGGTAATGATCGTGTTGCTTACATGTGCAGGCGGCTGAGGGTCCGGCGGCTGACCGAACTGCTGATTTTGCCGAACTGAAGCAGCATCTTGACGTGGCGGATGCCGACATCGAGCTTGTGAACAAGCGGCTTGACGAGGCCCAGGGTATGTATTTTCGGCTTGTCAGCAAATATTAAGAGGAGCATGATGCTAGTATCTATAATATGTTGTGACTACAGATGGAGCTGCTGCCGTGGAGACCCTTCGAGCGAGCTTACCCGAGCCAAGGAACAAGCGAGGAGAAGTGATGCGGCTACCCTAAAGGTGGGCGAAGAGTTAAAATCCGAACAGGCTGCTCATCGCCAGAGCGAAGATAAGATAGCCAAGATGGTTGTTGAGCTGAAAGATGCCGCGAGACGCTATGAGCTCCTTGAAAAGGAAAGCCAAGTGAAAGCGACTGACCTGAAGAAGGCCTTGGAGGCAGCCAGGAAACTCGCTCTAAAATTAGAGGGATAAGGGAGGAGCTTCGTGAAGCCAGAGATATCACGGCTGGGAGGCCCTTTTCGTTGCAGATGAAGTTTGGAGATCCGAAGTATGCCCCTCTGGATCAGTTATGGAGTGCTACAGACGCGTATGCGGACTTGGCAAAGAGTGCTACTGATGCGACTGAGTTTTTCAATGATCAGAAAGATCATGAGGTGGAAAGGTTGTTCTGGTTGCAGTTCAGTGCCCCGACGCATTGAAAGATCGTGGATGTCGCCTAGAGGGGGTGGTGAATAGGCGTTTTAAAATAATTACGGTAGAGGCTTGAACATATGCGGAATAAACCTAGCGGTCAATTTGTCAAGTACAAAACCTACAACAACTAGGCTCACCAATGTGCACCAACAACTTATGCTAAGCAAGATAAGCAACTATGTGATAGCAAGATATATGACAAAGAACAATATGGCTATCACAAAGTAAAGTGCATAAGTAAAGGGATCGGGTAAGAGATAACCGAGGTATGCAGAGACGACGATGTATCCCGAAGTTCACACCCTTGCGGATGCTAATCTCCATTTGGAGCGGTGTGGAGGCACAATGCTCCCCAAGAAGCCACTAGGGCCACCGTAATCTCCTCACGCCCTCGCACAATGCAAGATGTCGTGATTCCACTAAGGGACCCTTGAGGGCGGTCACCGAACCCATACAAATGGCGACCCTTGGGGGCAGCCACCGAACCCGTACACTTTGGCAACCCTTGGGGGCGGTCATCGGTACCCGTCAAATTGCTCGGGGCGATCTCCACAACCTAATTGGAGAGGCCGACGCTTTCCCGGAGCTTTACACCACAATGATTGAGCTTCGAACACCACCAACCGTCTAGGGCGCCCAAGCACCCAAGAGGAACAAGCTCAAGAGCACCAAGCACCCAAGAGTAATAAGCTTCTCAACTTATAACTTCCACGTATCACGTGGAGAACTCAAACCGATGCACCAAATGCAATGGCAAGGGCACACGGAGTGCCCAAGTCCTTCTCTCCCAAATCCCACCAAAGCAACTAATGCTAGGGTGGAAAATGAGAGGAAGAACAAAAGAAGAACATGAAGAACTCCAAGATCTAGATCCAAGGGGTTCCCCTCACTTAGAGGAGAAAGTGATTGGTGGAAACGTGGATCTAGATCTCCTCTCTCTTTTCCCTCAAAAACTGGCAAGAATAATAGGAGGGATTGAGAGTTAGCAAGCTCGAAGAAGGTCAACAATGGGAGAAGAACACGAGCTCAAAGGATAAGTCTCAATGGGGAAGAAGACCCCCTTTTATAGGTGGGGAGAAATCCAACCATTATCCCCTCACTCAGCCTGCACGACGCGGTACTACCGCACGGAGCTGCGGTACTATCGCGGTTGGCTGCGGTACTACTGCTGCAGGTTGCGGTACTACTGCATGTGCAACACTGGCCAGATGAAGGCCTGTTGCACAGGGCAACAAGCGGTAGAAGCGCCGGAGCGGTACTGCCGCGCGCCCCTATGGTACTACCGTAAGGCAGGCAGGGGAGGTAGCTTAACAAACAAAGGAGAGAAACCTCCAACAGAGAAGAACCGGCATACCCTCCAACATCGAAAACATCATAGAATACGCATGTGAACTCTGTTTTTGATGAACTCGAGCTTGTCATGAAAATGACCATAAGCTCCAAATCTCGCAAGGAGAAGAACCAAACAAGAACCAATAAAGATGATGCAAGGATGCAATGGTTTGAGCTCTCTACGAACGATACGATCAAGCAACTCATCGAGAGCCTCCTTGATAGTAAGGCAATCGATCCTATAACCCGGTCTCCCACAACTACCATGAGACCGGTAAAATAGAAAACCTATCAAGGGCAAACCTTTGCCTTGCACAAAGTCCACTTGAGCTAGATGATGACGATCTACTCCTCCTCAAGATGGAACACCTTTCTTGATTGCGTTGGCTCGATGAAGACTAGTTGATTGCTCCCCCATACTCCACTATGGGTGAGCCACTCTTCTGCTCATCTTCACAAGTCCATTGTCACCACAATGGATGGCAAGCTTCAAGCACTTGATCTCTTTGTGATGCATCAATTGAACTTGCACACCGCAACCTAACCCCACAAAGAACTCTCACGAAGACCATGGGTTAGCACACACAGTGTAATGGACAATGCTTACCATACCATGGGATCACTTGATCCCTCGGTACATCTTGTGCGCTTTGTGTGTTGAATCTTTCCAACTCTCTTTATTTGGATGATGTCTTGAAGGTAGACATCAATGATCACACAATCTTCTTCTTCAAGACATGCTTGCAATAAGCTCAACACTCACGTGACCGATCTTTGGATAATTCCTTAATAGCACCACGGTCATCACAAACTCTCCTTGAAACCAACAAATGGACTCCAAGAAAAGCCTATGGACAAACCCTTCAAATATAACTCAAGGCAACCATTAGTCCATAGAGATTGTCATCAATTGCCATAACCAAACATGGGGGCACCGCATGTTCTTTCACGCGTCCGCTGCCGGAAAGATGGCCGCATGGGCCGAGCTCCATAGGTTGTCCGGGCTTGCTATGAGGTCTGTCGTGGATCATCTTTGGCCGAAGGGACCAAGGCCAGACAACTATTTTGGTTTAGTGCAACAATTCCTTGGTGTTGTGTCGCATATCAACGCTGTGAAGAGGTCGGCGTGCATAGAGGGTGCGTGGATGGCTCTTGCTCGTGTTAAAACATATTGGGCAGGGATGGAGGCCACCGCTATTGCAACCCGGGGTCCGGCGGGGGGCCAGGACCCAGCCGAGCACTATTTTGAAGAAGTCCTAGAAGGCGCCCGTTTAATAGAGGCTCAGTGCTCGAAGAGTGCCATGTTTGAGTGACATGTATCTCAATTGTAAAAACAATGTTATTTTGATTATAAAGGTTGTGTTTATACTTTTGCTCGAAAGTATTATAGTGCCTCCTGTGCGGTTGTTTATGTATATATATAACCTGAAAGTTTGCAGTCGTCGGCTTCAGCCCCCACGCATATAATGCGGGGGTGTTCGGAAAAGCGCGTAGTCAGAATTGATCCAACGTCTTGGTCCGTTAAGGCGGTGATAGCGCGGCGAACCAGGCAATCAGACTATATAGCTTTAACACTTTCACTTAGCCATAGGAGTTTGACGGTGGGGCTACTATATAGCCCCTGGTACTTCCGCATTTATCCGAATATGGTGTGCGTACGTACATGACCGGGAAACCGGTCCTTCGTTAATGCGTAGGAATCGTGAAGATTCCACTGAGTCATCGAGTGGTTGACCAGTCTCGCGCTATATCATGATAGACAATTTTAGGCTTTCTCTACTGAGGTGCTCATCCAGATGAACCAGGGCACAATCGCAGTAGTTCTCTCGGTGCCACCTTAGCCGACAAAGCGGAATGTAAGGTAGCAAAAACGGGAGCCGGGAAAACCCAACTATTGACCAAAGACATGATTCGGAGCTGATGCATATAAGGCCAAACTCGCGACGCCGAACACTCCCTAAGGTATTCGGACTTTACAACATATAGTGGGCTGAGTAACGCCCTCGATAATGAGCCCTGATTTTCCAGGTACATGCATTAGTCGGGCGTGACAAAATGCCAATAACGCCAGTATCCCTCCGGTTGTGTTAAGTGTCTGGAGGGGAAGAAGCAACAAGAGACATTAAAAAAAGGTTTACGCAGGGTCTTAATCTAAAAAGAAACCTTTGAGCGGGGCCCTGCTGCACGTCTGTGCCTTTATCTCTGTTGTGCCGCATCCTGGAAGGCTCTAGCACGATGATCATCTAAAAAAAGGAAAAACCCAGGTGAAAGACTTTGTGCGAGAAATTGGTTACTCTAAATGGATCATGAAAATGCAATCTGTTATTGTATTAATGGGGTCAAGCCGAACTATAGGCTTTTTTACATGCGTGCAGCCCCTAGCGCCACCTATGGGGGTATAACCATCGTCCCAAGCTCAGGTTTATCTTGGCTGTTACAACAGGTGGTGCGCCGGACTCGTCTAACCGTGTCCGTGGTCTTGACGACCGATCATTTATTCTGGTTGGAGAGGCCGTTCAGTGTTCGGCTGCTAGAGACGCCACATATTCTTCCGCACGTAAAGAACACTCTGTGTTTCCTCTAATGGTGATGATGCCACGTGGACCGGGCATATTAAGTTTGAGATAAGCGTAGTGCAGTACTGCATTAAAACGGGCGAAGGTCGTTCTTCCAAGTAGTGGGTGATAGCCACTTCGGAATGGAGCAATGTCGAAGATTAATTCTTCGCTTCTGAAGTTGTCGGGAGAACCGAATACAACCTCTAGTACTGGAGAGCCCGTGCAGCAGGCCTCGATGCCTAGTATTACTCCTTTAAAGGTAGTATTGCTTTGGCTGATTCTTGCTGTGTTTATCCCCATTTTGCAGACAGTGTCCTGGTATATCAGATTAAGACTACTGCCGCCGTCCATAAGGACTCGGGTGAGATGGTATCCATCAATTATTAGGTCGAGCACCAAGGTAGCCAACCCTCCGTGCCGGATACTAGTCGGATGATCCCTGCGATCAAAAGTGATCGGGCAGGCCGACCAAGGATTGAACTTGGGGGCGACAGGCTCTACAGCGTATACATCTCGGAGTGCGCGTTTTTGCCTTCTCTTTGGTATGTGGGTTGCGTAAATCATATTCACTATTTTGACTTCTGGTGGGAATTTTTTCTGTACCCCAGTGTTTGGCTGGAGACGCTCATCCTCGTCTTCACTTGGCGTTTCCCTCCCTTTGTGTTCGGCGTTTAGCTTGCCGGCCTGCTTGAAAACCCAGAATTCTCTGTGGGTGTGATTTGCAGGTTTTTCAAGGGTGCCATGAATCTGACATAATCTGTCTAGAATCTTATTTAGGCTGGACGGTCCATCTCTGCTGCCTTTAAATGGATTTTTCCATTGACCGGGTCAAGAGCCCCTGAATTCGGTGTTGAACATCGTGTTATCTGGGCCGTCTTCATTGTTTCGACGCTTGTTTTTATTATGTCATGCTTCCCATAGCCATCCTCGACTTGGATGTGCTCGGTCGCTGGTGCCGCCTGAGCCAATAACCGTCTCGCCCGCGCAAAAGTGTGTTATGAGGCTTGTCAAGGCTGCCATTGTGCTCGGCTTTTCTGGCCGAGGTGTCTGGCAAGCCATTCGTCCCGGACACTGTGCTTGAAAGCCGCTAAGGCTTCGGCATCCGGGTTGTCGACGATTTGATTCTTCTTAGTGAGAAATATGTTCCAAAGCTTTCGGGCTGACTCTCCAGGCTGTTGAATTATGTGAGTTAAATCATCTGCATCCGGACATCAGACATAGGTCCCTTGAAAATTGGCCCTAGAAGCATCCTCAAGTTCTTCCCAACTTCTAATTGAGTTTTCGAGGAGGCTTTTCAACCGGTGCCGTGCTGGTCCTTTTAACTTGAGGGGTAGGTATTTGATGGCGTGGAGATCATCTCCATGCGCCATGTGGATGTGAAGGATGAAGTCCTCAATACAGAACCCCGGGTCTGTCGTTCCGTCATATGCCTCTATATTCATGGGTTTAAATCCCTCTGGAAATTCATGATCCAGCACCTCATCGGTGAAGCACAGGGGGTGTGCGGCGCCCCTGTATTTGGATGTGTCATGGCATGTTGGCGACGGTTGTTGTGTTCGGTGTTGATTCCGAGTTGGTATTTGATCAATATGATCGTTTTGGTGGTTGTCATCATGTGCCGGAGCACGCTTCCTAGATCCATAGATGGACCTGGCCATACCGGATTTTTTGTCCAGGAGCTGACATAAATCATGTGCTGACTTGTGTGCGGCATCATTAGTCGCCCTGTCGCGGCCACGGGTTGGTCGGTCCGGCTGATCGGCCATTCTATTTTTCGGCTGAATGGGCTCTATAGCCTTGTCGTCGAATTCGGGCAGCAGCTTGCGCTTTGGATAGCTCTTTGTGTGGCGATCGCCACCATATTTTTCTTCAGTGTCAAGCACTTTGTTCCATCTGCGGTTGAGCGTATCCTACGCGGCCTTAAGACTTTGCTTCTGCTTCTTCAAGCTCCTCGCGGTGGCAATAAGCCTTCTATGGAGGTTCTCTTGTTCCAAGTGTTTTTCCGGGATGATGAGTGCATCGTCGTCCGGACTGTTCTCTTCTCCGGAGACAGGTGAATGAATTTTACCCTCGGGTTCGCTGTCATCGGACATCTGCTCCTGACTATGTTCATCGTCCCCTGGCTCATCCTGCTCCATCGCTGCGTCCATGGTGTCGTTGTTTCCTTTGGAGTCGACTAGGGTGTTGTTCTTTCTTGCGCTATTATCGCTGTTTTTACTATGGCGTGATTTAGAGTGGCGTCTACGTTGTCACTTTGGTGGCTTCTCAAGGGGATTATCCTCCGTTGCATCATCACCATTGCCTTCTTTTGGCGTATCCACCATATATATATATCATATGATGAGGTGGCAGTCCAGCGCCCCGTGGGCGGTGGTTCCTGTTCGTCTCTGGCATCGTCATCCATACCTCGATGTCTTCGGAGTCGAAGTCAAGTGTGTCGGTTAAGTCATCGACAGTGGCTATGAAGTGGGTGGTGGGTGGGCAAGGAATTTCTTCGTCGTCCGCTTCCCACTCAAGCCGGACATAGTTCGGCCAAGAGTCCCCTGTCAGAGAGAGAGAGAGAGAGACCTTAATGAATTTAGCACGTCCCCCAAGGGCTAGTGCTGAAAGATATCCGCAGAGGTAAACTCCATGACTGGTGCCCAATCAGATTCGATAGGCACGGACGTACGCGATTCGGATCCTATGGCCAGAGACAAGTCTGAGGGTCCAATGACACATATCTCTTTGGAGGTGAAGTCTGTGTTCGGCTCCAGCGCCGATGAGTGTGCGGCCTCCTTGGCAGGGTCCATCCACCCGTACTCGGATGGCACGATCTGCTCCTGATTGATGGTCGGGGCAGCCGCAGGCGTGATCTCCCGAACACTATCCGATGGTAGATCTAAGTCATGCTCGTCGTGACTATTTGGCGCACCTGACATGGGCTCGAATCTTTCGAAGATCAAGTCCCTGCGGATGTCGGCAGTATAGTTCAAACTAACAAACCTGAACTGATGGCCAGGGGCGTAGCTGTCGATCTGCTCCAGATGGCCAAGCGAGTTGGCCCGCAGTATGAAGCCGCCGAATACGAAGATCTATCCCGGGGGGAAAACCTCACCCTGGACCGCATCGTTGAAGATGGTTGAAGGAGCCAT
This sequence comes from Aegilops speltoides, assembly GCA_021437245.1. Taxonomy (NCBI): domain Eukaryota; kingdom Viridiplantae; phylum Streptophyta; class Magnoliopsida; order Poales; family Poaceae; genus Aegilops; species Aegilops speltoides. The sequence continues at coordinate 146,189,344 of CM038142.1, forward strand.
CAAGCCTTGTCGTGACGACACAGTGGAACTCTCAATGAAAGCACCAATGTCGGTGTCAAAACCGGCGGATCTCGGGTAGGGGGTCCCAAACTATGCGTCTAAGGCTAATGGTAACAAGAGGCGCGGGACATGATGTTTACCCAAGTTCGGGCCCTCTCGATGGAGGTAATGCCCTACTTCCTGCTTGATTGATCTTGATGATATGAGTATTACAAGAGTTGATCTACCATGAGATCGTAGAGGCTAAACCCTAGAAGCTAGCCTATGATTATGATTGTTGTTGTCCTACGGACTAAACCCTCCGGTCTATATAGACATCTGAGGGGGCTAGGGTTACACAGAGTCGGTTACAGAGAAGGAGATCTACATATCTGAATTGCCAAGCTTGTCTTCCACGCAAAGGAGAGTCCCACCCAGACACGGGACGAAGTCTTCAATCTTGTATCTTCATAGTCCAACAGTCCGGCCAAAGTATATTGTCCGGCTATCCGAGGACCCCCTAATCCTGGACTCCCTCAGTGGGAGCTAGAAGAAGTTTAACTACATCAACCGCATCGTCAAGCGCTTCCGATTTTTGTCTACGAGGATACGTGGACACACTCTCCCCCTCTCGTTGCTATGCATCTCCTAGATTGATCTTGCGTGAGTGTAGGATTTTTTGAAATTGCATACTATGTTACCCAATAGTGGCATCTGAGCCAGGTCTATGCGTAGATGATATGCATGAGTAGAACACAAAGAGTTGTGGGCGGTGATCGTCATACTGCTTACCACCAATGTCTTATTTTGATTCGGCGGTATTGTTGGATGAAGCGGCCCGGACAAACCTTACATGACCATGTTCATCAGACCGGTTCCACCGACAGACATGCAACTAGTTTTGCATAAAGGTGGCTGGCGGGTGTCTATTTCTCCTACTTTAGTTGAATCAAATTTGACTGCAGCAGGTCCTTGTTGAAGGTTAAAACAGCAAACTTGATAAATCATTGTTGTGGTCTTTGTGCCATAGGTAAGAACTGTTCTTGCTAGAAGCACGTAGAATCCACGTAAAACTTGCAACAACAAAGTAGACGTCTAACTTGTTTTTGCTGGGCATGCTTTTGATGTGATATGGCCAAGACATGTTGTGATATACGTTATTGCATGACATGATCATGTTTTGTAAAAGTTATCGGCAACCGTCAGGAGCCTTATGGTTGTCTCTTTATTGTATGAAATGCAAACACCATGTAATTGCTTTACTTTATCACTATGCGGTAGCGATAGTTCACTACAAAAAAAAGACACATCCATGACATTTTGGGCCGAACGAATTTTTTTCTGTCATACATATGACACTTCTATGATGATAATTGTGTCAAAACCCGGTATCATCATAGATGTGGTGGGCTCCTACTTCTATGACAAAAAATCATGACAGAAAATGGGCTTTTTGTCTTGGGCGGGCCGGAGACGCAGCTGCATGACATTCTTTGGGCCGTCCATGATGAAAACCTATGGTAAAAGCGAGGGGGAGGAAAATTTGGGAGTTGCGAGTACACGGTGGGAGGTCGGGGTCGAGCGATGCTGCTTTCTCAGACACGTAGGCGTTGGCTCTAATCGAACTCGAAGCGAGGCGTTGGGCTCTAATCAACTCGAGCGATCGATCGATGGCTGTTAATCAACCTAATGGAGCGATTCTTCGCCATCGCCGCTAATCAAGCCGATCGATTGGATGAATAGTGAGCCTTGCGGGGGGTTGGATAAGCAAAGGCGTGGTGGTGTTGCCTCTGGATGAACAGGACCCCGTGGTGTGGAGGGCTGGATGAACAGTAGACGATGGAGGGTGGCCGTGGAGGGGTGGTTGAACAGGACCCCGTGGTGTGGAGGGCTGGATAAACAGTAGACGGTGGAGGGGTGACTATGGAGGGGTGGTTGAACAGTAGCCGGTGGAGTAGCGCGCGGGTGGAGGCTGGATGAACAGGAGCCCGTGGAGGCTGGAGGAGGTCGACGATGGAGATGAACAGTATCCCGTGGAGTCCCGTTTTGCGGTACGCCACACCCCTCCCGATGAACATAACCCCGTTTCGACCGTAGTGCTCCAACACAAGTCCGTTTCGTCCGTTTTGCGGTACGCCACACCCCTCCCGATCAACAGGACCCCCGTTTTGACCTTAGGAGGTTCGTTTCCTCCGTTTTGCGGTACACCACACCCCTCCCGAACAACAGGACCCCCGTTTCAACCGTAGGAGGTCTGTTTCCTCCGTTTTGCGGTACGCCACACCCCTCCCGATCAACAGGACCCCGTTCCGAACGTAGGAGGTCCATTTCCTCCGTTGTGCGGTACGCCAGGCCTAGTTTCCATTGCATGTTCCGTCCAAGCCGGTTGGCTCCCACGCGTTCCGTTGCCTCCCGATGAACACGACGCATTCCGTTGCCTCCCCGTGAACACGACGCATTCCGTTGCCTTCCCATGAACACGACGACGACGCTGTTTCTGTTCCGACCCAGCCATGTACACAAGCCCTGGTCGTACGTATGCGCGAGTAGGCATTCGAGACCCTGCCCGTATGTACGTATGTGGTCGTATTTTCTTTCTTGCACCCTCGCCGCTATACGTACGTATACATGCTACGTGCACGCCTCTACTACGACACATGTGCGCCTCTACAACGACCAAGGTATATGCATATCGTCACGACGAGAATGACAACAAGACGTGACGCTTTGACCAGTGGGTCGGTCACACACTTCATTACTGCGAAGATGTAGCTGGTGGGTCCCAGCAGCCGTGGGGCGAATTGTTTTTTTGCCCTGGACGCACTTCCTTGCGTGCAAAGATGTAGTTGGTGGGTCCCAGCGATGGGGCAACCGTCGTTTTTGCCGGACGCACTTCCTTGCGTATGAAGGTGTCACTTGGTGGGTCCCGGTCGTCGGGGTGAATTGTTTTGTTTTTTTGCCCGGGCGCACTTCCTTGCGTGCGAAGATGTAGCTGGTGGGTCCCAGCAGTCAAGGGGAAACGTTTTTTTTTCACAAAATACACTGGCCCGTCCGATGGGTCCCAGCTATCAGGTGGAGGAATCATTATTTTCCGCGTAATAAGGAGGCACTTCCTTGCTGCGGCCGTGGACCCAGCTGTCAGCCTCTCCACGTACAGTCCACGTCCGATGGAAGTCGTTCCTTGACCACATTGACCATGCGGTGCTGAGAGCACCAGGGCGGTGGACGACGGCGAGGCCTAGGAAGGGGACAACGGGGAGCCTGGGAAGACGCGACAGTGGAACCCCGCGCGGAGAGGAGTACGAGGGTTCACTGGTTCGGCTGCAGTGTGAGGCTGCCTTCGCCGCAGGGCCTGGCCAGCAGTGGGAATAGTAGGGGGCGGTGAGGCCTTTGCGGCAGCACAACCGGCCACGGGAGGCAGGAGCATGCGGCACGATCGGCGCTGCTTTGGGCGGCTGGAGCAAGAAGACCAGAGGTTGAAGAAGCACTACGGCCGTTGGATGGACATCGTACGGTCACTGGAGCTAGAATCGTTCATATTGACTAAAGTTGACAAAGGCCCCGCCCCACCAACTTAGTAGGCCCACAAGTCAGCCTCCCACCATGGTGGGTCCCAGCTAGCAAGGGGAGTATTCATTCTTTTGTGCGTAATAAGGAGGCACTTCCGCTGGGTCTGAGCTGACAGCGTGGGGAACATTTTTTTTGTAAAATACGCTGGCCCGTCCGGTGGGTCCCAGCAGTCAGGGGGAAATGTGTTTTTTTCACGAAATAAGGTGGCCCGTCCGGTGGGTCCCTGCTCTGAGGTGGAGGAATAATTATTTTGCGCGTAATAAGGAGGCACTTCCTTGCGGCCGCCTAGACCCAGCTGTCAGCCTCTCCACGTACAGTACTCTTCCGATGGAAGTCGGTCGTTGACCACATTGACCACGCCGCGTCGAGAGCACCAGGGCGGTGGTCTGGACGACGGCGATGCCTAGGAAGGGGACGACACAGAGCCGGGGAAGACGCAACAGTGGTAGCCCGCGCGGAGAGGAGTACGAGGGTTCACTAGTTCAGCTGCGGCGTGAGGCTGCCATCGCCGCAGAATAACAGGGCGGTGTGGGTGAGTAGAGGGATACCCTGGGCCAGCGGTGGGAGTAGTAGGGGCGGTGAGGCCTCCGCGGTATCACATCCGGCCACGAGAGGCAGGAGATCGCGGCACGACCGATGCTGCTTTGGGTAATTTGGAGCAAGAAGACCGGAGGTTGAAGAAGCACTATGTCCGTTGGATGGACATCGTACGGTCACTCGAGCTAGAATCGTTCATATTGACTAAGTTGACAAAGCCCTCCGTCCCCGTCAACTTAGTTGGCCCACAAGTCATCCTCCCACTATGGTGGGTCCCATCTAGCAGGATGGGTATTCATTTTTTTGTGAGTAATAAGGAGGCATTTTCTTGCATGTGAAGATTTAGCTGGTGGTTCCGACATGTCAGCGGGGGGAACGTTTTTTTCGCGAAATACAGAGGCCCTTCTGGTGGGTCCCAGCTGTCAGGTGGAGGAATCATTATTTTGCGCGTACAGTCCATGGCCGATGGATGTCGTTCATTGACCACATTAACCAGGCCGCGCCGAGAGCACCATGGCGGTGGACGACGGCGATGCCTAGGAAGGGAACAACACGGAGCCGGGGAAGACTTGGCAATGGTCGCCCACGCGGTGGGGAGTACGAGGGTTTACTGGTCCGGCTGCCATCGCTGGAAAATAAGAGGAGGTGTGGGTGAGTAGAGGAATGGTCTGGCCAGCAATGAAGTAGGGTGGGCAAGGCGGCTGTCTTGGCAAGGCTGCTCTGGCGGCAAAGACACCGCCACGGAGGCGGAGCGAGCAGTCCCCATCGAGCTGGTTTGGGCAGTTGGAGCAAGAAGATTAGATATTGAAGAAGCAGCACGGCCGTTGGATTAACATCCAACGGTCACTGCTGCTAGAATCGTTTGTGGACTAAGTTGACAAAGCCAAAGTACACGTCAACCTAGTAGACCCACAAGTCAGCCTCCAAATCTGTCCCAAACAACATACAGCCCGAAATTTCTAGCCAGATTCAAATTAATTTTAAATCTAAATATACCTTAATTTAAATTCAATGAAATTTTACCCGCACAAAAACAATGAAATTTAAAATATCAAAATCCGACAGAAAACAGTATTTGGGAACTAATTGCTTGTTTGTTGTATTTATTTCATTTTACAGCCCATTTATTATTACTTATATCCCATTTCTTATTACTTGTAGCCCATTTCTTGTTACTTATAGCCCATTTCTTATTACTTATAGCCCATTTTCTAGGTAAAATGCATCCCTCCTCGTCTTGAAAGATTTCCACCAAAGAGGCGAGAAAAGCATGTAGGCCTCGTTGGTTATTACGCAAAAAACAAAATAGCTGGCTAGCCATTTTTCAGAAAGGAAAAAAACAAACTGGGCTGGTCATGTGCTAAACATATGAAATTAAAGCATGGGCTAGACGGGCCACATGTCCCGCACAACCCGATTGATACCCTTCTCCGTCGAAAAAACAAAATTATCATGCACTCTTTGGGTCCCTATCGTCATCCTCACCATGTACAATCATCTCCTTATTCCTCTCGGTTGTTTACCATGTTGACAACACCGAGGAGGGGCCAGCAATGAGCGAACCAAGGCGGAGGATGATGGTGAGGCCTCGAGACGGAACGAACAGAGCCGGGAAGATCACAGCCAGCCGTGGGAGGCGGAGAAAGCGGTCCTGGCCGGCGCTAGTTTGGCTTTGGCGGCTCGAGGAAGAAGAGATCAAGAAACGTGATGACGTTGAATGTCAATCGAACGGTCAAGGTTGGCACAATCGCTTTTTTGACTAAGCGGACACCAAGTAGCATACTTTTTATATATAGGAAGAAAACTGCAAGGAAAATGCGTTCGTCTGCCGTCCTCCTCACAGGGAACGTTCGCCACATAAGTGACTAGCACCCTTGGTTTTCAACCAAGAGGTATTGGGTTCGAGTCCGAGGAACTCTCAATTTTGTCCTCCTTCCTTCCTCGTAAAAAAAAGGAGAGAAAATCAAAGACTTGGGAAGGCATATAGAACAAGCTAGTGTATCAGTAAAGAGACGTTGCCGAGTTTTATAAAAAAGAAAGACGTGCTCCTGTAGCTGGTTCGAATCCAAACCTAGACTATGACTATATATGGTGCTATGCTACTCTACAAGTAATGAAACTGACATATACAACGTTCGCTTCTCCTCTTATCTATTTACTCTGCCTAGCATCAGAAGCTCTGGCCGTAGCAACCATGTCCGCTGGCTACTCGTCCACCTGCTCTTCAGCAGGCAACAACCAGATATGCTCCAAGTCGCCACCCGTACCATCGCCTGTGGGTCTCATCACACCCCCGCCGGCACGTGCACCGCAACCGATTGCTCATCGCAACCCGCTACCGTTGTTGTGGTGCCACTGCTGCAAATCACGCAGAGTCATCCGTCGCGTCTCAACCACAATCCGCAACCCTGGCCTAGTCTTCTACAAATGCCCGAATCATGGGGTAATAATATGTTTAAGTGTTGTTCTGCTGCTTTCAGTTGCTGATTTTTTTAATAGTTTGGTGGATGATCTTCCAATTTGATTCGTGCAGAAAAGGGAAGATTCGTGTGATTTGTATTTCTGGGAAGTTGCTGATGTGGGGGAATGCAACTACGCAGATTATTTGGTTAGCCGAGGAATCCCAACACCAGCAGGTTGGGGTGTTGGACTAATAACTGAACGAACGACAGAAGAGGAAGATACAGAGCAGAAGGTTAAAGATGCAGTTCCTCTGACCATGGCCAAGCAACAGCTGCTGAACGGCCTTGAAAACAATGAGGAGATGAAAGAGCTTGTGAAGATAATGGGCAAAATTGATGTGCTCTATAGGATGATTGTCTCTTTATTTGCAGTGTATGTAGCACTCGTGATGTATTCAGTGGCTACGACATGAGCACTTTGCTAAAACTAGTAATGAATGAAACCTGTGTAGCAGGTTGGGCGTAGTGTTGTGAACATCTAATGATTTCTATTAACGGAAATCAGGGGGTATCCCCTTTTGCTCATATAAATAAATAGATAGTAGAGGCCCTGTCGGGTCAGCTTTGTTCTCATTCGAAGATGTCGAGCAAATTGCAGTCCAACAGCAAACCATGTCATCAAATTCAAGTTTCACAGCCAAATATGAGTACAACTAAACAACAATGTCATCATGTTTTAGTTGTCATACAATCACCAAACACAAATCAGCATACATAACAAGTGATGTTCTCACAGCAAAATACTAAACAACATGTTCATCAAGTTCCAGTTGTCATAGCAAACACAATTTCACATAGTAGATAAAAAAATGCCTTCTGACACGCAAATACGACAAAAGCAATGTAATCATCATCCACAACAGTAGCGTCAACATATTCGCCATGTGTATCAGTCTGAATCGTAATTCCCCACGGTGTCATCTTCTTCGTCGTCCTCAACGTCCTCGAACGTTGGCTTCTTCTTGATCAACTCTTGTATGTCCACAGCACGATAGGCAATCTTTTCGCCGGTGTCATTAATGTGATGGTTCTCAAATATATTAGGAACATCTGTGTTATCTTGTACATCAGGAGCAGTGTAAGCATCATCTTGTTGTGCAACTTCATTAAACGAATTCCTCTGCTCAAACCTTTGCAATACTCTCCAGTCATCGCTACGTGCAAATGTGTCTTCCAAGAAAAATATTTGTGTTGCTTGATTTGCCAAAATAAAAGGCTCATTGGTCTGGTACGCCGCCTTGACATTGATGGATTTGAAATAATCATCAGCTCTGGGTTTTGCGATCCTAGAAAACAGGTTATACCAACGACAAAGACAATGTAACCACACACCGATGATCCTTGAAATCGAGATATATCGCAACCGAACAATGTCATTATGTTAGCATACATTTCAGCTTGTCTCTTTGTCATACGATCCGTGCTCATGATGGCACTGTTTTGTGTCTTCCACCTTCGTCTCTCGCAAGGGTGTTGTAGCGCACATCTCCAACAACGCAAGATTCATAATGTCTTACCCGAGTATCAGACCCATTGCTAGTGAGTAAAGGGCATCATAAACTGCCTCGCCCATCCTCCCGATCTTCTTAACCTATGGTTAGAAAATAGACAAGCTGATCATCTTATGTACTCAATATATTAAAAAACCGACAAAGTGCACTTCAAAAGCTTACATGGTTCTTGAACCATTTCGCAAATCCTTCCATAACCAGTTTGTCAATGTTTCTTGGATTTTGCGGCAGTAACTCCTCTTTGTAGATGCTGCACAACATAGTGATCGCGTCAAACATCCAAATATATAAGAATGTGCTGCAAGTTTAGTAGATTACGATGTATAAGTCAAGTAATCGCACTTACTTGATATAAGGTAGTATCTCGTGACGCTTATTCAACACATACCAAACCATTTTGTCCAAATCTTTAGGTTTGTCCTCTTGTCGACTCTTCCTCGTAACTTCTAATGTAATAATCGAAAACATTGAGCCCGGATTGTCTTCACCCACCTCTTTGCTAAGTCGATCACTGTTTCAATGTATTTTGAGCAGAATGTCAACGCTTCTATAGCAATGTAGGCCTCGCAATGGAACCCTCGGGTCTAGCTCGTTCCTAACATAGCCCTTGGAAGTGCCTAGCCGCCTTTCAATAGGGTACATCCAGCCATCTTGCATCGACCTCTAAGTAGTGCCTCATCGTAGATGAACAGCCAAATGCACCATCACATCAAAGAAGGTCGGAGGATATATCTTCTCAAGGTCGATAGGATAGTTGGTATCTTGTCTCTAAGACGCCCAAAGCATCTATCCCGATATTTCTATCGCAGAGTTCCTCAAGAATTGTCCCAACTCGCAACTACTCAGATAAGTCGTATGCCCAATCCTCTAAGGATAATAGGTAAAACCCTTTGAAGTAGGACGGTCGGTCATGAGTTTTCAACCCTTGTACCTTGTTTCCATCTCAGACCGACTCTCCTTTCGTGGTTGGAAGCAAATCCATGTGGGAATCTCACACATGACAGGACCTCGCAGAATTATTTTCTTTTTACCTTGTCCAAGACATACACAGCTGGTGCCATATCCCGTGGTTTACCTTCATCTTGCACCTGCAAATCCTTTCTGATACCCAGGTGTGTCAAATCAATCCTAGATTTTAAGGTATCTTTCGCCTTGCCTTCAATGTTAAGAAGTGTGCCGATAATGCTGTCACATATATTTTTCTCGATGTGCATCACATCAAGATTATGCCGCAGATCCGAATCTTTCCAATACTCCAAGTCCCACAAAGTGGACCTGCGGGTAAACAATAATCTCTTCTACCGTACACGCCTTTTCCTCGCTACCATTACTGGATGGTTTCGTGTAATATGCCCGACCTTCTAATTCCACTTGCAACTCATTGGCGGTGAGCCTCTTTGGCGCTTCACGGTTTTCATGCTTTGCATTGAACACATGTCTTCAGATTTTCTAGGATGCGGCTTGTCCTTGGCAAGGAAACGGCGGTGTCCAATGTAACAGATCTTGCTAAGTATTGCGATGACAATGATTCTGTCACAAATAACACATGCATTGTAACCATGTGTCGCTCGCCTCGACATAGTGCCCAAAGCCGGATAATCATGGATGCACCAAATTACAACAAAGACGCAGAAAGAAATCAGCCGGTGGGCTGCTATATAGGTCTCGAGGAGAACACCCTTCCAAAGCTGTTGAAGTTCCTCCACAAGAGGCTCCATGAACAAATCAAAATCCTTTCCAGACTTTTTGGACCCGGGATGAGCAAGGCCATCATGTAGTTTGATTCTTTGGTGCGTATATTTGGAGGCATGTTGTAAGGATAACAAGCATCGCCACACGCTATATGTGGCGCCCGTGGCCAAATGGGTTAAATCCATCCAAGCTAAGCCAAGTGTAATGTTTCTGTAAGCAGCAAACTCTTTGTGTTTATCATTGAAGCTTTTCCACTCACTACCATGAGATGGATGGCTCATTACATTCGATCTCAGACTCCTAGTTCCTAGAATGCCACAAGACATCCTCTCTTGTTTCAAAGATCATGAAACAACCTCTCGCAATCTTGGTGTAATTGGAAAATGTCTCGAACATTATGAGGAACCTCTTCAATGCATCGCCATCTTTCCATCTTGACGATTTGCATTTGGGCATTCACTTGTTGGCATAATCCTTCCTAATGTAACACAACTATTCTTACAAACATGGATCATATCATATCCAATTCCAACTACACGAAGGAAATTCTTCATTTTACTGTAGGTGTGTGGCAGCTCCGACGCATCTGGGAAAGATTTGCGGAACACAGCCAACATCGCATCGAATGATTTGTTGGTCATTCGCTCAAATGTCTAAACCTGAAGAAAGGTGACCATAGCTGAGAATACTGACAGCTTATTTCCTGGGGTGACAGCAACGTTGCATTTGTTCCAACATGCGAGCCCACCATTTTTCTTCTGTAGGTGAAAGTTCACGGAATGCACGAGCATTTCGTAGCATTGTTTCAATGTTGGTCAAACTCACTGGCTCCGCCACCACCACCTCCTCCTCCTCTTCCACCTGAGCATCAGGCAGATCAAGATGGTGATTTGCTGCTTCCACGTAGTCAATAACATTGACGTTCACAGCTTCACCATGATGAACCCACCTAGTATATGTGACCGACATCCCATACAAGTGTAGATGATTTTGCACAGTTGACTGGGGTCTTGTAACTGAATTCATACAACTGCTACACGGGCAGAGCACATCTGATTTCGGACCACCGTACTCAGCTCTGATAAAGTTCATAAAGTTTTCAACCCCCTCGACATATGCAGCGGAGAATCTTCGAGCTGAAGTTATCCAAGTCCTATCCATCTGTTAGATATACAAATTAGTTCTTCTACTAGAATTACAGGAAAAACATATATGCTTTTTTATGAAGTCCAAAAAAAATACCTATGTCGATGTCTAAAGCTATGACAAGATATTTGGACGAGCAGATCTAAGTAACAAAATATATGTAAAGCTAATTCAGCAAACAGATTTGAGTGCTAAATTATGGCAGGCTGTTTCAGCAGTCAATGAGGCCAAGCACACAGCCATCAAACTATCGAAGGCCATCGCAGCAACAAAGATCGAGTATAAAACGGTGTAGAGCTATTTCACCTAACAGATTGGCTACTAGACCATGGCAATCTACGTTAGAATAAATATATGGCAGGATATTTTAGCAACTAATTGGCCTTGGCATGCCATCTCAGCTAAGCAAATTGAGTGCAGAACAGGGCAAGGAAGCTTCTTAAGCAGAGCATATTGATAGTAAACTACTTCGGCAAATAATGAGATTAACAGTGTCTATCAGCTAACATTCAGCGCTACACCGACATGAACGGGGCCTCAGTCTAGAATGCGCGTAGCGTGGGAGAAGCTGACCGCCGTGCGTCTCCACACGAGCGTCGCCAGCGGTGGCGGCGCTGATCGCCGTGCGCCTCCACAAGAACGTAGCCAGAGGTGGCGGCGCGACTAGAGGACGGCAGTCTACGAGAGTGTACTGTGGGAGCGAGAGGATCGTCGTGCGTCCCCTCGACGAACCGCGGCACCGACGTATCGGTGCGGCGGGGAGGACGGCTTTGGTGGAGCGAATGGAGTGGAGGGAGGACAAGGGGAGGGGGGTTTGGGGAATATTTGGCCGAAGGGCGGTTGAATCGAATTTGCTGGAAATTTGTGTGTGGGGGGGGGAGGATTTTCGCGGTGGGCGGGGAGTTTGGCGATGGTCGGTTTCTCCAAGTGCAGTCCCCACGTGTCGCTGAAGAGGCAAGCCTAAGCGCTTCTGTTTGTGTGAGCCGTCCGCAGGACCGAACGTGTGTGGGGTAATGCGACCATGAAAGGAGGCCGTGAGTGTACCGCCTTTTTCCTTTTAAAGTAGGTGCTTCGCCCCCAAAAAAAATGTTGCTTCGCGATCCATCGATACTACTACTAGTAATCCGTAATCCCGACTAAACGGCGCTGCCGGTCTTTTTCCCGCGATATGTTTGGGAGGTTGGCTTAGTTGAGTTTTTTTAGATTTCTCTCGGTTCAATAAAAAGCAGAGTTGGTGATTATGGTGTGCCTGTCATCCTGCAATATAGGACGTCCAATCTATATCTAACGGATAGGAAGGAAACTATGACAATTTACCCACACTCCTCTCCACATTTGCAGACAAGGATTTCCCTCGTTCATCCTTTTCTCCCACAAGATCTTGATCTTCCGTGCAACGCACAGGCATCTTGCTAGTACTCCTACAATATGTATATTATTGTGAAAGTTCATATACACCGCCGAGATTAAAGCAAACACGCAGATTTTCATTACATTTCGAACTTTTATAGGACAGAGAAATAAAAGAAACCCGACCCTAAACCTATTCAGCGGCGTGATCGACGCCTCCATCTGCGATCTCTATGTACGGGGCGGGTTCAAGACTGTTGTGGGGACCCCGACTCACAAGTCGTGATCACCGAATGCACGGTACAAAGGATCCCGAGATCAATGCTCACCGAACACACGTAAGCTGAATAACAAGAGTCTTACATCCATACATATCGCCTTACACAAATAGTGACCAACATGGTCAAGTCTTACATCGATAAAGCCTTAAGGGCTAAACATCAAATGAAACAAAGCAGCGGAAATCGCTGTTGATAAGTAGAACCCATGCCATCCGCCTTAACCCTACAGCATTCTCGACCGAAACGCCCTAGTTCGCATGATCGCTCCAAAGGACTCTTCTTCGAACCCGGTTCTTCCATGCCTGGTCAATTAAATAACCAGTGGCAAGCCAATGAGTACTTTGAATGTACTCGCAAGCAACCCATGATTTGGTTCAAGGTACAGTAATGCATGACATAGGTAAAGTTTTGCATAAAGCTAGTTTTGAGTGCAATGACATGTTCAACATCCTATGAAGCATGCATCAAAAGAATTTAAGTAACCATGAGATCTGGTCACAGATATCAACATAAATAGAGTGGGCACCAACCCATTATCATAAACAGAGTGGGCACCAACCCATCTCAATCGTGTCAAGTCCTTGGCTTGACCCAAGTCATTACCATCATCTCATTCACATGGTTGAAAACCCTGGACATAGTTTAAGCAGCACCGCCCAACCGTCCTTGACCGTGGACACGGCTATTCGAATAGTTTTACACTCTGCAGAGGTTGCACACTTTACCCACTAGATCCGGGGAACTTCCGTGTCATCCACGACCCGCGGTACCTCAAGTACCCGGGGTAAGCACCCGATCACCGCCTTTCCCTAGACGACACTAACATGGAGTCCACTCGATTGGTAGTAACCCCCGTGCCAAACATTTCTCATCATAAAGTTGTGGAGCCTCGCTCCCATATTCATCACATACCACAAGCACGGGGTACCAACGGTGTGTTCGGTGCCCTGTGAAAACAGTCATGGCCGCCCTACCTGGCACGACCCCGTCCCAAGAGAGAGCACCAACTCTCCCCCATCACTAGTAATGCGGGCTCCAAGCTAGTATCGGTCTAGGTACTCAACAATGCCCTTTCCCATATAAGGGTAGAGTGGTCGCGCATGTAGGGTTGGGACACCATCAAATCTTAAATCTAATCCGTTTTGAAAACAACACACACTTGCCTCGGCACACCACTTCATCATCAAGTGGTTACCTTTCTCATCATCTCCCTCGGGCATAAATGGCACCCGATGGGGTTTTCAAAGTTGTTTGAAAATATTTTGTCTCCATCACATGCATATTCCGTCCCTTTTATGTAGCAAACTACTTAGCATCCTATCTACTCCCATCGCCATAACCCTCATAAGGAGGTAGGGTCATGCACAATGCAAGTGTATACGAGAAAAGTGTGGAGGCAACCCACCAAAGTGGTTACCCATCCTTCATGATTCCGATGCAACAATAATAAGTGCTACATGACATGCATAAAAAAAGGTCTCATAGACATGGTCAAAGGGCTGCTTGCCTGGCTCAACAAAGTCTTCGGGGTCTTCAATGTCTTCCGTCCAACTCCTTCACAAGAACGCAATCTATCGCCGCAAAATAATAACGGGAAAATAAGGCAATAATAAAACAGAAAAATCAAAGTGCTCTTAAAAATGTCAACTCTTTTTGTAAAATATTATATGGAAATATGAGATGGGGAAACTTGCTAGTTTTGGATTTGGAGTGGTGGAACAGAGATATGGATTTTCATAGGCACATTTAAATGCTAAAATCACATTTAAATATTTTCGGTGAAGAAAGGTTGGTTGATTTGAATGGAAGTTGCACCATTAAATAGGTTGCAATATTTGGGGATTTTAGAAATTGAATTAATCCATTTGGACAAATATTGTGTCCTGTGGAATTTTAGAATATGTGATGAAAAAAAAAGAAAGAGGCACCTGTACTGCCGGGCCGTAACAACCGCAGGCTGCCCAGCCAAAGAAGCGGCCCGGCCGAGCCAACAAGACAAAGACGTACACAAGGCCAGTTTTCAAACCTGACGGCGGGGCCCAGCTGCCGATGGGAGAGAGAGGGGCGAGAGAGGTGAGGATGGCGGGGCCACCTGTCATCTCCGACTCGCGAGAGAGGGCGGGCGTGCTCACCGGTGACGATGCAAAGCGACGGCGAGCTCCGCGAAAAGGGATGGCCAGGGGCCGCCGACGCCGGTGGGTGGTGGACTTGGCGGTGGGTGCCTGGTTCGGCGGGCGACGAGGTTCGGGCGGAGGAGCTTCGGGAGGCGGTGGTTCCGGCTGCCGGCTGCGACAGAGAGGGAAACGGAGGAAAAGAGTCAGGGAGGTGAGGGAAGTTCAGATCGACGGAGAGAAGGGGCGGAGGGAGCCTGTACCCTGAGATCGACGGCGACCCGAAGCGGCGGAGCTCCGGTCGATTCCGAGCACAGAGGCTCTCCGGGGGTGATTGGGTGGTGCGGGCGTGCTCCTGGAGGCGTGAGGAGGAGGCGAATGCCACCGAGCGGCCCGGCGAGCTTATATAGCCGCACGGTGGTCCACCGTGGACCTGTGCGCCGGCGAGCTTGTTGCCGTCGTCACGGGTCACGGGGGGCTGCTGGGTTGTGTCTGGGGTGTTCGTGGGCATTGACTACGCCTAGGGGAAGAAGAGAGAAGGAGTGGGGAGGGGTCAGGGGTGCGCGCGTGTGAGCAGCGCCATTGGTGCGCTCGGGCGGCTCTGTTTGATAGCGCGGAGGCGCGGGGAAGGAGGAGAGAGGAGGGGGACAGCGCCATGATGGTCGCGGACGCCGAGGCGCCGGCCGGGCGCGAGGGAAAGGCCCGAGGTGGCCGGAGCCGTTGGGGAGGGGGCGGCAAAGTGTTTAGTCAAGATCAGAAGGCCTGTGGAGCGCAGATGGCATGCCATGGCATATCATATGCCCTGTGGGCGCGCCACTGATGTCCAAGAGTGCTGTGGAGGTAGTAAAGAAGGAGGGGGAGGCATTGGATGCCCTGGATGGCCACTGGGGTGAGGAGAGAGGTGAGGAAGAGGGAGAAAGGGCTGTCCAGAGAGAGAAAGAGGGGGGTTTCACCCCTCAATTATTGAGCTGGGGACTTGCCATTGTTACTAGAGGTGAAAGGGGTCTAGGAGGAGCTGTGGTAAAAATTGGAGCTCTCCAAGAATAGTGAAAGGGGTAAAAACAGTGGTTTTTGCAAAATGTCAGAAGGTGTTTGATAGAGTTTTGAGCAAGCAAATGGACTCCAATTGCCATGAGACTCCACAAGGTGAAATGACTCATAAAACTATAGCCTTCCACCAATTAGGAGATTATTTGGGCAAAGTTGCCAATGCAACTTTTGCAAACCCTAGAAATGAGCAGAAATAGACTTGAGTAGATCTAGTTGAGCATAACACTTCTCCTTGATGAACCACTTTGT
This sequence comes from Aegilops speltoides, assembly GCA_021437245.1. Taxonomy (NCBI): domain Eukaryota; kingdom Viridiplantae; phylum Streptophyta; class Magnoliopsida; order Poales; family Poaceae; genus Aegilops; species Aegilops speltoides. The sequence continues at coordinate 146,205,282 of CM038142.1, forward strand.
TTAGTGGCCTCATTTGGTCATGTGAACATGCTCACAAAAGTTGGGGTCTTGGAGAAGAAGTTGGTAGAACAAAGTTGTTCAAATTTGATTCTGGTCGAGAGGGTTTTGAGGCACTTTGACCAAGATTTCCTCCTCTCCAACCTGTGCCATTTGGTCTAGATGCATCATTGGACCCATGAAGCATGTTCACCAAGTTTGAGCACATTTGGGCACATTTGGCAATGTAAAGTTGATCAAACTTCGAATGGACAGAAATGGTTTTGAGGGTTTTGATGATGTTATCTTGTTCTCCAAGTCATGAGACTTGGCAAGATCATCTAATATGTCATATGTGACATGATAGAATTTTCCTGGAATTTTTGAAGAATATTTTCTTTGTAAATATTTCAAAAGCTTGAAATATCCAGAAGGGTTTTAGAGGATTTGACCAATATTTTGAACATGACCATGTGTTGAAACTCTTATATATGGACAATATATGTCCTATGAGTTTCCTAAAATTTTCAAATATTTTTAAAACAATAAAATAATTTTTCCTATTAAAGACCATTTCTGCCTTGAGAAAAGCCTTTAAATAAAATAGTAAAACAACTTTTAAAATTATATTTTGTGGTTTCGGGTATCCTATATCTAATAGGAGTCAAATATATTTTTGGAAAGATTTTTGCTGCCCTTAATCAAGTACTTGCTATGCAAATCTTAATTCAAGGGTTTTGGGAAAGCTAATTTTAGAAAATACTTTTTGGCCAAATTATTTTTGTAAGAAAATTCTATATTGAACTATACACATGGCATGGTCATTGGTCAGGATCTTGGGGTAAGGAGATGAAGTATAGAAGGTGGAGTGGTTGACTATTAAGAGCACTTGAAAACCACATAGGGAAAACCAACACCAAATAAAAGCCAAATAAAGCAAAAAGTTTTTGTTGGACCAAAATTCCATGCTTTATTTATGAAAATGAAATGTTACAAAATGCAGGGTGTGACAGACCTACCCCCCTTACAAGAATCTCGTCCCCGAGATTCCTAAACTAGGCTTTAAAGAGATACGGAAATTCGGATCTAAGGTAGTCTTCACGCTCCCAAGTTGCTTCGCTTGAGGTGGTTGCTCCATTGACCTTGTAGTACTTGATGGTTCGGCTGAAAAGGCCGCTCAGCCTCATCCGAATGCAGATGGGCCTCTCACGATAAGTCAAATCAGGCTGCAAGGTCAATGGCTTGGTGATTGACGCCCTTGTAGAGATCAGCTTGTCTCGAACTTGGAGACACTTCCGAGTTGTGACACGGAACACGCCAGTACATCGAAAGTTCGTGGAAGTTCCAACTGGTAAGCCACTTCTCCTCGCCGCCCATGATCTTGAAGGGCTAATGTACCTCGGAGCGAGCTTTCCTTTGACATGGAAGCGCTGGGCTCCTTTGAGAGGGGTGACCCGAGATAGACATGGTCTCCAACTCGAAGTTTATGTCTCTCACGACGTGAGTCGGCAGAGCTCTTCCGCCTTGACTTGGCAGACTTCAGACGCTCTCGACAAGCTGGACTTGCTCTTCGCTTCACGGAGGATATCCGCCCAAAGACAAGTCCTTCACCGGTCTCGACCAATTGAGAGGTGTACGCACTTCCGCCAGATAACACTTCAAATGGTGCCATCTCAAGGCTTGCCCGGTAACTATTGTTGTAAGAGAACTCGGCGAAAGGGAGGCAATCTTCCCACTTAGCTCCATAAGCTAAGACACGTGCTCGGAGCATGTCTTCGAGTATTTGATTCACTCGCTCTGTCTGACCTCCGGTCTGTGGGTGGAAAGCAGTGCTGAACGACAGCTTGGTCCCCATGGCCTCCTGGAATTTCTTCCAAAACCTTGAGGTGAACTGGGTTCCTCGATCTGACACAATCTCCTTGGGAACACCATGAAGGCTCACGATTCGGTTGATGGAGAGAGTTGCCAGCTGGTTGCCGTCATGGGTAGTCTTAACAGGAATGAAATGGGCCACTTTGGTCAAATGATCGACTATGACCCAGATGGAGTCATGTCCCTTGTTTGACCTAGGTAGTCCAGTGATGAAATCCATCCCGACTTTATCCCATTTCCACTCGGGAACCTTGAGTGGTTGGAGTAATCCAAGAGGTCGCCGATGCTCAGCTTTGACTCTCGGCATACGCCACACTTTGCAACATAGGTGGCAATCTCCTTTTCATCCCGTACACCAAAATCTTTCCTTCGTGTCTTGATACATCTTTGTGCCTCTGTGGTGGATGGAGTATGGGCTGTCATGAGCTTCTTGCAAGATCAGGTTCTTGAGCTCAACCTTGTTGGGCACGCAGATGCGATTCCCAAACCACACAATTCCTTCCTCATCCTCCGAGAACTCGAGGCTTTGCCTCGCTTTGATCTTCCTCTTGACGCCTTCAATACTCTCATGCCCCTTCCGAGCTTTCTTGATATCATCCATCAAGGTAGGCTTAACTTCGAGGTTGGCCAAGAATCGTGCAACCAGCCCAACCCAAGCTTTCAAGTTCTTCATACAAGGCGGGTAGCTTGTGCTTTAGCATAGCATTCAAGGAGCAAGCCTTCCGCTCAACGATCCGCTACCACATTAGCCTTCCAGGTGGTATTGAACACTGAGGTCATAATCCTTGATCAACTCCAGCCATCTTCTCTGCCTCATGTTCAATTCCCTTTGAGTGAAAATATACTTCAGACTTTTGTGGTCCGTGTATATTTCACATCGCTTACCCAAAAGGTAATGTCGCCAAGTCTTCAGGGCATGAACCACTGCTGCTAGCTCAAGGTCATGAGTAGCATAGTTCTCTTCGTGAGGTCATAGTTGCCTTGAAAGGTAGGCTACGACTCGCCTTTCTTGCATCGTAACACCTCCCATCCGATTCTTGACGATCACAATATATCACAAACTCCTTGTGTATATCCGTGTGGCCGTAATCGGGCAGTGGTTAGCCTCTTCTTCAGCTCCTCGAAGCTCTCTTCGCACTCAAGGCCCATTCAACTTCTTGTCCTTCTTCAAGAGTTGAGTCATGGGTCGGGCAATGCTCGAGAATCCTTCAACGAACTTGCGGTAATATCCTCGCGAGTCCGAGGAAGCTTCGACTTCCTTCACATTGCTCGGGATTGCCATTCACCACGGCTTCAATCTTAGCAGGTCGATCGACAATCCTCTTCGCTAGAACATGACCCAGAATCCAACTTCACGCAGCCGTAATTCACACTTGCTGAACTTGGCATACAGCTTGGTGCTCTCAAGCTTGTCTAGGACCATCCTCAAGTGTTCCTCGTGCTCTTCTTCCGACTTCGAGAAGACAAGGATGTCATCAATGAAGACAACGACAAACTTGTCCAAATATTCCATGAAGACCTTATTCATGAGATACATGAAGTAAGTGGGGCATTGGTCAATCCAAAGGACATGACCGCATTCATACAGCCATATCCGTTACTTAATGCCGCCTTCGAATATCTTGGGTCCGATCTTGGTTGGTAGTACCCAGATCCGAGGTCGATCTTGGAGAACACCTTGGCCCCATTGAGTTGATCAATAGATCTTCAATCTTGGGAAGTGGGTACTTGTTCTTGATTGTAACTTCATTGAGGGAGCGGTAGTCAATGCACAAGCGGATGGTACCATCCTTCTTTGCCACAAATGTAACAAAGCGATCCCCAAGGGGAGGCACTAGGGCGGATAAATCCTTCCTCAACTCGCTCTTCCACTGCTTCTTCAATTTCGCTAACTCCTCCGATCCCATTCTATAAGGCTTTTATAGATGGGTCCTGCTCCCGTATGAGCTCGATGATGAACTCAATGTCCCGATCAGAGGCATTCCTGGTAGCTCATCAGAAAAACATCGGATACTCGTGATACTATCAAGCACTTGCTCCAATCCAACTTCAATGACAGCTTGACTTGGTTGGCTTGAGTAGAGGAGATATTGGAGGCAAACTTAACCTCGACTCCTCGGTCATTGGTCATAGTGACCGTCCGGTTGGCGCAATCAATCAAGACTTGGTGCTTGCTGAGCCAATCCATTCCCAAGATCACATCCAAGCCTTGTGATTTTAGGATGATAAGGTCTGCTAGGAAATCTACCCCATTAATGACAATCTCGACTCCTCTACATCCTGTCTTGGCTCTCATCTCTGCTCCGGGGGTTTGTACCACCATAGGGTTATACAGGAGTGTAGGGGTCATGCCACTTTTTAATGCAAACTTTGGGTGACAAAATAATGTGTGGCTCCAGAATCAAACAAAACAGATTATGGTGCTGAATTGACAAGGAACGCACCCAAAGACGATGTCCGGTCTTCCCGGCTTCTTCCATGAGTGACATGATTCACACGACCCCGCCATTGTTGGGCAGGTTGCGGGAGCTTGGTTCCTTGGTGGCATTCCACGGCCTTGTCCCGGGTTCTCGCGATTGGGGCGCGGGCGCCGGGCTTCTTGTTGGGGCAATTCTTGGAGTAATGCCCCGTTGTCCACATCCAAACAAGTGACTTGGTTGGGGACGACGCCTTGCCAAAGATTGTTATTGGGGTTGTTGTAAGCTGGCTCGGGGTTGGCATCCGCCGAGATGGATAGTTGGTGCGGGTGCAGGAGCTCTTGGCTGCCGATAGGTTGGCTTGACCGGGCTGGCTGCCACGGGCGAGGCTTCGTTGCCGGAGCTTCCCTTGCCGATCATCTTGCGCTTACGAGTGTCATCCAAGGCACGCCGCTTGTCCTCAAGCATGAGTGCCTTGTTCACCAGATCAGAAAGGTCGGGCATCGCACACAACAAGCGTAGCATCGCAGAGTCTGGTTAAGGCCTTCCATGAAGCACTCCCTTTGGCAAGATCGGTCTTGACATCCTCGGGGCATACCTTGAGAGAACACCGAACTTCTGCATGTACTCCTTGACAAGGTGCTACTACCTTGCTTCGTGGCTCGAACTCACGCTTGATGGCCATGATTCCGAAGGAATGTGGGCCTTGCGGAATTCTGCCTTGAAGGTGTTCCAAGTGATGTCTTGCTCAACATGCATAGCCTTGAATCCATCCCACCAAGCTCCGCAGTCCCCCGAGACAAGGCAAGATACGCCACTTTATCACGGTCCTCGCATCCGACTAGTGCCAGCAGATCCTCAATGGTGCGGACCCACTGCTCGCATCCAGGGTTCAGCAGCCTCGATGAAAGTGGGTGGTGCATGCTTCTTGAACTCCACCAGTGTGGAACGCCCATGGTCGTGTCCCGCCGGGCCGGGCGGTTGACACTGAGCAATCATCTGGAGGGCTGCAGGTTGGCTTGGCGTTCCTCTCGGAAGGCTTGGAGAAGCTGAGCCATGTCCATGCTTGGAGGAGGTGGTGGGGTGGAGTTTGTCCTTGGGCTTGGTCCTGGCTGTCTCCCGCTTCAGCAGAACCTCCGGCTTCTTGCTGCTGGGTAGAGGTACCAGTACGTGTTACAACAGGCATCCTGTTGGAGTGGTCAAGGTTTCATGATTGGGGAAAGATAGGGAAAGCAACATAGATGGGATGCCTAGTAAGGGGGTTGGTATGACACTAATTGTTTTCATGCAAGGGCCAAAGGGCCAAACACATTCATTAAAATCAAAATGGGTGATGTAGTCGCCATAAGTTCCCAAGGAAAGCACGACGTCCATCAAACACAAAGAAAAGCAAACACAACACTACATGGTTTCATAAGAACCATTACATGGACTCGACTTCGCATAGGGGTGCACGACCTATCCTACCGAGGGTTACTAACGGCATATCCAAGTTGTGAATGATGCCTAAGTGGTGGAATGCTCGGTCGCCGCAGTCCTGCTCTTCTGGGTCTTCCTCCTCTTCATCAAGAGCGGCTTTCTTCACCGCTTGAAGGGGTGGGGAGTGGAGGAGCTCAACGCGCGTTGCTTTGCTGGTGGGGTGAAGAGCTGCGGTAATCCTTTGCGCCATGCGGGGTTGCTGTGGTGGTTCTCCATCCTTTGGGGTCTTCCGCCTCAGATGCGATTGCGGGCTGTCCAGGGGAGCACCTTCCTTCTTGATCCTATCCGCCTTCTCTTGTGCTTGGCGAAGAAGTGCCTTGGTCTCATGAAGTTCCTTTCGAGTTCCATCGATTCCATGCCAAGTGTTGTGCCAAACTATCGGCACAAAGGTTGAAGTAGGTCCGAATCGAGTGGAAGTCCTTCTTCTAATGGTGGAGCTGGTGCATTGCTCTCATCCTCGCCTTCCTTCCGATAAGGCAAGAAACGGGTTGCCAACTCGCCCGCCATCTCTCGAAGAAGGTCTCGGAGGCGCAGTGAGTGTTTTGAGGGTTGCCGCCTCGACGACAAGAACTAGTGTTGCCATCCGGGGTCCCTCAAAGAACCAGCTTGTTGGAGAGTCATTGGCCTTCACGATCACTTCCACATGATACTCCGCCTCGGCGCCATTGATCCAATGCTCATGGTAGGTGAAAGTGGGGCTCGTGGAACTGCACCTCTTGAGGCTATCCTCGAGAAGCACGGAAAACCGTGGTCGAAGTCTTCTGCACGGCAGCCATCTACAAAGGTTGAATGGGAGAGGTCAATAAGGAAAATGCATCTTGGGTGGGGTAAGCTTGAGAAAAGAAGAGAGGTTTAGATGGTCTCAAGTTTAACTAACGCCCATGCTAACTAAGGCTTCCTACAACAGATGGCTCGATACCAGCTCTGTGGGACCCCGACTCACAAGTCGTGATCACCGAATGCACGCGTGTACAAGGATCCCGAGATCAATGCTCACTGAACACACAGAAGCTGAATAACAAGAGTCTTACATCCATACATATCGTCTTACACAAATAGTGACCAACATGGTCAAGTCTTACATCGATAAAGCCTTAAGGGCTAAACATCAAATGAAACAAAGCAGCGGAAATCGTCGTTGATAAGTAGAACCCATGCCATCTGCCTTAACCCTACAGGCATTCTGACTGGGAAACGTCCTAGTTCGCATGATCGTCTCCAAAGGACTCTTCTTCGAACTCCGGTTCTTCCATGCCTGGTCAATTAAATAACCAGTGGCAAGCCAATGAGTACTTTGAATGTACTCGCAAGCAACCCATGATTTGGTTCAAGGTACAGTAATGCATGACATAGGTAAAGTTTTGCATAAAGCTAGTTTTGAGTGCAATGACATGTTCAACATCCTATGAAGCATGCATCAAAAGAATTTAAGTAACCATGAGATCTGGTCACAGATATCAACATAAATAGAGTGGGCACCAACCCATTATCATAAACAGAGTGGGCACCAACCCATCTCAATCGTGTCAAGTCCTTGGCTTGACCCAAGTCATTACCATCATCTCATTCACACGGTTGAAAACCCTGGACATAGTTTAAGCAGCACCGCCCAACCGTCCTTGACCGTGGACACGGCTATTCGAATAGTTTTACACTCTGCAGAGGTTGCACACTTTACCCACTAGATCCGGGGAACTTCCGTGTCATCCACGACCAGCGGTACCTCAAGTACCCGGGTAAGCACCGATCACCGCCTTTCCCTAGACGACACTAACATGGAGTCCACTGATTGGTAGTAACCCCGTGCCAAACATTTCTCATCATAAAGTTGTGGAGCCTCGCCCCATATTCATCACATACCACAAGCACGGGTACCAACGGTGTGTTCGGTGCCTCGTGAAAACAGTCATGGCCGCCCTACAGCACGACCCGCCCCAAGAGAGAGCACCAACTCTCCCCGTCACTAGTAATGCGGGCTCCAAGCTAGTATCGGTCTAGGTACTCAACAATGCCCTTTCCCATATAAGGGTAGAGTGGTCGCGCATGTAGGGTTGGGACAGTCATCAAATCTTAAATCTAATCCGTTTTGAAAACAACACACACTTGCCTCGGCACACCACTTCATCATCAAGTGGTTACCTTTTCATCATCTCCCTCGGGCATAAATGGCACCGATGGGGTTTTCAAAGTTGTTTGAAAATATTTTGTCTCCATCACATGCATATTCCCGTCCCTTTTTGCGTAGCAAACTACTTAGCATCCTATCTACTCCCATCGTCATAACCCTCATAAGGAGGTAGGGTCATGCACAATGCAAGTGTCAACGAGAAAAGTAACGGAGGCAACCCACCAAAGTGGTTACCCATCCTTCATGATTCCGATGCAACAATAATAAGTGCTACATGACATGCATAAAAAAAAGGTCTCATAGACATGGTCAAAGGGCTGCTTGCCTGGCTCAACAAAGTCTTCGGGGTCTTCAAAGTCTTACGTCCAACTCCTTCACAAGAACGCAATCTATCGTCGCAAAATAATAACGGGAAAAATAAGGCAATAATAAAACAGAAAAATCAAAGTGCTCAGAAAAATGTCAACTCTTTTTGTAAAATATTATATGGAAATATGAGATGGGGAAACTTGCTAGTTTTGGATTTGGAGTGGTGGAACAGGAGATATGGATTTTCAGAGGCACATTTAAATGCTAAAAATCACATTTAAATATTTTCAGAGAAGAAAGGTTGGTTGGATTTGAATGGAAGTTGCACCATTAAATAGGTTGCAATATTTGGGGATTTTAGAAATTGGAATTAATCCATTTGGACAAATATTGTGTCCTGTGGAATTTTTAGAATATGTGACAGAAAAGAAAAAGAAAGAGGCACTGTGCTGTAGGGCCGTAACAGCCAGCAGGCAGCTGCCCACCAAAGAAATGCCCACTGAAAGCCAACAAGACATACAAGGCAAGGCCAAGTTTTCAAACCCGACGGGCGGGCCCAGCTGCCAGCTGGGAGAGAGAGGGGCGAGAAAGAGGTGAGGATGACAGCGGGCCCTTTGTCATCTCCGACTCTCGCATGATCAGAGGGGCGGGCGTGCTCACCGGCGACGATGCAGGCGACGGCGAGCTGCGGCGAAAAGGGATGGCCAGGGGCCGCCAGACGCCGGTGGGTGGTGGACTTGGGCGGCGGGGGTGCCTGGTTCGCCGACGACGAGGTTCGCGGCGGAGGAGCTTCGGGAGGCGGTGGTTCCGGTCGCTTCCGGCTGCGACAGAGAGGGGAAACGGAGGGAAAAGAGTCAGGGAGGTGAGGGAGTTCAGACGACGGAGAGAAGGGGCGGAGGAGCCTGACTCGAGATCGACGGCGACCAAGCGGCGGAGCTCGGCCGATTCCGAGCACGAGAGGCTCTCCGAGGGTGATTGGGTGGTGCGGGCGTGCTCGAGGCGTGAGGAGGAGGCGAATGCCACCGAGCGGCCCGGGCGAAGCTTATATAGTCAAGACGGTGGTCCACCGTGGACCTGGCGCCGCGCGAGCTTGTTGTTGTCGCCATGGGTCACGGGGGCTGGGTTGTGTCAGGGGTGTTCGTGGGCATCGACTACGCCTTAGGGGAAGAAGAGAGAAGAGAGGGAGGGGTCAGGGTGCAAGGTGAGCAGCGCCATTGGTGCGCCGGGCGGCTCTGTTTGATAGCGGAGGCGCGGGAAGGAGGAGAGAGGAGGGGACAGCGCCATGGATGGTCGCGGACGCCGAGGCGCCTCGGTGGCGTGAGGGAAAGGCCCGAGGTGGCCGGAGCCGTTAGGCGAGGGCGGCTACAAGGTTTAGTCAAGATCAGAAGGGCCTGTGGAGCGCAGCAGATGGCATGCCATGGCATATCATATGCCCCTGTGGGCGCCCTTGATGTCCAAGAGTGCGTGGAGGTAGTAAAGAAGGAGGGGAGGCATTGGATGCCTGGATGGCCACCGGGGTGAGGAGAGAGGTGAGGAAGAGGGAGAAAGGGCTGTCCAGAGAGAGAAAGAGGGGGGTTTCACCCCTCAATTATTGAGCTGGGGACTTGCCATTGTTACTAGAGGTGAAAGGGGTCTAGGAGGAGCTGTGGTAAAAATTGGAGCTCTCCAAGAATAGTGAAAGGGTAAAACAAAGTGGTTTTTGCAAAATGTCAGAAGGTGTTTGATAGAGTTTTGAGCAAGCAAATGGACTCCAATTGCCATGAGACTCCACAAGGTGAAATGACTCATAAAACTATAGCCTTCCACCAATTAGGAGATTATTTGGGCAAAGTTGCCAATGCAACTTTTGCAAACCCTAGAAATGAGCAGAAATAGACTTGAGTAGATCTAGTTGAGCATAACACTTCTCCTTGATGAACCACTTTGTTTAGTGGCCTCATTTGGTCATGTGAACATGCTCACAAAAGTTGGGGTCTTGGAGAAGAAGTTGGTAGAACAAAGTTGTCCAAATTTGATTCTGGTCAGAGAGGGTTTTGAGGCACTTTGACCAAGATTTCCTCCTCTCCAACCTGTGCCATTTGGTCTAGATGCATCATTGGACCCATGAAGCATGTTCACCAAGTTTGAGCACATTTGGGCACATTTGGCAATGTAAAGTTGATCAAACTTCAGAATGGACAGAAATAGTTTTGAGGGGTTTTGATGATGTTATCCTTTTCTCCAAGTCATGAGACTTGGCAAGATCATCTAATATGTCATATGTGACATGATAGAATTTTCCTGGAATTTTTGAAGAATATTTCCTTTGTAAATATTTCAAAAGCTTGAAATATCCAGGAAGGGTTTTAGAGGGATTTGACCAATATTTTGAACATGACCATGTGTTGAAACTCTTATATATGGACAATATGTGTCCTATGAGTTTCCCTAAATTTTTTCAAATATTTTTAAAACAATAAAATAATTTTTCCTATTAAAGACCATTTCTGGCCTTGAGAAAAGCCTTTAAATAAAATAGTAAAACAACTTTTAAAATTATATTTTGTGGTTTCGGGTATCCTATATCTAATAGGAGTCAAATATATTTTTGAAAGATTTTTGCTGCCCTTAATCAAGTACTTGCAGTGCAAATCTTAATTCAAGGGTTTTGGGAAAGCTAATTTTAGAAAATACTTTTGGCCAAATTATTTTTGTAAGAAAATTCTATATTGCACTATACACATGGCATGGTCATTGGTCAGGATCTTGGGGTAAGGAGATGAAGTATAGAAGGTGGAGTGGTTGACTATTAAGAGCACTTGAAAACCACATAGGGAAAACCAACACCAAATAAAAGCCAAATAAAGCAAAAAGTTTTTGTTGGACCAAAATTCCATGCTTTATTTATGAAAATGAAATGTTACAAAATGCAGGGTGTGACACCTGTGAAGTGAAGGTACGGTCTCCGGCGAGGAAGAGTAGAACACAGGATATGGACCGGCCAGTTGGCACACCATGCCCTGTCGCCTCCCATGCCCTACCCATCCTCGAAGGAGTCCCCGACCTCGGTGGTGCCGGACGTTGGACGGCGGCAAGTAGGACGCATGGCTGACGGTGCTTCCGTCATTGGCCGCTGGTGTGGCCACCGCTTGTGCTGTCGCGTCCGCATCCGGCAATGCCGCTATTGCGTCGCGAGAGGCGACTTGAGCGAGGGCGGCGACCTCGAGCTTCATCCCTGAAGACAAGCTCTCCCGCAAAGCGTTCGCACTTGCGGTCATGGCGGATGTGGTGCCAGGTAGGAGGACAATGCGCTATGGTGTGTAGGTTAGCTGGGCGTTGCCGCTTTAAGTAGCGCATTCCGGTGAGGCCAAGCGTCCGGGTGCGTCATTAAGTCGCCGGAGTTGGTTCCTCGGGCACCAAGCCTCTTAACGACGACATATGAACGGACGGCATGAATGCGGGCAGCTGGCGCCGGCTGGGAACGCACTGCATGACGGCGCGAGGGACGAGGGCTTTGGTGTGCCAGGGTAGTCAGCTACGGTCGTGGCAACGTTGGAGATGCCCTTTGCTCAAATGCGATCCCCACATGTCATTGAAAAAGCAAGACGACCCGACATGGTCTCAGGTCTAGAGGATGCAGTTGGCCGCGCTACACCACTCCGCGGACGCGTCACGGTGCCCCATGCATCCTCGACGAGCCGGGTGTTGGGGTGTGTTTGGGTTGTGGCCAAAGTGCACCTTACGAAAATTTTGGTCATGACCCAAAGATTGGTCTTTGTTTGGATGGTTTCCATTTCTTTGGCATGCCAATGAACTCTAGCCAACTCTAGTTCATTTTCTTGCCAATGTCGGCCAAATCATGGGCAACCAATACCTCAACCAAAATTTTGGCTACCCAATGCTTTGATGGGGCAACCTTGGCCACAAACCAAACATACCGTTGGTCGTGCCACAGCACAAACGCCACCCTCGGCACATTGAAACCGACCGTGTCTATCGATGATATGAGCGTGTCGCTCACCGCGGTCGTCGTGTCCAGAGGCGGTGCTGGAGCTACGCCCCGTTGTTGGCCCCAACGACCCACATGAACGGTTGTCGATGGCGAGGAGGTCGTGGGCCAGCTCCTCCATTGGACTAGTCTGCGCTACGTCGTCCCGACGAGTGTGCCCCACATGTCGGTTTCTCTGTTTTCCCGGCCATATTCGAGCGTCAGTGCTCCGCGTTGCGCATTAGGCCTTTCACTAGGTAGGCCAAGCGAGACAACTTATTGTGTATTTGAGCCATTCAAGTGTAATCATGTGGCATTTGCTTATTTCTCATTCCTCTCCAACCCTCTTCTCCATCGATCATGTCGCCCTCCTGTCGAGTCCATCCTCCCGCATGCCTCATTTGAACATTTCGCCGAGTATCATTCTCATGTACCCACCCTAGTCCTCTTTCAATAGATCTCCGGACCCCGAGATGAAATCGAGAGGGGACGAGTGGGGGCACGTGATACCTAAGGCGGATTCAAAATTTTGAACCGGTGATCATAGCATCCGCAAATCATATATAAATGGTATTCAATGTTTGTTTCGTTTTTGAACGTAAAATATACTCCCTCCTATCCTTTCTACTTTACATATAAGTTTTATGTGTAGTCAAAGTATCTCTACTATGATAAAAAAGGTATCAACATTCAACAACGCCTAATCAATATTGTTAGATTCGCATTTAACTCCTAGATTTGTACTCTAGATGGTTTCCAATTTGACTATTGACAAGATTAATAGTACTCCTTTCACATAGGTGAGTAAGTCATCTTAGGCTGTGCACCGTGACCAAGGAGGAGGGGAAAACGAGAGACATTAATGTTTATTTGCTAATTAATAGTATTGCATGTAATGAACTATCCACTGCATGTCATGTTTGATAGTCTCAGGTCATTAAAAGCATGCACACCCTCATCTCTTATTGGTTCATATGTCAAGAAACAAGAAACGAGGTAGAAGTTAATGCACCGCGCCTACATGTTTTGGGATTATTTGGATTTCGTAAGATGACTTACACACCTAGACGGGGGGAGTACATGCGATGTATAATGTGAAAATTATATCATTGGAAACTCCTTTCACATACGAAATTGACCATATGCTTTGAGTAAGTTGCATGTCATATATTATTACTCTAACATTTGGTCAAAGTTAGCCTCGAAAAATGCATTAGACCATGTATGCTTTGTGTAAGTTGCATGTCATATATTATTACTCTAACATTTGTGTAATTTGCATGTCATATATTATTACTCTAACATTTGGTCAAAGTAGTATAGTGGAAGTGGATCCTCGACGAGGTATCCTCGCCTTACCCTCCCTTTCGGTCACTTCATTGGCGGACCCCATGCTTGCTAGGCCCCGCATGTCGCTTACTCAATGGGTTCGCCAGGTCAGGATCCTCATCCGTAGTATACTCCTCTATTTTTATTTACTCCGCATAAAACGGAGGGAGTGGTGGTATAATAAATGACGCGGGCGGGGAGGGGAGGGACGCCGGTTTGCTCTCAATCGCGGTCCCACAAGCGAAGCAAAACGCAAGACGAAGCGCTGCTCCATTCGGTGAGCGACGTGGAGGGTCCAGCGTGCTGGGCTGCAACGCGAACGCGACAAGAGCGATGTACAGTCAAAACCGATTGACCGATCGTCACCGGAACCACTATTCACACCAGAACTTTCGCTGCTCGGCCTACGCCAGCCACTGCCCTAAAACCACACCAAATCTCCAGCCCATTCCCCCACCTTTCGATCCCCTAGCCCGCATCAAGCGTCCCCTAGTTCGCCAGAAAGCCATGGTGCGCCGCAAAATCACTTACTACAAGATGCTGACGCCAGAGCGCCGCGCAGAAATCGCGGCGGCGGTCGGCGCCACAAACCTCCGTTCCCAAGCTCGCTTTGCGGCAGGCCAATCCCCGAGTTCTCTGGAGCCAAGCTACGAGGAGGAGGAAGCCGATGCAATGTTCACTGCGGAGGTCGCGGCGCAAAAGGCCCCCGATGGGTATGAGACAATGGACGTCGACTTCGTGCCAGCGTCCGAGTCTCCCATGGTGCAGGCGGACCAGCGGTTCAACATGGCGATACTAAAAGAGGACCGGGAGGAAGAGGCTCAACTCGACGCGGAGCGCGCGCATGCCGCTGCCATCGAGGCTCTCCTGCAGGCGGAACCGGATGTTGTGGATGTGAACCGGGCGGCGGAGGCTCAACTTGAGGCGGAGCGCGGATGCCGCTACCATCGAGGCCTCCCGCAGTGGAACCGGACGCCCGGACATGAACCGGGCGGCAGAGGCTCGACTTCGACGCAGAGCGCGGATGCCGCCTCATCGATGCCTCTCGTAGGCGGAACCGAAAGTCCGGACTTGAACCGGGCGGCGGAGGCTCGACTCGACGCGAGCGCGGATGCCGCGCCATCGAGGCCCTCCTCAGAGGCGGAACGGACGCCCTCGACTTGAACTGGCTGTGCTCTCGTCCGCAGAGCGCCCGCGACACTCCGCTTGAACGAGTAGCTGGTGGGCGAGGACAACCACGGTGCGGAGACACACGCCGGCAGCGACGGTTGGTTCGCGCCGCAGCCAAAGACGACGAGGCCATCTCTTTTCCGCGATGAAAGGTTTTTTTATGTTGTTGTTTTATGGATCTTTGCTGTGTAAAAAATACTATTTGTTATGCAAGTCGCCGACTTGGACTGGCCTACCATTTCAAAGCGGTTGGATGAATATCCTACGCCTCCTAACCCTTCTTTCCTTCTTCCTCACCTCTTCTTCTTCCCCAACAGACCACCTGACGGGCCGTATGGATACTCCGGTTGGATAAACATACTCTATGAACGAAAATTATGTGTCAGCGATAGGATGGCTGAGTTTGGTTTGTTCACATGTGACAGCACGTGTCAGTGAGGGTGCGTTCCCTTGGTTGGGTTTGCGGCATGCAGGAGCGACTGTGTGAGGGTGCGGTGCAACCGCGGCATGCAGGAGCGACGGTGTGAGGGTGCGGTGCGACTGCGACAGTCATGCGCAAGTGTACCTCCTTCTCATTTTGAAAACTTTAGGCAAGCTTGGCAAAAATGTGTGGCGAAGTTTGGCAATGCAAGGCCTAGACCCAAACAAGATAAGTACGTACGTACTAGGAGTACTAGTGTTAAAAAAGAAAGTTCCTTTGCGGGATTTAATCGATACAAATCCTCATTTCACGTGTCAATTAATGCGTATTTTTTTCTTAGAAAGACCAAAGAGCTAACCATCTCACTCCTCATCGCTTGATTAATACAGCGTCATGCAAACGAACCTTCTCACTTCTGCATGCATGCAGGGGATATTAATGTCCTTGGTTGCTAACTCCATCATCTTTGCCTCGATTAGTGTTAATGTCCCTTTGCAAATTGTAATTTTGATATACTGGCCTTGTGTACAAAAAAATGGAGGTAGTAACTATATTTGAATTCCTTGCCCATTGCGGTGACGTCGACGACTTTTTTTTGTGGTTTGGCGAAGTGCATTCGGCGGAGAACACCATTGAGGGAGACCATGGTAAGTCGTTCGCAAGTGCCGCCTGCAAGCCGAGACAACCGCCTTATTTGCATCCAGGAAGTCCTTTACTAGTACGACTACTAGGAGTACTAGTGCGGTGAGATGGTTTCTCGAAGAAGACGATGGAGAAGCTGAGTCAGCGAAGAGTGAAGTGATAGTTGCTTCGTCCGTGCTTTGTGATTTGACGCCTCACTGCTTGTGATTTGTGATAGAAGGGACAGGGGAGTAGACTCTGTGCTCTATACTATACTACATGCGTCCAAGCATGGGAGAAAGAGGAGAGGCGTTGCATTTTCCTATTCCTTCAATCAATCAATCAGGGAGCTTTGGTTCCATCTTTTTGGCTTTGGCAACACTGTCCACAATGGTTCCCACGATGCCAAAAGCTATTTTCACATTTGGCTACACATTGTGGATGCCCTTAACCGTACCACCTGGTTTTGCTCCTGTGTGCTATCTATACAAATCTCAATTATATTGATCTAAAAAATTATAGAATCAAAGATTAGTAAAAAGGAGGTGATTTTGCCGCGCGGATGGCGGGGGAGGTTTCTTATTTTCGGAGGACGTTGTCCTGGCGGTTTTCTAACATGCGGTCCCACGTGTTAGTGCTTTACCAAGCAGATCCGCGTCCCACATGAGGCAGAACAACGGCAGAAGCAACACGTGGTTAAGTTGAAGAAGATGAGGGAGAAGCGGATTCAGCAACGAGTGAAATGATGGTTGCTTCGTCCCTCCAACTTCTTTTTTAGCATTATTACTTCGTCCCTCCAACTTAACTGCGGGAAAGGTGCAGCTTTGTGATTTGACGCCCCATTGCTCATTACTACACCAGCGCCATGACTAGGGTGCTTCACCCCGGCTGCTCTGCACTGTATTCTGGTATGGCACGTGGACCCGGTATCTTGATGTCCCACATGTCGGTGAAAGAGACTAGAAGATTTATGAAAGCGAGTGCTCCACTCTTACGACGAAGGAGTAGACGACACGACGGCCGAGTGAACTGTCACTTGTTCTGTATAGTACTATAGTTTTGTTGTTTCGCACGATCCATCGATACAAACCCAATTAAACAGGAAAGGGCGGGATTTTTCCCGCGCGGTAGATGATACTGGCCATACATTTCAAAGGCAATTTTAATGTATGCAAACTGAATAATTATAAGTAACAATATGATATCTAGTAAAACTAAAAACACATATGATTTATTATGTTAGAGTGTAGTAGTAGTGCTGTATTGCATAGTTGTTAGATGTAACATGCGAGAACGTGTAGAGATGTAGTTTTGGAGGGCCTACAGAGAGAAAAGCGTAATATGGTCACCGAACTTCAGAATAAGCTGATTATGGTCACTATATACATTTTGCGGTGATTATCCGGTCACTTGCTCACAGTTCAGCATCGGATTGCACTCTGTTGACCGGCTAAATAGTCTGTGTGGCGCCATGTTGACTAGTTAAATTGACCATGTTCCTTGTGGGTCCCACCTGTTAGTTCGCATAGGGAAAAGGTCAGATAAACACAAATTTACGTAGGCGCGACAAGGCTCCAACCCGTGCGCGGGAATCACCTGGTTGTGTATGTGTCTGTCAGGGCCTGATGTGTGCGCATGCACGTGTTGGTTGAGCACTTGAGCATGAGAGTGTGTGTTGGTCGTGTGGTGTAATGGTGTGTGCATGCATGCGTGCGTGTGTGCGTGTGAGTGTTGCATGCGTGCGTGGCTGCGTGTGTACGTGTGAGTGTTGTGTGTGTGCGTGGGTGCATGTGTTTGTGTGAGTGTTGCATGGATGGAGTTCGTGTGCATGCGTGCGTGTGTGTATAATCACCACACCAACTCCTGTGTGTTAAAACAGATGGCTCAGCATACCAATACAAGGCCACCTTGTCCGCTGTGCCTGCGGTCATGACTTCGAACCACTGTCAAAATATTTTTTTGTCGTTTGTTTTCATTCTTACTAGCAAGATGCCCGTGCGTTGCACGTAACATCAAGATGCATTTGTTGTTGGGGAATGTAGTAATTTCAAAAACTTTCCTACGCACACGCAAGATCATGGTGATGGCATAGCAACGAGAGGGGAGAGTATTCGTCCACGTACCCTCGTAGACCGTAAGCGGAAGCGTTAGCACAACGCGGTTGATGTAGTCGTACGCCTTCACGATCCGACCGATCCAAGTACCAAACGTACGGCACCTCCGAGTTCAGCACACGTTTAGCTCGATGAAGATCTCTAGGTTCCGATCCAGCAAAGCTCCGGAGATGAGTTCCGTCAGCACGACGGCATGGTGACGGTGATGATGTTCTACCGGCGCAGGGCTTCGCCTAAACTCCGCGACGATATGACCGAGGTGGAATATGGTGGAGGGGGGCACCGACACGGCTAAGGAACGATCCGTAGATCAACTTGTGTGTCTATGGGTGCCCCCAGATATAAAGGAGCCAGGGGGGAGGAGGCGGTCGGCCAAGGAGGGCGCGCCAAGGGGGAGTCCTTCTTTCCCAGTTGGAGTAGGAGAAGGGGGAAAGAGGAGGAAGAGGAGAAGGAAAGGGGGGCGCCGCCCCCCTTCCCTTGTCCTATTCGGACTAGGAAGGGGGAGGGGCGCGCCCCATCCCGCCTCCTTCCCTTTTCTCCTCGAGGCCCATGTAGGCTCAATAACCCCGGGGTTCCGTAACCTCCGGTACTTCTAAGAAATGTCGATTTCACCTTAACGATTCCGATGTCCAAATATAGGCTTCCAAAGATATCGATCTTTATGTCTCGACCATTTCGAGACTCCTCGTCATGTTCGTGATCACATCCGGACTCCAACAAACTTCGTACATCAAAACTTATAAACTCATAATAAAACCGCCATCGTAACGTTATGTGCGGACCCTACGGGTTCGAGAACTATGTAGACATGACCTAGAACTATTCTCGTCAATAACCAATAGCGGACACGAGGCCCATATTGGTTCCTACATATTCTACGAAGATCTTTTATCGGTCAAACCGCATAACAACATACGTTGTTCCCTTTGTCATCCGTATGTTACTTGCCCGAGATTCGATCGTCGGTATCCAATACCTAGTTCAATCTCGTTACCGGCAAGTCTCTTTACTTGTTACGTAATGCATCATCTCGTAATCAACTCATTGATCACATTGCTTGCAAGGCTTATAGTGATGTGCATTACCGAGAGGGCCCAGAGATACCTCTCTGACTATCGGAGTGACAAAACCTAATCTCAAAATACGCCAACTCAACATGTACCTTCGGAGACACCTGTAGTACTCCTTTATGATCACCCAGTTACATTGTGACGTTTGGTAGTACCCAAAGTGTTCCACCGGTAAACGGGAGTTGCATATTTCTCATAGTTACAGGAACATGTATAAGTCATGAAGAAAGCAATAGCAGTATACTAAACGATCAAGTGCTAGGCTAACGGAATGGGTCATGTCAATCACATCATTCTCCTAATGATGTGATCCCATTAATCAAATGACAACACATGTCTATGGTTAGGAAACATAACCATCTTTGATTAATGAGCTAGTCAAGTAGAGGCATACTAGTGACTATATGTTTGTCTATGTATTCACACATGTATCATGTTTCCGGTTAATACAAATCTAGCATGAATAATAAACATTTATCATGATATGAGGAAATAAATAATAACTTTATTATTTCCTCTAGGGCATATTTCCTTCAGTCTCCCACTTGCACTAGAGTCAATAATCTAGATTACATAGTAATGATCCTAACACCCATGGAGTCTTGGTGTTGATCATGTTTTGCTCGTGAGAGAGGCTTAGTCAATGGGTCTGCAACATTCAGATCCGTATGTATCTTGCAAATCTCTATGTCTCCCACTTGGACTTGGTCCCGAATGGAATTGAAGCGTCTCTTGATGTGCTTGGTCCTCTTGTGAAATCTGGATTCCTTTGCCAAGGCAATTGCACCAAGATTGTCACAGAAGATCTTCATTGGTCCCGATGCACTAGGTATGACACCTAGATCGGAAATGAACTCCTTCATCCGATTCCTTCATTTGCTGCTTCGTAAGCAGCTATGTACTCCGCTTCACATGTAGATCCCGCCACGACGCTTTGTTTAGAACTGCACCAACTTACAGCTCCACCGCTTAATAAAAACACGATCCGGTTTGCGATTTAGAATCGTCCGGATCGGTGAAAGCTTGCATCGACGTAACCATTTACGACTAGCTCTTTGTCACCTCCATATACGAGAAACATATCCTTAGTCCTTTTCGTATTTCAGATGTTCTTGACCGCTGTCCGATGATCCACTCTGGATTACTTTGGTACCTTCCACCAAGCTTATTGCTAAGCATACGTCAGTCTCGTACACAAGATTGCATACATGATAGAGCCTATGGCTGAAGCATAGGAACATCTTTCATTTCTCTCTATCTTTCGCTATGGTCGGGCATTGAGTTTGACTCAACTTCACACCTTGAAGCACGGGCAAGAACCCTTTCTTTGCTCGATCCATTTTGAACCTTTTCAAAATTTTATCAAGGTATGTGCTTTGTGAAAGTCCTATTAAGCGTCTTGATCTATCTCTATAGATCTTGATGCCCAATATGTAAGCAGCTTCACCGAGGTCTTTCATTGAAAAACTTTTATTCAAGTATCCCTTTATGCTATACAGAAATTCTATATCATTTCCAATTAATAATATGTCATCCACATATAATATCGAAATGCTACAGAGCTCCCACTCACTTTCTTGTAAATACAAAGCTTCTCCAAAAGTCTCAGATAAAACCATATGCTTTGATCACACTATCAAAACGCTTATTCCAACTCCGAGATGCTTGCACCAGTCCATAAATGGATCATTTGGAGCTTGCACACTTTGTTAGCACCTTTTAGATCAACAAAACCTTCGGCTGCATCATATACAACTCTTCTTCCGTAAATCCATTCAAGAATGCAGTTTTGACATCCATTTGCCAAATTTCATAATTATGAAATGCAGCAATAGCTAACATGATTCGACAGACTTAAGCATCGCCACGGGTGAGAAAGTCTCATCATAGTCAACCCTTGAACTTGTCGAAAACCTTTCGCAACAAGTCGAGCTTTATAGACAGCTACATTACCATCAAGATCGTCTTCTTAAAGATCCATTTATTCTCAATACCTTGCCGATCATCGGGCAAGTCAACCAAAGTCCATATTTTGTTTTCATACATGGATCCCATCTCGATTTCATGGCCTCTAGCCATTTTATGAATCTGGGCTCATCATCGCTTCCTCATAGTTCGTGAGGTTCATCATGGTCAAGTAACATGACTTCCGTAATAGGATTACCGCACCACTCAGTGCGGATCTTACTCGTAGACCTACGAGGTTCAGTAGAAACTTGATCTGAAATTTCATGATCAATATCATTAGCTTCCTTACTGATTGGTGTAGTTATCACAGGAACTGGTTCTTGTGATGAACTACTTTCTAATAAGGGAGTAGATACAGTTATCTCATCAAGTTCTACTTTCCTCCCACTCACTTCTTTCGAGAGAAACTCCTTCTCCAGAAAGGATCCGATTTTAGCAACGAAAATCTTGCCTTCAGATCTGTGATAGAAGGTGTACCCAATAGTCTCTTTTGGGTATCCTATGAAGACACATTTCTCCAATTTCGGTTCAAGCATATCTGGTTGAAGTTTCTTCACATAAGCATCGCAGCCCCAAACTTTAAGAAACGACAACTTTGGTTTCTTGCCAAACCATAGTTCATAAGGCGTTGTCTTAACGGATTTTGATGGTGCCCTATTTAACGTGAATGCGCCGCCTCTAAAGCATAACCCCGTAACGATAGCGGTAAATCAAGAAGACACATCATAGATCACACCATATCTAGTAAAGTACGACACGACGCTCGACACACCATTTCGCTGTGGTGTTCCGGTGGCGGAGTTGCTAAACTATTCCGCATTGTTTCAAGTGTAGGCCAAACTCAGAACTCAAATATTCTCCTCCACGATCAGATTGTAGAAACTTTATTTTCTTGTTACGATGATTTTCTACTCCACTGAAATTCTTTGAACTTTTCAAATGTTTCGACTTGTGTTTCATTAAGTAGATATACCCATATCTGCTCAAATCATCTGTGAAGGTGAGAAAATAACGATACCCGCCATGAGCCTCAACATTCATTGGACCACAAACATCAAGATGTATGATTTCCAACAAATCAGTTGCCCGCCCATAGTTCCGAGAACGGCGTTTTAGTCATCTTGCCCATAAGGCACGGTTCATAAGTACCAAGTGATTCATAATCAAGTGATTCCAAAAGCCCATCAGTATGGAGTTTCTTCATGCGCTTTACACCGATATGACCTAAACGGCAGTGCCACAAATAAGTTGCACTATCATTATAAACTCTGCATCTTTTGGTTTAAACACTATGAATATGTGTATCACTACTATCGAGATTCAATAAAAATAGACCACTCTTCAAGGGTGCATGACCATAAAAGATATTACTCATATAAATAGAACAACCATTATTCTCTCGATTTGAATGAATAACCGCCTCGCATCAAACAAGATCCAGATATAATGTTCATGCTCAACGCCGCACCAAATAACAATTATTTAGGTCTAAAACTAATCCCGATGGTAGATGTAGAGGTAGCGTGTCGCCGCGATCACATCGACTTTGGAACCATTTCCCACGCGCATCGTCACCTCGCCTTAGCCAATCTTCGCTAATCCGTAGTCCCCTGCTTTGAGTTGCAAATATTAGCAATGTAACCAGATCAAATACCCAGTGCTCTGCGAGCATTAGTAAGGTACACATCAATAACATGTATATCACATATACCTTTGTTCACTTTGCCATCCTTCTTATCCGCCAAATACTTGGGGCAGTTCCGCTTCAAATGTCCATCGCTTAAAGAGAAGCACTCGATTTGTGCTTAGGTCCGCACTTGGGTTTCTTCTCTTGAGCAGCAACTTGCTTGCCGCTCTTTTGAAGTTCCCTTCTTCTTCCCTTTGCCCTTTTCTTGAAACTGGTGGTCTTGTTAACCATCAACACTTGATGCTCCTTCTGATTTCTACCTCCGCAGCTTTCAAGATTGCGAAGAGCTCGAATAGCCTTGTTCATCCCTTGCATATTATAGTTCATCACGAAGCTCTTGTAGCTTGGTGGTAGTGATTGAAGAATTACATCAATGACACTATCATCGGGAAGATTAACTCCCAGTTGAATCAAGTGATTATTATACCCGGACATTTTGAGTATGTGTTCACCGATGAACTATTCTCCTCCATCTTGCACCATAGAACTTATTGGAGACTTCATATCTCTCAATCCGGGCATTTGCTTGAAATATTAACTTCAACTCCTCGAACATCTCATATGCTCCATGACGCTCAAAACGCCGTTGAAGACCCGGTTCTAAGCCGTAGCATGGCACATCGAACTATCGAGTGGTCATCGCTTTGCTCGCCAGACGTTCTTAACATCGTCGGTTGCATCAAAGCAGTTCGGCACCCAGAAGTGCTTCCAGGATGTAACTTTTTCAGGCAGCAATGAGGATAATCCTCAAAGTTACGGACCCATCCATGTAATTGATACCATCATCTTTCAACTTTGCTTTCTCAAGGAACGCATTAAAATTCAACGGAACAACAAAGACGAGCCATCTATCTACAAACAAACATAGACAAGCAAAATACTATCAGTACTAAGTTCGTGATAAATTAAGTTCAATTAATCATATTACTTAAGAACTCCCACTTAGACAGACATCTCTAGTCATCTAAGTGATCACGTGATCCAAATCAACTAAACCATGTCCGATCATCACGTGAGATGGAGTAGTTTCAATGGTGAACATCACTATGTTGATCATATCTACTATATGATTCACGCTCGACCTTTCGGTCTCCATGTTCCGAGGCCATATCTCAGATATGCTAGGCTCGCCAAGTATGACCTGAGTATTCGCGTGTGCAACTGTTTTGCACCCGTTGTATTTGAACGTAGAACCTATCACACCCGATCATCACGTGGTGTCTCAGCACGAAGAACTTTCGCAACGGTGCATACCCAGGGAGAACACTTCTTGATTATTAGTGAGAGATCATCTCAAAATGCTACCGTCAATCAAAGCAAGATAAGATGCATAAAGGATAAACATCACATGCAATCAATATAAGTGATATGATATGGCCATAATCATCTTGTGCTTGTGATCTCCATCTTCGAAGCATCGTCGTGATCACCATCGTCACCAGCGTGACTCCTTGATCTCCAACGTAGCATCGTTGTCGTTACGCCATCTATTGCTTCTACGACTATCGCTACCGCTTAGTGATAAAGTAAAGCAATTACAGGGCGTTTGCATTTCATACAATAAAGCGACAACCATATGGCTCCTGCCAGTTGCCGATAACTTTGGTTACAAAACATGATTATCTCACACAATAAAATATAGTAGCATGTCTTGACCATATCACATCACAACATGCCCTGCAAAAACAAGTTAGACGTCCTCTACTTTGTTGTTGCAAATTTTACGTGGCTGCTACGGGCTTTAGCAAGAACCGTTCATACCTACGCATCAAAACCACAACGATAGTTCGTCAAGTTGGTGCTGTTTTAACCTTCGCAAGGACCGGGCGTAGCCATACTCGATTCAGTTAAAGTGAGAGAGACAGACACCCGCCAGCCACCTTTAAGCATGAGTGCTCGTAACGGTGAAACCAGTCTCGCGTAAGCGTACGCGTAATGTCGGCCCGGGCCGCTTCTTCTCACAATACCGCCGAACCAAAGTATGACCTGCTGGTAAGCAGTATGACTTGTATCACCCACAACTCACTTGTGTTCTACTCGTGCATATAACATCAACGCATAAAACCTAGGCTCGGATGCCACTGTTGGGAAACATAGTAATTTCAAAAAAAATCCTACGCACACGCAAGATCATGGTGATGGCATAGCAACGAGAGGGGAGAGTATTCGTCCCGTACCCTCGTAGACCGTAAGCGGAAGCGTTAGCACAACACGGTTGATGTAGTCGTACATCTTCACGATCCGACCGATCCAATTACCGAACGTACGGCACCTCCGAGTTCAGCACACGTTCAGCTCGATGACGATCTCCAGGCTCCGATCCACCAAAGCTCCAGAGATGAGTTCCACAAGACGACGGCGTGGGACGATGATGATGTTCTATCGCGCAGGCTTCGCCTAAACTCCGCGACGATATGACCGAGGTGGAATATGGTGGAGGGAGCACCAGACACGGCTAAGGAACGATCCGTAGATCAACTTGTGTGTCTATGGGTACTTCTCCCCCCGTGATATAAAGGAGCCAGGGGAGGAGGTGGCCGCCAAGGAGGGCATGCCAGGGGGAGTCCTACTCCCACCGGGAGTAGGACTCCCTTCTTTCCAAGTTGGAGTAGGAGAAGGGGGGAAAGAGGAGGAAGAGGAGAAGGAAAGGGGGGGCGCCGCCCCCCTTCCCTTGTCCTATTCGGACTAGGAAGGGGAGGGGCGCGCGGCCCCCTCCTGCCTCCTTCTCTCTTCTCCCTCGAGGCCCATGTAGGCCCAATAACCCCGGGGTTCCAAAGAACCTCCCAGTACTCTAAGAAATGTCGATTTCACCCGGAACGATACCGATGTCCAAATATAGGCTTCCAATATATCGATCTTTATGTCTCGACCATTTCGAGACTCCTCATCATGTCCGTGATCACATCCGGGACTCCGAATAAACTTCGGTACATCAAAACTTATAAACTCATAATAAAACTGTCATCGTAACGTTAAGCGTGCGGACCCTACGGGTTCGAGAACTATGTAGACATGACCTAGAACTATTCTCGGTCAATAACCAATAGCGGGACCTGGATGCCCATATTGGTTCGTACATATTCTACGAAGATCTTTTATCGGTCAAACCGCATAACAACATACGTTGTTCCTGTTGGGGAACGTAGTAATTTCAAAAAATTTCCTACGCACACGCAAGATCATGGTGATGATATAGCAACGAGAGGGGAGAGTGTTCATCCACGTACCCTCGTAGACCGTAAGCGGAAGCGTTAGCACAACGCGGTTGATGTAGTCGTACGTCTTCACGATCCGACCGATCCAAGCACCGAACGTACGGGGCCTCCGAGTTCAGCACACGTTCAGCTCGATGACGATCTCCGGCCTCCAATCCAGCCAAGCTCCGGAGATGAGTTCCGTCAGCATGTCGGCGTGGTGATGATGATGATGTTCTACCGGCGCAAGGCTTCGGCTAAACTCCGCGACGATATGAACGAGGTGGAATATGGTGGAGGGGGGCACCGCACACGGCTAAGGAACGATCCGTAGAGCAACTTGTGTGCCTTTGGGGTGCCCCCCCGCCCCCGTATATAAAGGAGCTAGGGGGAAGAGGCGGCCGGCCAAGAGGGCGAGCCAAGGGGGGAGTCCTACTCCCACCGGGAGTAGGACTCCCTCTTTCCAAGTAGGAGTAGGAGAAGGGGGGAAAGAGGAGGAAGAGGAGAAGGAAAGGGGGGTGCCGCCCCCTTCCCTTGTCCTATTCGGACTAGGAAGGGAGGGCGCGCCCCCCCCGCCTCCTTCCCTCTTCTCTCCTCGAGGCCCATGTAGGCCCAATAACCCCGGGGTTCTCGTAACCTCCGGATACTCAGAAATGCCGATTTCACCCGAACCATTCCGATGTCCAAACATAGGCTTCCAATAAATCAATCTTTATGTCTCGACCATTCCGAGACTCCTCGTCAGGTCCGTGATCACATCCGGGACTCCGAACAAACTTCGGGACATCAAAACTTATAAACTCATAATAAAACTGTCATCGAAATGTTAAGCGTGCGGACCCTACGGGTTCGAGAACTATGTAGACATGACCTAAAACCATTCTCGGTCAATAACCAATAGCGGGACCTGGATGCCCATATTGGTGCCTACATATTCTACGAAGATCTTTATCGGTCAAACCGCATAACAACATACGTTGTTCCCTTTGTCATCGGTATGTTACTTGCCCGAGATTTGATCGTCGGTATCCAATACCTAGTTCAATATCGCTATCGCAAGTCTCTTTACTCGTACGTAATGCATCATTCAGTAACTAACTCATTAGCTACATTGCTTGCAAGGCTTATAGTGATGTGCATTACCGAGAGGGCCCGGAGATACTTCTCCGACAATCGGAGTGACAAAACCTAATCTCAAATACGCCAACTCAACATGTACCTTCGGAGACACCGTAGTACTCCTTTATAATCACCCGATTACGTTGTGACGCTTGGTAGTACCCAAAGTGTTCCTCCGTAAACGGAGTTGCATAATTCTCATAGTTACGAGGAACATGTATAAGTCATGAAGAAAGCAATAGCAGAATACTAAACGATCAAGTGCTAGGCTAACGGGATGGGTCATGTCAATCACATCAGTCTTCTAATGATGTGATCCCACTAATCAAATGACAACACATGTCTATGGTTTGGAAACATAACCATCTTTGATTAATGAGCTAGTCAAGTAGAGGCATACTAGTGACAATATGTTGTCTATGTATTCACACATGTATCATGTGTCCGGTTAATACAATTCTAGCATGAATAATAAACATTTATCATGATATGAGGAAATAAATAATAACTTTATTATTGCCTCTAGGGCATATTTCCTTCAGTCTCCCACTTGCACTAGAGTCAATAATCTAGATTACATAGTAATGATTCTAACACCCATGGAGTCTTGGTGCTGATCATGTTTTGCTCGTGAGAGAGGCTTAGTCAATGTGTCTCGCAACATTCAGATCCGTATGTATCTTGCAAATCTCTATGTCTCCCACTTGGACTTGGTCCCGAATGGAATTGAAGCGTCTCTTGATGTGCTTGGTCCTCTTGTGAAATCTGGATTCCTTTGCCAAGGCAATTGCACGAGTATTGTCACAGAAGATCTTCATTGGTCCCGATGCACTAGGTATGACACCTAGATCGGAAATGAACTCCTTCATCCAGACTCCCTCCTTTGCTGCTTCAGAAACAGCTATGTACTCCGCTTCACATGTAGATCCCGCCACGACGCTTTGTTTAGAACTGCACCAACTTACAGCTCCACCGTTTAATATAAACACGTATCCGGTTTGCGATTTAGAATCGTCCGGATCAGTGTCAAAGCTTGCATCAACGTAACCATTTACGACTAGCTCTTTGTCACCTCCATATACGAGAAACATATCCTTAGTCCTTTTCGTATTTCAGATGTTCTTGACCGCTGTCCGATGATCCACTCGATTACTTTGGTACCTTCTGCCAAGCTTATTGCTAAGCATATGTCAGTCTGGTACACAAGATTGCATACATGATAGAGCCTATGGCTGAAGCATAGGAACATCTTTCATTTTCTCTATCTTCATTGTGGTCGGGCATTGAGTTTGACTCAACTTCACACCTTGTAGCACGTGCAAGAATCCTTTCTTTGCTCGATCCATTTTGAACTTTTTCAAAATTTTGTCAAGGTATGTGCTTTGTGAAAGTCCTATTAAGCGTCTTTATCTATCTCTATAGATCTTGATGCCCAATATATAAGCAGCTTCACCGAGGTCTTTCATTGAAAAACTTCTATTCAAGTATCCCTTTATGCTATCCAGAAATTCTATATCATTTCCAATTAATAATATGTCATCTACATATAAAACTAGAAATGCTCTGAGCTCCCACTCACTTTCTTGTAAATACAAGGCTTCTCCAAAAGTCTCAGATAAAACCATATGCTTTGATCACACTATCAAAGCCTTTATTCCAACTCCGAGATGCTTGCACCAGTCCATAAATGGAACGCTGGAGCTTGCACACTTTGATAGCACCTTTTGGATCAACAAAACCTTCCGGCTGCATCATATACAACTCTTCTTCTAGAAATCCATTCAAGAATGCAGTCTTGACATCCATTTGCCAAATTTCATAATCAAGAAATGCAGCAATAGCTAACATGATTCGGACAGACTTAAGCATCGCTACGGGTGAGAAAGTCTCATCGTAGTCAACCCCTTGAACTTGCCGAAAACCTTTCGCAACAGGTCGAGCTTTATAGACTGTTACATTACCATCAGCGTCAGTCTTCTTCTTAAAGATCCATTCATTCTCAATACCTTGCCGATCATCGGGCAAGTCAACCAAAGTCCATATTTTGTTTTCATACATGGATCCCATCTCAGATTTCATGGCCTCTAGCCATTTTGCGGAATCTGGGCTCATCATCGCTTCCTCATAGTTCGTAGGTTCATCATGGTCAAGTAACATGACTTCCGAATAGGATTACCGTATCACTCTAGTGCGGATCTTACTCGTAGACCCACGAGGTTCAAGAGAAAGTTTATCCAAGTTTCATGATCAATATCATTAGCTTCCTCACGATTGGTGTAGTTGTCACAGAACCGGTTCTTGTGATGAACTACTTTCCAATAAGGGAGTAGATACAGTTATCTTGTCAAGTTCTACTTTCCTCCCACTCACTTCTTTCGAGAGAAACTCCTTCTCTAGAAAGGATCCTAATTTAGCAACGAAAATCTTGCCCTCAGATCTGTGATAGAAGGTGTACCCAATAGTCTCCTTTGGGTATCCTATGAAGACACATTTCTCCGATTTGGGTTCAAGCTTATCTAGTTGAAGTTTCTTCACATAAGCATCGCAGCCCCAAACTTTAAGAAACGACAACTTTGGTTTCTTGCCAAACCACAGTTCATAAGGCGTCGTCTCAACGGATTTTGATGGTGCCCTATTTAACGTGAATGCGGCCGTCTCTAAAGCATAACCCCAAAACGATAGCGGTAAATCAGTAAGAGACATCATAGATCGCACCATATCAAGTAAAGTACGATTACGACGTTCGGACACACCATTTCGTTGTGGTGTTCCAGGTGGCGTGAGTTGCGAGACTATCCCGCATTGTTTCAAGTGTAGACCAAACTCGTAACTCAAATATTCTCCTCCATGATCAGATCGTAGAAACTTTATTTTCTTGTTACGATGATTTTCCACTTCACTCTGAAATTCTTTGAACTTTTCAAATGTTTCAGACTTGTGTTTCATTAAGTAGATATACCCATATCTGCTCAAATCATCTGTGAAGGTGAGAAAATAACGATATCCGCCACGAGCTTCAACATTCATAGGACCACATACATCTGTATGTATGATTTCCAACAAATCTGTTGCTCTCTCCATTGTACCGCAGAACGGCGTTTTAGACATCTTGCCCATAAGGCATGGTTCGCAAGTACCAAGTGATTCATAATCAAGTGATTCCAAAATCCCATCAGTATGGAGTTTCTTCATGCGCTTTACACTGATATGACCCAAACGGCAGTGCCACAAATAAGTTGCACTATCATTATCAACTCTGCATCTTTTGGTTTCAACACTATGAATATGTGTATCACTACTATCGAGATTCAATAAAAATAGACCACTCTTCAAGGGTGCATGACCATAAAAGATATTACTCATATAAATAGAACAACCATTATTCTCTGATTTAAATGAATAACCGTCTCGCATCAAACAAGATCCAGATATAATGTTCATGCTCAACGCTGGCACCAAATAACATTTATTTAGGCTAATACTAATCGCGATGGTAGATGTAGAGGTAGCGTGCCGACCGCGATCACATCGACTTTGGAACCATTTCCACGCCAGATCGTCACCTCGCCCTTAGCTAATCTTCGCTAATCCATAGTCCCTGTTTCGAGTTGCAAATATTAGCAATGTAACCGATATCAAATACCAGTGCTCTGCGAGCATTAGTAAGGTACACATCAATAACATGTATATCACATATACCTTTGTTCACTTTGCCATCCTTCTTATCCGCCAAATACTTGGGGCAGTTCCGCTCGAGTGTCGATCGCTTGCGATAGAAGCACTCGCCTCGAGCTTAGGTCCAGACTTGGGTTTCTTCTCTTGAGCAGCAACTTGCTTGCCGTTCTTTTTGAAGTTCCCCTTCTTCTTCCCTTTGCCCTTCTTCTTGAAACTGGTGGTTTTGTTAACCATCAACACTTGATGCTCCTTCTTGATTTCTACCTCCGCAGCTTTCAGCATTGCGAAGAGCTCGGGAATAGTCTTGTTCATCCCTTGCATATTATAGTTCATCACGAAGCTCTTGTAGCTTGGTGGCAGTGATTGGAGAATTCTGTCAATGACACTATCATCAGGAAGATTAACTCCCAGTTGAATCAAGTGATTATTATACCCAGACATTTTGAGTATGTGTTCACCGACGTAACTATTCTCCTCCATCTTGCAGCTATAGAACTTATTGGATACTTCATATCTCTTAATCCGGCATTTGCTTGAATATTAACTTCAACTCTGGAACATCTCATATGCTCCATGACGCTCAAAACGTCGTTGAAGTCCCGGTTCTAAGCCGTAAAGCATGGCACATCGAACTATAGAGTAGTCATCGCTTTGCTCGCCAGACGTTCTTAATGTAAATCGATTGCATCAGAAGCAGTTCTGGCACCCAGCGGTGCTTCCAGGCGTAACTTTTCTCAGGCAGCAATGAGGATAATCCTCAAAGTTACGGACCCGATCCGTAATTGCTACCATCATCTTTCAACTTTGCTTTCTCAAGGAACGCATTAAAATTCAACGGAACAACAACACGAGCCATCTATCTACAAACAAACATAGACAAGCAAAATACTATCAGTACTAAGTTCATGATAAATTTAAGTTCAATTAATCATATTACTTAAGAACTCCCACTTAGACGGACATCTCTAGTCATCTAAGTGATCACGTGATCCAAATCAACTAAACCATGTCCGATCATCACGTGAGATGGAGTAGTTTCAATGGTGAACATCGCTATGTTGATCATATATACTATGTGATTCACGCCGACCTTTCGGTCTTCGTGTTCCGAGGCCATATCTCAGATATGCTAGGCTCGTCAAGTATAACTGAGTATTCAGCGTGTGCAACTGTTTTGCACCCGTTGTATTTGATCGAGAGCCTATCACACCCGATCATCACGTGGTGTCAAAGACGAAGAACTTTCGCAACGGTGCATACTCGTGGAGAACACTTCTTGATAATTAGTGAGAGATCATCTTAAAATTCTACCGTCAATCAAAGCAAGATAAGATGCATAAAGGATAAACATCACATGCAATCAATATAAGTGATATGATATGGCCATCATCATCTTGTGCTTGTGATTCCATCTTCAAGCAAGTCATGATCACCATCGCCACCGGCGCGACACCTTGATCTCCATCGTAGCATCGTTGTCGTTACGCCATCTATTGCTTCTACGACTATCGCTACCGCTTAGTGATAAAGTAAAGCAATTATGTATGCTTGCATTTCATACAATAAAAGACAACCATATGGCTCTCGCCAGCCATCGATAACTTCGGTTACAAAACATGATCATCTCATTCAATAAAATATAGCATCACGTCTTGACCATATCACATCACAACATGCCCTGCAAAAACAAGTTAGACGTCCTCTACTTTGTTGTTGCAAATTTTACGTGGCTGCTACGGGCTTAGCAAGAACCGTTCTTACCTACGCATCAAAAACCACAACGATAGTTCGTCAAGTTGGTGCTGTTTTAACCTTCGCAAGGACCGGGCGTAGCCACACTCGATTCAGCTAAAGTGAGAGAGACAGACACCCACCAGCCACCTTTAAGCACGAGTGCTCGTAACGGTGAAACCAGTCTCGCGTAAGCGTACGCGTAATGTCGGTCCGGGCCGCTTCATCTCACAATACCGCCGAACCAAAGTATGACATGCTGGTAAGCAGTATGACTTGTATCGCCCACAACTCGTGTTCTACTCGTGCATATAACATCAACGCATAAAACCTAGGCTTGGATGCCACTGTTGGGGAGCGTAGTAATTTCAAAAAATTTCCTACGCACACGCAAGATCATGGTGATGATATAGCAACGAGAGGGGAGAGTGTTCGTCCACGTACCCTCGTAGACCATAAGCGGAAGCGTTAGCACAACGCGGTTGATGTAGTCGTACGTCTTAACTATCCGACCGATCCAAGCACCGAACGTACGGGGCCTCCGAGTTCAGCACACGTTCAGCTCGATGACGATCTCTGGCCTCCGATCCAGCCGAGCTCTGGAGATGAGTTCCGTCAGCACGACGGCGTGGTGACGATGATGATGTTCTACCGGTGCAGGGCTTCGCCTAAACTCTACGACAATATGACCGAGGTGGAATATGGTTGAGGGGGGCACCGCACACGGCTAAGGAATGATCCGTAGATCAACTTGTGTGTCTTTGGGGTGCCCCCGCCCCGTATATAAAGAAGCTAGGGGGGAGGAGGCGGCCGGCCAAGAGGGCGCGCCAAGGGGGTAGTTCTACTCCCACCAAGAGTAGGACTCCCTCTTTCCAAGTAGGAGTAGGAGAAGGGGGGTAAGAGGAGGAAGAGGAGAAGGAAAGGGGGGGCGCCGCCCCCTTCCCTTGTCCTATTCAGACTAGAAAGGGAGGGCGCACTCCTCCCGCCTCCTTCCTCTTCTCCTCGAGGCCCATGTAGGCCCAATAACCCCCGGGGTTCCAGTAACCTCCGGTACTCGGTAAAATGCCGATTTCACCGGAACCATTCGATGTCCAAACATAGGCTTCCAATATATCAATCTTTATGTCTCGACCATTCCGAGACTCCTCGTCATGTCCGTGATCATATCCGGACTCGAACAAACTTCGTACATCAAAACTTATAAACTCCTAATAAAGCCGTCATCGAAACGTTAAGCGTGCGGACCCTACGGGTTCGAGAACTATGTAGACATGACCTAAAACCATTCTCGGTCAATAACCAATAGCGGGACCTGGATGCCCATATTGGTTCCTACATATTCTACGAAGATCTTTATCGGTCAAACTGCATAACAACATACGTTGTTCCCTTTGTCATCGGTATGTTAGTTGCCCAAGATTTGATCGTCGGTATCTAATACCTAGTTCAATCTCGTTACCGGCAAGTCTCTTTACTCGTTACGTAATGCATCATCTCGTAATCAACTCATTGATCACATTGCTTGCAAGGCTTATAGTGATGTGCATTACCGAGAGGGCCCAGAGATACCTCTCCGACAATCGGAGTGACAAAACCTAATCTCGAAATATGCCAACTCAACATGTACCTTCGGAGACACCTGTAGTACTCCTTTATAATCACCCGATTCGTTGTGACGTTTGGTAGTACCAAAGTGTTCCTCCGGTAAACGGGAGTTGCATAATTCTCATAGTTACAGGAACATGTATAAGTCATGAAGAAAGCAATAGCAGAATACTAAACGATCAAGTGCTAGGCTAACGGGATGGGTCATGTCAATCACATCATTCTTCTAATGATGTGATCCCACTAATCAAATGACAACACATGTCTATGGTTAGGAAACATAACCATCGTTGATTAATGAGCTAGTCAAGTAGAGGCATACTAGTGACAATATGTTGTCTATGTATTCACACATGTATCATGTTTCCGGTTAATACAATTCTAGCATGAATAATAAACATTTATCATGATATGAGGAAATAAATAATAACTTTATTATTGCCTCTAGGGCATATTTCCTTCATTTCCCTTTGTCATTGGTATGTTACTTGCCCGAGATTCAATCGTCGGTATCCAATACCTAGTTCAATCTCGTTACCG
Organism: Aegilops speltoides; assembly: GCA_021437245.1. Taxonomy (NCBI): domain Eukaryota; kingdom Viridiplantae; phylum Streptophyta; class Magnoliopsida; order Poales; family Poaceae; genus Aegilops; species Aegilops speltoides. The sequence goes on from CM038142.1 coordinate 146,239,674, forward strand.
GCAAGTCTCTTTAGTCGTTACGTAATGCATCATCTCGTAATCAACTCATTGATCACATTGCTTGCAAGGCTTATAGTGATGTGCATTACCGAGAGGGCCCAGAGATACCTCTCCGACTATCGGAGTGACAAAACCTAATCTCGAAATACGCCAACTCCACATGTACCTTCGGAGACACCTGTAGTACTCCTTTATGATCACCCAGTTACGTTGTGACGTTTGGTTGTACCCAAAGTGTTCCTCCGGTAAATGGGAGTTGCATATTTCTCATAGTTACAGGAACATGTATAAGTCATGAAGAAAGCAATAGCAGTATACTAAACGATCAAGTGCTAGGCTAACGGAATGGGTCATGTCAATCACATCATTCTCCTAATGATGTGATCCCATTAATCAAATGACAACACATGTCTATGGTTAGGAAACATAACCATCTTTGATTAATGAGCTATTCAAGTAGAGGCATACTAGTGACTATATGTTTGTCTATGTATTCACACATGTATCATGTTTCCGGTTAATACAATTCTAGCATGAATAATAAACATTTATCATGATATGAGGAAATAAATAATAACTTTATTATTGCCTCTAGGGCATATTTCCTTCATTTGTATGACTTGTTTATCTTGTGAGAGAAAAGGATGAACGAGGGAAGGCCTTATTTGCAAATGTGGAGAGGTGTGTGGGTACCTTTTTGCAAAATTGCCATAGTTTCTTTCCTATCCGTCAGATATAAATCGGACGGCCTATATTGCAGGATGGCAGGCACACCATCATCACCAACTCTGTTTGTTATAAGAGTATTTTATGTATTTTATAATAGTGTAGATGTAGAGTAGATACAAGTCGACAGGTGGGCACGATGTTAGTGAGATAATGTTATGCAACACTAGAGGTGCCACATCGAGCGTTTAACTGGTCAACTAGTCATGTCATGAGCAAATACAAAGTTGTACGGTGAGCCCGTGACTATATAATAACCATTAAACGTAAACAGACCATAATGAGTGGATTGTGAAGTCCAATGTATGTATCGTGCTTTCGCTTCAAATACAATGATCGTCATTGCATATATCCCGAGAGAAAGATGAAACACGCGTGAGTTTTCTGGGGGCTTACTTTTAGAGGACCTGGAGATAGTTTTGTGTGCATACGTGAAAGGGGCGTACAGGGGGGGTATGCGATGGAGAGAGAGATGCTCTTCGTTTCTCTTTATTATGACTAACTTTGTATATAGTATAAAAATATACAAATTCACGGTCTTGGAATAAATATCATTGTGGGCACAATGCAATGCAAATTAGCGTATACATCCTCCATATAACTTTGTAATGTTGTATATATGTAGAAACTCTAAAATAATTTTTTGGCCACACTTTATTCAAAAGGAATGTTGTATGCAAAATAAACGTGAAGAGAGGGCTTTTTAGATCAATGGGGTACGTGATGTAACATGTGTGAATGTGTAGTTGATGCATTTGGCGGGGCCTAGAGAGGTATGTGTGTGTATTACGTATTCGAGAGAGGCATGGGGAGAGGGGCCGACAGGGGGCGTGGGAGAGATAGCACGAGAAATGAGAGTGGTCTAGAGAGAGAGAGAGACGAATATGACGTCACGACAAGAGATTCCATTCCCTTGAGTGTGTATATGCAAGGGGGGAGGGAATAGAGGCACCAGGAGAAATTTTTCGTGTGTGTGGTGTTTGTGTTGGTATGTGTGGGTGTGAGAAGATAATGAGACGTGGGGGCAGAGGGTGTGTCACCGCGTGAGGTCGGTGGGTCGAGGTGGCGCCCTTCGTTCAGTTCCCGCCCCTGCGCCACATTGGTCGGCCCATGACACATTTAGGAAGACCCATGGATGACTAGTCATACAAGACAAAGATAGCAGAATTGTGAAGGACTCTGTGTCCACTGACGAAGCCGGCTAGGATTTGTAACCCTAGGTTCTCGGACTAAGGTAACCCCTTTATCTCTGATATTACTATTCATCCAACCTAACTTTAAGGGGCATCCTACAGAATGCTCTGCTAGAATCATACTTGTCGATTAGGAAGAGAGGTGTGAGATAATGCGTGAGAGACAAGCGTAAAGATAATGTGCGTACATGAGACATGTAGGCAGGTCCATGTATATAGAAAGGGTCGATGAGGATTGTGCGTGTGTATGTTTGCAAGAGGAAGAGTGCTTGTGATAAAGGTTAGTGAAAACAGTTGTAAAAGGTTACAAGAGGGAGGGAGGGTTATATCTAGAGCATGTGTGCGAGAAAGACACCTCGGGAGAGAGTGTGTGAGCATGTGTGAGAGACCACCGATGGAGAGTGAAACTACACATAAAAGACTGCTCTACACATTGATTAAAGATATAAATTATATCCAAATATTAGGATGGGATCATGATATTTGCAATTCACGTAAGGAGCGGCCATTGATCCATCAAACATCTAGATTCTATCGAATTTGAGCATGTCTATGTTATTATTCGACACAATTGATCCACATAGTTAGTATTTTGAACTCCAGACAATGCATCGCTTTAGCAATCGAATATAAACGTGAGTATAGTTCATGTTGTGTATGTAGAACACATTATACATACGAAAGTTACACAATGGACATTTATAAATAGCTACCTATGAACTAGCATGCATTTGAATTCAACCTAAGGTGGTTTAAAAAAATCGAATTCAACATGAAGTCCATTCAATTATTTGAATTTGATATCATGGCATTTGTAAACCATACCTAAACTATGGGGGTACCAATCTTTGCTCTGATTTTGTACATAATAGCATATGTAGTCGTGTACAAAATAGATTCAAATTTAGCTCCTCCATTCCAAAATAATCATAGTTATAGGATTTTCAAGTGTCAAAATTTCAAAAGGAAGCGGATAATTTAATGAGGTTTTCAAACATACAAGGTCAAATATAACGTTGTCTATTTAGGTCAATCCTCATAGTTCAAGAGTACTCTACACCTGAATGCTTGTGTTTCAAAATTTCGAATGAAGCGCCAAAAGAGCCTCTACTCACCCAAAACCGCGTGACACCAATGTTTGGTAGTACAAAGAAACTACTTTTCTAATAACTCCGACCTGTGAAACCTACCGGCCCGACATCCAAAGGTCTAAACCGGGGTAGGTTTGTAGCTTCATCTAGACGCCACGCAACCGCCTCTGAAAAACATTCATACACAATGGCAGCCTAAGCACACATGTGCGCGGCCGAAATCGCTCCCGCCCACTATTTGGGACACCTGGGATTACCATCCTACACCCGACCCGCAGTAGGTCCGAAATTTAAGAGGGGGCAAAGTTTGTACTTGCCCCAAATTTCAAACAAGCGCGTCCCATCTTCTGTTCAAAAAAGCCAAAAACAAGCGTCTCCCAGACTGAAACATGGTCCCCCCCATCCGATTCCCCATTCGTACTCCGTGGGCGCCAAAACTACCTCTCCACCAGCCAAGAAACCCCGGCGCCCCTCGTCCGCCACCCCATCCCACCCATCAACCGCCGCCCTCCTCCATCACACCGGAACCGAAACCCCGACGTTGTCGTCCACCGCAACCTCAACCGCAACGCCCTCCACGGCTAGTAGTTGAAGCCAAGGCCGAGCCGTCCGTACCCGAGCCAGTTCAACCACGCCATCTTGCGCCTCACCGCTGCCGCTCCAACTTCACCACCCTCCACCGCATCGGAGCTGTTCCTGCTACGCCATCCTTCGCCGCCTCGGATCTGCTTCCCCTCCGCCGACATACAGCCATGGCAACACAGTCAACAATTTGGCCATGAGTTCGTCCAAGCTCGCACCTCCGTAACATCGGCTTCCCGGTAAAAGAAGAAGATCGGCGCGACATGTGGAGGTGATCACACCGGCAACCGAAGAAGGTACTCCTCTTCCCTTATTCATGCAAATCTTACGTCTCTACTTGCACGATATTCATCCCACAGAAGACACTAGTTGACCGCTTCTTCTTGATACTAGATGTTCCTAGTAACTCGCGATGCACAAGGTTTCTCCTCATATACTATTTCACCTTAGCTAGAGGTCCGTCGCCCCCCTGAATTTCAATTTCTGGCCAGTTGATTCCCAATTAACGGAAGCATTCCCCAGCGTAACAGGCGCTAGTACGAATATTACGCTGGGGAAGCAGCGCCTTGGTGTTTATCTTAGGGCGCAGCGGCCTAGAGCTCGGGCGCCCGATCTGGAGGTCGGCCGGGATTAAAGGATGGCTTGGGCGCGCCAAGCATGGCGGTGGTGTGAGGTCGATGGGAGGGCGGGGCGGCGGAGGCACGGGTCTGGGCCGGTGGTCGCTGGTGGTTCGAGAAAGATCATCAACAAAGGATCAAGGGAGGTAGACAAAGGCCATCCGCCTGTTCCTTATAGATCGACGGTTCATTAAAAAATCGATCGACCTATTTATTTTCAATCATCGTTATCTTAGATATGACCACATGTGGTGGTGTGCTAGAGGAGTACTGCATTTCCTGTGCTCATATATTACAAAATCATACGGAGTAGAATCTAATTTTGTTTGCCATGCAATGTTGTAGAGCTATCATATGTCTCCTGTCATTTATTTTTCAGCCACCTGCTATCTGCTACTTTTACAGGCACTAGTTCTGCACACACTTCATCCATACTCTCACTATTGTGTTTTTATGCAAGGGTATTTCAGAGTCTGCTGAAAGCGAAGCAAAAAAGAAAAGAGACAAGTCGTGCCAGCTTTCTACGCGGCTAGGCGCGGCACGTTACAACACTTTAAAGGGTGCAAAGGTCGTGAGATGGAGACGGTAAACGTTGCTCGAGTTGATGACTCGCCGCAATGAACCACCATCCCGCTTGCTTGCTTTAACCCAGCGGTGTCATATGTGGTTGCATGTTCCATATGGTGTCTAGCTTGTATTCGAAAGGCCGAAGTCGGTCTTTATTAAGATAAGGAAAGATATTTTTTACATGAACCACCATCCCGTGAGCACCAGAAGACAAATAGCTAGTCAGGGCATTGGCCGAGCCATTGACAAGCCCAGCAAATATAGGCATCACCTGGAAGCCAACTAAAAAGCCGTGATGGTGGCGAAGCAGCCTGCCTCCCACCAGGCTCTCAGGTCCTAGATGATCATGTTCACCACTCCAGCCGAATGTCTAGCTTGTATTGCTTCCAATTTGGTTAAATTGCATCTGCTTAGCTTACACATTATACCTTTGAATATGACATGCCTTTCTGTTTTTGGTACATAGTAGTACATCTGTGTATTAACCATGTTCTTACATCAAACTAATGTTCTTGTGTATCCCTCATCAATCACTTATGACGAGGCAGGCAGGCAATGGGACTACTCCTCATTTAAAGAATGCAGCGTCAGCCTCCCGACATGATTCTCAAGAAACAAAAATGCTAGATGAAGATAGTGAACGTAGCTCTGTAGTTGATTACAGCATTTCCCCTACACTAGCATTGCAGGTGCTTGCTCTAACTTGGCAGCGTGATATGTGGTTGCATATTGCATATGGTGTCTAGATTGTAATTCTTCCAATCTGTTTAAACTGCATGTGCTAGTCTACTTAGCTTATACTCCTGTAAATGTGACATTATACCTGTTAATGTGACATGTCTTCCTGTATTTAGTACATAGTACATCTGTCTATTAAGCATGTCCTTACATAAAACTATTGTTTTTTTGTATCCCGCGTCAATCAATATGACGAGACACCTTTAGTATATGCAGTGCGATATTAGTTGCATCTTTCATATGATTTATAGCATGCGCTGCTTCTAATTTATTGAAATTCCATTTATGATGGGACGCTTTTAACTTGGTAGAGTCATATTGGTTGCATCTTTCATGTGGTGCCTAGCTTGCATTGCTTCTTATTTGCTGGAGTGGTTTCTGCTTAGTTTACACAAACAATTGTGAACATGCCACGCCGTCCTGTTTTTCGTACATATTCCATCCTGGTATCATGTGTTTGCCTTACATCAAAGTAGTGATTGTCAGTATCATGCATGAATGAGTTCTGAAGAGAGAATTTTATTGCTTTTTCTTGTCGGTTTTACTTGACAATTCAAAATCAATAAAGTGGAAGGAAGTTAGCAAGGCAGCGGATAAAGGTGCTCCTTCCAAACGGAGGGCCTCTACAGTTTCTACTCCTCCACACCCCCAAGATGGTTTCCAAGACAACACATGCATAGACACTCAACAAAGTTGTGTTTATGATGAGCACGTCTCCCCTAGTGCAAAGCATCACTTTGGTGCTCCCTCTAACTTGGCAATTGTTATATGTGGTTGCATGTTATGTGTGATGTCTAGCTTGTATTGCTTCTAATTTTGTTGAATTCCATCTGCTTACTTTACACATTATACTTGAATAAGACACATGTTCCTGTTTCTAGAACGTACAATCTCTGTCTATCACACCATGTTCTTACATCAAATTACTACTGTTGTGTAACCTGCAACAATCACTTATCATAAGACACGTTTGACTTCGGAGTGTGATATAGGTTACATCTCACATTCTTTTCTAGCTTGTACTACTAATTTGTTGAAATGACACTTATGACGAGACAGTTTTAACTTGGTAGAGTGATATTTGTTGCATCTTTCATATGGTGTCTAGCTTTCATTGCTTCTAATTTGTTGAAATGCCTTCTCCTTAGTTTACACATCATAAGCTGTGAATATGCAATGTTGTGAATATGCAATGGCACTAATGACGAGAGACCTCACATGGTAGTGTGATGTTGTTTGCATCTTGCATATGATTTATTGCTTGTACTGCTTCACATTTGTTTAAACGCCATTTATGCTGAGACACTGTTAACTTGGCAGAGCGATATTAGTAGCACCTTTCATATGGTGTCTACCTTCCATTGCATTGCTTCTAATTTGGTGAATGTCTTCTACTTAGTTTACATATCATAGTTCTGGTTATCTCTTCCGTCCTGTTTTTCATACATATAACATCCTCCTATCATGTGGTTTTCTAACATCAAAGTTCAGTTCGTCTGCATCACGCACCAATTTGTTCTGAAGAACTAAATTGTTATTCGTTTTTCTTGTTGGCTTGACTTAACATGGCACAGAGAAAGAGGAAGAAACACGGAATGGCAGGGAATGAGAAGCGGATGAATCCTGCAGATTCTGCTGGTACTTATGGTGCAATAGAAGGTGAAAGTCCAGCGGAAAATTCTACAAACACGGCATCCCATGCTACACGAGCTGCAAAAAAGCCAAACAGAAACAAATAGCTGCCACCAAACAAGCAGAGACAGCCCTAGTTCTTGCACACCTACAATAGTACTACCAGCTGCACGATGTACTCGTGCGTCAACTGAGCTAGCAGCACGTTCCCAAGCTCCCTTGCCACCTGACACTACTTCCCAAGCACTCTTGACACAAGACGAGTTGGCAATATCGATGAACCTTGTGAGCTTCAATAGCAAGAAGGTAGTTCTTTGGAGTCAAGTTACAGGTTGCATGCTTATTTATATGTAGTCTCACAGTTTGATGTACACTAACACTTCCTATGTTCGTTGTTGGACTAGCACCTAGGCGCAAGAGGAAACAAACATCAGGGATAATGCTCGATAGGTTAACTAAATCTAGAGGAGGAAGAATGGAGATCCGTTTTGAGGCAGGTTTAAAAAGGCCACGTGATGCTACAGAGTCAGCCAAGTTAGTATCAGAGGCAGCGGTTGCCGTTAGGTGTCATGTACGTATCCTCCCAACATGGATTCAGTACAGGAATGACAAAGACGAAACCCAGTTCAACACCTTCCTCGACCATTTATCTGTAAGTATGGTTATGTATGGAAACTAGTAATATTGTCTTGCTCTATCCCATACTTTCTAGGTTGCTGATAATGAGACTCCCACAATTTTTAACAAATGAGGTTCAAGTTGGATAACCAAGATGATGCAACTAGACAAGCTTGCACCCATGTTTTCAAGTCTGCTCTGTGACAGTATCAGTATAACTTGAGGAAAACTAACTTTGAAGGCAAGGCTAATAGTGAGCTTTCCCAAACATCTCCAGTGCAAAATATATCGGATGAAGACTGGAGGGGCCTTGTTAAACACTGGTCTGATCCGAAGTATCAGGTACATTATATATATGTGATCAGATCACATGTTGAAGTCCTATTGACGCATGTGCCACACAAATCTATCTTCTTGTAGTTGAACTGTTCAAAGAACAAGGCCAACCGTACGAAAGTGAAATTCCAATAGACGACAGGATCTCATAGCTATATTGCACACTGCGAGGCTCTTGTAATTAGCTGTTGTTTCACTCTTTTCGCTGTACCATATTATCAGATCTATATTGACTTGTTTGAAATGCAGAGGAAAGCCCGCAAGGACCAAAAAGTACCTGAACCAAATGATGTGGAAATCTTCAAGGACTGTCACACCAGCAAGAGGAAGGGCATGACTACACCAGTCAAAGCCGCTGTTGTAAGTCCTTAATCCTCATGCCTTTTAACTACTACTTACTCTGACTTGTGCCTTGAACTGCATGGTTTGCAGCCAATGTCTATTACTCTTTTCAATTTTATACACAATTGCCTTAGCGTATCATTGCACCTTACAAGGTTTAAAAGGGAGGAGTGATGTTTCTTTGATCTTGACCCGTAATCTAGTTCCATGCTGGACTTTCCCACACAACGTTACAATTGCATGTTTGTCTGTTCTCAATTGTTTTGTGATATGAATGATGTCATACTATGCTTAGCGTATTATAAAATTCGTCTCTTTATCCTTAGCCCTCAATACAATGTGAAGAAATAGACAATACATTAGCGATGGTACATCGTCATATGTTTGGAACCTGGTTTTATTATGTACTTTGCAATAAAATACAACTAATATTTTACATGGGTTCACCAGAATAAGTTTCGTATATAGACCAAAGCTATTTTGTTTGGTTTTGCTTTGCCTCCTTAATATCTTCGTTCGGTACTACTAATGTAAAACCTCAACTTTTCAGCGAGCTATGGAAAAATGGTGGAACCGCCACCTTCAAGGTGGCGAGGCAACTATAACCGCAATGTCGCTCTTCTTGCGCAGTGGGTCAAGACTGTCCACTAACAAGTGCCAAAAGCACATTCTGCGTATCTTGGGTTGGTTGTTAAGGCAATATCGTCCAAACTGCCTCATGATCAAGATATGCAAGCTCAAAGCAATGTTGTATCTGCGCTCCAGACACAAGTCCATTCCCTAACAGAGGCCCTTTGTGAAACAAGGAGAAACATTTCTCAATGTCGTCAAGATATGCATGGTTTTGAAACCGGACTATCGGACATTTGCTATGTTGTTCAGAGCCTAGGGAAATGAAGGCGAGGGTTATGGTGCTCCATCGGACAATAAAGATGAAAACGTAATATCGGTCAAATGAACCGAGCTTCAACTTCTAGTGGTGCATTTATACGCTAGGCTGTTAAGTTTTATGCCAACCTTCCTTTTGTTATATAGTTGTAATTTGTTTTGGTGCGATACAAAATTTATTCTTAGCGTGCAGCCACCGGCTGAAGAAAACAACAAGCCATTTTTTTATAGTGTAGGGTGTTCCCTATATTTGCACTGGTGGCGATCTTTGATGGGATTCCATCTTTGATGCCGAGTGGATGTAATCTGTGCAATCGCCTTAATAGCCTAGCGTTAGTTTCGGCCTTATTTATTTCCTAGTCTTCTTTTTCCTTGGTTTGCTAGTGGCCGCAACTACCCATGGGCCATATACGGGCCTAGGATCCATGGGTCTCCTACGGGCCGTCGATAAATGGGCCTGTAATCGGTAGGCCTCGGGCCGTCGGATAAATGGGTCTACATGGGCCGTAATCGGGCGTAATTGGTATCGGCCTAGCACGGTAACGGGCCGTTAACAGGCCGTAGGACTGCAAAAGCTTAATTCTGTCACAGGCATAACGGGTCGTTAATGGGCCAGAATATAGGACGGGCTGGCCAAAAACGGGCAGACTCTTGCCATGGGCCGAATTTGGCCCAATAGGGTAACAGGCCAGTAACGGGCCGACTCTTGCCATGGGCCGAATTTGGCCCATTTGGGGAATAGGCCAATAACGGGCCGGAAGTAATCGAGGGCCGAAAAGGAGCCCAAGAACGTATGGGCCGTCAATAGGCCGAAAGCTAACCCGGGCTGGAAACGGCCCATGTAAATCACGGGCCGTTAATGGGTACAAAGAAAATTACTGTTCATTATGGGCTAGAGTCACCGTGGGCCTGTAAAGGGACGAAAGATACGAAGGCCTCATATGGGCCGAAAGACATCATGGGCCATACATGGGCCGAAAGTGAAATGGGATGGTGTTATATTCGACGGCCCACATGACGTTGTTGGGCTGATTTCCTTTAGTGCCTAACGGGCCGCGAGTTAACGGGCCGTAAAATGGGCTATTTGCAAAGAGACCGTTAACAGGCTTTTCATGGGCCAGCCCGTTAACTTTTGACCAAGTCAAATGGGCCAGCTTTGTAAGCTAAATGGGCTAGTGGTGGGCCGTGGCACGTGTCGACATATCATAGACGCCTATCTGACCCACTGACGAGCTAACACGTGTTTCGTCCGGCCAATAAGAATTTTACACATGGAAATTTCCCATTGGTCGGGGCTGTTAACGGGTTATCAGATCCAAAACCCGACCGGATAGCTTAACGGTGTTCCGTTATGGTGGATGCCACGTGTCGGTCACCCTTGATGAAAGCACTTCTGTGACACGCGATTTATCGTCATGGAAGTGGACACTTCCGTGATGATAATTTTGGTAATGCCATGGAACACTTCTACGACAGCACAGGTATGACTATCTTGATTCTGTCATAAATTTGTCATGGATGTACATGCATGACAAAAAACGCGACCTACAGTGACAAACACGTATCATCACGGAAGTGCATTCTTTTGTAGTGGTTGTAGAAGCAATAGTTGGCGAGACGACCACAACACAATGATGGAGATCAAGGTGTCGAGCCGGTGACAATGGAGATCATGACAATGCTTTGGAGATGGAGATCAAAAGCACAAGATGAGGATGGCCATATCATGTCACATATTTTGATTGCATGTGATGTTTATCTTTATGCATCTTATTTTGCTTAGTACGGCGGTAGCATTATAAGATTATCCCTTAACTAAATTTCAAGGTATAAGTGTTCTCCCTGAGTATGCACCGTTGCGACAGTTCGTCATGCTAAGACACCACATGATGATCGGGTGTGATAGGATCTACGTTCACATACAACATGTGCAAGACAGTTTTGCACATGTAGAATACTCGGGTTAAACTTGACGAGCCTAGCATGTACAGACATGGCCTTGGAACACTGGAAACCAAAAGGTCGAACGTGAATCATATAGTAGATATGATCAACATAGAGATGTTCACCATTGATGACTACTCCATCTCACGTGATGATCGGACATGGTTTAATTGATTTGGATCACGTATCATTTAGATGACTTGAGGGATGTCTATCTAAGTGGGAGTTCTTAAGTAATTTGATTAATTCAACTTAATTTATCGTGAACATAGTCCGGATAGTATTTGCATATCTATGTTGTAGATCAATGGCCCGTGCTACTATTCCCCTGAATTTTAATGCGTTCCTAGAGAAAGCTAAGTTGAAATATGATGGTAGCAACTACACGTACTTGGTCCATAACTTGAGGCTTATCCTCATTGCTGCACAGAAGAATTATGTCCTTGATGCACCGCTAGGTGAAAGGCCTGCTGCAGGAGCAGATGCTGATATTTTGAACATCTGGCAAGCTCGATCTGATGGCTACTCGATAGTCCAGTGTGCCATGCTTTGCGGCTTAGAATCGGGACTTCAAATACGTTTTGAACGTCATGGAGCATATGAGATGTTCCAAGAGTTGAAGTTAATATTTCAAGCAAATGCCCGAGTTGAGAGATATGAAGTCTCCAACAAGTTCTATAGCTGCAAGATGGACGAGAATAGTTCTGTCAGTGAACACATACTCAGAATGTCTAGATATCATAATCACTTGACTCAGCTGGGAGTTAATTTTCCAGTTGATAGTGTTATTGACAGAGTTCTCCAATCACTGCCACCAAGCTACAAAGGCTTCGTGATGAACTATAATATGCAAGGGATGGAGAAGACTATTCCCGAGCTCTTAGCAACGCTCAAAGCTGCAGAGGTAGAAATCAAGTAGGAGCATCAAGTGTTGATGGTCAACAAGACCACTAGTTTCAATAAAAAGGGCAAGGGAAAGAAAGGGAACTTCAAGAAGAATGGCAAACAAATTGCCACTCCCGGGAAGAAGCACAAAGCTGGACCCAAACGTGAAACTGAGTGCTTCTACTGCAAAGCGACTGGTCACTGGAAGCGGTACTGCCCAAAGAAGGATGCCAAAGTGAACAAAGGTCAATTTGATATACTTGTTATTGATGTGTACCTTACTAATGCTCGTCGTAGCGCCTGGGTAGTTGATACTGGTTTGGTTGCTCATATTTATAACTCGAAATAGGAGCTACGGATTAAACAAAGATTAGCTAAGGACGAGGTCACGATACTCGTCGGAAATGGTTCCAAGGACGATGTGGTCGCCGTCGGCACGCTACTTCTACATCTACCTTCAAGATTAGTTTTAGACCTGAATAATTGTTATTTGGTGCCAGCATTGAGCCTGAACATTATATCTGGATCTTGTTTAGTGCGAGACGGTTATTCATTTAAATCAGAGAATAATGGTTGTTCTATTTATATTAATAATATCTTTTATGGTCATGCACCCTTGAAGAGTGGTCTATTTTTGTTGAATCTTGATCGTGGTGATACACATATTCATATTATTGATGCCAAAAGATGCAAAGTTGATAATGATAGTGCAACATATTTGTGGCACTACCGTTTAAGTCATATCGCTGTAAAGCACATGAAGAAACTCCATGCAGATAGACTTTTGGAATCACTTGATTATGAATCATTTGATACTTGCGAACCATGCCTCATGGGCAAGATGACTAACTCCGTTCTCTAGAACAATGGAGCGAGCCACTGACTTATTGGAAATAATACATACCGATGTATGCAGTAAGATGAGTGTTGAGGCATGCGACGAGTATTGTTATTTTCTAACCTTCATAGATGCAGATGGGCTTTTGGAATCACTTGATTATGAATCATTTGATATTTGTGAACCATGCCTCATGGACAAGATGACTAAAACTCCATTCTCTGGAACAATGGAAAGAGCCAATGACTTATTTGAAATAATACATACCGATGTATGCGGTTCGATGAGTGTTGAGGCTTGTGGCGGGTATCGTTATTTTCTGACCTTCACAGATGACTTGAGAAGATATGGGTATATCTACTTAATGAAACACAAGTCTAAAACATTTGAAAAGTTCAAAGAATTTCATAATGAAGTGGAGAATCATCGTAACAAGAAAATAAAGTTTCTACGATTTGATCATGGAGGTGAATATTTGAGTTATGAGTTTGGCCTTCATTTAAAACAATGTGGAATAGTTTCACAACTCACACCACCTGGAACACCACAATGTAATGGTATGTCTGAACGTCGTAGTCGTACTTTATAAGATATAGTGTGATATATGATGTCTCTTATCGATTTACCACTATCATTTTGGGGTTATGCATTAGAGACAGATGCATTCACGTTAAATAGGGCACCATCTAAATCCGTTGAGACGACACCGTATGAACCGTGGTTTGGCAATAAACTAAGTTGTCATTTCTTAAAGTTTGGGGTTGCGAGACTTATGTCAAAAGGCTTCAGCCTGATAAGCTGAACCCAAATCGGAGAAGTGCATCTTCATAGGATACCCTAAGGAAGCAATTGGGTACACCTTCTACCAAAGATCTGAAGGCAAGATCTTTGCTGGCAAGAATGGAACCTTTCTAGAGAAGGAGTTTCTCTCAAAAGAAGTGAGTTGGAGAAAAGTAGAACTTGATGAGGTAATTGTACCTTCTCTCAATTTGGAAAGTAGCTCATCAGAGAAATCCATTCCCGTGATGCCTACACCAACTAGAGAGGAAGCTAATGATGATGAGCATATAAAGCAAAATAGTGATGCCATACATGTGAATTTTATCTCGCGAAACAATTTCAATAACAATGCTTATAGAGGTAACTTTAATCCTAGGCCTTTTCCTGGAAATTCCTCTAATAATTATGGTAATTCTTACTACAATAATAATAGGAACTCCTCTGGTCTTGAGAATAATATTATAGAATTTATCAATACTCAAAAGGTTTTCAATGCTATGATAGAAGAAAAGTTGAATAAGATTGAGGATATGTCTAGAAGCATTGATAGAATTTATCACGGTGTAGAAAATCTCAAGTTAAAATTTTTTGTGCCCAAGGTTGATGAATCAAGTAAAGCTTTATTTTTTTCTATGGATGAAAGTAAGACAAGAACCGCTATGCTCAGAGCCAAAAGAAAATTTGTAGAAAGAGCGTTTTCTAGTGGTTGCTTTCATAAAAATGATGAAGATCTTAAAGTAATTGGTGTTTCTTCTATTGATTCCTTGTTTAGAAAAATTGAAATTGATGATAAAGGGACTAGAGAAGAGTCAACTTTAGCTAGTGGGTGTCCCGATTTTTCGAAGGGTGAAAATCTAGATGAAAAAATTGATAAAAGTGGGTTTGCAGAGGTCAAACTATAACTAGTGATGTGCCCACTCTTTTCAATTACAAAGACTTTAATTATGATAGTTGCTCTTTGATTGAATATATTTCTTTGTTTCAATCCATGATAAATTCACCTCATGCCTACGAACATTATAAAGCTTTTACTAAACGTATTGTCGATGCCATGATGAAAGCTTTTGAAGAAAAGTTGGAATTCAAAGTTTCAATTCCTAGAAAATTACATGATGAATAGGAACCTACCATTAAAGTCAAGATTAAAATTTATGAGTGTTTTTCTTTATGTGATTTGGATGCCAGTGTTTCCACAATTTAGAACTCTTTATGTGATGTGCTTGGTCTTACCGATATTGAAGAGTGTTCTTTAAATTTGCACTCTGGCGGATTCTACTATTAAAAAGCCTTTGGGAAGAATTAATGATGTTCTTATTATTGCAAATAGGAATTATGTGCCCATAGATTTTATTGTTATTGATACTGAATGCAATCCGTCTTGTCCAATTATTCTTGGTAGACTGTTTTTACGCATTACAGGTGTCGTGATTGATATGAAAGAAGGCAATATTAAGTTTCAATTTCCACTAAGAATGGGTATGGAACACTTCCCTAGAACAAGAATTAGGCCACCATATGAATCAATCATGAGGTCAACCTATGGATCAAAAACTAAAGATGACAATACTTGAATTTATGCATTATGCCTAGCTAGGGGCGTAAAATGATAGCGCTTGCTGGGAGGCACCCCAATGAATAAAATTATTTTTAGCTTTTTTATTTCTGTTTTTTAGTCTTTGCACAATTATTCTACTATTTTAATTATTATTTTACGTTTTAATTAGTTTGTGTGCCAAGCCAAGCCTTTGGGATCATGTTGATTGATAGTTGATTTTATCTTGTTGAAAAACAGAAACTTTTGCGTCCAGTAAAATAATTTTCATAAATCAAAGAAACCTGATTTTTCTCTAAAGTTTTACACAATATTGATATACATATTTTCCATATTTTCATAATTTTTCAGAATTTTTGGACTTATAGAAGTATACGAAGTTCCCTAATTACTACAGACTGTTCTATTTTTGACAGATTCTGTTTTCTTTGCGTTGTATGCTTAATTTGATGAATCTATGGATTGCATTGGAGGGTATAAGCCATGGTAAAGTTAGAGTACAGTATAAATAATGCAATAATAAAATAGGAATGGGTTTGCAACAATACTTAGAGTAGTGGTTTGCTTTATTATACTAACGGATCTCACGAAGGTTTTGTTAAGTTTTGTGTGATTGAAGTTTTCAAGTTTTGGGTGAGATCACGATGTATGAAGGAATAAGGAGTAGCAAGAGCCTAAGCTTGGGGATGCCCCATGGCACCCAAAGATAATATTCAAGGAGAAACAAGCAACTAAGCTTGGGGATGCCCTGAGTGGCATCCCCTCTTTCTTTAAACGACCATCGGTATTTTACTTGGAGCTATATTTTTATTCATCACATATCATGAGTTTTGCTTGGAGAAACTTGTATTATATGAGTCTTTGCTTGTTTTGCCTTTTAGTCTGTCATAAGTATCCTTGCTAGACACACCTATTTGAGAGAGCCAAAATTATGCTATGATTTATTAGAATTGCTCTTTATGGTTCACTTAAATATATCTTTTGAGCTATGGAATTGCTCTAGTGCTATAACATCCCAAATTTTCAATTTGAAATGTTTTACAATTATTAGCTAAGCATTTTGTTTGAATTGAGTGGCATTTGGAAATTTCAGAGGCATTTGAATTTTATTTGACTTTGAATTCAAATTTGCATTTGAAATTTATTTCAAAAAAAAGATCCTTGACGAATACTTGTGCAAAAGTATGAGAGGAGCTAACATGACACTCCAAAATGCTAGAAGAAATTAATGCCAAAATTTTTGAATTCAAATTTGAGTTTTATTTGGAATTTTCAAAAAAAAATTATAAAGTTTTTATTTTTCCTCTGAAAAATAGTTCATCTTAGAGGTTATGTTTTTCTTGAAAATTTTGATATATATATATATGTCCTATATAGAGTTATATTTTATTTTCTCTATATTTATTTTCTCGCTCTGTAGAAATTCAAAAAAAAAAGGAAACCCCCGAGCTGACAAGGCCAACCGGCCCAGCCAGCAGAGCCGCAGCCCACCAGCGCGGTCGAGCCGGCCAGCCCAGCCTCGCCCGCTCGCTCTCCTTCTCTCTCTATCTCACTCCCTCACTGACCCGCTGGCTCCACCCTATCCCTGACCCCTCACCCATGCCTCGCTCAACCCCGAGTCGGAGCACGTCAAGAGCGCCGCTGTGGTTCCGATCCTCGCGGGATCACGCTCGCGCTTCGCCCCCTCGTCCAAGAAGGTGCCCTATATAAAGCCCTCGGTCTCCTCCATCGACCCCCCCCCCCAAAACCCTACCCCAACTCCACCACACCCATCGCCTCCTCCGTTCGTATCTCGCTACTGCCACCGTAGTTCATCGCTGCATCACCGCTGATGAGCAAGTTCCCCAGTATCCAAGCTCATCCATCTGAACCCCCTCGGCCAGACGCACCCCTGTGACATTCTTTTGTCGCCAGTAACTCCCGAAGCCGCTGCCCCGAGCTCGTTCGCGGACCGCCGGAGCTGCAGCTCACCAGGGCGCTGCCATCAATGCCCCCGCTGTTCTCATCATCCTCAACCACCACCGACCCAGCCTCGACCTGCCGCACCTCCCCGACACCTTCACTGACGCCGAACACCGCTGGAGATGCCACCCCACACGACGCCGACCGCCGCCATCCTCTATTCGCCGTCGACCATCGCTGATGTAAGCCGCCACCTCCCTCCACTGTCTGATCTGCAACCTACGGCTTAGGTTAGAACTAGTGAAGGGTTAGGTATATTTTTTTAGTGGATTGGTTTAATCCGGTTTGTTTATGGTTTAATTCGGTTTAGTTAGTTAAAACGAACTGATAGGTTTTATTTTATTAAACGCGCCATGTTTAGTTATTTAATGCCCGTCCACTGTTTAGTTTCAGACCGCCCACCCCCTAAGCCCAATAGCGCCCGTTTAATTTATTTTAGTATTTTCGTTTCTGTTTCTAGAAAAGAATAGTTCTGTTTTTGTAAAATCAATAACTCTTATGATATTTATTATTTTATTGTGATTATTTTTTCCTAGTCTATAAATTTCCTATATTTTTTGTAGGAAATAATTTCGGCCATGTTTTAGTTTTTAAAATTGATTCATATGAGTTTTATTCAGATTGGTATTTCTGCTATAAATTGAGCTATGATTAAAATTTTTAGTGATTCTTTTTTCCACTTCTTTGTCTTGACCTTCCCTAGCATTAGGATTAATTTGGGTATTTTTAGATTTTATTAAAATTAGTTTTACACCAAAACAACACTATTTTAGTTTCTTTTACTTTGTTGATGTTTTCTGTTGTTTTAATTACTTTAAAATTTATTTATTCCTATTGTTTTAGTTTTAGTCAGATTAGTTCTAGTAGAGTTAGAAGGTGAATTTAATTTACATAGAAATAAAATGTCTTATTTTATTTTCTTACTATTTTTGTTTTAGGCATAAGTAGAGTTTTAAAATAGCTTTTACTGTAATTCTTTTTGCACAAAGTTTTCATACTGTTTTCCCTTCTGTTAGTTAACAAAACTTTTGTTTTTGTTCTGTTAAAGAAACTTTTAGTAGGATAAAACTACTTTCTAGTTGTTTGCTTGAAGTAATGAAAACCTTGTTTTGAGTTCTTCATTTTTCTTTGGTTTTGGTTTGGTTGCTTTTGTGTGATTTATGTTAGCTTGTTGTTATGCTAATATAATTGTATGTTTGTATGCTTGTATGATTATTGTTTGCTTTGAAGAACTTTCGGAGTGCGAAGCTTGCTATCACGAGTCACTAGCGTTCAAAGACCGTCAGCAAGGCAAGTCATTTGACCATGTATTTCAATACTTATGATTTGTTGCATTAGAATTATTCCTCCCCACCATGCATGCAGTAGGAGAATTTTAAGTTATGTTCTTGAGTAGTTCCATGTGGTAGGTTGACCCAAATCCCTATGTTACTATTGCCCGGGACGTTGTAGTAAATTGCTATGCTATCGTAGACGGGGTTGGTTGAGTGATTCATATGGGAGAAGTGAGAATCAAGTTGATGACAACCCCATGACTTCAAGATGCTCAAGATGGACTTCGAATTCACTACTGGGTGGAGGACGGAATTGATGGGCACCCTGGAGCAACTAGCGGATGGCCGGGATGCATGGAGAAGCGCCACGACATCTTGCTAAAAGCTTCACCTAGCCACAAAGAGACGGATGGATACACCTTGACCAGAAGGTTACCTGTGCAGCCGCAAGCCATTATGGACTCTGGCTTGGTCTACCCTAGGTGTGACTCTAGACGGACGGTGCCAGCAGATGTAGAAGAACAGTAGCAAATGGATGGGCACCGGCAGTGGCCCAGAGGAACTCTATGGAAGACCCTATTTTGTTCGTCCCGTCTTCAAACATCATGCTGTGTGAAGACTCAAAGGAGGGAACGATCCTTGCGGGTAAAGTGCACGAGACTCTGCCGAGTAGAAATCTAATCGATTAGCCGTGTCCCCGGTTACGGACAACTGAGACTCTAGAATTGGAGTTATTCGGAAATCTCAACACCGAACAAAATAAATTATTTAATTGAGGGGTTATTAACAATTTCGGGAATGAGACATTGGTTTGCGGAACCATCTCAATAACAACCAACATTTTGTAGTAAGCACAAGCAAGTCCTTTATTGTAGGGAAAATTGGCCTTTTCGCAAAAACATAAAACTTAGAGCCCCACAGCTAAATTGCATATAGTGTTAGGAATATTTGTTGTTCTCTCTCATGACTTGCTGGCATATTCAAAATGCTCACCTACACGGCTGCAACGTCTTATGTTGTAGAGGATTTTCCGACCAGGAGTGAGGCTACGATCCATGCTCGGTGATTGCCCTATGGAGTCAGATGGACTCGCTTATCGTCTACGCTCCTGCAGCTTTATTTTAGTTTATTTCTCATGAGTTGGCCTTCGGCCGAATTTATCATGATGTAATAAAGACTCGATATGAGAATCATGTAAAAAAATTAGGTGTGACTAGACTTTGAATCTTTTCATCAATGTAGTGTGTGTGCCAGCATGATCTTGGGATTGTACAGATACACAGAGACTTGACCGATTTCGGGTTGGGTCGCTACAAGTGCTTCACTTTTATATTTTTGAGCACGGTGTGCTTTAATATGTTTTGAAGAAACGCTCTCACGCTTCACTTAGATTTATTTGAGAGTTGTAATTTTGAAGAAATTCTCTCATGCTTCACTTATATTATTTTGAGAGACGAAAAATTTATGCACATTTTCTTCACTTAAATTTGTTTGAGCTTATCAAAAGCAACATATGAAATTAGTCCCAAAGTGATAGATATTCAAGAGGGATATAACAAAAACTTTCATGAAGATCATTGGACAAAATAAACTTGATTCTTTGTAATAGTTTTGAGATACGATGATAGTGATATGTGAGTCATGTTGGTAAGTAATTATGCTTTAGTAAGAATATTAGTGTCAAGGTTTGTGATTCCCTATGCAAGCACGAAAGTCAATAGTTAGGCGATGAAATTACATCCTACTTGTGGTGCATTATTCGGTGTTAGTTATGCTTAATGCTCGTTTATGTGATTTTTCGTTTCTTGGTTGGTTGCTTCTCAATCTTTTGCTAGCCTCCACTTGTACTAAGTAGAAATACTACTTGTGCATCCGAAAACCTTAAACCCAGTTTCGCCATATGAGTCCACCATACCTAGCTATATGCGGTATTCCCATGCCATTCTAAGCAAATTTGTATGTGTCATCTCTAATTTTCAAAATGAATTTCCTTTTTGAGTGCTCGTACCGCTCATGAAGTGGCAGGGGGTGGCCAATATTTTCCATGCTAGATGTGTTTTTGAGGGTTACCCATGCTAGATGTGTTATCCTCAAGATGAGTGATTATTTACTTGTCATTGCATGATAGTACAATGGTAATAGGGATGCTCAGTCCCGAAATGAAAAATAAATTTACTTTATGTTGTCAAATAATAAATTCCTTGGAAAGTGTTGGTATGGGAGGCACCCGTGGATACGGCTAGCCATGTATTGTGAAAGAATGGTGGAAAAAGGAATAAACTTTTTTTTGTTTGGGAACCGCCTATAACATATCTAGCATGGAAAGTGTTGGGAATTACTTGGTCATTTTCGTTGACGGGAAAAGTATGCCTACAAAAAAATTTATCTCTCAATTTAAGCTTTGATCTGTGGAACCTCTACAAATCCCTACTTCCCTCTGCAAAGGGCCATTCTATTTACTTTATGCAATTTTTATTTTTATTTGAGTCTCCGTCTTCTCTTATAAAGCACCAACTAAGGGGAACTATGATCATACTTGAGCATTGGATGTAGCAAATATGTGAGTGTGCTTCATGAATGGATCAATGATTGAGCATGATGGGATAGGGATAACTTGTTTTAGTATTGATATTTTAAAAGACATGGTTGCTTGTTGATATGCTTGAGTATTTAAATCTTCATGTCAAAACTAGACTATTGCTTCAAACCATATAAAATTCCAAATGTCCAGCAACAAAAGAAAATAATATGTGATGAACAGGTTAGGCAGCATTCCACATCAAAAAAATTGTTTCTATCATTTACCTACTTGAGGACGAGCAGGAATTAAGCTTGGGGATGCTGATACATCTCCAATGTATCTATAATTTTTTTATTATTCCATGATGTTATGTTATCATTCTTGGATGTTTTACAATCATTTTATAGGAGCTTTATATCATTTTTGGGACTAACCTATTGACATAATGCCCTGTGCCAGTTGCTGTTTTTTGCTTGTTTTTTTACTTCACAGAATATCAGTACCAAACGGAGTCCAAAGGCAGGGAAACTTATTGGATAATTTTTTTGGACCAGAAGACACAAGATGGGGCAAAGAAGTACCGGAGAGGGGGCCCGAGGGGAGCACAACCCCCCCAGGGCGTGCCTAGGAGCCTAGGCGTGCCCTGATGGGTTGTGCCCACCTCAGTGGCCTCCCGCACCGCCTCTTTGCTCTATAAATACCAAAATATTCCAAAACCCCTAGGGGAGTCGACGAAAAACAATTCCAGCTGCCACAAGTTCCAGAACCATGAGATCCAATCTAGACACCATCATGGAGGGGTTCATCATCCTCATTGGTGCCTCTCCCATGATGTGTGAGTAGTTCATCAAAGACCTACGAGTCCGTAGTCAGTAGCTAGATGGCTTCTTCTCTATTTTTAATTCTCAATACAATGGTCCTTTGGATATCTATTTGATGTAACTCTTTTTGCGGTGTGTTTGTTGGGATCCGATGAATTTTTAGTTTAAGATCTATATAACCATGAACGTTATTTGAGTTTTTGATCTCTTATATGCATGATTACTTATAGCCTCGTATTTCTTCTTCGAATCTTTGGTTTATTTAGGCCAACTAGATCGATTTTTCTTGCCATGGGAAGAGGTGCTTTGTGTTGGGTTCGATCGTGCGGTGTTCTTTCCCAGTGAGAGAAGGGGCAGCAAGACATGCATAATGAATAACATTCAATTTGTTATCAATGCTTTGTCCTAGAACAACACCAACAACTTAATCACTAGCATCACACATAATTTCAAAGGGAAAGTTCCAATCAGGTGGTTGAACAATAGGTGTAGAAGTTAAGGCTTTCTTAAGTGTTTCAAAGGCTTCTACACAATCATCATCAAAAACAAATGGAACATCCTTTTGTAAAAGATTAGTAAGAGGCCTAAAATTTTTAAAGAAGTCTTTAATAAACCTCCTATAAAAACCAGTATGACCAAGGAAACTACGAATACCTTTAATATCTCTAGGACATGGCATTTTCTCAATTGCATCAACTTTAGCTTTATCCACCTCAATACCTTGTTCAGAGATTTTATGCCCCTAGACAATACCTTCATTAACCATAAGTGGCACTTCTCCTAATTCAGGACAAGATTAGTTTGCTCACATCTCTGCAAAACTCGATCAAGGTTGCTTAAGCAATCATCAAAAGAAGTCTCATAAACAGAAAAATCATCCATGAAAATCACAACAATCTTTTCACAAAAATCAGAGAATATAACAGTCATACATCTTTGAAAGGTAGCGGTTGCATTGCATATACCAAAAGGCATACATCTATAAGCATAAGTTCCAAAAGGGCAAGTAAAGATAGTTTTCTCTTGATCAGGTTGTGAAACAGGTATTTGAGAAAAACCAGAATATCCATCAAGAAAGCAAAAGTATGTGTGCTTACATAATCTTCCGAACATTTGATCAATAAAAGGCAGAGGGTGATGATCTTTTCTAGTTGCTTTATTTAATTTTCTAAAATCAATTATCATTCTATAGCTAGTGACAATTCTTTGTGGAATAAATTCATTTTTATCATTGGGAACAACAGTAATACCTCCCTTCTTAGGGACACAATGAACGGGACTTAGCCATCTACTATCATCTATGGGATAGATTATACCTGCTTCCAGAAGCTTTAGTATTTCAGTTCTTACCATTTCTGCCATCTTAGGACTCAAAAGTCGTTGATGATCAACAACGGGTTTAGCATCAGCTTCCATATTAATCTTGTGCTGACAGAGAGTGAGGCTAATGCCCTAAAGAACATCAAGAGTATGTCCAATAGCATTGATATGTCTCCAACGTATCTATAATTTTTGATTGTTCCATGCTGTTATACTACCATTCTTGGATGTTTTACAATCATTTATAGTCATTTTATAGTAATTTTATATCATTTTTTGATACTAACCTATTGACATAGTGCCCAGAGCCAGTTGTTGCTTTGTGCATGTTTTTTACATTGCAGGAAATCAATATCAAACAGAGTCCAAACGCAACGAAACTCCTAGAGGATTTTTTGGGCCAGAAGAAAGCCAATGGGCTAAGGAAGCACATGGGGGGCTGCTAGGGGGAGCAGCACCCACCAGGGCGCGCCAGGAGGCCAGGCGCGTGTGACGCCCCCGATTCAATCGTACACTAATCATGCACGCAAACGTGTACGATCAAGATCAGGGACTCATGGGAAGATATCACAACACAACTCTAAAAACATAAATAAGTCATACAAGCATCATAATACAAGCCGGGGCCTCGAGGGCTCAAATACAAATGCTCGATCATAGACGAGTCGGTGGAAGCAACAATATCTGAGTACGGACATAAGTTAAACAAGTTTGCCTTAAAAGGCTAGCACAAACGGGATACAGATCGAAGAGGCGCAGCCTCTGCGCTCGATCCTCCTAAACTACTCTGGTTGTCGCGGCTGCACCGCACGTAGTAGTAGGCACCTCCAGTGTAGTAGTCGTCATCGACGGTGGCGTCGCTCTGGACTCAAAGATCTGGTTGCGACAACCGTAAAGAAAGGAAAGGGGAAAAGGGGAGAAAGCAACCGTGAGTACTCATCCAAAGTACTCGCAAGCAAGGAGCTACACTACATATGCATGGGTATATGTGTAAAGGGTCATATCATGGGTGAACTGCAGAATGCCGAATAAGAGGGGATAGCTAATCACGTCGAAGACTACGCTCGCAGCCTCCGTCTTCTGACATGTAGAAGAGAGTAGATTGAAGTCCTCCAAGTAGCATCGCATATCATAATCCTACCCGCAATCCTCTCCTCGTCGCCTGTTAGAGAGTGATCACCGGGTTGTATCCGCACTTGGAAGGGTGTGTTTTATTAAGTATCCGGTTCTAGTTGTCATAAGGTCAAGGTACAACTCCGGTCGTCCGCTTACCGAGGGACATGGCTATTGAATAGATAAACTTCCTGCAGGGTGCACCACATAACCCAACACGCCGATCCCATTTGGCGGACACACTTTCTGGGTCATGCCCGCCTCGGAAGATCAACACGCCGCAGCCCCACCTAGGCACAATAGAGAGGTCAAGACGCCGGTCTAACTCCTATGGCGCGGGTGCAGGCCCATCGCCCTTTGTACACCAAGACGCTATGACGCGCCGAAGTAGACCTAGCCTAGTGGCGTTCCAGTCCAATTCGGCGCGCGCCACTCAGTCGCTGACGTCACGAAGGCTTCGGCTGATACCACGACGCCGGGATACCCATAACTACTCCCGCGTAGATGGTTAGTGCGTATAGACCAAATGGCCAAACTCAGATCAAATACCAAGATCTCGTTAAGCGTGTTATTATGAAGCAACCGCGGACGCCGACCAGGGCCAGGCCCACCTCTCGCCTAGGTGGTCTCAACCTGCCCTGTCGCTCCGCCACAAAGATCCACACAGAGGGCCGTCGGGACAAAGGTCCTTTCAGCCCCCAATCGTGAATCACTCGCGGGTACTCTTCGAGCGGACCCGACTTTAGTCACCATCTGTAGTATGTATGTATGTATAGTATATACCCGTGATCACCTCCCGAGTGATCACGGCCCGATAGTATAGCAAGGCAGACTGACAAGAATGTAGGGCCAATGATGATAAACTAGCATCCTATACTAAGCATTTAGGATTGTAGGTAAGGTATCAACAGATGTAGCAACAATGTCAGACTATGCATCAGAATAGGATCAACGGAAAGCAGTAACATGCTACACTACTCTAATGCAAGCAGTATAGAGGAGAATAGGCGATATCTGGTGATCAAGGGGGGCTTGCCTGATTGCTCTGGCAAGAAGGAGGGGTCGTCAACTCCGTAGTCGAAGTGGGCAGCAGCAGCGTCGGTCTCATAGTCTACCGGAGAGAAGAGGGGGAAGAAACAATGAATACCATGCAAACAGATGCATATCGATGCATGACATGACAAGTAACGATGCTAGGTGTGCCCAATCGCGGTAGTAGGTGATACCGGCAAAAGGGGGAAACATCCGGGAAAGTATTCCCGGTGTTTCGCGTTTTCGGACAGATGAACCGGAGGTGAAATGTTGCAGGTTTGCTATGCTAGGGATGCGTGGAGGACGAACGAGTTGCGTGTTCGGGTTCGTCTCGTCGTTTTGAGCAACTTTCATGTACAAAGTTTTCCCATCCAAGCTATGGTTTATTTTATATTGATTTTAAGAGATTTAAATCATTTTTAGCATTTATCTAATTATTTTATTTCGATATTTGGATTTATGACATCAGCATGATGTCATGCTGACATCAGCAGTCAACAGGTGTTGACTGGGTCAATCTGACGGTGGGTCCCATTCGTCATAGACTAAGACTAACTAAACAGGGTTATTTAGTTTAACTAAGTGATTAGGTTAATTAATTTTAATTAGATTAGTTAAATAGGATTAGTTAACTAATTAACCAATTAATTAATTAATTACTAATTTATTTATTTTAACAATTTTTTTTAAAATTCGTTCTGGGGTGGGGGCCCTTGTTATTTTGGCAGGGGGCTTAGCAGGCGCGGGCGCTAATGGGCGTGGGTTAACGGGAAGTGGAGTGGAGCAAAGCCACGGGGCTCATGGCCTTGGCGCCGTTGCCAGGCATGTGGCGGCGACAAGCGAGGCTGGGCAGGAAGACCACCAGCAGCAGCGTGGGGCAAGCAGCGCCATGGCGGCGCGCCAGCCACCGTTAGGAGGGGTTCGACACGACGAGGAGAGAATGGCTATGGGCGGGAGCGCGAGACGCGGGCGGCGCGGCGCGTGAGCGCTGTCAGGCGAGGACGGCCACGCTGCTGGTGGTTGCGGACGGGGCTCACGGGGAGGCGTGTCGATCGTTGCTGAGAGTCGCAGGGGGTCGCAAGGCTGTGAGCATCTGTTGGCGCGGTGAAATCTGGCGCACGTGCGATGAGGGAGAGAGGGAGGGCGTGGCCCTCACCGGCGTGGCGGCGGGGTCGGCGTGGCTCGGTGGAGCCGTCGAGGGGAGACGAGGAAGGGCGATTAACGAGGCGGAGGAGCTCCGGCGGCGTGAACGAGCAGCGGCGGCGCGCAACGTCGGGCTTGGGGCGCCATGGGAGAGACGGAAGGCGGGCGGCGTGGTGGCTCCGGCGACGGAGGCTCAAGGCGGCACGGCGTCGGTGGGGGTTCAGGCGACGGGGTGGCGGGATCGGGGCCAATCCCGATCCAGATCGGGGGGAAGAGGAGAGGTGGGTCGGGGGGAATGGACCGGTTAGGGTTAGGTTACGGGGTGGGGTGGTTATAGGCCAGGGGAAATTGGGCCGGTTAGCTGGGTCGTGGCCCAGTGGGGGGGGAGTTCTTCCTTTTTTCTATTTTGTTTTCTGTTTTGCATTTTCTTTTATTATTTCTCTTTTCTGTTTTAATTCATTTTAAAATATTCAGGCACTTTCAAAAAAATGTGTTTTCTTTATTATAATTACCCTTGTAATATTCGGCAACCACCAAACATTTTTGTTTCAACTTTGAAAACACTTGTTGTTTGACATATTTAGAATTTAAATTTTGAAACAGTTTCGAATCATTGTGAGGTTAGCAACAGTAATCGAGGTGATGTGGAATGATTAGTGTGGGATTACTGTAGCATGATTATCCGGGCGTCACAGCCAAATTAGTAAAAACTTTTTCAATGACTAGACTCAAGTTCGGCCAAGGAGTTTGAAAGGGGGATTCCTACAGGCAGTCGGCTCTGATACCAACTTGTGACCCCCCGATTCAATCGTACACTAATTATGCACGCAAACGTGTACGATCAAGATCAGGGACTCACGGGAAGATATCACAACACAACTCTAAAAACATAAATAAGTCATACAAGCATCATAATACAAGCCGGGGCCTCGAGGGCTCGAATACAAATGCTCAATCATAGGCGAGTCGTGGAAGCAACAATATCTGAGTACGGACATAAGTTAAACAAGTTTGCCTTAAAAAGGCTAGCACAAACCGGGATCTGATCGAAGAGGCGCAGGCCTCTGCACAGGATCCTCCTAAACTACTCACGGTCGCCGCCAAAGACTCTTGCGTAGTAGTAGGCACCTCCAGTGTAGTAGTCGTCATCGACGGAGGCGTCAGCCTGGACTCAAAGCATCTGGTTGCGACAACCGTAAAGAAAGGAAAGGGGAAAAGGGGAGAAAGCAACCGTGAGTACTCATCCAAAGTACTCGCAAGCAAGGAGCTACACTACATATGCATGGGTATATGTGTAAAGGGTCATATCGATGGGTGAACTGCAGAATGCCAGAATAAGAGGGGGATAGCTAATCATGTAGAAGACTACGCTCGCAGCCTCCGTCTTGCAGCATGTAGAAGAGAGTAGATTGAAGTCCTCCAAGTAGAATCGCATAGCATAATCCTACCCGGCAATCCTCTCCTCGTCGCCCTGTTAGAGAGCGATCACCGGGTTGTATCTGGCACTTGGAAGGGTGTGTTTTATTAAGTATCTGGTTCTAGTTGTCATAAGGTCAAGGTACAAATTCGGATTGTCCGTTTACCGAGGGACACGGCTATTCGAATAGATAAACTTCCCTGCAGGGGTGCACCACATAACCCAACACGCTCGATCCCATTTGGCCGGACACACTTTCCTGGGTCATGCCCGGCCTCGGAAGATGAACACGTCGCAGCCCCACCTAGGCACAACAGAGAGGTCAGCACGCCGGTCTAACTCCTATGGCGCAGGGGTCTGGGCCCATCGCCCTTTGTACACCTGCACGTTGCGAACGCGGCCGGAAGCAGACCTAGCCTAGTGGCGTTCCAGTCCAATCCGGCGCGCGCCACTCAGTCGCTGACGTCATGAAGGCTTCGACTGATACCACGACGCCGGGATACCCATAACTACTCCCGCGTAGATGGTTAGTGCGTATAGACCAAATGGCCAGACTCAGATCAAATACCAAGATCTCGTTAAGCGTGTTATTATGAAGCAACCGCGGACGCCGACAGGCAGGCCCACCTCTCGCCTAGGTGGTCTCAACCTGCCTGTCGCTCCGCCACAAAGATCCACACAGAGGGCCGTCGGGACAAAGGTCCTTTAGCCCCAATCCGTGAATCACTCGCGGGTACTCTTGAGCGGACCCGACTTTAGTCACCATCTGTAGTATGTATGTATGTATAGTATATACCGTGATCACCTCCCGAGTGATCACGGCCCGATAGTATAGCAAGGCATCGACAAGAATGTAGGGCCAATGATGATAAACTAGCATCCTATACTAAGCATTTAGGATTGCGGTAAGGTATCAACAGATGTAGCAACAATGTCAGACTATGCATCGAATAGGATCAACGGAAGCGATAACATGCTACACTACTCTAATGCAAGCGGTATAGAGGAGAATGGGCGATATCTGGTGATCAAGGGGGGCTTGCTGATTGCTCACGGCAAGAAGGAGGGTCGTCAACTCCGTAGTCGGTAGGCAGCAGCAGCGTCGGTCTCGTAGTCTACCGGAGAGAAGAGGGGGAAGAAACAATGAATACCATGCAAACAGATGCATATCGATGCATGACATGACAAGTAACGATGCTAGGTGTGCCCAATCGCGGTACTAGGTGATACCGGCAAAAGGGGAAACATCTGGGAAAGTATTCTCGGTGTTTCGCATTTTCGGACATATGAACCGGAGGTGAAATGTTGCAGGTTCGCTATGCTAGGGACGCGTGGCGGACGAACGAGTTTCGTGTTTGGGTTCGTCTCGTCGTTCTGAGCAACTTTCATGTACAAAGTTTTTCCATCCGAGCTATGGTTTATTTTATATTGATTTTAAGAGATTTAAATCATTTTTAGCATTTATCTAATTATTTTATTTCGAAATTTGAATTTATGACATTAGCATGATGTCATGCTGACGTCAGCAGTCAACAGGTGTTGACTGGGTCAATCTGACAGTGGGTCCCATTCGTCATAGACTAAGACTAACTAAACATGGTTATTTAGTTTAACTAAGTGATTAGGTTAATTAATTTTAATTAGATTAGTTAAATAGGATTAGTTAACTTAATTAACCAATTAATTAATTAATTACTAATTTATTTATTTTAACACTTTTTTTTAAAATTCGTTCTGGGGTGGGGGACCTTGTCATTTTGGCAGGGGGCTTAGCAGCCGCAGGCGCTAATGGGCGTGGGTTAATGGGGGGTGGAGTGGAGCAAAGCCACAGGTCTCATGGCGTGGCCTTGCCGGCCGAGAGGCATGTGGCGGCGACAAGCGAGGCTGGGCAGCAAGACCACAAAGACAAAGCAGGCGGCAAGCAGCGCCATGGCGCGGCACGGCTAGGCCACCGTTGGGGAGGGTTCGCACGACGAGGAGCGAATGGCGTGGGCGGGGGAGCGCGAGACGCGGCGGTGCGACGCTGGAGCGCTGTCGAGCGTGGACGGCCACGCTGGTGGTGGTTGCGGACGGGGCTCATGAGGCGTGTCGGCCCAGTTCTGCAGAGAGTCGCAGGGGTCGCGGGGGCCTGTGAGCATCTGCTGCGCGCGTGAATCTGACATCGGCGGCGTGCGGAGATGGGAAGAGAGGGAGAGGGCGTGGCCCTCACCAGCGTTAGTGGGGGGGGTCGGCGTGGCTCGGTGGAGCCGTCGAGGGGAGACGAGGAAGGGCGATTAACGAGGTGGAGGAGCTCCGGCGGTTAATGAGCAGCGGCGGCGCAACGTCGGGCTTGGGGCGCCATGGGAGAGACGGAAGGTGGGCGGCGTGGTGGCTCGGGCGACGGAGGCCTTGAGGCGGGCGCGGCGTCGGTGGGGGTTCGAGGCGGACGGGTGGCGGGATCGGGGCCAATCCCGATCGGATCGGGGAAGAGGAGAGGTGGATCGGGGAATGGACCGGTTAGGGTTAGGTTCTGAGGTGGGGTGGTTATAGGCGGGGAAATTGGGCGGTTGTTAGTGGGTCGTGGCCCGATGGGGAGTTCTTCCTTTTTCTATTTTGTTTTCTGTTTTGCATTTTCTTTTATTATTTCTCTTTTCTGTTTTAATTCATTTTAAAATATTCAGGCACTTTCAAAAAAATGTGTTTTCTTTATTATAATTACCCTTGTAATATTCGGCAACCACCGAACATTTTTGTTTCAACTTTGAAAATGTTTGTTGTTTGACATATTTAGAATTTAAATTTTGAAACGGTTTCGAATCATTGTGAGGTTAGCAACAGTAACCGAGGTAACGTGCAATGATTAGCGTGGGATTACTGTAGCATGATTATCCGGGCGTCACAGCGCGCCCTGGTGGGTGCTGCCCACCTCGGGTGCCCCCTGAACCGCCTCTTCGCTCTATAAATACCACAATATACCAGAAATGCTAGAGGAGTCGACGAAAATCAATTCCAGACACCACGGAGTCCAGAACAACCAGATTCAATCTAGACATCGTCATGGAGGGGTTTACCACTTCCATTGGTGCCTCTCCTATGATGCGAGAGTAGTTCTTTGAAGACCTACGGGTCCATAGTTAGTAGCTAGATGGCTTCCTCTCTCTCTCTCTCTCTCTCTCTCTCTCTCTCTTGATTATCAATACAATGGTCTCTTTGGAGATCCATATGATGTAAGTCATTTTGCGGTGTGTTTGTTGGGATCCGATGAACTTTGAGTTTATGACCAGATCAATGTTTTTATCCAAGAAAGTTATTTGAGTCTTCTTTGATCTCTTATATGCATGATTGCTTATAGCCTCGTATTTCTTCTCCGATATTTGGGTTTTGTTTGGCCAACTTGATCTATTGAGAAACAGTAAAACGGAGCCACCTAGGAGCCTCCACAGCGATTTTGGCTCGTCAGCCATCCGATCATGCTCATCGATGCTCTGGATCAGTTGGTCGTCCCAGCACTCCACATCATTACGCTATAATTATGCACCGCATGTAGAGCACACCGTTTCGCGGGCCGCTACTCTGCAGAATGAGCTGCGTTTTCCGTCCGTAGTCGGGCCGTAAGGTAGAAGGCCTAGTCGAGTCCCATATCCTGATTCGTCCAGGTTTTCGTTCGGCGACGCAATCCCCGTCCCCGAGCTGCAAACTGCTCCTCTATTCCTCGACGCTCGGCCGCTGCAGTCATCCGTCTCGCCGTCGAGCTAGGTTTGCTTCTGCCTCTATGCCCTCCACTCCCCCTATGAAGGCCCCCACGCTGGATCTCTTCTTTATCTCTTTTTTAATGTCGCGTCCTGCAGTGTTCTTCCATGGCGGCTGCGGCGGACACACGCGCCGTCAGCGTCCATCACTGTTGTCTTCCTCCCGCTTCTGCCTTATTGCCCTTGCAGCTGTAACGCACGTCCCTTCCCATTCTGTACCTAAAGATGATCACCCTGTACTGGGGAAGTGGCGGCAGAATCATGGCGACGAAGCTTGACACACCCTTCTATAAGTTCTGCTGGTGGTTGACGTTATTTGTTGTCTGTTTGCCTACTTTTCTTGCATACCTTTTTTCATATGAGATTGTTTTAGATCATCTCCCTTTTCACTCATGCGGCCTGTTTCTGTATTTTTCATATGATGACCCTACACACAGCCTAGGGTCGTGACTCGTGACATTCTGTAACTTCCCTGCTGCAGATATCTGGGAATACAAAAAATGAGGTCCAATGCATATGCCGCTTATGGTGCTCTAAGTGCCTACAAAGTTCATTCACAACATCATGCTTTTCTTGAGCAGGTGACACACAGTTTCTACTCTGGTTATTTCAATAGTACATCATTAGCTGGGAGTTGTTATCATTTAAGCTTTCTTATAGGATGCTGTTCTGATGCTCTGGTCCCAGGAAGCATTAAGGCAGTTTTATGGATTGTAAGAGCAATTGTGAAGATTCTTTACTTATGCATCTCAGGCTACCAATTGCTTTGCTGCATATTGTTATAGATACTACATGCCACCCTTCCGTGTTTGATCCTCACCTTCTTGAAAATTACCAAGTTTCGCCTTGCCAGTCGAGTATGTAGCCGTTGCTTTGTTTTTACTTACTAAAATTTCCCTGAACATTGCAGCTCCTAGTGCCTTTTATCTCGGTAGATTATTTTATGTTGTTATCCTGGGAAGCTATAAATTTTCTTGACAATGGCAAGTACGCTATTTCTTGACATAGGTTTCCAAAGTACTAGAATCAAGAACATCTTACAGACCAACCGCAGATTAGAAAATCGAGAATTGCATGATTTGACAAAATACCAGAAAGGAGAAGAAATTAGTTAGAACCATCAAATAGACCAAATCAGAATCAAAAGAAGTGTGGGACAACACTTCTAGCTCATCTGCAACCTATTTGTCAGACATGCCCCCCTATAAGACTTTGTAATTTTTCCTTTCAAACAATCAAATGCGTCTATCATTCCATTTTTTCTCTAATATTTTATTATTTTTGTTGCTAAGATGACGAGCATGGCAACGCGCGCATTTATGTTCTAGTTTATCTTGCAATGGGAAGAGGTGCTTTGTAGTGGGTTCGATCTTACGGTGCTTGACCCCAGTGACAGAAGGGGAATCGACAGGTATGTATCGTTGCTACTAAGGATAACAAGATGGGATCTATGTCTCCGCAATAGATAAACGGATCCCGTCTACATCATGTCATCGTTCTTATTGCATTACTCCATTTTCTCATGAACTTAATACACTAGATGCATGCTGGATAGCGGTCGATGTGTGGAGTAATAGTACTAGATGCAGGCAGGAGTCGGTCTACTAATCTTGGACGTGATGCCTATATAATGATCGTTGCCTGGATATCATCATGATTATTCGAAGTTCTATCAATTGCCCAACATTAATTATTTTCCCACCGTTTGCTATTTTTCTCAAGAGAAGCCACTAGTGTAACCTACAGCCCCCGGGTCTCTTTTCATCATAATTGCCTTTGCGATCTATTTTCTCTTGCATTTATTTTTAGATCTATTAAACCAAAAAATACAAAAGTACCTTGCTGCAATTTATTTGTTCCGCGATCTATTTATCATATCTACCACTTTTACCTCACATTATTTGCCTATCTTGAGGCGTCGTACCTGAAAGGGATTGACAACCCCTTTAACACGTCGGGTTGCGAGTTTTTGTTTTTTGTGTGCAGGTGTTGTTTACGTGGTGTGAGGAGATTCTCCTACTGGTTCGATAACCTTGGTATCATCACTGAGGGAAATACCTATCGTCGCTATACTGCATCATCCCTTCCTCTTTGTGGAAATACCGACGTAGTTCTAGCAGACATCAAAAGGAATTTCTAGCGCCGTTGCATGGGAGGATCTTCAACATCAACCAGGTTCCTAATCACAAATCTTGTCTCCTCACAATTTACATTATTTGCCATTTGCCTCTCGTTTTCCTCTCCCCCACTTCACAAAAAAAATTGCCGTTTTATTCGCCCTCTCTTTCGTTCGCCTTTTTCTCGTCAGATCTCCTGTTTGCCATCTCCACTTATGTTACCATGTGCCTTCTATTTGCTTGCATCTTTGCTTGCTAATAATATATTGATATGGATCCTTATCCACTAGCTAATCTTTTTAAGAGATCCAACTATGATGAACCAATTGCTAATGATTTGTGTGCACTATATTATCTTTATGAGGTTTTGCTTGAAATTCGTGAATCTGAAAATTGTGATGTAGTGTTGAAAGAAGAAAATTATAAAGTTATTTATGATAGCTCCTTGAATGAAAATCATGATTTCAATGATTCTATTAATGTTAATTATATTAATGATATGCAAAATCCTAAGCTTGGGGATGCTAATTTTACTATGTCTACTACTTGTTGCACTGATCATGATTGGGGTGATTCTTCTTATGATCTTGAAAATTTATTTAAGTCCCATGATGAATATGAGATTGAAAACAATGTTTTCAATAATATTAAAAGTGGGTTTGGAGAATGTTCAATCTTACGAAATTTTTGATAAAAGTGGGTTTGGAGAGGTCATGACTTTACTTAATGTTAATCCCACTATTTTGGAAGAGTGTCAACTTTGCATGCATGTGGATCGTATTGAGAATATGTTATGTGATAGATATTTTGTTGAATTTTCTTATGATACTACATGCAATTATTGTGAGAGAGGAAAATAAGGTTGTAGAAATTTTCATGTTACTGAATTACCTCTCTTCATGTCGAGATTGCTATTGTCTCTTTCTTTTTCCTTGAATATGCTAGTTTTTGCTTGCCTTGATAATTTGTTTTTCTATAAAATTCCTATGCATAGGAAGTATGTTAGACTTAAATAGGTTGGTCCCATGATGCTCTCTTTGCATTGCAATTAATATATTTTATGTGAGCATCAATAAAATCAATATGCCTAGCTAGGGGCGTAAAACGATAGAGCTTGTTGGGAGGCAACCCAATGAATAAAAAATTAATTTTGCTTTTTGCTTTCTGTTCTTGTGTGTTAGCACAATTATGATACTGTTATGATTGAGTGTTTTGTGTTTTAGTTAGTGTTTGTGCCAAGAAATGCCTTTGGGAAGATTTGGGTGAAAGTTTATTTGATCTTGCTGAAAAACAGAAACTTTTGTGCTCACGGGATTATTTGTCATTTTGATTAGAAGAGTGATTTGGAGTTGATTATTTTTTAAGAAGATTAATAGACAAATTCCTCACGACCACCAATTTATGTCAGAATTTCTGGAGTTACAGAAGTATTCAAAATATTCAGATTTCTACAGATTGTTCTATTTTTGACAGATTTCGTTTTCTTTGTGTTGTGTGCTTGTTTTGATGATTCTATGGTTTTATTTGATGAGTTTTTACCATAGAAAAGTTGGAATATAGTAGATATAATGCAAAAGCAAAATAAGAATAGGTTTGGTACAGTACTTATAGTAGTGGTTTGGTTTCTTATACTAACGGATCTCACGAAGGTTTTGTTTGAGTTATGTGTGATTGAAGTTTTCAAGTTTTGGGTTATCTTATGATGGATGAAAGAATAAGGATAAGAAAAAGGCTAAGCTTGGGGATGCCCGAGGCACCCCAAGATAATATTCAAAGAAGTAGCAAGCAACTAAGCTTGGGGATGCCCCCGAATGGCATCCCCGCTTTCTTCTAACAACCATCGGTATTTTACTTGAAACTATATTTTTATTCGTCACATAATATGAGTTTTGCTTGGAGCGTCTTGTATGATATGAGTCTTTGCTTGTTTTGCTTTGTGTTTTAGGTGTTGAATCCTTGCTGGGCACACCTTTTGAGAGAGCCAAAAAAATCATGATATGCTTGCTCCTATGCTTCACTTAAATTTTTAGAGCCATGGACTTGCTCTAGTACTTCACTTATATCTTTTTGAGCACGGTGTGCTTTGTTATTTTTGAAGAGATGATCTCATGATTAGCTTAGATTTATTTGGGAGTTAGTAAAATTTTAAGAAATTCTCTCTTGCTTCACTTAGATTATTTTGAGAGAAAGAAAAAATTATGCTCATGATCTTCACTTATATTTGTTTGAGCTTATCAAAAGCAACCTATGAAAATAGTCCCAAAGTGATAGATATCCAAGGAGGATATAATAAAAACTTTCATGAAGATCATTGGACAAAATAAACTTGATTCTTAGTAATGGTTTTGAGATATGATGATATGATATGTGAGTCATGTTGATGAGTAATTGTGCTTTAGGAAGAATATTGATGTTAAGGTTTGTGATTCCCTATGCAAGCACGAAACTATAGTTATGCAATGAAACTTATATCCTACTTATGGTGCATTATTCGGTGTTACTTATGCTTAATGCTTGGGTATGAGATTTTTTGCTTTTTGGTTGGTCGCTTCTCAATCTTTTTGCTAGGCTTCATTTTGCACTAAGTATGTCACTACTTGTGCATCCAATTCTCTTTAAACCAGTTTTGCCTTATGAGTCCACTATACCTACCTATATGCGGTTTTCCATGTCGTTCTAAGCAAATTTGCATGTGCCATCTCTAATGTTCAAAATAAATTTCTCTTTCGTGTGCTCTACTACTCGTGAAGCGGTAAAGGGTAGCCAATATTTTCCATGCTAGATGTGGTATTCTCACGATCAGTGTTTATTCACTTGTCATTGCACGAGAGTACGACAAAGGTACTAGGGATGCCCAGTCTCGAAATGAATAAATGAATTTACTTTATGTTGTCAAATAATAAATTCCTTGGAAAGTGTTGGTATGGAGGGCACCCGTGGATACGGTTAGCCATGGAAAGTGAAAGTTATGGTGCAAAAGGAATAAACTTTATTTTCTGTTAGGGAACCGCCTATGATGTAACTAGCATGGAAAGTGTTGGATGCTCCAAGTCGTTTTTGTTGGTAGGAAAAGTATGCCTCTCAAAAATAATTTTTTATCTCTCAATTTAAGCTTTGAGCTCTGGCATCTCTACAAATCCCTACTTCCCTCCGCGAAGGGCCTTTTCTTTTACTTATGCAATTTTTATTTTCAAATTGAGTCTCCATATTCTCTTATAAAGCACCAACTAAGGGGAATTATGATCATATTTGAGTATTGGGTGTAGCTAATATCCGAGTTTGTTTCATGAATGGATCAATGATTGAGCATGATGGGCTAGGGATAACTTGCTTTAGTGTTGATATTTTGAAAGACATGGTTGCTTGTTGGTATGCTGGAGTATTAAAGTCTTCAT
The DNA here is from genome assembly GCA_021437245.1 of Aegilops speltoides. Taxonomy (NCBI): domain Eukaryota; kingdom Viridiplantae; phylum Streptophyta; class Magnoliopsida; order Poales; family Poaceae; genus Aegilops; species Aegilops speltoides. The sequence continues at coordinate 146,276,846 of CM038142.1, forward strand.
GTCAAAACTAGATTATTGCTTTGAATCATATAAAAGTCCATATGTCCATGCTATAATGGAAAGAAATATGATGAACATGTTAGGCAGCATTCCACATCAAAAATTCTGTTTTTATCATTTACCTACTCGATGACGAGCAGGAATTAAGCTTGGGGATGTTGATACGTCTCCAATGTATCTATAATTTTTTATTGTTCCATGCTGTTATATTATCATTCTTGGATGTTTTACAATAATTTTATAGTAATTTTGTATCATTTTTTGGTACTAACCTATTGACATAGTGCCCATTGCCAGTTGCTATTTTCTGCATGTTTTTTACATGGCAGGAAATCAATATCAAACGGAGTCCAAACGCAACGAAACTCCTGGTGGATTTTTTGGGTCAGATGAAAGCCAATGGGCTAAGGAAGCACCTGGGGGCTGCTTGAGGGGAGCAGCACCCACCAGGGCGCGCCAGGAGGCCCGGGGGCGCCCTGGTGGGTGCTGCCCACCTCGGGTGCCCCCTAAACCGCCTCTTGCCTCTATAAATACCACAATATTCCAGAAACCCTAGAGGAGTCGAAAATCAATTCCAGCCGCCGCAGAGTCCAGAACCACTAGTTCCAATCTAGACACCGACATGGAGGGGTTCACCACTTCCATTGGTGCCTCTCCTATGATGCGTGAGTAGTTCTTTGTAGACCTACGGGTCCGGAGTTAGTAGCTAGATGGCTTCCTCTCTCTCTCTTGATTATCAATACAATGGTCTCTTGGAGATCTATCCGATGAACTTTAAGTTTATGATCAGATCTATGCTTTTATCCAAGAAAGTTATTTGAGTCTTCTTTGATCTCTTATATCCATGATTGCTTATAGCCTCGTATTTCTTCTCCGATTTTGGGTTTTGTTTGGCCAACTTGATCTATTTATCTTGCAATGGGAAGAGGTGCTTTGTAGTGGGTTCGATCTTATGGTGCTTGATCCCAGTGACAGAAGGGGAACCGACACACATGTATCGTCGCTACTAAGGATAACAAGATGGGATCTATATCTCCGCAATAGATAAACAGATCTTGTCTACATCATGTCATCGTTCTTATTGCATTACTTTGTTTTCTCATGAACTTAATACACTAGATGCATGCTGGATAGCGGTCGATGTGTGGAGTAATAGTGGTAGATGCAGGCAGGAGTCGGTCTACTAATCTTGGACGTGATGCCTATATAATGATCATTGCCTGGATATCGTCATGATTATTTGAAGTTCTATCAATTGCCCAACAGTAATTGTTTTCCCACCGTTTGCTATTTTTCTCGAGAGAAGCCACTAGTGAAACCTATGGCCCCGGGTCTCTTTTCATCATATTTGCCTTTGCGATCTATTTTCTCTTGCATTTATTTTCAGATCTATTAAACCAAAAATACAAAAATACCTTGCTGCAATTTATTTGTTCCGCGATCTATTTATCCTATCTACCACTTTTGCCTCATGTTATTTGCCTATCTTGAGGCGTCGTACCCGAAAGGGATTGACAACCCCTTTAACACGTAGGGTTGCGAGTATTTGTTATTTTTGTGCAGGTGTTCTTTGTGTGGTTTGAGGAGGTTCTCCTACTGGTTCAATTGAAGGAAATATGCCCTAGAGGCAATAATAAAGTTATTATTTATTTCCTTATATCATGATAAATGTTTATTATTCATGCTAGAATTGTATTAACCGGAAAAATAATACATGTGTGAATACATAGACAAACGGAGTGTCACTAGTATGCCTCTACTTGATTAGCTCGTGAATCGAAGATGGTTAAGTTTCCTAACCATAGACATGAGTTGTCATTTGATTAACGGGATCACATCATTAGGAGAATGATGTGATTGACTTGACCCATTCCGTTAGCTTAGCACTTGATCGTTTAGTATGTTGCTATTGCTTTCTTCATGACATATACATGTTCCTATGACTATGAGATCATGTAACTCCCATTTACCGGAGGAACACTTTGTGTGCTACCAAACGTCACAACGTAACTGGGTGATTATAAAGGTTCTCTATAGGTGTCTCCGAAGGTACTTGTTGAGTTGACGTATTTCGAGATTAGGATCTGTCACTCCGATTGTCGGAGAGGTATCTCTGGGCCCTCTCGGTAATGCACATCACTATAAGCCTTGCAAGCAATGTAGCTAATGAGTTAGTTACAGAATGATGCATTACATAATGAGTAAAGAGACTTGCCGGTAACGAGATTGAACTAGGTATTGAGATACCGACGATCAAATCTCGGGCAAGTAACATACCGATGACAAAGGGAACAACGTATGTTGTTATGCGGTTTGACCAATAAAGATCTTCGTAGAATATGTGGGAGCCAATATGAGCATCCAGGTTCCGCTATTGGTTATTGACCGGAGACGTGTCTCGGTCATGTCTACATAGTTCTCGAACCCGTAGAGTCCGCACGCTTAAGGTTTTGATGACAGTTTTATTATGAGTTTATGAGTTTTGATGTACCGAAGGAGTTCGGAGTATGAGATCGGGGACATGACGAGGAGTCTCGAAATGGCCGAGACGTAAAGATCAATATATTGGACAACTATATTCGGTTATCGAAAAGGTTCTGAGTGATTCGGGTATTTTCGGGGGTACCGGGGAGTTAGGGAATACGAGGAAGAAGCAATGGGCCTCATGGGCCAAGTGGTGGAAGAGAGGAGATAGGGCGCGCGCCCCCCTAGCCCAAACCGAATTGGACTAGGGGGTCGGCCCCTCTTTCCTCCTTTTCCTCCCTCTCCTTCCTTCTCCTTCTCCTTCCCTTCCTTCCCCTCTCCTAGTTGGACAAGGAAAGGAGGGAGTCCTACTCCCAGTGGGAGTAGGACTCATCCTGGCGCGGCCCTCTTGGCCGGCCGCCCGCTCCCCCCTTGCTCCTTTATATACGGGGGCAGGGGCACCTCTAGACACAACAATAATTGATCTGTTTGATCTTTTAGCCGTGTGCGGTGCCCCCTCCACCATAGTCCACCTCGGTAATACTATAGCGGTGCTTAGGCGAAGCCTTACGACGGTAGAACATCAAGATCGTCACCACACCGTCGTGCTGACAAAAACTCTCCCTTGACACTCGGCTGGATCGGAGTACGAGGGATGTCATCGAGCTGAACGTGTGCTAGAACTCTGAGGTGCCGTAGTTTTGGTGCTTGATCGATCGGGCCATGAAGACGTACGACTACATCAACCGCGTTGTTCTAACGCGTCCACTTTCGGTCTACGAGGGTACATGGACAACACTCCCCCCTCTCGTTGCTATGCATCACCATGATCTTGTGTGTGCGTAGGAAATTTTTTGAAATTACTACGTTCCCCAACATCAATTACCTTGGTCTCATCCCTTCCTCTTTGGGAAAATACCGACGTAGTTCTAGCAGACATCAAGCATCACGGTGCTTCCTCAAAGTTTTCAATAATCTTTCGTCTTCATGTTCTGAAAGGTTAGCAGTAATAATAATAGGATATATCTTTTTCTCATCAAGATAAGCATATTTCAAAGTGTCATACAAAGGTTTTAATTCGAACATAGGATCCCTTTAGGTGGAGGAGGACCTCCTAAAGTTTCAATAGGCAAATTGTGTTTGAGCAGGGGTCATTGTTCAAAGAAAATTTTATCTATTTCATTTCATTCATGCATATGGATATCATTTTCATGGTATAGGAAATATCGTTCTAGTGGATCAGTAGGAGGCACGACAATAGAAGCGAGACCAATTATTTCATCCTTACTAGATAATTCTTTCTTATGAGGTTGTCTATTAAACTTGGAGAAATTAAACTCAGGAGACTCATCACCAAAGCTAATACCGACAGTTTGTTTTTTGCAATCTATTTTAGCATTAGCGATGTTCAAGAAAGGTCTGCCAAAGATAATGGGACAAAAATCATCTTGTGGGGAATCAAGAACTATAAAATCAGTAGGATATTTTATTTTCCCACACAAGACTTCAACATCTCTAACAATTCCAAGTGGTGTGATGGTGTCTCTATTAGCAAGTTTAATAGTAACATATATGTCTTCTATTTCAGCGGGTGCTATGTCATTCATAATTTCTTCGTATAAGGTAAAAGAAATATCACTCACGCTAGCACCTAAGTCACATAAACCATGATAACAATAATCTCCTATTTTAACTAAGACAACATGCATGCCAACAACACAGGTCTATGTTTATATTTTTCATCGGGTTTGGCAATTCTAGCAACTTCATCACATAAGTAAATAACATGCCCGTCAATATTTTCTACCAGGATATCTGTAACTATAGCAACACTAGGTTCTACTTTAATTTTCTTAGCAGGTTTAGGTGCTTTAATATTAATTTTGCGAACCATAGTTGATACCATAGCATGTTCCTTTATCCTAACAAGGAAAGGTGGTTTTTCAATATAGGCAGTAGGCACAACTGGATCAACAAATAATAGTTTCATCTTTGACTCTGACCGGTTCTTTAATTTCTTCTTTGATAGGTGGATCAACTTGAGTAGCAAATGATTCACTATCTCAGAGTCAAGTCCATATTTGGTGCTACACTTGTAAAAAACACCGATATTCATAAAAGATTGAACACAATCAAACTCAAGCTTAATACCTAACTCTTTACCTTCGTCGAGTTCCCAATCTTCAGAGTTGCATTTAATTATTTCTAAAAGATCCCACCTGAATTCAATAGTCTTCTTCATAATAGAGCCAGTACAGGAAATATCGAGCATGGATCGATCATCATGAGAAAGCCGAGCATAAAAATTTGAATAATAATTTATCTTGAGAGCTCATGATTGGGGTATGAATAATTTTTACTTAAGCCTCCCCCAAGCTAGAGCGATACTTTCTCCTTCACGAGGACAAAAATTATATATATAGTTCCGATCACGATGAACAGATGCATGGGATTTTTTTGGGTGAAATTCCAATTTCAATCAATTCCAGTTCCAAGATCCAATATCTTCGCATAGCCTATACCATGTCAGTGCTTTTACCTTCAAAGATAAAGGAAAAAACCTTCTTCTTAGCTTCATCTCAGGGTAAACCTGCAAGCTTAAATAATCCACAAATTTCATTTACATAGATCAAGTGCATATCAGGATTTTCGGTCCCATCTCCTACATAAGGATTAGCTAGCAGTTGTTCTATCATACACACAGGAATTTCATAACCAATATTTTCAGTAGGTGCAGCAGGATGAGGGGTAACTAATTTTGCTTCCAATCGAGGTGAAGATACCCCGTCCGTAGTAACAAATGACAATAAATTTCAGGACGTAGTAATAATTTTTCCTTACCAATTTCCACTTATCAAGAGCGTTTCACTCCCTGGCAACGGTGCTAGAAAAGAGACTTGATGATCCACAACTATAGGGGATCAATCATAGTCCATTTGATAAGTACGAGTGTCGAACCCAACGAGGAGCAGAAGGAAATGACAAGTGGCTTTTAGCAAGGTGTTTTCTGCAAGCACTAAAATAGTCGGCAACAGGTAGTTTGATAGCAAGATAATTTGTAACGGACAAGTAATGGTAATGGTAAATAAACTGCAGCAAGGTAGCCCAATCCTTTTGTGGCAAAGGACATGCCAAAACGGTCTCTTATGATAAGCAAAGCGTTCTTGAGGGTACACGGGAATTTCATCATGTCGCTTTCATTATGTTGGTTTGGTTCGTGTTCACTATTTTGATAATTTGATATGTGGGTGGAACAGTGCTTATGTGTTGTTCTTACTTGAACAAACCTCCTACTTATGATTAACTCCCTAGCAAACATCCGCAAATACGAGAAAAGTATTAAGATAAAATCTAACAATAGCATTAAACTTTTGGATCCAAATCGGTCCCTTACGAAGTAGCGCATAAACTAGGGTTTAAGATTTTGTCACTCTAGAAACCCATCATCTAATAACTACTCCACAATGCACTCCCTTAGGCCCAAATATGGTGAAGTGCCATGTAGTTGACGTTCACATGACACCACTAAGGGAATCACAACATACATATCATCAAAATATCGAACACATATCAAGTTCACATGATTACTTGCAACATGAGTTCTCACGTGAGCTCAAGAACAAAAGTAACTACTCACAAATGATAATCATGCTCAAGATCAGAGGGGTATTAAATAGCATAATGGATCTGAACATATAATCTTCCACCAAATAAACCATACAGCAATCAACTACAAGATGTAATCAACACTACTAGTCACCCACAGGTACCAATCTGAGGTTCCAGTACGAAGATTGAACACAAGAGATGAACTAGGGTTTGAGAGGGGATGGTGATGTTGAAGATGTTGATGGATATGGCCCTCCCAAAGATGAGAGGCTTGTTAGTGATGACGATAGCTTCGATTTCCCCCTCCGGGAGGGAAGTTCCCCCTGCGGAATCGCTCCGCTGGTGGGCAAAAGTGCTCCTGCCCAAGTTCCGCCTCGAGACGGCGGCGCTTCGTCCCGAAAGTCCTCTTCGTTTTTATTTTTCTAGGTCAAAATGACCTATATACCAGAAGATGGGCACCGAAGGTGGGCTGGGCTGAGCACAACCCACCAGGGCGCGCCTGGTGGGCCTGGCGCGCCTTGGTCTCTTGTGCTCACCAGGTGGCCCCCCTCCGGTAGTTATTTTCTCCAATAATTCTTTAGTATTCCAAATAATTCTCCATGAAGTTTCAGCTCATTTGGAGATGTGCGGAATAGGTAACTCTGAAGTAGCTTTTTCAGGTCCGGAATTCCAGCTGCCAGTATTCTCCGTCTTTGTGTAAACCTTGCATATTATGAGAGAAAAGGCATTACAAATACTCTAAAAAGCATTATTATGCATAAAAACATTATAAATAACAGCAGGAAATCATGATGCAAAATGGACATACCAGGGAGGTCAAGGAAGAAGAAGGAGGGGGGCCACCTGGTAGTACTCTCTACGATCGTTGATCTTTTATTCCTGTCCGCAAGACACTTCTTCGCATGCTCATCCAAGAGGGCTTCGTCCGCCAACATGATCTGTGCATCCTCCACGTCCGTGCGAGTTGCAACCTCTCCTTCTCAAGCTCTATGCCACCAAATGTCTTGGCCTTCTTGAGTTCCCATTTGATCGCCGCTTGTTGCTTCTCCAACTCGTTCTTCCTCCTCTCAGTTTCGAGCTTCTTCTCTGCCCTCTTCCGGTCCCACTCCATCCTTTCCTTTTGCGCATCCAACATGAGCTTGTACCTCTTCTCCTTCTTGTTCTCCCTCACCGAAAAAATGCCCGTCCATGTGGATGATGTTTTTGTAGCCGCGGCATCATGGGAGGCATGTGCCTTCTCCCACTTGTTTCCCATGGCTTGGCGGCTATCCTTTGGCACAGTGGCTTTTCCATTCGTCACGACAACATAGCACTCTTCATCGTCCAACCCAATTGATTGGTTGGAGCTTGAGCCATCATTCCTCTTCTTGCCGGACTTGAGATCGGACACAAGTTGGTTCCATTTCGGCTTGCCATTCAATATGATCCAACAATGCCTAAAAGCAAAGGGCTTCTTCCCCACCCCGTGATACAAAGTGTCCGCCACCACCGTCTAGCAAACAACATATGTATGAGCATGAGAATGCAAACACAAGAAGCATATGTGAATGACGACAAGATGAAGCAATTGAGTTTACGTGAGTTTGCACTCCCATCCCACTTTGAGGGCATTTGGTCACTTATGAGTAGTAGCCGAAGCACTTGTTCACTTCCCCTTGGATGATCCCCCAACGATGTTGGAGAGATGCCACATTGCGGGTGATCACGATAGGATGCAGCTCCACATACTCCTTTTTGTCCGTGATACTCCTTCCATTTTTTCTCCTAATACTTGTTCCCCTTTTGCTCGGTGCCACATATTGGATCCATCATTGTGGCCAACCAAGTTTTGACCAACAGGATGTCCTCAAATCTCAAGAATATTGTACATCTTGCCTTTGCCCTCTTGGTCTTCTTCTTCTTGCTCGGATTGGGATCGGATGTTGTCCCAACTTTAAATGCGGTGGTGGCCTCCAATTCATACTTCATTTTGGTCGATCTTCATTGTCATTGATCATGTTTGACAAGAATGCCGCCTACATGATTATGGTTTGCAAGCATTCATCATGTGCGAAATGAACTAGTGGTCTATGCAAAAATATGATCGGACAGAAGCAAAGAAAACGCACCAACTCTTGTTCGGCCATTCTGTCGAACATGTCGAGGGCAACCCGGGCACTGCCGGTGCCCATGCTCATCCGCGCCCGAACGAGCTGCGGCGAGTCACATACGTCGACCGACGACATCTGCATGGGCGAAAAGCTCTCCGGAATGGCCCTGTCGGCCGTCGAATGCTCCTCTGTCCCAACGGGGTCGGACGGCGTAATCCGCGTCGGCGCTCGGATGGAAGGGGTGCAGGGATCCGAGCACGGCGGAGGAGACAACTGCTCCACCATGTCCGAACCTCCCTGCGACGCCGCCGCCACCTCCCTCTCTCGCTGTCTGCGGCGACGTTCTCCGCCTTCGAAGTTGTAGCCGACAAAGGGACCCCGTCGACGAACAAGGAGGACTGTGTCTCTGTCGCTGCGGTCTGGGTCGGGCCGGGCAACATCTCTGGCGCTGGATCAGGACCGATGGTGCGGATTGGGAGTAAGAGTGGAGGAAGGCGAGGCTCCAGGCGCACGAAATGTTGGAGTGCAACGGGAGGAGAAGGAATGGTTTGATGCAATTGATGCAATTTGCGGTGAGGTCGGGTTGTCGGATCCGACGTGGCGGGCGTGCCCGGGAACCCCATATCCGTTCCATATTTGGACTGGATATGAGGGGTGCTGGCCACGTTTAAGGAACCCGTCTAAGTCAAAAAATCATGTCTGGTCAATGACCGGGCGGGCCGCCCGGACGTGTTTGGCGGGTTTTAGGCGCCCGGTTGTAGATGCTCTTATCTTGCAGACTGGTCCACGTACGGCGTTGGCCATTTAGCTGGTCTCATTGACGGCTGCATACATTGCCGTCAAGTCAACAGTATGCAATGACGCACGACGAGACGACGTGCTACTACGTACCTACTCTTCGAAAAGTATAACACTACCTGCAACACTGCACTGCTCGTTTGTGCCTGACTGCAACACAGGTTGCTTCCTCTGGAACTTTTCGCAAGATATTAGAAGCAACAGTTTGGCGATGCGGGCTTTCATTTCAGTTCAGCTGTAACGAAGGACCGATCGGAACACAGCTGAATAAATACACAGTAGTAACATATTGGGTACAACTTTGAAAAGCATATTGGGTACGAAATGGTACGTGTCCCTGCGTGTGACATTTTTTATGTGTGGTTATTTCGCTGCGACAGGGAGTCAGTCCCTTGTTGCTTACCCTTCGATCTGCGAGACCGTGACCCCTCGTTTTGTCGCCGCGTACGCGTCCCACGCAGCCGCGCTGTCCCCTAATCTCGTGCAGTGGCCTGCTTGGCACCTGCGATGCGACGACACCGTCTCGATCCTCACTACGCAGGTGAGTACGTGGCCAAAGACACACAGAAAAGCTAGCTTCTTCTCCTTGGATAGTTCGATAAAATCAAGAGCTAAAACATCTGAAACTTGTACTACTGCGTTGTTTCGTATGCAAAGGAACTGGACCTCCGGTGCAGCTTGCCTGATGCTCTCACGTTTCTTTTTCTTTCTTTCTTTTCTTTTTTTTTTTTAGAAAAGGAGGATGACCCGCCTCTGCGATCGGGAGAGATACGGCCACTTTATTGATTATTAGGGACCTTACAAAGTATTACAACAATATCTCGAATCCGCCATCTTGGCAACATATGCCACTACTCCTATCCATATGATGAAGGAGTGCTACTGGGCCACATACCCGGTCTACTCACCTAAGCCTATCATCAAAGCCGAAGCCCCACCGAGCCACATCACGGTGCTGGGGCATAAACCTGTCCGACGCACTCACATGTGTCGTCGCCGCCATCTTTCCAGTCCGTCTTGAGAGCAGATATTGAGGCTTCTACCTTGTCGAGCCACTCCGTCATCGGCGTCGCCTTGACGCTTGACAACTACCTCCACTGCGCGAGTCCATCCCGCGATCGGACGCCGAGTCTCCGCTGCGCACGCCGCCGAGATTCGCCATCATCAATGTGAAGGATGAAGTACCGCTCCACCAATAAGGCACCCGCCGGTCCCTCGATCCGTGTCGCCTCCAAGAATGGCGCCCTAAGGAGGAAAGCGACACCAGCGTCGCCATCATCCGATCAACGATCGGGGTTTCCCGGAGGTAGCGGATAGAGGTCTAGAAGCTTCTCCACGGCGATGCCTTCAAGAAGGTAATGACACCACAGGTGCCACCAACGCCGGTCTTAGCGACAAGCCGAGCACAAGGTTTTCACCGGATCCGCTCGAAGAACCTCCATCGCGTATTGTGCGCACGGTCGCCGCCGATCCGAGCCGCCGCGACATCGAGCAAGCATGCCGGCGGGATCGATCTGTCAGGCGGCAAACCACGCATAAGCGCCGACCCAACCACGAGCCCTCCATGCCGCCACCGCCGATCCGAGGACAGATGGTCCGTCGCTGCGAATCCGCCGCCGCCGCCGAACGCAGCCAAAGCATTGCCGCCGACGCAGGCGGCCGCCACCGAACCGCCACCACCACCGCCCTAGGGCGAGGCCGCCGCCAGCAGTTCGCCACGCCACGGAGGCCGATCGGCCGTGCCGCACCACGCCACGCGAGCTCCGCACCGTCCCCATGGCGCGGAGAGAGAAAGGCCCCGCCATCGCCATCGACCCGGCAAAGGCCGTGGCGTCCTTCAGCGGCGGCGGAGGGAGGATGGAAGGACGAGAGCCCCGGCTAGGGTTGAGATCCGCCGAGTCGCCCGAGGCGGGCGGCGACGCGGGGGGCGTGCAAGGAAAACTGTTTTGGTTCCCTTCCTCTTCTTTCTTTTCTTGACATCATGCCCTGCGTGTTTTTTTTTTTGAGTGATTCATCTCCTGCGTACTAACTACTCCCTCCGTTCCGAATTACTTGTCTTGGATTTGTCTAGATACAGATGTATCTAGCACTAAAATGAGTCTAGATACATCCGTATCTAGACAAATCCAAGACAAGTAATTCGGAACGGAGGGAGTAGCTCATATGCAACGTTTCATGCTCAAATTGAAGCTATAACACGCTGAGCCACTACCTGGGCATGCCCAAGCTTGCTACATGGCCGGTCCAGTTAGTGTTTGTAAAATTATTTATTCCGAATTCTATTAAGATATACACCCTCGGTCCCAAATTAACTGTCTTAAACTTGTCTAGATACAAATGTACCTAATACTAAAACCAAGACAACTAATTTGGGATGGTAGTAATATTTGTTTAGAAAACTGTTCTTATTCTGAAATTCAAATACAAATATTTGAAAAAACATATAAAATGTTCGTGGACATTTTAAAAAATCCACGGAATAAACCATGCTTACAAACAAATACTTTTAAAACAATTTTAAGACACTTGAAAGAAAATATTCATGCACAACTAAATTTATATATACACTTTAGAAAATGTTGACACACAACTAAATTTCTGTACACAACTTTAAGAAATCTTCGAGAATTTTCCAAAAGAAAATAAAAGTGAAATCAGAAAAGAAAATGGTAGAAAACCATGGGAAATAGGAAATCCGACAAAAACCTTTTGAAAGTAAAGAACAAAAAAAGCCAGCGGAGAAACCGGCGGAAGACAGACCGTCAGGAAATGGGCTGGTCCATATGAATATTTATTGTTATAAGCAATATTATGTTATTTGTGGGTTAGAAGGGGCAAATCCTATTTGTCACATTCTGTGTCAAAATAGATGACCTTTTGCACGGAGGAGTGAAAGCGAATGCTCGGGGTGGACCGGCCCATTTAGCTAGCGTACAGAGTATAAGGATTTTGTGAATCTTTTCTCATAGGTTGTTTGCCGGCTTTGGGAACCTTTCAGAGGGTTTCTACCATTTTTCTGATTTTTTTCTTTTACTAGGACTTTTCGTTTTCACTTTCTTCAATTTTCTAAAAATATCTTCTTATTTTCACAAAAATGCTTGAACATTTAAAAAGTACTTTTGGAAATTGATTGCGCTTTTAAAAAATGTTCACGCTTTCCAAAAAATATTCAAAAGTTTTAAAATTGTTCACAAGATTTTATGTTAATAAAACTTCTAAATAATCTTCAGGTTTTCCAAAAATTGCTCATATTTTCAAATAACATTCTGTAATTTTTGAAAAATGTTCACTTATCAAAATACAATTACTTTCAAATGAATATAACAACAGCCTAAAATAAACACTAGGTAAAGATTGGACCCTACGGTATCTTTTGAGCGCGCCGGCCCTATTGGGGATGCCCTTGTGCAAAACAGAGCTATCTTGCAATGAAGAGCGTCAAACGGGGTCCTATAATGACGCGCTTTGCGTCAAATTGATCTCCGAAATCAGTTGTTAGTGTTAGACTATTACTTGGCTCTCAAGTTATCTAGTCCTAGTCGTATTGTAATAGGTCTAGTTGGCTTGTAATCTCTTATATATATTGTTGTGTGCAGCTAGCAATAATCAATCAACAATAGTTCTATTCAATCTTACATGGTATCTTAGGGTTTCTAGTCCTAGGATATGGCTCCGCCGCCCACCCCACCACCGCTGCCGCCGCCCAGCTACTTCGAGCGCCGGGCCGCTACCCTCGCTCACGCCACCGCCACGGCTTCCTCCTCCTCTGCCCTAGTTCTACCACCACCACTACCTATGCCTCTAGTGCTCTCCTTCACTGATACAATCTCCGATATTAGTCCCTATATCCCCATTACCCTCAATCTCACCTCCCACAACTATTACTATTGGCACCACCTCTTTGAAGTTCACCTCGGGCGCTGCAATCTTCGCTCCCACGTCGACGCCACCGCCGTCCCGCAATCTCATGATCCCCAATGGGTCAAGGATGACCTCGCTATCATCCAATGGATCTACATGCGCGTCTCCACCGAGATCTTCAATCTCGTCTTCCAGGAAGCCGCCACCGCCGCCGGTCTCTGGGAGGCCCTTCAGCAGTTGTTCCAAGACAACGTCGATACTCACACCAATCTACTCCACACCGAGCTCAGGAATATGGTGCAAGGCGACTCCTCCCTCAGTGTCTACTGCCAACGCCTCAGGTCCATCGCCGACGAACTACGTGAACTTGGTGATCCCGTTGAAGATCGGCAGCTTATCAACATCCTCCTCATCGGGCTCAGTGAACAGTTCGACAAGCAGGCTTCTTTCATAACCATGATGCGGCCCCAGCCAACCTTTGCCGAGGTGTGCTCCATCCTTCAGTGGGCCGACCGTGCTCAAACAAACAGGAACGCTCGCCCTCAGCTCTTCGCCACCGTTCCGCGCGGTCCGGGACCCGCGGCGCCACCTGCGGCGCTCCCTTCACCAGTGGTGTCTTCCTCCTCGACCGCGCCCGCTCCACCGCTAGGCTGGCATCCCAGCCCTAATTATCGCGGCAAGAACCCCATCTACCGACAACCTACGATGCGCTCGGCGCCCACTCCTTCACCGTCACCGGCCCCAAGTGCACCACCAGCAGCTACGCCTTGGCATCCTGCACATGATCCCTGGACGGGGCTCGTCCAAGCTTGGCCCATGCCATGGTCCGCTCCGGCTCCCCTCGGCGCTCCACCGGCTTACACCGGTGCCTAGCAGCCCAGCATGCGGCCCCATACTGGTGCCCCAGGACTCCTCACGCCTCGCCTGCCGACTCATTCCTACCATGTTGCTCCATCATATGGCGCTCCCTACTACACTGACGGCGGCCACTAATACACCCCACCGTCGGCCCTACTTCCATCATCGTCGTACCAGTCGGCCCTGCTACCATCGCCTCCACCATCGGCTCTACTGCCCTCGCTGTCGTACCAGCTGGCCCTGCTGCCAACACCGACATCTGCTACACCACCAAGCTGGGACCAAGCCGCCTTCATCCAGGCCATGAACAATTTTGCCTCCCAAGGTAACACAAGTACATATTGGATTTTCGATTCCGGTGCTTCTAGTCATATGTTTGCATCTAGTACGTTTCTCTCCTCTTGCACTTCACCACTATTTAAATCCATCACCCTCGGTGACGGTTCTTCTATACCCATTTATTGTGTTGGTCAGGCTCAACTTCCCTCCACCGCCAAAACTCTTCTTCTTCGTGATGTACTTGTTGCTCCTGCCCTTATCAAAAATTTAATCTCTGTTCGTCAATTCACATGTGATAATCTTGTTTCTGTTGAATTTGACCCCTTTGGCTTATCTGTGAAGGATTATCAGACCAAGGTCGAGATCGCGCGGTTCAATAGATTCAGTGACTTATACTTTCTCAATGGTGTTCCTGCCGTCGCATCTCCAACCTCCATGATGGCATCTGTTGATCTCTGGCATCGGCGTCTAGGGCATCCCATCCCTACAGTTTTAGCATCTGTTCTTAGTGAATTTACTATACCTTGTAATAGAGATTCTCACGATTCCTCCGTTTGTGAGTCATGCCAATTAGGCAAGCATGTGCATCTTCCTTTTAGTTCGTCTAGCTCTTCAAGCACTTATCCCTTTGAGTTAATACATTGTGATCTCTGGACATCGCCTATTGCTAGTGTCTCTGGTTTTAAATACTATCTTGTCATATTAAATGATTTTACACACTTTGTCTGGACCTTTCCTCTCCGCAACAAATCCGGCGTTCATGTTCTCTTTCTAAAATTTCAGCGATACGTCTCCGTGCACTTCTTTATCCCTATTCGCTTCATACAATGTGATAATGGTCGTGAATTTGATAGTGTTAAAAATCGTACCTTCTTTCTTAACCACGACATTCTTCTCCGGTTTTCCTTGTCCCTACACTTCTCCTCAAAACGGCAAAGATGAACGTTCTCTTCGTACTATAAATGATATTATTTGTACCCTTCTTCTTCAATCTTCCATGCCTTCCCAATACTGGGCTGAGGCTCTCCACACCGCTACATATCTTCTCAATATTCGTCCTACCAAAGCCAATCCCAACATCACCCCCTACTTTTCTCTGTTTATGTGTCCTCCAAACTACTCCGACATTCGTGTTTTCGGTTGCCTCTGTTTTCCTAACACTTCCGCCACCACCGCTCATAAGCTCTCTCCCCGCTCTCTCCCGTGTGTTCTCTCCTCGGTTTTTCGGATGAACACAAAGGCTATCGCTGCCTTGACTTATACACCGGTGGGGTTCTTGTATCTCGTCATGTCACCTTTGCCGAACACATCTTTCCATTTGCTCAACGTACTTCTTCATCACACCCCACTACTTCCCCACCTACCCACCCTCCTACTCGTTTCCCTTTTTATGCTCCTTTCCTGACATCTCAATCTCCAAATACATCTTCACCACCATCCCAACCAAACGCCTCTACACCGCCGACACCCAATCATAACCCTCTACCTTCTCCACCCGCTTCATCGCCCATACATACCGATGCGCCACCATCCCCTCCAGCACCATCACCCACACATACTGATCCTCCATTGTCCGCATCATCCGTTGCACCGGACATCCGTGTCGCTCCCCTTCCCATTCGCGTTGTTTCCACTATTCCCTCAGTCAATGACCATTCTATGCGCACTCGTTCAAAATCAGGTTTTCGTCAACCCATAGATCATCTCAACCTTCACTCCACCATGTCCTTGTCTCAAGTTCCCATATCTTACAAAACTGCGCTTCTTGATCCTAATTGGGTTGCCGCTATGCGAGAATATTCGGCCCTTACTGAAAATAATACTTGGCAGGTTGTTCCTCGTCCTTCAACACCAACATTGTCTCCGGTAAGTGGGTGTTTCGTCAGAAGTTTCACTCCTATGGTGCTTTGTAGCGAGAAAGAGTACCATCCTATTGCAGTGATTCGTGATTCATCGGGTACGTTTCTTTCCCGACGTGAATACATCCTCGATCTTCTCAACCATGCTGGTATGCTAGACTGTCATCCTTCCCATACTCCTTGTCTACACTAGTTTCAAACTTTCTGCCAATGGTGATCCTTTAAATGATCCTACTCTTTATCATAGTCTTGTTGGCGCTCTTCAGTATCTTACCATTACTCGTCCTGAAATTTCTTTTGCTGTCCAACAAGCTTGTCTCTATATGCATGATCCTCGCATACCTCACTATAATCATATCAAGCGCATCCTTAGGTATCTAAAAGGTACTCTCGATCATGGTCACCACATAAACAATTCTTCCCCTACCTCTCTCACCGCGTATTCTGATGCAGACTAGGCTGGTTGTCCCGACACTTGACGATCTACATCCGGTTTCTGTGTTTTTCTTAGTGACAATTTGATTTCTTGGTCCTCGAAAAGGCAGGTAACCGTCTCCCGCTCGTCTGCTGAAACTGAATATCGTGCGGTTGCACATGCTGTGGCTGATACGGTCTGGCTTCGTCAGTTGCTCTTGGAGTTGCATTGACCGCTTGCACATGCTACCATTGTTTATTGTGATAACATCTCAGCTGTTTACATGTCCGGGGAATCCTGTTCAACATCACCGGACTAAACATATTGAGATTGATATCCATTTTGTTCACGAGAAGGTGGCTCTTGGACAAGTTAGGGTGCTGCATGTTCCTTCTACGACTCAATTTGCTGATATATTTACCAAGGGATTGCCATCAACATCATTTTGTA
Source organism: Aegilops speltoides (assembly GCA_021437245.1). Taxonomy (NCBI): domain Eukaryota; kingdom Viridiplantae; phylum Streptophyta; class Magnoliopsida; order Poales; family Poaceae; genus Aegilops; species Aegilops speltoides. Next base: position 146,293,528 of record CM038142.1, read on the forward strand.
ATATTCGATCCAGTCTCAATGTTGTCGAGCCTCCCGTTGATAGTGCGGGGGGATGTTAGACTATTACTTGACTCTCAAGTTATCTAGTCCTAGTCGTATTGTAATAGGTCTAATTGGTTTGTAATCTCTTATATATACTACTATATGCGACTAGCAATAATCAATCAACAATAGTTCTATTCAATCTTACAGTTAGGGATACCCTTTTGCAAATGCCACACCCCCCCCCCTCTGGTGGTGACAACGCGTGCACATATGCACCACTTGTTGCAACCTAATAGTTTTGCCCTTTTCTCATAGATTCATTTTTCCAAAACATTTTATCTTTTAAACCATGCGTTTAAATCACGAACCGTTTTCACCATTGGATTTTGTGCATTGAGAACTTCGAAATTAGATCCCATGTTAATAGATTTCAATGATTTTTACGGAAAGATAACACTGAATAAAAAAACCACCGAAAAAAAGGAGCTCAGAAGTACAGTTGTGCTTTTCACATTTTGGGGAAAGCCCAACTGTGCTTTTTCCCTTCTCGAGAAGCACACAGGAAAACATAGACCATACTTTTCCATTTCCGTTCTCGTGTAAGCACACTCTATGTTTTTTTTCCTTTTCGAGAAGCACAGATTGTGCTTTCTCGTGGAAGCACATTTTTTGCCAAAACCTAGGAAACCAAGCAAAAGCTGAAAGAACAAAAAAACGCTAACGCATGAAAAAAAAATCCCACGGGCATGTCCAGAGCGCGACACATAGTGAGTGCCGAGTGCATCACTTGCACGCTCCACTCCCAAGCACAAAAAGATGACCTCTGAGGGAACCCTCCAAGGGGCAACCCCTAATTAGTTGCTCCCATTGTTCACCTCCCGCACATGTGGCGCTCGGGCGGGTCGTCCCATTATCCCTAGCCATTAGGGAAAGCGTTGTGTTTTTTCCTTTGTGTTTTACTATTTCTCTATCATTTTTTTTCTTTGCAGAAAAACAAGAGATACTTATGTATTTAAATAATGGTGGAAAAAGTAAAAAAAATTGAGAGCATTGTTTTAAAATCATGAATATTTCTTAAACTTTTTTTGAATATTCCTTTTTAAACGTGAACATTATTTTTGAAAATTTGAATATTTTTAGTCGCACACATTTAATCAAATATTTTCTATTTTATAGATTTTTTATTTTTGCATGAAAAAGGGTCACTTTTTTTAGCTGTGAACACTTTTATAGGCTTTTTCTAAAATGACAAAAAAATCATAAAACTATGAACAATTTTTGAAAAGGGTAAAAACCTGAAAATGAAGGAAAGAACTGAAAAAGAAAACTGTTAAAGAAACTAAAGAAAAACAAAAAACAAAAAACTGGACCGGAACCTTCTAGAGGGTTCCTAAAACCAGAAAACGGATCCATTAGCAGCTTATTGGAATTTATTGGGCCAGCCATTCCTCCTGTAGATTGTCTGACACTTCTTCTTAGAAGGACCTGACGCGCGGTTCCTGCGGTTTGCACGGGCACAAACCACAAAGGGTGTGAAGCCGTAGCTCGAGGCAACCCATGTAAACTTTGTCACCTCATATTGCACGCTGTGATGCTAGTATGTATTTCATGGAAACAGAGTGCAGAAGGAAAACTAAAATTCAATTCCAAGTAGTAGTACAGAGAATGGGCATTTCACTTGCCACACATGGTTAATAAAACACTGCACAACCCAAAGGCTCCCATTGTATTCTCTAACCGTGTAAGAATAACGAACGCCGCCCAGACAAATCGGTGGACGACGCTGATACAGAAGACATCACCAACTCTTTTACACTTAGTTGTACACGCCAATTTACAGGATATATGTATATCACCAGCACGTCAAGGGAAAAAGAATGCCGCTATGAATCTCTACCATGTGGTACTAATTTCTCACTCTAGCTCCGCTATGTAGTTGGGTAGCTCACCATGGCAGAGGTACTCGTCGCAGTAGGACATCGACCCCCAGCCCCTCCGTAGCCGGAAGATATCCTCTGTGAAGGTGGAGCCTGATGACCCTATGAAAACGTTCGACAAAGCGCAGATTGTCTTGTCGAGCATGGCCTCGACCTGCATAAGCAATCGACACGGTTTGCTAACTGAACCATTGTCTCAACACGAGAACCAAGACAAAAGAAAGTGGATGGGGATTGATATATACCTGATCATCTCCACCCATGTGTTTTCTGTACAACAAGGCATCCCATTTCTCCGAACCTTCATGCTCTGGTCTTCTCACAAGAGGTACTTGCCGGTCATTGAAAACAACCAACGACTGCAGAAGATTTGTCTCGCTCCCAGCAGCATCAGTCGACAGATATATTACTGGGGCATTAGCTTTCTCAATGATCCGCAAGATGCATCCTGCTGCCTGAGGGATGGGAAAGAAGCAGCTCTCTTTCTTCACATTACTGCACAAAGACAAAAAAATATATCAATTAATGCCACACAGGAAAAGATAATTGCAAATTACAATAATATTTGTGTGTGATGAACAAAGTCTCGGCAGATTTTCCATGCAATGAGCTGTTTTCTCATCAATAATCCCCAAAGAACCTCAAACATATGGTGCCCATGCATACAGGTGCCATAACTACAATGACAAAATGCAAGGAGTAATTCACACAAGTATGTGCTAGAGTTCGTGTCAATCCAAGCTCTAACCAAGTGTCAGCTTTATATATATATGATTTCTTTGTAGTCATAAAAAAAGGGCAGCCCGGTGCATGTAGCTCCCGCTTGCGCAGGGTCCGGGGAAGGGTCCCACCACTTTGGGTCTATAATACTTAGCCTTTCCCTACATTTCTGTAAGAGGCTGTTTCCAGGACTTAAACCCGTGACCTCATGGTCACAAGGCAGCAGCTTTACCACTGCGCCAAGGACAGGAGCACTATTTCTTTGTAGTCATAGAGTAGGTACTAATTTCTTACAGCTTGTAACCTTCAAGCACAGGAGCACTATTGCTATAGCACAAACTCAAAGAACCTAATGATGTGTTAGCATGAACTGAAAGCAGATAACAACTGTCTCGTCACAAACTCACAATCAAACATCATGTTTCTTTGGCATATATATCAGTGGATATATCCAAGATGGAAAAGCAAAAAATAGAGTTCACCTAAATATGTTTCTCTGAAATGTTGTGACATGGTGAAACAATGAGCCAAAGATAACGGACTAGTTCAGTTAACAAGTGAGGTCACGGAACTCACATGGTCAGCCAAATAGATAGAAACAATTTATTATACAATCAGGAACTGTTGACAAGGAAACTCATAATGCATACTATCAGGAACTGTTGACAAGGAAACTCATAATGCATTGCTCATCTCTGTAGGATTTCCTTTGGACACAGCTGTACTAAAATATTGAATAGTAAATTACGATTAAGTTTATGTTTTAACAAAAATAATTTTGTTAAACTGCATAGAAAATTGCCCCAACCTGCGAGGTGCTGACTGGTGGTAAGTATTGAGCACTTAGCAGAAGTGTATTATGGATGTATCAGGATGATAATGGGTTTGACATATGCTAACCAAATATGACCACAATGTGAGGAACCAAGACCAAGAGCAGCAACGAGCTCAAAGTTTCATGAAGTTATCAAGTGAAACCATTTAGCTGAGCCTGACGAGTTAATTAAAACAAAAGGCAGAGCGCTCGTGAACTTTGGTGCGCCCTCAGTAAGGTATCAGGAACTAAAGTAAAAATAACTCTTCAGAAATAACTTTGACCGGTAGAAGAGAAACTATATGCTCTACATGAAGCTTACTCTATCATAAGGAAGATATGGTTAATTTATAGTATTAGCAGACACTTCATTAAAAGCCCCATCAAGACCGCCTATAGTAAATTTGGTCAGCTGTGTAGTAGTCAGACTTTGACTTATACAAATTTAACTGCCTAGATCTAAATGAAGAGCCATTCTTTATCAAAATAAGTGGCTGGTGTTGTGGACGAATTATCTAAGCAGACAAGTTTCATTTTCCAAAATTGCAATGTCCAAAGCAACATCAACCAAGCACAAGCAATGACTAAAAGAGGATAATGTATGAGCAACCCGAACGGTCCAATTATAACAGAGATAAGCCAACTACTACTAGAGCCTAGAAACAAAATGCAGCCCTGTCAGCATGCTGGATCACAAGTTCCACAAACAACCTTAATACATGCATGTTGCTAAATATTGAGGTGATTGCTTACTAATTAACTGATATGATATCTTACCAGAACTTAAGAAAGCCATGTCGACGGAAATGCAAAGCAATGTAGTTTCCACCCAAGAAAGTCTGCACAAATCGCTGTGCAGTAAGCATTATGAGCCTGCTTGGTTGGATCAAAGTCTTGCATTTGTGAGCCAATGGACCACCAGGCTGCATAATCCACTCTTCCTCAGCATCAGCATAGAACAACTCACCGACTGCAAGCACCTCAGCGTCTGTCGTGAACTTTGCCGTGATATCTGCTACATATCTCTTCTTTGGCACTTTCAGTTTTGCATCCTCTGGCCAAGCAGCCTCAATTTTCCCCATTGAAATCCCCACTGCCTTCAACTTCTTAATATGCTCCTCATCCATGTAACACGGGGGCGACGCCACGTAACATATAAATTGATCGATGCTCACTTTCTTCCTTTTATCCACAAATTCCTCATAAGTAATCACAACCTTCCTTCCAATACAATCATTAATGTGGTTGATATCAAGCACCTTGTCGTACTGATAATCCACCTTCTGGCTGGGAACCACCAAGATCCGGCCCAGAAGTGCCGCGAAGAACATGTGCTTCTCCAAGCAAATCAAGTGGTTCGACATTTGCCCAGAGAGACAGACGGCGAACAGGTACCGATTCTTCTTGGGATTCCACTCTATCGTCCGCCGGTTGTACGGCAATTCCCTCCTCCTGCACCCGGGACCTGGCAGATCAAGATCCAAAGCATCCTCCGTAGCATTGCCGGCCCCGGAGTGGTGCGTTGAGAGGAGGGCCTCCTGGATCTCGCGGTTGATCTTGATCTGGCTGAGGAGCGCAGCCTGGAGATCAGACAGCGAGACAGGGGCGGTGGTAGAGCTGTTGGTGGGCTCAGGGGCGGCAGTGCGGTTGAAGAGGCTGAGGAGGCCGGAGCGCTGGGAGCGGAGGAGGTAGAGGGCGTGGAGCTCGGCCTCGCGCATGCGGGAGGAGGCAAGGTCGGCGGCGGGCGAGGCGGAGGGTAGCCGGATGGAGGCGGGGAGAGACGAGGCGCCGCCGAGGGAGAAGAAGAGGACGATGAAGAGGACGGGGAGGGAGACGCAGATGAGGAGATATCGGCGGGACCAGAGGACGCGGCCGAGGGATGTGGCCGAGGAGGGAAGCGCGGGGCGGAAGCCGGAGATGGAGATGCCGAAGGAGGCCCGGGAGCGGGAGGAGGGGGAAGGGGGCTTTGTGTGGTTCTGGGGGACGAGGGTCTCGAGGTCGTCGTCCTCGTCGGAGACGGAGGGTTCGCGGTCCATGGCGGCGGAGGATAGAGAAGTGTCGGTGTGGGGTGGGAGTGGCGGGGCGGGAGGGTGGAGTGATGTTGGGGAGAAGAAGGGTGGGAAAGATGGAGGGTAGATGACGGTGACCGTCGAACGGTGGGGATGACTGTCGTCTACCTTCGCGTACTAGGCAAGCTGATGATAGATGGATAGAGCAAGTCCAACCGACTCTTCTTATAACCCAAAAAATATTACAGAGTAAAAAACATAAGGTCATATCTTTTTTTTTTTACATCTAAGGTTATCCTTCTCTCTTTAAAAAGTCGGGAGATCTCAAATTCATCAAGAAAGAAGAGAGTTGCCTGATAATTAGCGGAAAACCGATCGAAAACTGTCACAACATGCCCGTAAAAGCAAGGGCGTCTTAGGTGACCTAAAAGCCCATATAAGAATGCACACAAGCCGTCGAGGAGAAGAGCGAAGTCGAGGTTGCCATTCGGTGCCACCGTCATCACTCCTCCGCGAACCAGCAACCCTGGCTCTACCATCGACGACCACCAATGTAGTATGCACCGCAAACAAGCGTCGAAACCTGCACCGGACAATGCCAAACAATCCGCCGCATGCACCGACGACTAGGCAGCTGATATGTCTCTTCTTAACCCAAAAAATGCAATGATTATTACATAGTAAAAAATATACAGTTTTGCTAAAGCATAAGGTCATATCCTTCTTTCTTTTTTTGACATCTAAGGTTATCCTTCTTTCTTTTAAAGTCAGGAAATCTCAAATTCATCAAGAAAGAAGAGAGTTGCCTGGTAATTAGCGAAAAACAGACCGAAAACCGTCACAACATGCCCGTAAAAGCAAGACATCTTAGATGACCTAAAAGCCCACATAAGAACGCACACATGCCGTCGAGGATAAGAGCGACGTTGAGCTTGCCATTCGGTGCCACCGTCATCACTCCTCCGCGAGCCAGCGACTCCGACTCTTCCAACGACGACCGACCACCAATGTAGCCTGCACTGCAAACAAGCTTCGAGACCTGCATCGGCCAATGCCAAACAATCTGCCGCATGCAGCGACGACCAGGAAGCTGATACGTCTCCAACGTGTCTATATTTTTTATTATTCCATGCTATTATAGTATCAATCTTGGATGTTTTATACACAATGACAAGCAAATTTATATCATTTATTAGGAGTAACCTACTAACTTAATGCGGAGTGTCAGTTGTTATTTTTTGCTTGTTTTTGGCTTTGCAGAATATCAGTACCAAATGAAGTCCAAATTCCACAAGACTTTTTGGAAATTTTTTCTGGCAATAAGAAACCCTGGAAGCTTCGGGAAGGGACGAGAAGACGAAGCAGTAGCCCACAAGGCACCAGGGCGCGTCCTGGTACCTTGTGGGGCCCACGTGGCTTCGTTTGACCTAACTCCGCCTCTATAAATTCTCAAAAATTAGGAAACCAACAGGGGAGTCCACAAAATACTTTTTCCACCACCGCAAGCCTCTGTTCTTGAGAGATCCCATCTGGGGACCTTTTCTGGCATCCGTTGAAGGGGAATTCAATTACAGAGGGGCTCTACATCAACCTTGTTGCCATTATGATGATGCGTGAGTAGTTTACCACAGACCTACGGGTCCATAGTTAGTAGCTACTCCCTCTGTCCCATAATATAAGAATGTTTTTAACACTACACAAGTGTCAAAAAAGTTCTTATATTTTGGGACAGAGGGAGTAGATGGCTTCTTCTCTCTCGATGTTCCTCAATACAATGTTCTCCTTGATGTTCTTGGAGTTCTATCCGATGTATCTCTTTTTTGCGGTGTGTTTGTTGGAATCCGATCAATTATGAGTTTATCATCAGACCTATCCATGAATATTATTTGAGTTTTCTCTGAACTCTTTGCATGATTATTATATCTTGGTATTTCTTCTTCGATCGATTGATTTGGTTTGGCCAACTAGATTTATTTATCTTGCAATGAGAAGAGGTGCTTGTGATGGATTCGATCTTGCGGTGCTCAATCCCAGTGACAGAAAGGGACATGACACGTATGTATCATTGCTATTAAGGGTAAAAAGATGGAGTTTATTCATGCGTGAGTTTATCTTGTCTACATCATGTCATCTTGCTTAAGGCATTACTCCGTTCTTTATGAACTTAATACTCTAGATGCATGCTTGGTAGCGGCCGACGTGTGGAGTAATAGTAGTAGATACAGGCAAGAGTCAGTCTACTTGTCTCGGACATGCTGCCTATATACATGATTGTTGTCTTGGATATCGTTATAATTATTTGTTTTTTCTATCAATTACCCAACAGTAATTTGTCTACCCACCGTATGCTATTTTCTTGAGAGAAGCCTATAGTGAAAACTATGGCCCCGGGTCTATCTTTTATCATATAAAAATACTAAAAATACCTTGCTGCAAATTTTCTTTTATTTTTTATTTTGGTCTGATCTATCTATCAAATACCATACAATTTAATCTTGCTCGTAATCGTCAAGGAATTGACAACCCCTTGTTCGCGTTGGGTTGCAAGGATTTGTTGTTTGTGTGCAGATGTTGCCAACGAGGTGTTGCTTGGTTTTGCTACTGGATTTATAACCTTGGTTTCATAACTGAGGGAAATTCTTATCTCTATTGTACTGCATCATCCCCCTCCTCTTTGGGGAAATCCCAATGCAGATCACAAGTAGCAGCAGCTCTGACTTTGTCGCCGAGGATTGCTGGAGAAAAAGCATCAAGCCGGTGCCGAAACTGGAACCAATCACCTGTATCATGGCATCGTTACGCGAAGGCACCTTCTCGGTAGCTCCTATTTCAGGAAAACAAAGTGAGGCATGGCGCCCCCTCGAACAAGTCGGATGAGACCGATTACCAAAATGTAGTTGCAACCCAACTCTGCCTGAAGCCGCCATTGTTGCCACGCAAGAAATCGCGCAAGCATCCATATCGTCGGACGGACACCTACCAACTGCAATGACGCGAGTGTACAACCCATGGAGGGTGCAAACAGAGCCAGTGCTCTTTAAGGTGATGCCCTAAAGAGGGAAGCGACAATGCTGACGCCGTTACCTCACCCGACCAGGCCTTAGGCTTTCACCTGAAGAGCTAGAACCAAGGGTGTGCAAAAGGGAGGACTCCATGGTGGTGCCTCTAAGGAGGTGACACAACATCCACGGACACCAACATTGTTGACTAGCCAAAGCACAACAAGCTTTCACCCGAATCACCTGCCGATAGTACATCGCCACTCACCGCATCTCTGCCGCCCCGCACACCACCCACGAAGTCATCGCGCCATGACCAACCACCGCATTCCTCATCGGCAGCCAGAAGAACTAGCAAGCTACATCCTCCTGGGTCTCATCAAATAAGGCACCCTCCGCGCCCCACCATGATAACCCACAAGTATAAGGGATCGCGACAGTCTTCGAGGGTAGTATTTCACCCAAATTTATCGATTCGACACTATAGGAGTGCTACTTGTGAGATGTGTTGGGATTTCCTCGAAGAGGAGAGAATGGTGCAATATAGTAGAGATAAGTATTTCCCTCAGTTAAGAATGAAGGTTACCATTCCAGTAGCACAGAACCTCGTTAGTAGCACCTGCACACACAAAAGCACATACTTGCACCCAAAAACACAAACAAGAGGGTTGTCAATCCCCTTGGCGGTTATTTGCAAGGATCAAATCTCGTAGTGGTAGATAGATAAAATAAAATACTAAACAAAATAAATAAAATACAATTTCAGCAAGGTATTTTTGGATTTTATATATGATAAAAGTAGACAGGGGGCATAGTTTTCACTAGAGGCTTCTCTCTCGAACACGTAGCATACGGTGGGGCAAACAAATTACTGTTGGGCAATTGATAGAAAAGGGCATAGTTATGACGATATTCAAGGCAATGATCATGTATATAGGCATCACGTCTAAGACAAGTAGACCGACTCCTACCTGCATCTACTACTATTACTCCACCCATCGACCGCTATCCAGCATGTATCTAGGGTATTAAGTTAATAAAAGCAAAGTAGCGCCTTAAGCAAGATGACATGATGTAGAGAAAGTAAAAACAATCAATATGAATAAACCCCATCGTTTTATCCTTAATGGCAACAATACAAATATGTGTACATTCCCTTTCTGCCACTAGGATGGAGCACCGCAAGATTGAACCCATCACAAAGGACCTCTCCCATTGCAAGATAAATAAATCTAGTTAGCCAAACTAAATAGATAGATCAGAGAGAAATACAAAGCTATAACAATCATGCATAAATAAGTTCAGAGAAGACTCAAATATTTCTCTTGAATATTCAGATCATAAACCCACAATTGATCGGATCCCAAAAAACACACCGCAAAAAAGAATACATCGTAGAACTCCAAGAAGATCGAGGAGAACATGGTATTGAAGATCAAAGAGAGAGAAGAAGCCATCTAGCTACTAGCTATGGACCCGTAGGTCTATGGTAAACTACTCATGCATCATCGGAAGGGCGACAAGGTTGATGTAGAAGCCCTCCATGATCGATTCCCCCTCCGGCGGAGTACCAGAAAAGGCCTCCAGATGGGATCGTGGAAGAACAGAGACTTGCAGCGGCGAAAAAGTGTTTCGGGGTGCTCTCTGGTATGTTGGGAATATTTGAGAATTTACGGAAGTGGAATTAGGTCAAGAGGTGCCACAAGGGGCCCACAAGCCAGGGGCGTCCCCTGGGACGCGTCTAGCAAGCTTGTCGCTCCCTCTTAGCTCTTCTGGTCTTTCTGAACCTTCTAGGGTCTCTCTTGTCCAAAAACAATTGTCAAAAAGTTTCGTAGCATTCCGACTCCATTTGGTATTGACTTTCTAAAAAGCCAAAAACAAGCAACAACAACAAATTGCATTGGGCACTAGGTTTACAGGTTAGTCCCAAAAAATGATATATAATTGCATATAAAATATCCAAGATTGATACTATAATAGCATGCAACAATCAAAAATTATAGATACGTTTGAGACGTATCAAGAATCACCAAGCTTAATTCCTGCTCGTCCTTGAGTACGTAAATGATAAAAACAGAATTTTTTATATGGAATGCTACCTAACATGTTCATTGATAACCCGCAAGTATATGTGATAGTTGTAGCCTCTTTCGATAAGTTAGAGTGTCGAACCCAACGAGGAGCTAAAGGTAGAACAAATATTCTCTCAAGTCCTCTCTGCCACTGATACGACTCTACGCATGTTTGACGTTCGCTTTACCTAGAACAAGTATGAAACTAGAAGTACTTTGTAGGTGTTGCTGGATAGGTTTGGAAGATAATAAAGAGCACGTAAATAAAAAGTAGGGGCTGTTTAGATAAAGAATCAATAAATTAAATATAGCGAATGTGGAAAAGTGGTGGTAGGGTTGTGGAATTGTCCCTAAGCAATTGACTACTTTACTAGACCGGTAATCACTATTGCAATTCTATTTGAGGGAGAGGCATAAGCTAACATATTCTCTTCTTGGATCATATGCACTTACGATTGGAACTCTAGCAAGCATCCGCAACTACTAAAGATCATTAAGGTAAAACCCAACCATATCATTAAAGTATCAAGTCCCCTTTATCCCGTACACAAACAACCTACTTACTCGGGCCTGTGCTTCTGTCACTCACGCCACCCACCATAAGCAAATCATGAACATATTGGAAACCCTACAGCGGGAATCCCTCACGCTTGCGTGACACGGAGGGCACAATAGGACAACACCAATAATAAGACATACAATTCAAACCAATCATAGTAATTCATCAATCACCGGTAGGATAATGAAAATCTACTCAGACATCATAGGATGGCAACACATCACTGGATAATAATATGAAGCATAAAGCACCATGTTTAAGTAGAGGGTACAGCGGGTTGTGGGAGAGTGGACCGCTGTAGATAGATGGGGGCAGGTGATGGAGATGTTGGTGAAGAAGATGGTGGTGTTGGTGAAGATCGCGGTGATGATGATGGCCCCTGGCAGCGCTCTGGCGCCACCGAAAGCAAGGGGGAGAGAGCCCCCCTTCTTCTTCTTCTTCCTTGACCTCCTCCCTAGATGGGAGAAGGGTTTCCCCTCTGGTCCTTGGCTCCCATGGCATGGGAGGGGCGAGAGCCCCTCCGAGATTGGATCTATCTCTCTGTCTCTCTCTGTTTCTGCGTTCCCTGATTATGCCCTTTCACCGTTTCTTTTATATCCGGAGATCCGTAACTCCGATTGGGGTGAATCTTTCGCCCAGATTTTTCTATAAAATTAGCTTTATTGTGGCAAAAGAAGAGCATCAGCCGTCTTACAGGGTACCCAGGAGAGTCCAGGGCGTGCCTGCCTCCCTGGGGCGCGCCCCCTGTCTCGTGGCCCCCTCGGGCACCGTCTCGCGTTCATTCTTCCTCCCAAAAATCACAAAATATTCCAAAATAATTCTCCGTCCATTTTTATCCCGTTTGGACTCCGTTTATTGGGTTTCTGCGAAACATAAAACATGCAACAAATAGGAACTGGCACTGGGCACTAGATCACTATGTTAGTCCCAAAAATAGTATAAAAAGTTGCCAAAAGTATATGAAAGTTGAATAATATTGGCATGGAACAATAAAAAAATTATATATACGATGGAGACGTATCATTCATCATGTAATCTTTCTTTTATGGTATGAATATTGAGATCTGAATGATTCAAAGCAAAAATCTATAATTTGATATAAAGACATCAATACTCAGGCATACTAACAAACAATCATGTCTAAAGACTGTTATTCCTACCAAATCATATAGTCTTGTCATGCTCCATCTTTCTAACACAAAGTATTTATCATGCACAACCCCGAAGACAAACCGAGCAATTGGTTCATTCTTTTTAACGCGCTTCAGCTTTTTCAACCCCCACGCAATACATGAGCGCAAGCCATGATATGGGTGAAATAGAATGCAATGGTAGAGATTAATAAGGGGAAGTCAAAAAGGAAGATAGTCTCACATCAACGCGGCTAATCAGCAGGCTATGGAGATGCCCATCAATTGATGTCAATGCGAGGAGTAGGGATTGCCATGCAACAGATGTACTAAGAGCTGTAAGTATATGAAAGCTCAAAGTGAAAGCTAAGTGGGTGTGCATCCAACTTGCTTGCTCAGGAAGACCTAGGGCATTTGAGGAAGCACATCATTGAAATATACAAGCCAAGTCCTATAATGAAAAATTCCCACCAGTATATGAAAGTGACTACATAGGAGACTCACCATATGAAACACATGATGCTACTTTTAAGCACAAGTATGGAAAAGGATAGTAACATTGCCGCTTCTCTCCTTTTTCCCCCTTTTTTGTGGGCTCTTTTTGGCCTCTATTTTTCCCTTTCTATTTACTTACAAATTGAGAAAAGTGAAAAACATATGACTCTATATGAATGCCTCTGGCAGTGTACCAGGATGTGCAATGATCTAGCGTAACTTGTATAAAAATGGTGAACGGTGGCTCAACCACAAATACTATGTCAGCTATGTGATCATGCAAAGCAATATGACAATGATGATGTGTGTCATAAAAATGAAATGGTGGAAGTTGCATGGCAATATATCTTGGAATGGCAATGGAAATGCATAATAGGTAGGTACGGTGGCTATTTTGAGGACGATACAAGGAGGCTTTTGTGTGATAGAGCATATCATACCATGGAGTTTGGATGCACCAACGAAGTTTGCACCAACTCTTGAGGTGATAAAGGGCAACGCACGGTACCGAATAGACTAGCAAATTGTGGAAAGGTGAGAGTGCGTATAATCCATGGACTCACATTAGTCATAAAGAACTCACATACTTATTGCGCAAGTTTATTAGCCCTTGAAGCAAAGTACTACTACGCATGCCTCTAGGGGGATAGATTGGTAGGAAAAGACCATCGTTCATCCCTGACCGCCACTCATAAGGAAGACAATCAATAATAAATGATGCTCCAACTTGTTAGCATAACTAGAGACCATACGTGCATATACTAAACCACAATTATTTACTAGCACCTCCCACATATTACCATCTTAATATCGCAAAAATATTGCAAGGAATCAAACTTATCATATTCCGTGATCTACATGAAAGTTTTTATCATATCCCTCTTGAATACCTATCATATTAGGACTAATTTCATAACCCATGCATATTGTCATTACTATTTATTAGTCTCAAAAAGGTATAAGTGAAGCATGATAGTGCAATTATTTCTTTAAAATATAACCACCATCGTGCTCTAAAAGATATAAGTGAAGCACTAGAGCAACTGCCTAGCTCAAAAGATATAAGTGAGGCACATAGAGTATTCTCACAAATCACGAACAAATGTGTGTCCCTCTCAAAAGGTGTGTACCACAAAATATGATCGTGGCAAACTAAAAAGCAAACAAAGAAAAGACCACTATAATACAGGACGCTCCAAGCAAAACTCATATCATGTGATGAATAAAAATATAGCTCCAAGTAATTCACCGATGGATTGTAGGCGAAAGAGGGAATGCCATTCGGGGCATACACAAGCTTAGACGCTTGGCCCCTTGAATATTCCCATGGGGTGCCTTGGGCATTGCTACTTGTGGGCTATGTTGGAATTTCCCTGGAGAGGAGGGGATGATGCAGTACAGTAGAGATAAGTATTTCCCTCGGTTAGAAACCTAGGTTATCAATCCACTAGGAGAACCACGCAACAACTCGTTAGCAGCACGTACACACAAAAAAACAAATACTTGCACCCAACGCAAACAAGGGGTTGTCAATTCCTTGGTGGTTAATTGCAATAATCAAATCTCGTAGTGATAGATGGATAAATAGAAACACAAAATAAAATAAAGTAAATAAAAGTGGAACAATATATTTTTGTATTTTAATATATGATTTAGATAGACTCCGGGGGGCATAGTTATCACCAGAGGATTCTCTATTGAAGATAGAATATGGTGGGTAAACAAATTACTGTTGGGCAATTGATAGAAAAGAGAGAGAGAGAGAGAGAGAGAGAGAGAGAGAGAGAGAGAGAGAGAGAGAGACTGACAAGCATTGTGTTTGTATGCGCGCGATATAAACGAAGATTATCGGATAGAGAGAACGGGAGTCCGGGAGAGGGGAGAGGTTGCTTTTATGCATCGAAGACTGATATAAACCATGATTCAGTATAAATTTGCATTCGAATCTTTGAATTGGAGAACATGGTGTTTGCAATCCACACATGAACAGAGATATGCATATCAAACAAGTTCATTAATTTGACTTTCAGCATGTTCATGGAGTACTATAATACAACATGCTACTCAATTGAGGTGTTCAATTTTGAATTTAGTCCACAATTTTGACTGGGTCAACGAGCTATTTCATTTTATCAAGATATTTCATTTTGGGTTTGATTCCCATTTTTGAGTGGGTCAACTATTTTCCAAATAAATCGGTAGCAACGAGCATGTAACACACATTAGTCCCGAGCATCATCTTACCATCTAAAAAATAAGTGGCAAGCTAATATTTCAAAATTTGATTCGAATCGACTTGGTAAGGTAGACGTGGATGCTTGTTCTCCAAAAATTTGAACGAACCGCTGAACACCCTCTGCTCGGTGCAATTTACCCGAGCAAATAAATGGGAGACGCGAAATTACTGGTGCTACATCTTGAGCTTACGTTGTTTTTCCATTGAAGAGGAAAGGGTGATGCACCAAAGTAGAGATAAGTATTTCCCTCAGTTAATAACCAAGGTATCAATCCAGTAGGAGGAACACCCATGTCTCCAATAGTCGCACCTACACAAACAAACAAATACTTGCACCCAACGCGAAAAAGGGGTTGTCAATCCCTTCACGGTTAATTGCAAGGATGTGATATGATAGAGATAGGTATAAAAGATAAATAAAAGTGCAAAATAAAGTAAAGGTAAATAAAGAGCAGCAAGGTATTTTTGTGTTTTTGGTTTTATAGATCTGAAAGTATATGATAAGAAATAGACTCGAGGGCCATAGTTTTCACTAGAGGCTTCTCTCTTGAAAGAATGCATATGGTGGGTAAACAAATTACTGTTGAGCAATTGATAGAAAAGCGCAAAGTTATGACGATATCCAAATGATCATGAATATAGGCATCATGTCCGTGACAAGTAGACCGACTCCTGCCTGCATCTACTACTATTACTCCACACATCGACCGCTATCTAGCATGCATCTAGTGTATTAAGTTAACAAGAACAGAGTAACGCCTTAAGCAAGATGACATGATGTAGAGGGATAGATCCAAGCAATATGGTATAAACCCCATCTTTTTATCCTTAATGGCAACAATACAAATATGTGCCTTGCTAGTCGCTACCCCTACTGTCACGGGGTGAGGACACCGCAAGATTGAACCCATCACAAAGCACCTCTACCATTGCAAGATAAATCAATCTAGTTGGCCAAAAGAAATTAGATCAGAGAGAGATACAAAGCTATCTTAATCATACATAAAATAGTTTAGAGAAGACTCAAATAATATTCATAGATAATCTGATCATAAATCCACAATTCATCGGATCTCAACAAACGCACCGCAAAAGAAGATTACATCAAATAGATCTCCAAGAACATCGAGGAGAACATTGTATTGAAGATCAAAGAGAGACAAGAAGCCATCTAGCTCCTAGCTATGGACCTATAGGTCTATGG
Organism: Aegilops speltoides; assembly: GCA_021437245.1. Classification (NCBI taxonomy): domain Eukaryota; kingdom Viridiplantae; phylum Streptophyta; class Magnoliopsida; order Poales; family Poaceae; genus Aegilops; species Aegilops speltoides. The sequence continues at coordinate 146,309,688 of CM038142.1, forward strand.
TAAACTACTCACACATCATCGGAAGGGCAGCAAGGTTGATGTAGAAGCCCTCCCACTACAAAAAAAAGACACATCCATGACATTTTGGGCCGAACAATTTTTTTTCCTGTCATGCTTATGACACTTCTATAACGATAATTGTGAAAAAACCTGGTATCATCATAGATGTGGTGGGCTCCTACTTTTATGACAAAAAATCATGACAGAAAATGGGTTTTTCATCCTGGGCGGGCCGGAGACGCAGCTGCATGACATTCTTTGGGCCATGCATGACGGAAAAAACCGTGGTAGAAGCGAGGGTGAGGAAAATATCAGGGATTTACCGGTTATGGTGGGTGGTCGGGGGCCGAGCGATGCACGTTTCTCTCGTACACATACGCGCGTGGGTGCAAGGCGTTGGGCTCTAACTGAACCCGAGCGAGGCATTTGCCTACTGAACCCGAGCGATTGCACTGCAGGCTTACTGAACCCGATCGAGCGATTCCTTCGTTCGCTACTGCTGCTAACTGAAGCAGATCGAACCTGCTACCTCGCTTCCCTTGATGAACAGTGAGCATTGTTGGGGGGGTTGGATGAACAGGACCCCGTGGTGTTGCCGCTGGATGAACATGACCCCGATCAATCGAGCCGGTTGGGCGTGGATGAACAGGACCCCGTGGAGGGAAGGTTGAACAGTATCCGGTGGAGGGCTGGTTGAACAATAGCCGGTGGAGAGCTGGATGAACAGTAGCCCGTGGAGGGGTGGTTGAACAGCACCCCGAGGAGAGGGTTGGTTGAACAGTAGCCAGTGGAGGAGCGCGCGGTGGAGGCTGGATGAACAGGAGCTCGTGGATGAACAGTCACAGGTGGAGGCTGGAGGAGGTCGACGGTGGATGAACAGTAGCCTGTGGAGGCTAGAGAAGGTCGACGATGGAGATGAACAGTATCCCGTGGAGTCCCGTTTTGCGGTACGCCACAACCCTCCCGATGAAAAGGACCCCCGCGTCGACCGAAGCGCTCCAACACAAGTCCGTTTCCTACGTTTTGCAGTACGCCACACCCCTCCCGATCAACAGGACCCCGTTTCGACCATAGGAGGTCTAGCAGAAGTCCGTTTCCTCCATTTTGCGGTATGCCAGACCCCTCTTGATGAACATGATCCCGTTTCGACCGTGCCAGACGAACACAAGGCTGCTTCCTCCGTTCTGCAGTACGCCAGGCCTCGTTTCCATCGGCTGCTCCGTCCAAGCCCTCCTGATGAACATGACGATGCATTCCATTCCGACCCAGCCGATTGGCTCTCGATGAACATGACGACGACGCAGTTTCTCCGTCCCAACCCAGCCATGTACATGAGCCCTAGCAGTACGTATGCGCGAGTAGGCGTTCGAGACCCCGCCCGTATGTACGTACATGGCTGTATTTACTTTCTTGCACCCTGGCCATTGTACATACGTGTACATGCTACGTGCGCGCCTCTACATCGACCAGTATGTACGTACACGTTCACGACCAGAATGACAACGCTACGTACGCTTCGACCAGGTGGGTCCCGACTGTCAGGCACTTCCTTGCGTGCGAAGATGTAGCTGGTGGGTCCCAGCAGTCAGGGGGGCGAATCATTTTTTGCCCGTAATATGGACGCACTTCCTTGCGTGCGAAGATGTAGCTGGTGGGTCCCAGCAGTCAGGGAGGCAAAGTTTTTACGCGAAATACGGTGGCCCATCCAGTGGGTCCCTGATGTCAGGTGGAGGAATAATTATTTTGCGCATAATAAGGAGGCACTTCCTTGCAGCTGCTGTGGACCTAGCTATCAGCCTCTCCATGTACAGTACTCTTCCGATGGAAGTCGTTCCTTGACCATGTTGACCACGCCGCACCGAGAGCACCAGGGCGATGGACGACGGTGAGGCCTAGGAAGGGGATGATGCAGAGCCGAGGAAGACGCGGCAGTGGAATCCCACGCGGAGAGGAGTACGAGGGTTCACTGGTTCGGCTGTGGTGTGAGGCTGCCGTCGCCGCAGAATAACAGGGCATGTGGGTAAGTAGAGGGATGGCCTAGCCAGCAGTGGGAGTAGTAGGGGGTGGTGAGGCCTCCGCGGCATCACAGCCAGCCACGGGATGCAGGAGCACGCGGCACGACCGGCGCTGCTTTGGGCAGCTGGAGCAAGAATACCAGAGGTTGAAGAAGCACTACGGCCGTTGGATGGACATCGTACGGTCAATTCAGCTAGAATCGTTTATATTGACTAAGTTGACAAAGCCCTTGGTACACGTCAACTTAGTAGGCCCACATGTCAGCCTCCAAAATGGCCCGCCCCAGATGTCAGGGGGATGAATCATTTTTTGGGCGGCTGAAGCAAGAATATCCGAGATTGAAGAAGAAGCACGACATCCGTTGGATGGACATCCAACGGCCACTGCTGCTTGAACCTTGTGTTGACTGTAAGTTGACAAAGCCTTGCATACGCGTCAACTTTTTTCTAGGGGACGCGTCAACTCAGTAGGCCCACAAGTGTGTGGCAGAGAACTTATAGCCCATTTGAGATTTGTAAGAATGTACAACCCATTTTTGAATTTTAATGAAATTTACTACAGCCCATTTACAGTTTGTTAAAAGTACAACCCATTTTCTAGCTAGGACAACGATTAATAATTTCAACCAACCGTTCAAAACAGAATTCAATAAAATTTCCCACATTTTGATGGGATCCGAAATAGTTTTATCCCGAAATTTCTAGTCAAATTAAATACAATTTCAATATAAATTTGTATTACGTAAAAATCCAATGAAACATTGCGCGTGCAACAATTAATGAAATTAAAATTTTCAAAATCCAAAAACAATATTTTATAAAGTAATTACGTGTTTGGTGCATTTTTTTATAGTTACTACCAAGTTTTTATAATTACATCCAATTTATTATTTCTTAAAGCCCATTTTCTTGTTAAGCCTAATGCATCCCTCCTAGGAAAGATTTGCAGCCTAGCGGGGCGGAGAATAACAAGTTGACCTTGCCTGGGTATTCCTAGGAAAAAAGTATAATTGGGCTAGCCATTTTCAGCTTGAAAAAAAATTAATATCTGGGCTGGATATCTGGCCTGGGCTAGACGGGCCACAACCCGCCCAGTTAATACCCTGCTCTCCTCTAAATAACAACGAAAACATCACTCAAGAAAAACTCTGCAGTGCTCACACCTCAAAAACACAAATACTGGTCGAGCTGCTTGGTCCCAGCTGTCGGCCGCTCCTTGTGCAATTATCTCGTTTATTAACTACATAGGTTGACAATGGTGTGGGACCGTGATGTCAGGAAACCAGGAGGAAGCAAAAAATTACAGTTGTATATAATAAGGAGGCCCTTGCGTACGTGCGGCTATGGCCCTGGTGGGTCCCTACTGTCATCCTCTCCAAGTAAAGTCATCTCCTCATTCCCCATGTCTGTTGACCATGTTGACAATGCGAGACGAGGGCGCCACGACGAGCGCAACAACTTAAAGGATGACGGAAAGGGCCTCGCGGGCCCTACAAATGTTCTGATACAGCGTCCGCTGCTCATTTGGGAAGCCAGGATCATAGGGACACATGTCCGCGACGGCATTGTCGTTCGCTTGTTCACTGGTGCTCGTTGAGGAGACGGAGGTTGCAGCACAGGTCCTCCTGCGCTGGTAGCTCTTCCGCCATTAGGGCGTCAAAGTGCGGCCGTACCTGCTCTATGGTGAACAAAGTATGAACTGGCTTGGACAATGGCGCTGGCTCCTGGTCGGAAGCTACGTCCATCGTCTTATTGTCGTTGCTCAGCTCGGCGAGCTCGCTGGCGAGCCAGCATGTTCGGCTGCTAGACCGACCCGCTGCCAAGCACGAGTCTGACTGCCCTGGCCCCACCCAGACCGCCTCCCTCACCCACACGCGCTTTCCGCCCAAAACGGTCAGCGCCGCCCGCCCCGCTTCCCGATGTAGGCGATTGCTCTGCCTTCAAACGACACAAGTGTCGTTTGTCCGTCCGTCTGCCACCCACATTAATGATACGCGGTTGCCGAGGCAGCTACTCCGGCGCCACAGATCCGTCCCACGGCCGCCCACAATTGCTATATAAACTGCTGCGCCGGCCATAGTCACAGTCATCCACCTCTGTTCCCTTTCTCCTGTCCACACCACTACTGCCCACCATGGCTTCCTCGCGCTCCAGCGCTCTTTGAGACGGGCAGACGACGGACCACAAGGAGATGGCAGCCATTGCTGCCGACTGGCCGGCCGGCAGGCAGCCGGAGGACGACGACGTCCCAATGGAGAACATGGTAGTCGACGATCCGGCGAGAACCCCCTCTCCGCGCCATCCTCATCGGTGCATTGCACCATGACCATGGGCGAGTCCCATGCCATATACATGGACACGGTAAGGCAGAAGCGTGAGGAGCAGTTCTGGGTGGCGCAGGCCGACACCGCCTACAACCACCATCTCCTCCAGGAGCACCTGCAGACGGAGGAGCAGATGGCCATAGAGCGGGCTGAGCAGGAGGCGCTGCTCAACTCGTACCACTCTGCCCGCGAGGGCCGCCTCGAGCGCTGGCGATACCGCATGCAGGTGGCGGAGGCTGTGGCCGCCTACAAAGAGGGCGATGAAGCGGGTGAGGCACTGTTTCGCGAGACCGAGGATGAGATAGAGGACAATGCCGACTCCGACGAGTCCCCACTCTGCTGGCGTCGACGAGGCCCTGCTCCACCGAGGATCTGTGGTGCCAACAATGAGGCAGAGGACACCGTCGGCTCCGTCGAGGCCCCGCCCCGCCAACAACGAGGCAGAGGACATCGCCGGCTCAGCCGAGGCCTCACCCTACCAGCAACGAGGGGGGATTTCCCCCGCTTCGCTGAGGTGCCGCCCCGCCGACAATCAGATAGAGGACATTGCCGGCTCCGCCCCACCGACAATGAGATAGAGGACATCACCGGCTCCGTCGAGGCCCCGCCCCGCTGGCACCAAGGCGGAGGCCCTACTCCGTCGAGGCCCTGCCCTGCCAACAATGAGGCAGAGGACATCACCAGCTCAGCCGAGGCCCCACCCTACCGGCAACAAGGGGGAGGATTTCCCCTGCTCCGCCGAGGCACCGCCCCATCGGCAACGAGACATAGGACATCGCCCGCTTCGTCGAGCCCCGCCCCGCTGCCAACAAGGCTTCACCACACAGAAAACGAGGAAGAGTAGAACACGGTAGGCCGCCTCCGCTCGGGTCCAAGTAAGGCCACCGCTGCTACCCTCCGGTTGAAGCCAAGCTAGGCGGGTTGACTATTGATGGCCGGTTAGCTTCTTGGCGGCGATGTGGAGTCGGAGAGCTATGTTGGAGAAGGACGCTGCTTCCACTTAACTGCTGGTGTAGTTGGCTGACTGACACGTGGGCCCAACATGCATTTGGGCCACATGTCAGTTATGCACCTGCACCTTGATACGTCTCCAATGTATCTATAATTTTTGATTGTTCCATGCTATTATATTACCCCTTTTGGATGTTTATGGGCTTTATTTTACACATTTATATCATTTTTGGGACTAACCTACTAACCGGAGGCCCAACCCATATTGTTGTTTTTTGCCTATTTCAGTATTTCAAAGAAAAGGAATATCAAACGGAGTCCAAATGGAATGAAACCTTCGGGGGCGTGATTTTTGGAATGAACGTGATCCAGAGGACTTGGAGTGCAAGCCAAGAAGCTGCCGAGGCTCCCACGAGATAGGAGGGCCCCCAGAGGCGCGCCCCTGTCTCGTGGGTCCCTCAGCAGCCACCGACGCACTTCTTCCTCCTATATATACCTACGTAGCCCGAAAACATCCAGGAGCAGGACGAAACACAATTTCCACCACCGTAACCTCCTGTATCCGCGAGATCTCATCTTGGAGCCTTCGCAAGACATGCTTGGGGGGAATCGACCACGGAGGGCTTCTACATCAACATCCTTGCCCCTCCAATGAGTTGTGAGTAGTTTACCATAGACCTACGGGTCCATAGTTATTAGCTATATGGCTTCTTCTCTCTTTTTGGATCTCAATACAATGTTCTCCCCCTCTCTTGTGGATTCTATTCGATGTAAACTCTTTTTACGGTGTGTTTGTCGAGATCCGATGAATTGTGGGTTTATGATCAAGTTTATCTTTGAACAATATTTGAATCTTCTCTGAATTCTTTTATGTATGATTGAGTTATCTTTGCAAGTCTCTTCGAATTATCAGTTTGGTTTGGCCTACTAGATTGATCTTTCTTGCCATGGGAGAAGTGCTTAGCTTTGGGTTCAATCTTGCGGTGGTCCTTACCCAGTGACAGAAAGGGTTGCAAGGCACATATTGTATTGTTGCCACTGAGGATAACAAGATGGGGTTTATATCATATTGCTTGAGTTTATCCCTCTACATCATGTCATCTTGCTTAATGCGTTACTCTGTTCTTATGAACTTAATACTCTAGATGCAAAAGTGAGTCGGTCGATGTGTGGAGTAATAGTAGTAGATGCAGGCAAGAGTCGGTCTACTTGTTATGGACGTGATGCCTATATACATGATCATGCCTAGATAATCTCGTAACTATGCGCTTTTCTATCAATTGCTCGAAAGTAATTTGTTCACCCACCGTAATACTTATGCTATCTTGGGAGAAGCCACTAGTGAAACCTATGGCCCCCGGGTCTATATCTAATCATATTTTCTTCCAAACTACTTTTATTTGCATCTTTACTTTTTGCATCTATATTATAAAATACCAAAAATATATTTATCTTATCATACTATCTTTATTAGATCTCACTTTCGCAAGTGGTTGTGAAGGGATTGACAACCCCTTTATTGCGTTGGTTGTGAGTTCTCAGTTTGTTTGTGTAGGTGTGTGGGACTTTTGAGGAGCCTCCTACTGGATTGATACCTTGGTTCTCAAAAATTGAGGGAAATACTTACGCTACTATCACTGCATCACCCTCTCCTCTTTGAGGAAAACCAACGCAAGCTCAAGACGTAGCAAGAAGGATTTCTGGCGCTGTTGCCGGGAGGTCTTCGCTCAAGTCAAGACATACCAAGTACCCATCACAAACCCATCTCTGTCACGCCCAATATGCGACCCTATCCAAAAGGAACTCGAGGGTCCCACCAAGGATAGACCCGCATATTGAGATGCTTTTGCAAGGTGGATATTATTACATCACATTACATAATAGAGGGGATACAGGGGAAGCAATATATCTCACCCAAACTAACAATACCTACATCCAAGCTGTATCCATCCGTCAACACATAACCAAGAAACCTTCGGAAATCGTGTACCTCAACCTTCGAAAAGCATCCGTTATACGAGTCATGGCAGTACTCCGTACTCACCTCAAGATCGGGTTATCGGGTTATCTCACCAACAACTACATAAAAGAGATTTTTGATGTCGGTACTAAACTCAGGTATTCCAGAACTGCAACGATAAAATTATGACGACAACACCTCGAGCTCAACTCCGGGACACTTCCACTAAACCCCTGACAGGAGGCACCAAGACAATGTTTTCATCATAAAACCATCGGAACGATTCCAAGATACCCGCGTGATCCTAAATTTTTTTTAGTAAAATTTGAGGAGAGGAAAGTCAAAACTTCTACGTCAGGAGACCTCACCAGAGCGATTTAAGGACCGAGGAGTAAAAGAATTCCTAACTCTCCGATATATATAATCCTAAATGACTCAAAACATTTTTCTAGACACAACTCGACCGCTAAAAACGATCAAGCAGTGGGGCTCCTAAGGTCGGGGAAGGTTCTGATACCAACTTGTAACGCCCTCGATGCGGCTATATCTCCCACGTGTCGAAGCATGACTTAGAGGCATAACCGCATTGAAAGCAATGTTGCAAGTGAGGTAATCTTCACACAACCCATGTAATACATAAGGGAAAGAGATACATAGTTGGCTTACAATCGCCACTTCACACAATTACATGAATAAAGCATTACATCATCCAGATACACTCAAGGTCCGACTACGGAACCAAAATAAAAGAAGAACCCCAAAAGCGACAAAGGTCCCCAATCGACCCCAACTGGGCTCCACTACTGATCAACTAGAACGAAACAACACAAAGGGCAAGATCTTCATCGAGCTCCTCCTTGAGCTTGGTTGCGTCACCTTTCGGTAACATAGGCACCGCAAACTGGTTTTGAAGTATCCGTGAGCCACGAGGACTCTGCAATCCCATTACCATGGGTATCAAGACTAGCAAAGCTTAATGGGAAAGGAAGGGGTAAAGTGGTGAGGTTGCAGCAGCGACTAAGCAAGTATGGTGGCTAACATACGCAAATGAGAGCGAGAAGAGAAACAAGCGGAACGGTCATGAAGCTAGCAATGATCAAGAGGTGATCCTGAACACCTACTTACGTCAAACATAACCCAGAAACCGTGTTCACTTCCCGGACTCCGCCGAGAAGAGACCATCACGGCTACACACACGGTTGATGCGTTTTAATTCGGATCTGGTGTCAAGTTGTCTACAACCGGACGTTAACAAATTCCCATCTGCCACATAACCGCGGGCACGGCTCTTGAAAGTTTATACCCTACAGGGGTGTCCCAACTTAGCCCATGACAAGCTCTCGCGATCAACAAAGGAATAGACCTTCTCCTAGGAAGACCCGATCAGTCTCGGAATCCCGGTTTACAAGACATTTCGACAATGGTAAAACAAGACCAGCAAGACCGCCCGATGCGCCGAAAATCCCGATAGGAGCTGCACATATCTCGTTCTCAGGGCAACACCGGATAAGCTAAGCGTACAGGTACCAACGTAACCCAAGTTGCCAAGGGATGGTCCCGCACGATGCTCTAGTTTGGACCAACGCTTAGACAAGCACTGGCCCGGGGGGGCTATAATAAAGATGACCCTTGGGTTAATTACTCCCAAGGGAAAGGTAGGTGGTGGTGAGGCAAATGGTAAAACCAAGGTTGGGCCTTGCTGGACAAGTTTTATTCAAAGCGAACTGTCAGGGGGGTCCCATAAATCACCCGACCGCGTTAGGAACGCAAAATCCGGGAACATAACACCGGTATGACGGAAACTAGGGCGGCAAAATGGAACAAAACACCCACCCTTTACCAAGTATATAGATGCATTAATAATATAAGAGATAGTGTGATATCCCAACCAAAATCCTGTCCACCATGGAGAAATCTTCAACTTCACCTGCAACTAGCAACGCTATAAGAGGGGCTGAGCAAAGCGGTAACATAGCCAATCAATGGTTTGCTAGGAATGGTGTCAAAGGTTAGAGGTTCATGGCAATTTGGGATGGCTTGATAAACAGGTAATAGGTAGCACAACATAGCGATAGAACGAAGCAACTAGCATAGCAATGATAGTAGTGAGATCCAGGGTAGCGATCATCTTGCCTGAAATCCCGCAAGGAAGAAGAACGAGTCCATGAAGAAGATGAACAGATGAAGCCGAACCAACCATAGACGAACGCATCCTCACGATCGCAACGAAACGAGAACTATCGAGAAGAAGCACACAACATAGTAAACACACCACACATGACAAGACATGATGCACAACGAGCATGATGCATGACAAAGCTACATGAAGCTACTCATGGCAAAAGATGATGCAAACAAGAACACATCAAGGCAAGTTTAAATGAGGCCGGGAACAACATATAACAATCCCGGTAAGTCCTCATATGCAAATTTCAAAATTGGTCCAGATCTGAACAAACATTATGTTCAAGTTGTTAAACAGCAAGTTAAATTGCACCAAGATGATCTACACGAAATTCTAGTCAAGTTACATATAAAGTTCATTAGATTCGGAGCTACGGCCTAGAATATATGAGCAAAACAAGTTAAACATGGCATTGATGCAAAATGCACCCAAACATCAAGAAAACACACCAAAACAAGGATGCAACATGATAATATGAAGCTACATGCAAAATCAAGCAAGTTTCATATATAGCACACTCAACACGGAGCAACGGTTCAACACACACACACACTATACAAGTCATAGCAACAATCTGTCCATAACAGCAACTAGGCATCTTACAAGCATCAAAACAATATGCTACAGCAACCCAACATAAGAACAAAAGGCATGGGCATGAAGTACTGGTAAAGCATAACAAAACATGAACACTGAGCTATCTCCAGAAACAACGAGAACATGCTCAAAAACACATGGAGATATTGCAAATAATAACAGTTTCAGACTTATCAGGAAATAACATCAAGTTGCAATGTTTAGAGCAAGCAAACAACATGTTACAGGAACTTATAATGGCAAACAAAGGCATGGCATGAATCTACTAAATTCATAGATCAAAAGTCCCTTACTGACCATGATCCAAAAAGGCATAGAAAATATGATGGCACCCATGTAAACATGGCAAGTTATATTACAGATTCATACATGGCAGGAACAACAATAAGTAGGCATGTTCGTGAGCTTTAACCACTCACCACAGAGCAATACATGGCATGGCAAGGCACCCAAAATTAAGAATACATGTTTATGAAGCTAATCATGGCAATAGCAAGGTCATAGGGTACATGGATCACTAGGAAAACACATGGGAACAAGTGAACTTAATGTTAACAGGCTGACAACAACATTTTCAAGCAACTTTAGAGCAAGATTACAACATGTTCCAGCAGGCTATAATTGCAACCAAGGGCATGAATGGATAGAGCAAGATATGTAGATCAAAACATGTTTATAGAGCATCTCCAGATTATGCATAGAATGATTAGTAGAAGCATGTTAACATAGCAACAAAATATAACAGAATCTGTCAGAAAACAAAGAACAAACAACTACCCTACTTAGCAAGCTTGATACACTCAGCACACAACTCACAAAAATACATGGTTGGTACCCCTGGAAAGATGGCATGGCATAGATCAACATTCATGTAGAGCTCAACCTCATAGGATGCACACATCAATCATGGCAAAAATGATAAATGAGCAAGTTATAACAGTTTCAGCAGATTAACATCAACATGCACTCTTCCAACAACATTTCGGGCATCAAGATGAGCTCAAATGAAAATGATGCAATGGAATGAAATGAAGTACTCGTCGAGACGAACAATTTGACATATTATACACACGAAACGGAGCTATGAATGCAGAGATGTGATGGCATGAACATGGCATGATAATTACTGAAACTGTGGACTTAGTCAAATCGGGGGGGTCAACCTGCGGGCACGGATATTGATGCAGGACCGGAGTCTCGCCGGAGTGGCGCCGGAGGAGATGGGGAAGCTGGCCGGAGTGGCTCGGGGACGCCGGATCCAGCCGGCCCCTCGCCGGATCCGGCACCGGCGGAGGCCGGGCGGCGCTGAGGCGCGCGCTGGTCGCCGGGCGGCGCCGAGGCGCGATGACAGGCAGGCAAGCGGCGCAAGCTTCAGCGATGGCGGCGAGGTCCGAGGGGCGCTGGCCGCGGGCGCTGGAGGCGCGCGGGGCGGAGCCCGACGGGCGGCGGGTCGGAGGACGACGGCGGCAGGCGGCGCGGGTCGGAGGGCGGCGGTAGCGCTGCCGGGCGGCAGCACGGCGGCCGGGCGGCGGGGACGAGGCAGCGGGTCATGGATCCGTCGGTGGCGGAGATGGGCCCAGGGGCGGGGACGGGGCGCGCTGGGCGGCGGCGCTGGCGGTTGAGCGCCACGTGGCGGCGGCCATCTTGGCGCGGGCGGCGGCACGGGACGTCCGGCGGGCGCGGACATGTCCGGGCGCGGAGAGGAATTTCATCCGGCGGCACGAGGAGGAGGAGAGCTAGGGTTTGGACGAAAATTTCGGGGGAGGGGATTATCTTATAGGTAGAGGGAGCTAGGAGAGTCCAAATGAGGAGTGGTTTTCGGCCACGCGATCGTGATCGAACGATCGAGAGCATGGAGGGAGTTTGCTGGGTTTTGGGCCACTTTGGAAGGGTGTCGGGCTGCAACTCAAAGAGGGCTTTACTGGTTACTTGTTAACTGTTGGAGTATCAAACGACCTCCAAATGGCACGAAACTTGACAGGCGGTCTACCGGTGCTATACCAAGGCCACTTGGCAAACCTCGGGCCATTCCGAGAAAGTTTAATACCTGCTCACAACAGAAGAGAAGAAGGGGACGCCGGAGGACATAGGAGTGCCGGATTGCAAAACGGACAACGGAAAAAATGCTCGGATGCATGAGACGAACACGTATGCGAATGCAATGCACATGATGACATGATAAAATGCATATGATGACATGGCAAAGTGCAACACACAAGCAAATGACATGGCAACGACGGCGAATAACTGACGGACACCTGGCGCATCGGATCCGGGGCGTTACAATCTCCCTCGCATTTACATTATTTGCCATTTGCCTCTCGTTTTCCTCTCCCCCACTTCACCCTTGCCATTTTATTCGCCCTCTCTTTCCCAATCTCCTCCTCTCTTTTCGCTTGCCTTTTTCTGTTTGCTTGTGTGTTGGATTACTTGTTGCCATGGTGCAAGATAATACCAAATTGTGTGATTTCTCGAATACCAATAATAATGATTTCCTTAGTACTCCGATTGCTCCTCTTAATGATGTTGAGTCTTGTGAAATCAATACCGCTTTGCTGAATCTTGTTATGAAAGATCAATTCGCCGGCCTTCCTAGTGAAGATGCCGCTACTCATCTAAACAATTTTGTTGATTTGTGTGATATGCAACGGAAGAAAGATACGGATAACAATATTGTCAAATTGAAGTTATTTCTGTTTTTACTTAGAGATCGTGCTAAAGTTTGGTTTTCATCTTTGCCTAAAAATAGTATTGATTCTTGGAACAAGTGCAAAGATGCTTTTATCTCTAAGTATTTTCCTCCCGCTAAGATTATCACTGTTAGGAACGATATCATGAATTTTAAACAACTTGATCATGAGTATATTGCCCAATCTTGGGAAAGAATGAAATTGATGCTTCACAATTTCCCTACTCATGGTTTGAATTTATGGATGATCATAAAAAAAAATTATGCCGGTTTGAACTTTGCTTCTAGAAACCTTTTAGATTCGGCCGCGGGAGGCACGTTTATGGAAATCACATTAGGATATGCTACAAAACTTCTTGATAATATTATGGCTAATTATTCTCAATGGCACATCGAAAGATCTTCTAGTAAAAAAGTGCATGCTATAGAAGAAATCAATATTTTGAGTGGAAAGATGGATGAACTTATGAAATTGTTTGCTACTAAAAATACTCCTCTTGATCCCAATGATATGCCTTTGTCTTCTTTGATTGAGAATAATAATGAATCTATGGATGTGAATTTTGTTGGTAGGAATAGTTTTGGAAACAATGCTTATAGAGGAAAGTTTAATGCTAGACCGTTCCCTAGTAATTCCTCTAATAATTATGGAAATTCCTACAATAATTCTTATGGTAATTTTAATAAGATGCCCTCTGATTTTGAGAATAATGTGATAGAATTTATGATTTCTCAAAAGAATTTTAATGCTTTGCTTGAAGAAAAATTGCTCAAAGTTGATGATTTGGCTAGGAACGTTGATAGACTTTCGCTTGATGTTAATTCTCATAAACTTAGATCTTCTCCTCCTAAGCATGATATCAATGAGTCTCTCAAAGTAATGAGAATTTCCATTGATGAGTGTAAGGAAAGAACCGCTAGATTGCGTGCTAAGAAAGATAGCTTTATAAAAGAGTGTTCTTCTAGTTTCCATGAAAATAATGATGAGGATCTTAAAGTTATTGATGTGTCTCCTATTAGATCTATGTTTTGCAATATGAATTTTGATGATTATGGGACTGATGATGAATCAACTTTGCCTAGAAGGCGTCCCAAGAATTCGGAGTCTTTAGATCTTGATGCTAAATTTGGTAAAAGTGAGATTGGAAAGTCCTCAACTTCTAATAACATTGAACCTACTATCTCGGATTTCAAGGAATTTGATTATGATAATTGCTCTTTAAAAGGTTGTATTTCCTTGTTGCAATCCGTTGTTAATTCTCCCCATGTTTATAGTCAAAATAAAGCTTTTACCAAACATATCGTTGATGCCTTGATGCAATCTTATGATGAAAAAATTAATTTGGAAGTTTCTATACGTAGAAAACTTAATGATGAGTGGGAACCTACTATAAAGATTAGAATTAAAGATTATGAGTGTTTTGCTTTGTGTGATTTGGGTGCTAGTGTTTCCACGATTTCGAAAACTTTATGTGATATTCTAGGTTTCCATGATCTTGATGATTGCTCTTTAAATTCGCACCTTGCGGATTCCACCATTAAAAAGCCAATGGGAAGGATCAATGATGTTCTCATTGTTGCAAATAGAAATTTGGTGCCTGTGGATTTTATTGTTCTTGATATAGATTGCAATCTTTCTTGCCCTATTATTCTTGGTAGACCTTTCCTTAGAACGATTGGCGCGATTATTGATATGAAGGAAGGGAATATTAGATTCCAATTTCCATTAAAGAAAGGCATGGAGCACTTTCCAAGAAAGAAAGTCAAATTACCTTATGAATCTATCATTCGGGCTACTTATGAATTTAGTGCCAAAGATGGCACTCGTTAGATCTATCTTCGCTTTTATGCCTAGCTAGGGGCGTTAAACGATAGCGCTAGTTGGGAGGCAACCCAATTTTCTTTATGTTTTTTGTTTTTGCTCCTGTTTAGTAATAAATCTTGCATCTATCTTCTGTTTAGATGTGTTTTTATCTTTTAATTAGTGTTTGTGCGAAGTAGAACCTATAGGATAACCTACGATGATAGTTGATTTGATTCTGCTGAAAAACAGAAACTTTGCACGCACGAATATAATTTTATTAAATCACAGGAACGTGCTTTTGCATTGATTCTTTTTGCTGCTGATCAATAAACAAATTGTACAGGAATTCCTATTTTGGTAGGATTTTTAGAGTTCCCTAAGTTTGCGTTAGTTACAGATTGCTACAGACTATTCTATTTTTGAAAGATTCTGTTTTTCGTGTGGTGTTTGCTTATTTTGATGCATCTATGGCTAGTAAAATAGTTTATGAACCATAGAGAAGTTGGAATACAGTAGGTTTAACACAAAAATAAATAAAGAATGAGTTCATTACAGTACCTTATGTGGTGGTTTTGTTTTCTTTCACTAACGGAGCTTATAAGATTTCCTGTTGAGTTTTGTGTTGTGAAGTTTTCAAGTTTTGGGTAAAGCCTTTATGGACTATGGAATAAAGGGTGGCAAGAGCCTAAGCTTGGGGATTCCCATGGCACCCCAAGATATTCAAGAATAGCCAAAAGTCTAAGCTTTGGGATGCCCCGAGAGGCATCCCCTCTTTTGTCTTCGTTCATTGGTAACTTTACTTGGAGCTATATTTTTATTCGCCACATGATATGTGTTTTGCTTGGAGTATCGTGTATTATATTAGTCTTTGCTTTTTAGTTTACCACAATCATCCTTGCTGTACACACCTTTTGGGAGAAGCGTATTTGATTAGAATTTGCTAGAATACTCTATGTGCTTCACTTATATCTTTTGAGCTTGATAGTTTTTGCTCTAGTGCTTCACTTATATCTTTTAGAGCACGGTGGTGATTTTTTTAGAAATTACTAGTCTCTCATGCTTCACTTATATTATTTTGAGAGTCTTTAGAACAGCATGGTATTTTCTATGGTTTTAAAATTGGTCCTAGAATGGTAGGCATCCAAGTTGGGTATAATAAAAACTATCATAGGAAGTGAATTGGATGCTATGATCAATTTGATACTTGATAATTGTTTTGAGATATGGAGGTAGTGACATTAAAGTCATGCTAGTTGGGTGATTATGAATTTAAAGAATACTTGTGTTGAAGTTAGCAAGTCCCGTAGCATGCACGTATGGTTAGAGTTGTGTAACAAATTTGAAACATGAAGTGTACCTGGCTTGTGCATCCTTGTGAGTGGCGGTCGGGGACGAGCGATGGTATTTTCCTACCAATCTATCCCCCTAGGAGCATGCACGTAGTACTTGATTTTTGATGACTTCAAAGTTTTTGCAATAAGTATATGAGTTATTTTGACTAAAGTTGAGTCCATGGATTATATGCACTTTTACCTTTCCGCCTTTGCTAGCCTCTTCGGTACTGTGCATTGCCCTTTCTCACCTTGAGAGTTGGTGCAAACTTTGCCGGTGCATCCAAACCCCATGATACGATACGCTCTATCACACATAAACCTCCCTATATCTTCCTCAAAACAGCCACCATACCTACCTATTATGACATTTCCATAGCCATTCCGAGATATATTGCCATGCAACTTTCCACCATTCCGTTTATCATCATCATGACATACTTTACTTTTGTCATATTGCCATTGCATGATCATATAGTTGACATCGTATTTGTGGCAAAGCCACCATGCATTATTTTTTCATACATGTCACTCTTGATTCATTACACCATCCCGGTACACCACCGAAGGCGTTCATGTAGAGTCATATCTTGTTCTAGTTTCGAGTTGTAATTCATATGTTGTAATTAATAGAAGTGTGATGATCATCATTATTAGAGCATTGCCCAAAAAACGAAAGGCCAAAAAAAGCCCAAAAAAAGGAAAAAGAAAAGAAAATAAATAAAAAGGGCACTGTTATTATCTCCTTTTCCACACTGGTGCTTCAAAGTAGCACCTTGTTCTTCATGTAGTGAGTCTCATATATTGTGCTTCAAAACATCACCATGTTTTTCATATAGTGAGTCTCATAAGTTGTCTTTTTCATACTAATGGGAATTTTTCATTATAGAACTTGGCTTGTATATTCCTACGATGGGCTTCCTCAAATGCCCTAGGTCTTCGTGAGCAAGCAAGTTGGATGCACACCCACTAGTTTTCTTTTGTTGAGCATTCATATAGCTCTAGTGCATCCGTTGCATGGCAATCCCTACTCCTCATGTTGACACCAATTGATGGGCATCTCCATAGCCTGTTGATTATCCTCGTCAATATGAGACTTTCTCCTTTTTTGTCTTCTCCACAAAATCCCCATCATCATATTCTATTCCACCCATAGTGCTATATCCATGGCTCACGCTCATGTATTGCATGAAGGTTGAAAAACTTTGAGATTATTTAAGTATGAAACAATTGCTTGGCTTGTCATCGGGGGTATAGAAGTTGGGAACATCTTTGTGTGACGAAAATGAAGCATAGCCTAACTATATGATTTTGTAGGGATGAACTTTCTTTTGCCATGTTATTTTGAGAAGACATGATTACTTTGATTTGTATGCTTGAAGTGTTACTATTTCTTTTATCAGTACGAACTTTTATTTTGAATCATTTAGATCTGAACATTCATGCCACAATAAAGAAAATTACATTATGAATTATGCTAGGTAGCATTCCACATCAAAAATTCTCTTTTTATCATTTACCTACTCGATGACGAGCAGGAATTAAGCTTGGGGATGCTTGATACGTCTCCAACATATCTATAATTTTTGATTGTTCCATGCTATTATATTACCCCTTTTGGATGTTTATGGGCTTTATTTTACACATTTATATCATTTTTGGGACTAACCTACTAACCGGAGGCCCAACCCATATTGCTGTTTTTTTGCCAATTTCAGTATTTCGAAGAAAAGGAATATCAAACGGAGTCCAAATGGAATGAAACCTTCGGGAGCGTGATTTTTGGAACGAACGTGATCCATAGGACTTGGTGTGCGAGCCAAGAAGCTGCTGAGGCTACCACAAGATAGAAGGGCGCGCCCCCCTGTAGGGCGCGCCCCCTGTCTCGTGGGCCCCTCGAGCGGCCACCAACGTACTTCTTCCTCCTATATATACCTACGTACCCCGAAAACATCCAGGAGCAGGACGAAACACAATTTCCACCACCGTAACCTTCTGTATCCGCGAGATCTCATCTTGGAGCCTTCGCCGGCACTCTGACGGAGGGGAATCGACCATGGAGGGCTTCTACATCAACATCCTTGCCCCTCCAATGAGTTGTGAGTAGTTTACGACAGACCTACGGGTCCATAGTTATTAGCTATATGGCTTCTTCTCTCTTTTTGGATCTCAATACAATGTTCTCCCCCTCTCTTGTGGATATCTATTCGATGTAAACTCTTTTTGCAGTGTGTTTGTCGAGATCCGATGAATTGTGGGTTTATGATCAAGTTTATCTTTGAACAATATTTGAATCTTCTCTGAATTCTTTTATGTATGATTGAGTTATCTTTGCAAGTCTCTTTGAATTATCAGTTTGGTTTGGCCTACTAGATTGATCTTTCTTGCCATGGGAGAAGTTCTTAGCTTTGGGTTCAATCTTGCGGTGGTCCTTACCCAGTGACAGAAAGGGTTGCAAGGCACATATTGTATTGTTGCCACCGAGGATAACAAGATGGGGTTTATATCATATTGCTTGAGTTTATCCCTCTACATCATGTCATCTTGCTTAATGCGTTACTATGTTCTTATGAACTTAATACTCTAGATGCAGGCATGAGTCGGTCGATGTGTGGAGTAATAGTAGTAGATGCGAGGTGAGTCGGTCTACTTGTTATGGACGTGATGCCTATATACATGATCATGCCTAGATAATCTCATAACTATGCGCTTTTCTATCAATTGCTCGACAGTAATTTGTTCACCCACCGTAATACTTATGCTATCTTAAGAGAAGCCACTAGTGAAACCTATGGCCCCCGGGTCTATCTCTTATCATATTTGCTTCCAATCTACTTTTATTTGCATCTTTACTTTTTGCATCTATATTATAAAATACCAAAAAAATATTTATCTTAATATACTATCTTTATTAGATCTCACTTTCGCAAGTGGCCGTGAAGGGATCGACAACCCCTTCATTGCGTTGGTTGCGAGTTCTCAGTTTGTTTGTGTAGGTGTGTGGGACTTTTGAGGAGCCTCCTACTGGATTGATACCTTGGTTCTCAAAAACTGAGGGAAATACTTACGCTACTATCGCTGCATCACCCTCTCCTCTTTGAGGAAAATCAACGCAAGCTCAAGACGTAGCACACCTGCAGTTAAGTCACTGAAGCTCAGTCCGCCGGAGAAGAAGCTTCTGTTCGGCTCAGCCGTACATAGGTGGGTAGCTTCGGTTAATTAATTATACCTCCAGCGCACCCCTTTTTAGTTGAGGAATGTATGAAATGTAATGAAATCCGACATGTTTATATGAAATCTGACCGTGTATGAATGAATTTAGTTCGATTAGTTCGAATTCTTGTATCACTGGCATTGGATGAACATGCAAAATAATACGTACTAGCATTATTCCCAGGGTGATCACCTCGTTTGTAGCAGATTCACATGTACTCCCTCCGGTCCTTGTTAGTCTGCATACAAGTTTTGTCTGCAGTCAAAGTATCTCTACTTTGACCAATCTTATAGAAGAAAGTATGAACTTTCACAATGTGCGAAGTAAAAAGGAACAGAGGGAGTACAAAGAGTTTGAGTAGATTTTTAGCATTCCTGTACATTGCAATCAAACACACAGGCCTGGCAATTAATAGACAACATTCAAAACTATCGATGATTATGCATCTCAGGGATTCACATTTCAGAGCCAATATTTACTTCACAACTAAAGAATAAATAAAAATCGATTGACGCTGCTGATAGCAAAGGGCGTCCCATTCGAAAATATCAAACGCGTGTCTTCTTGCTAACATCAATGAGTTGACAAGATTGTCCCATTCCAAAATATCAAATGCCTGCGATTGTGGAATGGGCACGGTTTGCCATCAGTTCGGACATTGACATGGCACCTCGTGCTAAATAAACCAACTGTTCTTTTTGTGCAGTTCCACCAAAATCAACCAAATTCACGCCTAGCTTGTAAGATTTCGCCCTTATATTTTGGAACGCCTTGAACTTATCGGCACCTCCTTTCTTGTGGTGGAAATGAATGATTCAATGTATTCATGAACATTTTGTGCAGTTCCCATTGAAATCAAGCTGAGCACCCTTGTTTGCACAAATACAAAAAAGTGATTAGTATAAAGCAAACTGTATTATAAATTGACAGTTTAAATAGGCACCTACATGGTCCATGTAGAGCACACTTAAAAAAATGGAGCTCGAGAATCCTAGAACAACATTGTACTTGCGCATCACAGCAACAAAATGGAGATCTGTCAGTCCTTCTGAGCTGAAGTTAGTTTGGTCTTGTGGGGAGTAATGTAACCATCCTTCAACTGCTCCTTCTGATGAGAAGATAGACAGGGCTTCTTCATCCTGGCATAATCAAAACTAGTCACTTCACGTACTCCATATTCTTCTTCAGAGGTGGATGATCCTATTGTGCAAAGACAAGAGGACAACTTAATTCTAGCATCCTTGTTTGCTAAAAGGAAAGGAAATATTTAAAACAACACAGATGAAGCACTTCTTAAGGACAATACCACTTTCTCATGACAGTATCTAAACAGTAGCACAACACCAATAGAGATGACAAAGCTCAATCATATGGATGAAATCCGTGGGCGAGTACCAACCTTTGCCAGGAGGCTTATTATGTGGAGCATACAAATCAAGCACCTCTCCATAACCATCTGTTGCTATCTACTGTGGTTGCCATGCTTACTATATACTCCTCGATTAGTTTAATGTTTTCAACATCTTCTTGTGCAGTTCCACTAAAATATATGGTATCTTCAAAGAAGATCCCTGTTTGCACAAGTAGAGATAATTACATATTACATTAAGAGTGGCATCAAATCAGTGGCAAAACAATTGCTCGTTCCAGCCATAGCAATAAATTAAGATGCAAAACTATATCATTACTCGTGTCATCACAGTTCCAGTGCTTCATTACAACACCGGGAGTTAATTTTTGTTTTTCTTCCGCTTGTTCTTCCCCTTCATCACTTGGTTCAATAACAGACAAGCTTCGCCTTTAATGTAAGATTTGGCATGTCAATTAGGGAGCACAAGTATAGCACTAAACAACGACATTGATTTTCTGATGGAAGTGGCAAAATACAGGCCAACAGTTGTAAAATATCCTTATCTTACCTCAATGTGATATTACGGTGCACATACAGATTGGAAGTCTTGTCTTCATTTGTGCAGTTCACTAAAAGCAAGCAACATTACCGTACAAGTAGCACAACATATGAAAGCACACTGCACAATCATGTGAAAGAAGGCTAGTACTGACCTCTCATGACGCGGAATTCAAACAACTCATAAGAAGAAGATCTGAACCAAATTTGCCAACGCGGATAGGAAGTAAGATCTCCTCTTGTGCAGTTCCACTAAGATCAAGCAATTAAGCAACATTGTTGGTGTGACATTTTGGTTGAACTACACAAAACACTCTTAAAACAAAAGTGTTTTGTGCAGTGCAACAAAAGGTCACAATAGCAACGAGGTGAAGTAGATAACCTTGTTTACACAGAGGTGCAAAGGAAACAACTAGTGGTCAATAACGGTGGATGACACAGAAGCCAACAAAAAGAAGCATCTAACTTATCTAAATGGGAAAGAAAGCAAGACAATAGCATTTCTCAAATGGTGGCATTGATTAATATTAACAGAGAGATTATATTAACAATAAAATTCGTTAAACATGTAATTTGCTTTTAACTATGGTATTGCATCAATTTTCCGGTGGCATTATTAGAGGGCATTTGTTTATAGGGACATTTTGGTGTAGGGACTAAAAAAACTCCATGTCAGTCCCATCTAAACCAAACAGGAGGGATTTTTAGGGACTACAAGTGGGCATTTGGGACTAAAGAAAGAAGACCCCGAGGGAGAGTCTTTTGGGACTTTTCCCAACAATTGCCCCTGCCCCGCATTGCACCTTATCTCTATTAGTTCATTACTAGGGGTAACATGGTCTTTTAGCATGTCATTTAATAACCTCTAGTCCATGTTTAGTCCATGGAACCAAACAAGTAGGGACTAGGGAGTTTTTAACCAAATAGGGCCTTAGATTAACAATAGCTAAAGAGTTGGACAGGACAGTGGACGCACCAGCACCATGTGCATCTACCGATGTATGAAGGGGTGATGCATAGTCTGTTGCAAAAAGGAACAAACAACCAAGGAGCATATTTGTGTTGGTTCCAGTTTTGTTATCTTTAGACACCTTTCCCTATGTGAGCGCAACAAATCTAGTCCTGGTCAAACTCTACAGCCTTGTCCCCCAAAACAAAAGATCAGTTCATTATAGATGTGCGTACTACGTTTGTCACTGTTTTCCCTTTTCGACCAATATAGGTGTTGGATAGCCAGTCTGTACTAGTACTTCCCCCCTTCCTTTCCTCTTTGAACCACGTCCTAGATTCATGCTATACAACTTTCCCCACAACTTCCCCCCATTCATTTCCTCTTTGAACCACGTCTTAGATTCATGCTATACAACTTTCCCCACTTCTTTCCCCCCTTCCTTTCCTTTTTGAACCACGTCCTAGATTCATGCTATACAACTTTCCCCACTACTTCCCCCATTCCTTTCCTCTTTGAACCACGTCCTAGATTCATGCTATACGACTTTCCCCACTACTTTCCTGTTTGATCCAACACCTAGATTCGAGTGCAGAAGCGGAAAAAGCCCACATGCACCTAGAGCAATGCATGTGGAATAAGTGAATTATACCTTAAGGTTCTTGGGGTGTGGTTCGGTGGGCGACCTGAGGCCGTTCGGCCCACACTATGTACAATGGTGAAGAAGAAGGGGTCGGAGGCCATCCCGCGCCGCCGCTGGGTGAAATAGAGCAGCTGTGCCGGTAGTGGATTCCCTCCCTTGCCGACGGCGACAGCGTTAAGCCTCCTTCCCTTCCCGGCGGACGGATCCTGCCGGCTCTTTGACCAACAATGAGGGGAGAGAGAGAGGCCAACAAAGTCTTGTTTAGATCTAGAGAGGGTGAGAGTGTGTGAAGAGAGCAACTACAAGCGCTGAGGCTCCAGCATGTATATATATACTGGAGAGAGTGTGAAGAGTGCAAATTCTAGAAAACAAGCGTCGAGGTTGCAGCGTATACGTGATGAGGTGATTATACGGTCACTACGAGATCGTATAGCTCCCTATCCATCCATTTTGACCAGTCAAAGAATCCTCCTGGCACCGCCCCAGATCACTTTCTCTCTCTGTCATGCGGGGCCTACCTGTCATTGGGTGGAAGAAAGAAGTCGAACAACAACAAAATCATGCTCAAGTGTAGTTATCAAACCCGAGACCTCAAGTTTGATGAGCGAACAGGCTAACCAGCTACACCACCCTCCCGATGTTCAACGAGAGGAAAATAACCTTTTATACATTCCTACATTTGTGTGACAAGCATGCCTTTTTTTGTGTGGGATTCATTGGGATTTAAATCATAACCGTATCATGTGGCTTTGGTGGTAAGACTATCCATAGTGGGAGTAACATAGGTGGTAACATCACACATCGACCTACTCTATTCTATGAACACATGTGCGTGCGCGCGCGCGCGTGCGTGTGTGTGTGTGTGTGTGTGTGTGTGTGTGTGTGTGTGTGTGTGTGTGTTTAACAACATGTGTGTGTGCATGTGCATGTGTGTGTGTGTGCGTGTGTGTGTGTTTGTTTAACATCATGTGTGTTAGAGAGAGCCTACAAAGAGATGGTGTGTAGTGTATGATTTAGCCGCGAGAGTTGGTGCATCCTCTCATTTCCGGGCGTCCGGTCGGGACAGGCGGACAGCTGCCACGCCCGCTCCTGACCAGCCTGGCCCACCCAAAGCCCCTCCATCACCCGCACGCGCTTTCCGCCCGAAATGGTCAACGTCGCTCCAAAGAATCGGTGTTGCATTCATGCCCGGGAAGAGCGGACGCGACCTCTCACTGGCGCCTGCGTTGAAGGGAGAAGCGGATTCAAGAGTGATGGTTGCTTCGTCCGTCCAACTTACTCCTGGGTCTATGTGATTTGACAGCTCATTGGTCATTATTACTAAGGTGGTAGGACTGCTGGATGTCCCACGCTTTCGGTGAAAGAGGTACTACTAGATTACAATTTTCTCCATTCTTACGCGGAGGAGTGCGAGAGCAGTGAAAACACGCATGCTCGGTGATTACATGGCCCACCTCACGCTATCACCATATTTTCTGGACACTGTGCGACACCTAACTCTTTACATAGTACTAGTATAGTACGTACTGTAATTTATCAGGGAGATAAATTTGTACAATGCTATGAAGCTTCCAGCTTCTGTTTCATGTATCTTGCATCCAAGGTTGCCCGTTGCAATATTTCATCAAATACAAAGGAGACTAACATGCATGCTATTGCATCTCAATGATTGACAGATCATAGACAATATGTACTCCCTCCGTTCCAAAATAAGTGTCTCAACTTTATGCAAACTTTAGTACAAAGTTGTACTACTACTAAAGTTGACACTTATTTTGGAACAGAGACAGCTAAAGAAAAAAAATGATCCATGCAGTCCCTAGCCCTTGAACCGTAAACCCTAACCAGGCTTTAATTTGCTGGCAACGTTGGAGCTTCACAAGAAATGAAGTTTGCAACCCTTTGACCATCGGATCATTTTGTGTAGTTTCACCAAAATCGAGATGAGCATCCCTGTGGCAGAGAAATTGAAGAAGCGTGATTAGAATAAGATTACTGGGACTAGTTGATGAGACATAAACTCATCACAAATACAGTACATAGAAGCCAGAGAGGTATAAAAGGGCAAAGTAGTAGAGAAATATCCACATGGAGTGATGTGGGCAGCTGGAGCAGTGGTGCAAGCCGGCTGTAAAGGGAGTTGTACATGAGGGATGTCGGGACTTAGCTAAACCTAGAGGAGGGCGGCGGGAGGCGGCAATTGCCCATGTCGCGGTAGTGAGCAAGGGACGAAGGCAACCTCACCAGCTTTGTGAGAGAGAACGGCAGGGACCCCTGATCGGGACGTGCTGACAGTGGGTTTTCACCGTCGGCGACGGCGACCGCATCTACACTAAGCATCCACCCCTTCCCCCAGCGACGTGATCCGCCGGGATGTTAGAGATGTGGCCACAGTTGTTTTGTGTGAGAGAGTGTGAAGAGAGCAACCCCAACAAGCAATCGTGTAGGCTCGCCCTGATTATGTAGATAGTGGAGCAGTTTCCTTTTCTCTCCATATGAACCTATTTATATTACGTACTTGCCACTGAAGAAAAAAAACTTTATTTATAAATGACACGACACCTACTACTCGTTCTCCTATAAACCTTGTGCTTGGCATCTCCAAAATATTAACCTTGCGATTGGCTCTTCGCCTCTTCGGCAAGTCGAGCAATAACGGTACTGCAGTATATATTGTTCTGGCTATATGAGACCGAATGAATTGCTGCACGCCCATCACGTGGGCGAGGGTCGAGGGCGAGGGAGAGTGCGTACTATTATGTCCGTTTCAATATGGACTACATACAGAGCAAAATGAGTGAATCTACACTCTAAAATGCGTCTATATGCAAAATGTATTTTTTTATAGTGGCCTTGTATAAGTAAATGGAGGGAGTACTAAAGGACATATATTCCAAACAATATGATAATCTCTCTAACCAAGGTAGGGAGGAGGAGTAAACGGAGGGAGTAGTAAAATTTTCTCCTCGTCCTGCGAGCCACCGCGCGCATGGGCGAGGGAGCATAGTAAGCAAGCTTCATCTCATCCTGCGAGCCACCGTGCCCGTGGGCAGGGGAGACGGCATACTAAGCAAGCTTCTCCTCATTCTGCGAGTTGACGGGACACATCAAAAGTACTCCAGTGTATAGAGCCTTGCCTCTAGGGTAGGCCCCACATGGTTTGCCTCTCTTTTAACATAACGCGTCAAGTCACAATTTGTTTGTTCACCCGTGGTAGACGATCCTGCCTCCATCAAGTGGACAACCAGTACACGTGTCAAATTACCACGTGGGCTGCCTTTTCTACAGAAATGAGCTCCACCGTGTACCCGCACGGGTGTGGCTGGGAAAGAGACGGGAGTACGTGCGCCGTGCGTGCACCTCTTCTCTTCTTGGACGTCCCCCACCTACGTGTGTGTGTGTGAGAGAGACGGTGTGAGCATTCGTGAGTGTTTTTTGTTTTGGGGGGGGGGTGAATGTATTTGTGGGAATATGTGTCGATGACATCTCAAACAAAATTTTGCATGCAATGTGTGTGAAATGGAGGCCTATCCATATCATATATAGAGGGCCGGGCGATCCACAAGAAGAGAGGGAGGGGTCATAGATATCGATAGAGTCGAAGAGAGGATCAAGTGGGTGAGTGCGAGATCGATGAAGAGAGCCATCAAAATTTTGTGTGTGCAAGTCAAAGATATAGGGCGACTGACCTACCGAAACATCAGAGGGCATAGGTCAAGTTTTTGTGTGGCAAGGAGACATGACTAGAGCGCTCGATGTATCGGTGTGTGTGGGGGGAGGGGGAGGGGAGGCGGAGGCCTAACTAGAGAGGTAGAATGACTCGTATATGTGTTGAGAAGGAGAGACCCAGCTATGTCTTGAGGGAGATTGGTCGACATCCATACATATCTGAAGGACGGGAAATAGGATGGGACAGAGCGAGAGAGAGAGAGAGAGAGAGAGAGAGGAGAGACAGAGGGAGGGAGAGGGGTAGAGTGCTAGATGGGTTATGGAGTTGCTTCTCGAAGATGGTGGGAGAGGCCTACTATAGCAACCAGACCTCAAACAGTCTAGTCTCTGTGCATCAGTGTCGTCCCTGGATCGGTAATGCTGACACAAATAGTACTCGAGGATTTATAACGGTGTCTCAATCACACACTTATTTCATCGAAATGTCTCAAAAGAGAACTTATTACAATAATATGGCTTAAGGCTATCTAATTAAGATAACAGCAGAAGGCTTGGAAGATAAAGTGAGTCCATCAACTCCAACGGCATAACTGAGTGAATGACAACGACCTATTACACCTTACTCGTCGTCTGAAAAGTCTGCAACATGATATGTTGTAGCCCGAAACGGGTCAGCACATGGAATATGCTGGCAATACACAAAAGAGCAATGAACAAAATAAATGCTATCACTACATGCATATATGGCTGGTGGAAAGCTCTATGGTTAATGGTTTTGTATAAAGCCAATTTTTCCCTACAACAAAGGAATAAATTTAATTTAACTATCATGGTGGTTGTTAAACATTGAGAAGGTTCCTCCAACTCAATCCCAATTAAACAATATCATTTAACCCAACAAATTAATTTATAGTGATGAGATCAACATGATAATCCAAGAACCAGATACTCAAGATGTCCATAACCGGGGACACGGCTAACCATGATTAGTTTGTACACTCTGCAGAGGTTTGCGCACTTTTCCCCACAAGACTCGATCTCCTTCGTTGGATTTCTCGCAGTACATGGTGTTTGAGAAACGGATGACTGAGACACAGTCTTTCAGAAACACTAACTCTTTACTCTGGGTGTACAGTTACACCTACTTCCCCTACATCTGCTAGCCCACCACTGAAAGAGGTCATGCAACCTACTCAACTATGCTAGAGCCCATAATAGCTTGTGGCTGCACACGGAAGTTTCTAGCATGAATAATCTTATGATCCCTTTGAGCGTGGGTGGCGAACCGTAGGATGATCACACGGGTACTCCAGGATATCCTAGGACAACACTGGATTCTCCAGGTGCCCGCAACCAATCCACCCAGATGTGTATTTAAGTAGCCACCTTAAGTTAACCATTATTTTACAACTCGCACATCTGTCATGGATACACTCAACCAATCCACGTCTACGAGCATAGCGTAGCAACCTGAGCATAACATAGAAGTAACTCCCAAAGGTTTGATAATAAAAAGGCAATAGGTTCTACCTCATCATCTACTTCCCAAACCCACATGTTATATCAAATCCTAACCATGCAATGTTTGAGGATTGGAACTAATGCATAAAAACTGGGTAATAAAGGGATATTATCAAAGTGTTACTTGCCTTGCTGACGATCTGCAAAACCTAGAGACTCGTAGTAGCACGCTTTGCACTCCGGGAATTCTATCGCAAACAAACAATAGCATACATAAGCAATCCAGCATAGATGCTTGGATAAAACTCAAATAAGAAGTTCCAAACAGAAAGTTTAACTGAAGAACTTCGATTTGCAAAAAGAATCAACTCAAATGGAGCAACGAAACTCAAGATACGAACGAAACAAGATCGTTTACCAATCTGGACTAAAGTCAAATTTTACAGTACCAAAATCATGTTCAAGTTTGTTAAACAGAAAGAGGGCTTCGAAACGAAGATTTAGGCGCTGGTTTGATCTAATTTGGATAAACGAGTAAAAAGTTATACTAGATTGAAGATTAGGGCAGAAATCGCGATAAAATATAATCGCAGATAAACCCTGGAAAATAAAACGAAACGAACAGACTAACGAACGAACGTTCGCTGTCTCAACCAAACCGGCGAACAACGTTCGTTAAAACAAACGACAGACGAATGTCCGCTAAGTAAATAAACCAACGAAAAACCGAACCGATCTATTAAAAAAAAGATCTAGGGTTTTCTTAAAAAAGCCGACGGTTTGTTATACCTAAAATGAAAAAGACCGGCGGCGGCTCCAGCGAGACTCTGGCGAGGTGGGGCGGCGTGGCGACAAAGGCGAGGTGACGGGCGGCTGCGTGGCGCGGTGGATGGCTGCGGCGGCGGCGGCCAGCAGCAAAGCAGGCTGGGGGCAGGGACAGACGGGCCTGGGGGAGGGCGCTTTAAGGGGAGGAGCTTTTAAGGGGGGGAAGGGCTGCCTTGGCGGAGGGGCAAGGCGCTAAGGCCGGCGGCGGCTCGGACTCCTGGTGGAGTCCGGCTCGGGCATGCGGTGAGGGCGGCGGCGGCTGTGGGCTGGCTGGGCCGATGGCCCAGTGCGGTCCGTGAACTTTAAAAAAAAAAAAATTTCACCCGAACAGAAAAATATCCTAATAAATTAAAAAAATCTAAAAAATGCCAAAAACAATTTTCGCCGTCTAAGTGAAATATTTAGAACAAAGTGAACATTTTTTGGCATAGGAATGCAATTTTGAAAAATGTATATTTTTCTAATGCAAATAAAATAGCAATAAAATCCAAATAAAATCATTTATTTGATTTTAACATTTTTCCTCCAATATTTCTTTTATTTTGGAGAAGTCATTTTATCTCCTCTCTTTTATTTTTATTTTGGAAATATTTTGGAGATAAAATAATTAAAATCAAAATGATCATCTTTTCAATATTAGAGGGATTCAAATATGGAAATAATGAAATCCCCAACTCTCTCTGTGGGTCCTTGAGTTGCTTAGAATTTCTAGGATCAAACCAAAATGCAAATAAAATATGATATGCATATGATGACCTATGTATAACATTCCAAATTGAAAATTTAGGATGTTACAAACCTACCCCCCTTAAGATGAATCTCGCCCTCGAGATTCGGGTTGGCTAGAAAATAGGTGTGGGTGGTCCTTCCGTAGATCTTCCTCTCGTTCCCAGGTGGCTTCATCCTCGGTATGGTGGCTCCACTGAACTTTGCAAAACTTGACAACCTTGCTGCGCGTGACTCGGCTGGCAAACTCGAGAATCTTCACTGGTTATAGAGTCATAGCTTGAACGAGTCCTGGGAAATCCCGTGATAAAATCCATGCCAAGCTTGTCCCACTTCCATCCGGGTATCGTCAATGGCTATAGCAATCCGGCTGGCTTCTGATGCTCTGCCTTAACTCTCTAACATACATCACATACTGCTACATACTCGGCAATATCCTTCTTCATTCCTGTCCACCAGAAATTTCCTTCAAATCCAGATACATCTTAGTGTTTCCTGGGTGAATCGAATACGGCGAATCATGGGCCTCCTGCAGAATCAACTTCCTGATCTCGGGGTCATTAGGCACATATACGCGATCCTCAAACCATAGTGTATCGTGCTCATCCTCACGAAATCCTTTAGCCTTTCCTTTAACCATCCTTTCCTTTATCTCCGCAATCTCCTTGTCAGTCTTCTGGGCTTCTTTGATCTTACCCATCAAAGTGGACTGAATTTCCAATGCTGCTACATAACCTCTCGGAACTATTTCCAAACATAGCTCGCAAAGATCCTTTGCTAACTCCTTGGGTAATCCTCCGGTCATGAGCATATTAACATAACTCTTGCGACTCAACGCATCGGCTACTACATTAGCCTTTCCGGGATGATAATGCAATTTAATACCATAATCCTTAATGAGCTCCAACCATCTCCTTTGCCTGAGATTCAACTCCTTCTGCGTGAAGATATATTTCAAACTCTTATGATCCATGTATACCTCACAATGGTTT
Source organism: Aegilops speltoides (assembly GCA_021437245.1). Lineage (NCBI taxonomy): Eukaryota > Viridiplantae > Streptophyta > Magnoliopsida > Poales > Poaceae > Aegilops > Aegilops speltoides. Next base: position 146,339,932 of record CM038142.1, read on the forward strand.
CCGATGAGAAAATGTCTCCATGTCTTCAACGCATGCACTACGGCTGCTAACTCCAAATCATGTGTAGCATAATTTAGCTCATGAGGTTTAAGTTGTCGTGAGGCATATGAAACGACTCTTCCCTCCTGCATAAGTACTGCTCCAAGTCCTCGGCGAGAAGCGTCACAATACACTTGATAATCCTTTCGTTGATGTGGAAGAATCAGCACTGGGGCTGTAACCAAAGGTTTCTTCAACTCCTGAAAACTAGCTTCACACTCCTCAGTCCATTTGAACTTGGTGTCCTTCTTCAGCAACTCTGTCATGGGTTTAGCAATCCTGGTGAAATTCTCAATGAACCTCCAATAATATCCTGCGAGTCCAAGAATATAACATGTCCAAGAATATAACATGTCTGATAACTTTCGATATGGTCTCTTTGATATTGGCCCGATGCCTGGCAAAAGCTCAACCAAAAACTCAATGTCCCGATCTGGTGGCATGCCTGGTAACTCCTCCGAAAATGCGTCGGGGTAATCCTTCACCACTGGTACTTCCTCTTGTACAACTCCCGATAAGGAATTCACTTGAGTCCTCCTCGGCACATGCCGGGATACATACTTGATCCTTCTTCCTTCTGGGGTGGTGAGCATAATTGACTTATTGGCGGAATCGATGTTTCCTCCATACATCGATAACCAATCCATACCCAAAATCAAATCCAACCCTTGCGACTCCAGAATTATAAAATCCGAGGGGAAAACATGCCTACCTATGGTCAATGGCATCTGAAAACATCCTTGGCTTGCCATATGCTCCGCTCCTGGCGAGCTTACTAACATAGGTGTCCTAAGAACTTTGGTGGGCAACTTATACTTATCCACAAATCCCCTTGATATGTATGAATGCGATGCACCAGTATCAAAAAGAACGATTGCAGTAAATGACTTAACCAAAAACTTACCTATAACTGCCTCTGGCTGCTTTTCAACCTCCTCCAAGCTAACGTGGTTATGTCCCCTATTGAAAGGGTTGGGCTTCTTCCCAGAGCTTCCATTGCCATTTCCATTCTTTGCTTTAGAACACTCGGTGGCGTAATGTCCATTCTTCCCGCACTTGAAACAAGTAATGTGACTTAGATCCTTCTTGGCGGGTGTTGCTGGGTTGGAACGGTTCTGGCTGCTGCTTCCTCCATTCCCATTCCCATTCCCATTCTTGGGGCCACTATGGTTATGCGAACTTCCTCCATTGGAATTATGGCCTCCATGGTTATGGTGAATATGTCCTCCTGAGTTCGGGGTAAAACGAGGTCTCTGCTGAGCTCCTGAATTGCACTTCCCTTGTCCATACTTCCTCTTGCGGCTCTCTATCTGCTGCTGCTTCCCTTCAATCATAAGGGCTCTATCTACCAACTCCTGGTAGTTGTTGAATGTTGCCACCATCAACTGCATGCTCAGCTCATCATTTAGTCCTTCCAGAAACTTCTCCTGCTTAGCAACATCAGTTGCTACGTTATCAGGGACATAACATGCTAACTTACTAAACTCATCCACATACTGGCCCACTGTGCGTCCTCCTTGGCGCAAATTGTGAAACTCGTGCTTCTTCATGTTCATAGTTCCTGCTGAAACATGGGCAGTGCGGAAAGCCTACTGAAAATGATCCCATGTAACAGTGTCAATGGGGTAAGTGGCTGTGAAATTCTCCCACCATGATGTTGCGAGTCCATCAAGCTGATGTGTGGCAAAACACACTCTCTCCGCATCTATGCATCCTGCAGTGGTCAGCTCTATTCCAATCTTGCGGAGCCAATCATTCGCAACAATCGACTCGGTGCTACTAGAGAACACCGGCGGATTCAGCCTTAGGAAACGGGCTAGGTGATCAATAGGTGGTGGTGGTGGGTTATTGTTGTTGTTGTTGTTGCCTTGGTTCTGATTCTGAACTAGTAGCTGCATCAAGGTATTCTGCTACTGTATCAACTGAGTGAGCTCTAGTGGGAAAGCAAATCCATTGTCACGTTTCGGAGGCATCTGATGGGTTTAGAAAAGGTGAGAAAATAGAATAGAATGAGATCTAAAGGGAAAACACTACCCATATGCTCATGAGACAAACACAATCATATCACACCAATCAATTCAAACAAGGGCATACAATCGATCTAACTACCATTACAAAAGTGCTCGGACTATTACTATATACATGGGGGGAATACTACTAATAGTATGGTGGTTGACTAGAAGTTGTGATTGGTGGAAGACTCCATGATATCCGCTCCAGCTTCATCAACGTAGTCATCATCGCTATCATCGGGGGTCAGAATTGGTGTCGTCGATGATGATGTAGTTCTCTGAACGAATGTCCTTGGAATGGTCGTCATCTCCTCCTGGCGTGGGGTCTCCCATGAATACTCCTAGCTTCCTCGTCAGGTCGTCATTCTTCTCCCCTAGTATCGTCATTTCCTCCTCATATCCGTCGTGTGTAGACTTGACATCCTCCTCTAGCTCCATGATCCTGGTCATCACCTTCTTTAGATCTATCATGCTTGCACACATCTGGTTCTCCTGGCGATAAATGTGCTAGTTTACACTACTGGAATCAGGACCTTTGCCGTCTGCTAGCTGACGGCAAAGAAGGTCTTTGCCCTCAACTTAATAGAAACTGACAGCAAAGATCCTGCTGACGGCAAAGATCATGTTTGCCGTCAGTCAACCCTTTGCCGTCCGCTAGCTAACGACATAGCATATTTGCCGCCCGCTAGCGGACGGCAAATAATGAGGGTGTCCCACTAACGAGTAACACCTAACAGACATTTTCTTTGCCGGCCGCTAGTAGACGGTAAAGAAAGTGACCAAACTAAGCCCCGTTAGCTAGGATCTTTGCCGTCTGCTAGCAGACGTCAAAGAACCGTGCCCTAACTAAAATCGATCGGCGCCCGCCCGGCCGCGCCCTACATCCATCTATCCCCTCTCTTTCTCCGCCCGCGCCTGAGCTGCCGCCGTCCCGCGCCACCATACCCCCGTGCCGCCGCCACCCCGCCACCCGTCGCCTCGCCGCCCAAAGAGCCCGGTGACCCTTCCCCACCCCGCACCATCCCGTCATCGTGCCGCGCCGCCTGCCCGCCTCGTGCCCGAGCCGCCGCCGGACCGCTAGGGTTGGGGGCCGCCGGACCGCTGCCACCGCCGGCCGACGAGTTCCCCTCCCCCCTCCGCCCTTCCACCCCTGAAGCTGCCGGATTCGAGGTACCTCCTCTGCCCCGATGCTCGACTCGTCGCTGCCGCCAGAGTAAGGCGCCGCCCCACTTCTCCGTCGCCGTGTACACTACAAAAAAAAGACACATCCTTGACATTTTGGGCCGAACGAAACTTTTTTCTGTCATACATATGACACTTCTATGACGATAATTGTGACAAAACCCGGTATCATCATAGATGTGGTGGGCTCCTACTTCTATGACAAAAAATCCTGACAGAAAATGGGCTTTTCTTCCTAGGCAGGACGGAGATGCAACTGCATGACATTCTATGGGCCGTCCATGATAGAAAAAACCGTGGTAGAAGCGAGGGCGAGGAAAATTTCGGGGAGTTTCTGGTTACGGTGGGCGGTCGGGGGCCAAGCGATGTGTGTTTCTCTCGTACATGTACGCGCGTGTGTGCGAGGCGTTGGCTCTAACTAAACCCAAGCGAGGCGTTGGGCTCTAGCGAACCCGGCGACAGCCTTTGCAGCTACGCGTTCTTCGAACCCGAGCGATCGATCGATGGTGTTAAGCGAACCCGATCGAGGGATTCTTCCCATCTGCTGCTAATCGAAGCCGATCGATGCCTCTCGGAGGAGCAAAGTGGCGTTGCGGGGTGGATGAGCGATGGCGGTGGGGGTGGATCACGAGACCCGTGGCGTTGCCTCTAGATGAATAGGGCGATCCGTGGAGGGCTGGATGAGCGATGAGCGGTGGAGGGTGCCCGTGGAGGGGTGGTTGAATAGTAGCCGGTGGAGTAGCGCGTGGTGGAGGTTGGATGAACAGGAGCCCGTGGAGGCTGGAGGAGGTCGACGGTAGCCCGTGGAGGCTGGAGGAGGTTGATGGTGGAGATGAACAGTATCCCATGGAGTCCCTTTTTGCGGCACGCCACACCCCTCCCGATGAACATGACCCCCGTTTCGACCGTAGCGCTCCAACACAAGTCCGTTTCGTCCGTTTTGCGGTACGCCACACTCCTCCCGATCAACAAGATCCCCGTTTCGACCGTAGGAGGTCCGTTTCCTTCGTTTTGCGGTATGCCAGACCCCTCCCGATGAACAGGATCCCGTTTCGAACGTGGCCAGTCGAACCCAAGGCCGTTTCCTCCATTCTGTGGTACGTCAGGCCTCATTTCCATCGCCTGTTCCGTCCAAGCCGGTTGGCTCACGCGCGTTCCATTGCCTCTCGATGAACATGACACATTTTGTTGCCTCCCCATGAACACGACGCATTCCGTTGCCTCCCCATGAACACGATGACGATGTTGTTTCTCCGTTTCGACACAGCCATGTAAACGAGCCCTGGCCGTACGTATGCGCGAGTAGGCATTCGAGACCCCGCCCGTATGTACACATACGTGGCCGTATTTTCTTTCTTGCACACTGGCCGATGTATGTACCTATACATGCTACGTGCGTGCCTCTACTACGACAGGTGCGCGCCTCTACATCGACCAATATATATGTACATACACGTTCGCGACCAAAATGACAACACTATGTACGCTTCGACCAGGTGGGTCTCGACTGTCAGGCACTTCCTTGTGTGAGAAGATGTAGCTGGTGGGTCCCAGCAGTCAGGGGGGCGAATCATTTTTTTGCCAGGATGCACTTCCGTGCGTGCGAAGGTGTAGCTGGTGGGTCCCAGCAGTTAGGGGGGAAACATTTTTTTCGCGAAATATGGTGGCCCGTCTGGTGGGTCCCTGCTGTCAGGTGGAGGAATCATTATTTTCCGCGTAATAAGGAGGCACTTCCTTGCTGCGGCCGTGGACCCAGCTGTCAGCCTCTCCACGTACAATCCACGTCCGATGGAAGTCGTTCCTTGACCACGTTGACCATGCCGCGCCGAGAGCACCACGGCGATGGACGACAGCGAGGCCTAGGAAGGGGACGATGGGGAGCCGGGGAAGACCGGCAGTGGAAGCCCGCGTGGAGAGGAGTACGAGGGTGCACTGGTTCGGCTGTGGCGTGAGGTTGCCGTCATCGCAGGGCCTGGCCAGCGGTGGGAATAGTAGAGGCGATGAGGCCTCCGGCGGCAAGACACCGCCACGGGAGGTAGGAGCATGCGGCACGACCGGCCCTGCTTTGGGCGACTGGAGCAAGAAGACCAGAAGTTGAAGAAGCACTACGGCCGTTGGATGGATATCATACGGTCACTGGAGCTAGAATCATTTATATTGACCAAGTTGACAAAGCCCTCCGTCCCCGTCAACTTAGTAGGCCCACAAGTTAGCCTCCCACCAAGGTGGGTCCCAGCTAGCAGGGGGGTATTCATTTTTTGTGCGTAATAAGGAGGCACTTCCGGTGGGTCCGAGCTGACAGCGGGGGGAACGTTTTTTTTTTCGCGAAATACGGTGGCCCGTCCGGTGGGTCCCAACAATTAGGGGCAAATATTTTTTTCGCGAAATACTGGTGGCCCGTCTGGTGGGTCCCTGCTGTCAGGTGGTGGAATAATTATTTTCCGCGTAATACGGAGGCACTTCCTTGCGGCTGCCGTGGACCCAGCTGTCAGGCTTGCCACGTACAGTACTCTTCCGATGAAATTCGGTCATTGACCACATTGACCACGCCGCGCCGAGAGCACCACGGCGGTGGACGACGGCGAGGCCTAGGAAGGGGACGACGCGGAGCCTGGGAAGATGCGACAGTGGATGCCCACGCGGAGAGGAGTACGAGGGTTCATTGGTTGGTCTTGTTGCCGTCGCCTTGAGAATAACGAGGGTGTGGGTGAGTGGAGTGGAGGGATGGCCGGCGGCGGTGGGAGTAGTATGGGGCGGTGAGGCCTCCTGGCAAAGACTGATCGTCCACGGGAGGTAGGAGCAGGAGGCACGATCGGTGCTGCTTTGGGCGGCTGGAGCAAGAAGACCAGAGGTTGAAGAAGCACTACGGCCGTTGGATGGACATCGTACCGTCATTCGAGCTAGAATCGTGCATATTGACTAAGTTGACAAAGCCCCTCGTCCCCGTCAACTTAGTAGGCCCACTATACTGGGTCCCAGCTAGCAGGGGGAGTATTCATTTTATTGTGCGTAATAAGGAGGCACTTTCTTGCGTGCGAAGATATAGCTGGTGGGTCCGAGCTGTCAGCGGCGGTAACGTTTTTTCGCGAAATATAGTGGCCCTTTCGGTGGGTCCCAGATGTCAGGTGGAGGAATCATTATTTTGCACGTAATAAGGAGGCATTTCCTTGCGTGCGGCCTTGGACCCAGCTGTCAGCCTCTCCACGTACAATCCACTTCAGATGCATGTCGGTCGTTGACCACGTTGACCACGCCACGTCGAGAGCACCAGGGCGATGGACGACGGCGAGGCCTAGGAAGGGAACGACATGGAGGCAGGGAAGACTCGGCAGTTGTTTCCCACGTGGAGGGGATTACGACTGTATGAGGGTTTACTAGTTCGTCTGCCGTCGCTGGAGAATAACGGTAGGTGTGGGTGAGTAGAGGGATGGCTAGGCCAGCGATGGAAGTACGGTGGGGTGGCGAGGCTGCTGGCAAAGATAGCCACCACGGGAGGAGGGAGCAGCATTCCTTGGCGCTTGTTTGGCCATTTGGAGCAGGAAGAGCAGAGATTGAAGAAGCACGACGGCCGTTGGATGGACCTCCAACAGTCACTGCTTGTGCATCAACCTTTTTTTTAGGAAAGCCTCAAATCTATGGAAAACAGCATACATGCCATCTGCCATTATTTTAAATATTTACAACCCATTTGCTAATTCTTACGGTCTTTTTTGGAGCCCATATTCTTTTTGTTTGCATTACAGCCCATATTGTGGCCACGGTTAAAAAATTATACGAAATTTTGCATATGTCGGTGCGGTCTGAACTATTTTTAATCCCGAAATTTCGAGTCACATGCAGACTGATTTTAAAAATAAATGTATATCAATATAAAATCCAATAAATTGTGCACGCATAAAAATCAATGCAATTCAAAATCTCGAAATGAAAAAAAAAGATATTTGAAACTAATTGCCGGTTTGATGTGTTTTAAAAATGTACAACCCATTTCTCATTACTGATAGGCCATTTTCTCGGCCAGCCGAATGAAGCTCTCCTTGTCTTCAAAGATTTGCAGCCCAACAAGCCTGATAAAGCGACTTACTTGACAAATCACACAAAACTGGGCTAGCCATTTTCAGAAAGAAAAAAAAACTACTGGGCTGGTCTGTAGTAAACATAAAAGAAAAGACTGTCTAGACAGGCCAGAGTGTCCCGCACAGCCCAGTTGACACTCTGTTTCCGTCTCAAAAACAAATTAGATAAATGCCACTCCAATTATGGCAATTCATAAAAATGCCACTACAATTTCCAAACTTTGAAAAATGCCACTGCAATTTTTGCAAACTTTGAAAAACACGACTGCAGTTTGCAAACTTTGAAAAACGCCACTGCAAGCTTCAAAAAATGCCACTAGAAATGGCATGAAATGGCATTTTTCAAAGTTTTGAAATTGCAGTGGCATTTCTCGGATACACCAGATTTGGAGTGGCATTTATCAAATTAACCATAAACAAAAATAAGCGAGGGAGAAATTTGGGACCACGGTGTCACCGCTCACAGTGATTCTCTCGTTTATTGACTATGTTGACAATGGCATGGGACCCAGATGTCAGAAATCCACTAGAAGGAACCATTTTTTATTGGCTTGAAATAAGGAGGCACTTGCTTGCGTACTGCCATGACCTTGGCGTGTCCCTGTTGTCATCCTCTGCATGTACAATCATCTCCTGATTGTGTACGCGTCAACTTGGTAGGCCCACAAGTCAGCCTCTAAACCCGTGGAGGACAAATACAACCCATTTAAAAAAAATAACAGCCCATTCCATACGTTCAAACGGAAAGTTCAACATTCAGAGCAAAGTAACAGGTCTGATCCACATATAGAGTACTGAACTTCCATGTTGACAACCATCATAGCCAAGTTAACTATCAACTCCCACTAATACTCTAGTAGCGTACAAGTACTAACTTACTCTTAGCTAACTAGACGATGCCAGCCGCCATCTTTGGTACACGCTAAACGCCGGCACCGGCGTCCTGCGCCTCGCCTCAGACTTGCAAGAGGTGCGATAGGGCGCATTGCTCGCGCGTGTTGGCCCTTTCCATGCCGGCGTGGTCCACCGAAGCTTCGGCTTCCAAGCGGGAAACCCACTTGACGAGCTGGTAGTAAAAATCAGCATCGCGAACGCGTGCGTGCCCGACAGCCTCCAGGGCTATTTGCCGGGCGCCGTCCTCCACGTAGTCGGCCCAATTGCGGGCGCTCTGCTCGTGACTCAGAGCGTCGGTGCGCTGCTGCTCCATGTCCCGCTGGCAGCGCAAATCGGTGATACGCTGCTCCTCCACCAGGCGGTCGCGCTCCAACAACTCCTCGATCTCCGCATTGCCATCTAAAGACATATAAAATGCCTCCTCCCTCCGTCTGCCTTCCGGTGAAACACCAAACACTAGTTCTGGCGGTGACCGCCTCCGGCGTCGCCTACCGTGGACGAGCGGGAGCATGGCAGACGTGGCGAGCGACGTTGGGCCGGTGGGGGCTTATGAGGATATAGCGAGTTGGGTCATGGTGCCACCGGAGAAGGCCGGGAAATAGTACTTCTAGGCGGAAGGTAGCGCGACGGTCATCAGAATTCAATGCATAATGGCTTAGCGCGCGAGCTTGCTGTGGAAAACTAGAGAAACTGAAATTATGATTGTGCCGTCCCGTCCCATCTGGGTCGCACGCTGGCATGGCGGTCAAACGAGTGCACTCGAATCATCTCCCTCCTTGTCAATAATGATTCCACGGATTTAAAAAGCCCGCAACAATTAAAGCGCATCTTTTTTCGCATCAGTTAGATGCCTTAATTACGGCCGGCTGCATGCAGGCACTCAGAATCGCTCGCAGCCAGTACGCGGAGCAGCATGCAACGAGTCGCAGCCGAGGGCATGGATGCAGCCACTTAAATTGCTGGAATTAATTAGGCTTAAACTTATGCATGCCGTTAATTATTTCCATGCCTTGGTCTTGCTGCTTTGCTCACGGGACTAATAAACCCGGACGGAGGGAGTACCTTGGTTGGTGAGAGGTTTGAATTAAGCCCTGCAAACCAGAAAGGAGGTACAAGTACGTGTGTGATCCGCTATTTATTCATGTAGGACCGAGTAGGTCGTTTCTTGAATTGAGCCCTACAAACCGGAAAGGAGGTAGTACGTGTGTGATCTGCTATTTATCCGTGTAGGATCGAGTAGGTAGGATAGTGTAGCTTGTCAGTTTCTTCAGAGGTAGGCATTTTTATTCAAAAAACTGCCACTCCGTATCTTGCGTCGCAAATAAAACTGCCAGGAGCGCATTGTAGGCTAGCTAGTGATCGATCAGTAACTTGTAAACACTGAGCGAACAAAAATAAGTAACTGTTAATGCATCTCAATGATTCACAGATCATATAAAAATATGTAGCTCCAAAAGCAAAGATCAGCCACTTCGGATCTTGCATCGCAACTAAAACTAACTAGTACGATTCCCATACATAAGATCAACCTATTAATGCATCTCAACGATTCACAGATCATATACAAATATGTAGCTCCAAAAGCAAAGATCTAGAAAAACATCTGTTCTTCCTATTAACATGGATGCTTCTCTTGGCCAACATTCAGTACAGACTGAAAGACAAATTTGTTTGTGAAGTCTACAATTCCTCTTGCAAACGTAAGTGGTTTCACCAACAGCTGGAACCATGAGAATGAACCACACATGATGGAGGAACATCTACTGCAATATGATTTGGTCTTCTCTCGATCACACCGCGAGACTATTTTCATAATACAAATTCAACTTAGGCAAAATTATGCCCATTGTATAATCAGACCAAAGCAATGAAGCACCTAGTGTTGGCCAATAAATAGTACAATACTACTTTTCTGCAGTACATGAAGTGACTATCCAATCTTTCTGTGTCTATTTTCAAATGGCACTGCATGCAGTGACTATACTATTCTCTTGTGTAGTTCAACCAAAATTGTGGACACTTTGTTTGTTTGCCAAATAGCAACGGGCAGACATCTCTGTCTGCACAAATATCAAGCAGCTTGTAAACACATACCACACCATGTAGTTTTGGTTTAAACATGTCTCTTCGGCTTAGCATCTGTCATGTTCTGCACTGGACAATCTGATACAGTTATGTTTTGCCCTGGACAATTTCATACTGAATTGATTTGCTGGTTCAGAGCAGAAATATAGCATCTATTCTTCATCAGACCAAGGATATCCATGTTCGCAGTGATGGAAGAGGTGAAATCGATACAACCGAAATTGAGCATCCAATCATTGAATCCTGTCCTGCACCTCCAATGTAGGTCCACCCTGCCAATAAATTCACATGCAAACCACTAGTATTACTATCTAATGATAGTACAAAAAGGGTAGCAAGATAGTAGCAAACCGTGTACCTTCGTAATGAACATCTCATAGTGCCACCAATTGGATATAAAGGTTTGTAAAAAACATGCTCCTAATGTTGAACCAGTTGGACTTTTTGTGCAGTTCCACTAAAATCGAGCATCCCTGTTTGCATAGATATTGAAAGTGTGATTACTATAAAAGTGGCACTAGTTGAAGCATAGACTCACAAATATAAGCATTCCAATTTCTTAATGGGAAAAGGTAGCAAGACTGTTTCTAACCACCTGTTTGAAGAGCAACAACGGCTGATGTCAGGAAGGCATACATAGTTTTTTCTGAAAAATTGAGCCATTCCTAACCTTTCCTCTTCTTTTAAGCATATTTTGTGCAGTTCAACTAAAATAAAATGCCATCACCGCCTTGACAATTCAGTGACACTGTACAAAAGGAAATGACTTAACATTACATCATGATGTCAGATATGTAGTCGACAGGCATTAGAGACAAACATATAGACCTCCTCCGATAACATAATGAACATTAATTTTAACAAAGGTGTGACTAGCTTTACCGGGATAATTTGAGTGAACTCTACACCCTCTGTTCCTTAATATAAGACGTTTTCGCGGTTCAATTTGAAGTACCCAAACGTCTAGTATTTCGAAAAATAGGTAGTAGTTTTCCTGAGCACATATCTGGGAAAGCTTGCCACACTTTATTTATGTCCATACGCTAATGCAACACCATTCAAATACTACAAATATACACTAATCCAGTGGCTAGTGCAACAGTAGAGTAGTTAGTTTATTACAGGATACAGTACAATGGTTTTACTGAACAGATTTCAATAAAATCTAGCACTGGAAGATTTCTATAAGAATTAACAATACAAAATGTAAAGGTAACAAGTTTAAGCATTGGTATAGTAGCTGTGCATGATCATTAAACCAAATACAAAAGTCTGAAGGTAACTAGCATTATTAACTAATGACAGTATAAAAAAATTGCAAACCATGTACCTCCAAGGTAAATATCATTTTGAACTTGGGGGGACCTTAAAAATTGCTATCCCAATCTTGATAATCTATCAAACATAAAAACTTGATCGAACGAATCAAGAGAACAGCCGGAGGAGCAGGTGCCCACTCTTGACCTTTCCTCTTGTCTTCATAATTTTTTGTGCAGTTTAACCAAAATAAAATGACATCAGCACCTTGGCATTTTGGTGACACTATACAAAAAAATTAACTTATCTCATGGAAGTGAGGTATGTAATCTATAAGCATTAACAATGTAAAAATCTGTAGGTAGTAACAAGTTTCATCCTTGGTATACTGGCTGTGCAACAACATTGGAATGCCTTAGCTGAAAAATCTTTAATACATCCACAATCAACAGCTAACCCTGAAATAACCAGTGACATTAAATGGCATTGCTTAAATTTATTGGTGGCATTAGACTGAGAGCGGCATTAGTTAAATGTGGCATCACTTTAGCAGTAGCATTGCTTGACTTGACTGCTGGCGTTATACTAACAGCAAAAAAGTGGCAATAAGAGCATGGGAGTCCCATTCGGACAGTGGGCGCACGAGTACGATGTACCTCCACGGACGCAGAGTGGTGATGGAGGTATGGTTGCCCAGAGCAACAAATATCCAGGCAGCATATGTGGATCACGTCCCATTTTTGTTCTCTTTAGCCACCTTTTTCCTATGCGAGGACAACAAACCGATCGGCCTGGTCATTCTCTTTTGCGTTGTCATGACTTTCTACCCTTCTTCAACCAAGAGACACGAGACTCGTTCATTAGCTACTGCTTTTCCCCTTTTCAACCTAGATGCGAGTTCGATGCCTACTCTCTTGGATAGTACAGTCTCCCTTCCTTTCCTTATTCAACCCAGACGTGGATTAGTCTGCATGAAGTAGGGTTTCCTTTAATAGTGTAAATTATGGTTTTCGTCTGCGTGGCTAGCAGAGCAGAGGATAGCAAATTGGGAAGATGGTGGAGTGGAAAAAGATCCACATGCAACGACATGGCAGATGGGGCAATAGAACAAGGGTATGGTTCGAAAAGAGGTAGCATACCTGAGGGTCGGCGGGAAGTGGCTTCGCTCGTGGTCGTCGTCCTCCGCACACACTACCACAACGAGCTAGGGGACGGAGGCCATCCCGCGCAGGCGCTAGGTCTGAGAGGATGGCCTTGTCGTCAGTACGTGACCTCACTCACCGATGACGAGTGCGTCAACGCTGCACGTCCTTTTCTTCCCCGGGGGATCTGTGACCACCGGTGAGGAGGGAGAGAGAGGCCGTCTTTTTTAGATCTGGAGAGAGGGTGGTAGTGTGAGAAGCAAGTGGGCAGCCCTTAGCAAGAAAGCGCTGAAGCTCCAGCCTATATATCTTTTTTATACTACTAGTACTGGAGGTGGAGTAGTGGTAGAGTAGTTTATATTTTCTCTGCGTATAGTACTAGTTAGTCGTGCTTCAAAACTAAACGACATGCCATTAAAAAAATAAAGGTCGATAACTAATGCGGCACCTCGGGCCAACGCAGCTAGACCGCATTTTGCACGAGAAATTACACACCATGTTTCGTTGACATGTGGTCCCGTTCCAACATATCAGTGAGATGACGGCGAGTCCTTTTCTACTAGTAGTATTTCCGAACGGATGTGTAGGCCGGGGCGCCTCTTCGTGAACCATGGCAAACTGGCAACCGTCCACCCACTCTTTGCCTTTCCCTCTTGATTTGGAACTGCCGTCGCACGCTCTTCCTCTCCCTCCTCCATTTTCCTTCAGCCCTTCACCCTTTCTTCTACCATTTTTTGATCGTCTTCTCCATGGAGGGAACAGGCCGGAAACGACCCCGTTATTCTTGCCCCGATATGAAAGATGACGTGGTGGAGGAACTCATTGATCGGTGCGACGTCATCACCTCGGCTAGCATGGCAGGTTCGTTCAAGCCCATTCTCGGCTCAACTAATAACATCATTACAAGGAACCCAAGAGTCAAGGAGCGGTTTGATCTCCCCTATCTTCTTCACCGTGACCCTGATGACTGGCACGGGGACGACCGAGGCCTCGCCTTGTGCAAGTTGATGCCGCTTGATAATGATACGTATGATGTTAAGATGCCATCGCTTGAGGGTAAGGCTTGGGCAGGCGCAAATGGAGATTGGGTTGTTTACATTGGGTCCAACTGCGAGTTCTCAGTGACCGGGTTCCACTTCCAAAAATCTCAGCATACTGCCCAGAGGTTGAGCACAGCGGTATTGTATGCACGTTCAAATACAATCATGGTGACTATTTTCTACGGAAGATAGCAATTTGTCGACTTCCCAACCGCTCTTGGAATTACAACAACTATGAAGTTGTTGCTATCTTCGACAAGCTTGTTGCCGTCCTTCGTGGTTTGACTAGATGGATATTGCTCAAAAATCAGTTTCTGTACACGGATGAGTACTGTGATGCAATTCAATACGAGGGCCTTGTGTTTGCTGCCACCACTCGTGGCAGTGTTTTTGCATGGAATCCTTATGATTTCGGTACGTTTGTTTTCCACCATAATTATAATTGTTTCATCCACATGCATGCGGGTTAGCAAGTTTCCCTTTACTAATTAACCTTCTTCTTGTGTTTCCAAGGTCCTGTGAACATTCCACCACCTATACTTGAAAATTTTTATAACCAAGGGGGAGATGACGATGGTGATGATCACGAGCATGAGGACGAGCAGCGCCCATATACTCTGTGGCGCCTAGCAACTAATTCTGATGGATCACCTCTTCTTGTGTGTATACAGCCCACTGATGATGTTACTACTAAGGAAGCAGGTGTAGTCTCCCATGGTCACACTCTCCGGACCTATTCCAACACCCGTTGCATGGTATTCGGGATGGATACTAGTGTGCTAGCGCCAACTCCTTCTCCCTTGTACAGAATTGATAGCCTTGGAGAAAACTCACTCTTCCTTGGACAAAACTATCCAATGATGGTGAAAGGCGATCCAACTACTGTTGATACAACGTTACTACCATTTATGAGAAGCAACTATGTCTATACCTCGGACATTTGGGTGGTTCCCTACCCTGGTACTGATATAGTAGGCCACTTTAGCCTGGATGATCAGTCCTGCGTTGGTCTCCAGATCGACAATGGATGGCCCGTCCCAGAGAATCACTTGTGGTTCAAAGCAAGTGTTTCCAACGCCGATGAATGGTTAAGTTGAAGTTCATTTCATTGCTTGTTATTTGTTGTGTGGTGAAATCTTTAGTATTTATAATGTATCCTTGTTGTCGATGTGGGTTGATGACCTGTTGTATGTAATAAAATGATATGCCTGTGATAAACTTACTAAATTTTTGAATGGCTTTCGAGTCACTTCTCTGAGTGAGTGGTGCGACGAGGCAATTTTTTTTCCGAATACATAATTGTACGTGCATTGCAACAGGTTATCGGATGAGGCCAATCAATAATAGTAGTACACTATTTGTACTAGCTTCACATGCTTCGCGCGTCGGGCGGGTGTTTTTACTGTAGCCATATGTTAATGTGTTCGCTGTACGTAACCAGCACCTCGAATCCTCGATACTAGTACTATATAGTAAGTAGTAGAAGTAGTAGGGTGGCATGGGCCAGAACAAGCATCACGTCCAGGAGTACGGCACATGCCACCACCACGACATCCATCTGACACCATATTATTTCTTGGATTCCGTGCTAGAGCAATCTCTTAAACCTCCTCGTTTCTCTAACTTCAGCCATCACACAGCGGGCGAGGTGGGGGATTGCCGATAGTCGGTTTCCTCAACTGCGGTCCCTCTTGTGAGGCCAACTCCAATGCACGACACCAAACGAACCTCCGTTTTGCGCGAACTCCAATGATAATTTTGACTAGAAAAGCAAGATCAAAGAAAACAAGAACCACAAGAATACATTTTACTACTCTAGAAGATATCCAACTTGCATAACTTCTCTTGTAAGTTGCATTAGTGCCTTCTCGATGCATTCATTGTTGATCTGCGGAGGCTCGATCTTGCGTGCTTCTTTCTTCTTCGAGTGTAAAGAAGTAGACGTTGCTTCCTCGCATCTAGTCTCATGTATAGCCTCTATTCTAGTAGGGGTATCAACAAGTGCACTAGTCTCATCTCTAGCCTCTATGCTAGCTAAAAGTGCTAGAACATCTACTAAATTGCGCTCTATCAATATATCGATGTACTCTTCTTCCTAATACAAAAACTTGCATCCATTCTACTCCCTCCGTTGCACAATACATGACTTCTATTTGTCAAAATATATATGTATCTAGACATGTTTTAGTATATAGGTACATCCATTTTTGGACAAATGGAAGCCAAGTATTTTGGAATGAAGGGAGTACACAATAAAAATTTGAAGTTAGCACAACTAGTCTAATCCGAGAGCACAACCGAAGATTCGGTCAGGTTCTTCCTCCTTTTGCCAACACGTGGGACATCCAGCATCCAGGTCGTGTCATGCAAGAAAATAGAGTGGTAGTTGGAGCCACGTGTTGTGCATCTTGGGTTAAACTGTAAATAGAATCTTACTACTCTTGAGTAACTCTAAAAGCGGCCACAGAAGATCTTTATTGGATTTGTTTTTCATCACCAACACGTCGAGGTGAAAGATGTGCAGGTTCAGTGGGTCCTCCTGCGTGTTCACTGACATGTGGGACCACATGTGAGCAAACAGACGATGGGCTCCGCGCATCCGCTGGCTGGCTGAGAAGAGAGATAGAGGAGGGTTGAGCACGGACTCCAGGAAATTTGTTCTACGTACCTCGATATAGGCTCGATATAGTGGGGTCGCATGCGTGATAACTAGCATTCACGTCTAGCAGTACGACACACGCCACCCACACGAGTCCCATTCGACACCAATTTTCTTGGAGTCCATGCTACAGCCATCTCTTCTCCCTCCTGTTTTCTCAGCCATCGCGCGGTGGGCGAGGTGGGGGTTTGCCGATAGTCGGTTTGCTCAACTGCAGTCCCACTTGTAAGTGAAAATGCAACACCGCACGCATTCCCGCCTGAGCGGCGTGCCGGACCAACCGTGTGGGGGGTGTGACGCGAACATAGCAGGCTTTTCCTTTTGAACTCGTAACTTGTAAAATTTGGTTCTGCTCCATGGCACGACCGATAGATAGAAAATAACGATTTTTCCTAGAGTAATGAGAAGTTTGGTTCTGGCGCCGTTCATGCATGGAGTACGCACGAAAATATGAAGTTGATGCGAAAGGTAAGATAATTACTAGTAGTATCATGTGCTACTACATGGATTTGACGGAAAGATAAAAACACATACGGATCCATCAACGACATCCTCACGCCCTAGTGCGCTGGGTCACCAACCGACGTGTGAGGAGCAGCGGTGTTGGCGGCGAGCTCAACATGCTTCTGAACAATGCCGTCCAAGGTTGCGCTGCGGTCCAAGAAGGCCAGCGTCCTATCGTCCTCCTCTTGCATGTAGTAGTCCTTGTGGACGATTTGCGCATAGACGTGGGTGATTATGTCAATGGTGTCTTGCTGCGCCAGGCGCTGCGCGGCGAGCGCGACCTCGGGGTGGACATTCTCCAGCGCAACGGCGAGCAGTCGCAGGGCCACTAGTGCATCGAAGAGGTTGTCACCATAGTGGCCGTTGAGGGTGGCGGGCATCGCAGAGCTTGGGCGCGTCGGCTGGAGGCGTACGTCAAAGTCGTTCGCGAGCTTCTTGACGACGGTGAACTTGTCGAGGAAACCGACGAGGACCTCGTCGAACAAGGAGACGAAGCTATCGTCCAAGCGGCCTCTCGCCCCTGGCGGCCGCAAGCAGTACTACCAATGTAGTAGGAGTACTAGCACTGTACTACCCGTTGGTCAAATTATTACGTGCTGCTCCTCACAGTGAAGTGACAAGACCCTGCGCCGGAGATGACACCTGAGTATAGGTGCCGTGTTCGGCATACAATAGTCAGCCTCACTGTCTGCAGTCACTATCATCATGGCTGTAGAGCTAGCCTGCTTACAACTAAGCCTGTTTGACATAATTTCCCGTGCGTAGATGCCCGTGCATTGCACGGAACACCAAGATTGGGGGTGGACGACATCGATAGCGGCCTTCTAGATGTGGTGGGGAGGAGATAAGGCTGATTGTGAGAGACAAGGAGTTGTTCGTAAGTAGGGAACAAGTGCGGGCATCTTTTTGCAGAAATGATAAGCTCGGTTTGTATGCGTCAGATCTAGATCCGACGGCTATTGGTGAAAGATGGGAGGCACAACATCATCACCAACTCAGGACTTGTTTGATTCGCAGGATTTTGAAAACGCAGGAATAGGACACGACAATATTACAAGTTTCAAACTGATATTACAAATGTTAGGAGTAATGCTGCACCTACGAAGAGGGAATTACTAGGAAGTTTACGTAAGAACTTTTGTTACTTTAGGTGGATGCAGCATTATCGTACAAACTAAAATCCACCACCCTGACAAGTCACTAATGGGCAAATAAGTTTTCGAGTCTCTGGCCACTTGATGTTTCAAAAACAAATTCAGCTTCTGTGAAGACTTTGTCATTTAGGCTTAGACGCTTGCGGTGATCAGCACTACATTCATTGTTGCACCAGAGAACGCCAAACCTCATTACCTTGAGCACACTTGCTTCCAGAACAAAGAACCTGGCCAATTTAATCTCAGATGTGCTGCCTTGGTAGTCGATCAAATCAATTTCTGTAAGATGGAGATCAAGGCATTCGATGAGATTGTTATAGTGCAGCACATTTTTCACTTTCGGGTCTTTTTTTATCTGCAAAAGAAGAGAACATATTAGAGCGGCTGGCTATATAAGATTACCGTGTCATCAAGAGGTACCAATATCATTCGCTCATACGATAGGGTTGGCTGGCTAGTGATATTCTCTCTCTCTCTCTCTCTCTCTCTCTCTCTCTCTGTTTCCTCTCATTTAACTAGGAGCACGTGAAGAGCTTGGGCATTTGTTGCCTTCCACTATGTGGCCGATGCCATATTTCGCAAAAGTATGCAATATAATACGCATCGATGTCAAATCAAAAGATTTTGGCACCGCTCTCGCGATGTGAGAGAGTTGGCACCGCTGTGCACACAGACCCACATGTATAAACAAATCAATCAAACCAGCTACACCAGCCTCTCACTCTCCAAACAAGTGTTTTTATTGCCTCAGTCCTATCTCTCTCCCACATAGTGGTTTTTCATTGCGTGAGTTAATTTGGCACCAGAGCAAAGTAGGTGATCCAGATTGGGGCACCAGGTGAGCAATGGAGGGGCATTGTACCAAATGCATCACAAGTGAATTTGGCAGATGTTTTGGCCTACATAGCCCACTTTTGTACTCCCTCCGTCCCAAAATTCTTGTCTTAAATTTGTCTAAATACGGATGTATCTAGTTACATTTTAGTGTTAGATACATCCATATCTAAACAAATGTAAGACAAGAATTTCGGGACGGAGGGAATACTATCTCGTATTTAGTATAAAATTTTGACCATAGATTTACCTAAGAAAATGCCAATGCATGTCATTAAAATTTACACCATTTGAAATTATGTTCAAATACAAATCCAACGATATAGTTCTTAGTGACATGCATTAACATTTTGTCAGTTAAATCTATGGTCAAATTTTGATACTATAAAATTGGAAGAGTAAACCAGGACGGAGGTAGTACTTGCTCTTAGGGTAACCGTAGAGTTACTGGAGTAGTCTAAGTTACTTTCCACTATGACTAGCCTAGGCTACTATAGTAGTACAACATAAAAATGATGCAGGTGATCACGTGAGAAAAAATAATACTAAAAACATTTCTTTCGGTGCAGTGCGTAGATACAGTCTTGAACACTACACTTGTCATCGTAATTTGGGAAAATTACGAAAAAATTGAGCTACATTGTGATTATCGTTTACTTATAGGAAAGAAGTTTCACCTCGATGAGTAGCTTCTCCATGCACGGAAAGCATGTAAGGAATCCAACAACTTGATCCAGATTGGGGCCGATAGATTTTAGTGCTAAGATCTTCACTGTGCGCATGGACTGGGTCAAGCTTGTGGGAATCATTTTCTGGAAGACGGTCGTAAATACATCAAGAAGAAATTTAAAAATGTGAATTTCAAGAAGACGGAGAAGAAGATGAGTGATGTACCTAAATGATTACAGATCCAATAAAGAGTTTGGAGAATTTGGTAGACGAGTACACCAACGCTATCAATTTCGGCGCGTCAATGACCCTGATTTTTGTTGGACGTTCTAGATCCGATACAAGCAATCTCTCAAGGAAAGGCGCATTCTCAATGACCATAACGTGGACCAGCTGGAGTGATCTCTTCCCAATTGATGTCTTGTCGCGGGGCCAGCAAGACACATAAATCCATCGGAGATTCGTCGAGGCAATGTGGAGGCTAATGAACCCGTGGATCTGCTCAAGACGAAGGTACTCGGCCTTGATACAGCTGGAGCAGTGCTCCATAGCCTTCTTCGAGATGACAACGTCGAAGAGGTCGAGCTACTTGATTTGAGGGAGAAGAAGGGCGGGTGCGGCATTAATCTGGGGAAGATAGCAGGAGCTGAAGCTGGCGCGGCGCAGTCTTGGCGTGAGGCGGAGCGCGGATGGCAGCAGAGAGTGACATCGTCCAGCTTCAAAGCTGACCTCCTCGAGCTGATCTAGGGCTTGGGATAAGAACCACTCGTCGAAATTGGGTTGGACCTTGCAGTTGGTACTGGACATGCGGATGTCAAGGCATCTGGCTGGCCCAGGGTGCGATGAAAGGATCTTGGAGACTGCGGCCATGCGTTTGCAATCCTCGTCGCAGAGGCAGCTGTCGACGGTGAGGTTGAGGGGGACGCA